>CM077809.1:104096244-105297077 GCA_039764185.1 Tamarix austromongolica | reverse complement strand
TCATCATGGTCTCATCAATATCGGTCATTGTCATATTTCATCGTAATTAATGTTGGTGCTTCAACAAATGTATGTGTTATATAATAGAGATTTAATTATAATATGAATGATGTTTTACTACAGTATGTGATATATAGAATTTAATAAATATTATACAATCCATGGGTTGGATTATTTAATATTAGAGCCCATTTGTTTTGGCATTGGTGGAAGATTTGGGCCAAACTACCACACTTGGACTTAATAGGGTGCTTAATTAATTAATTATGGACCAGAGAGGGACTTGATGGTTATTAAACTAATTTTTAATGAACCACGTGCATTAAAAATGGGAAGGAAATCTATGAGTAATATAGGATAATACATAGTATTTATTCAGTTAAGATTTAGTTGGTTATATATTAGTTAGAAGAATTAGATTAAAAGTTTATCTTGTTAGAATTTTTATCTTTTTGTGCACATGTGTGTGCTAATTATGGCACATTTTTAGTGTGATTTATCTTCTATATTTTTATTATATCTCACATATATATTTCATAAATGAGGAGGTGAAATTCATTTATTTTAAACAACCATGCAAAAATGTTAATCATCAAGTGCACTTGAATACAACTTTGAATTTTCAAGTTGATCGCTTTGTGAGTTCTTCCTGGTTGTGGTTTTTATGTGATGCATAATGAATTTCTTTTCTCAATTTTTTTTTTGTTTTTAGAGAGGTAGTTTTATTCCATTTA
Organism: Tamarix austromongolica; assembly: GCA_039764185.1. Taxonomy (NCBI): domain Eukaryota; kingdom Viridiplantae; phylum Streptophyta; class Magnoliopsida; order Caryophyllales; family Tamaricaceae; genus Tamarix; species Tamarix austromongolica. The sequence continues at coordinate 105,296,343 of CM077809.1, read as the reverse complement.
ACACATTCATATCTCTTCATAATCAAACTATCCACATCCATAGTCATACACAAATTTATCCACATCTTCATCTTCAACTTTTGAAACCCTAACCCTAACCCTCTTCCATACCAACGATTCTTGCCACATTAATAACATCCATTAAATCACATTTTTTTATCTCAATAAAGCCCATAATCAACCACTAACCATCCTTAAATTTTTTTCCTATAACCATTCATCATAATCTATACATACAAAGCCTACAAAATTCATTATTACCTTCAATACCCTAGTTAAAACTCTATACCACCAATTTCAATCCTAAACACCAAAATATTCTTTCTTTTCCTCTTATTTTTATTATGTTATTATTTATATAATATCTAATTATCTTATTTTGGTTTTTTTACTTCCAATATACATCAAAAGTAGTATCAAAACTTTAGTTATTCTTCCATATCACACACCAAAAGTCATACATTTAATGCTTTAGTTTTTCTTCAAGAAGTTAACTTCTTCTATTAAGATTCATCTAATATTCAACCAAGAATCCTCCAAGCTAATGGAATTCCATCATAAATTAGAGCAGATGTTTTGTTTTTTGATTAATTGAAATAAATATGTCAAAAATGAGCCAAAGCATAGCAAAGGATGATAAACTTGATTCATTAGTGGCTCAAATTCAATAATTTACTCTCATAATTACTATGTAATGAATTTTTTTATGATTGAATAGGGGATCTCTAATAGTGTGGAGGATTATATGGGAGAAGAAGGCCACAAGGTAGAGCTTACCAAACTCCACCCTATGTAGACAACCAACCTAATGATGGTTATGATGATGAGGAAAGCATTGGCAATAGTTAGAAGGATGATTCAAGTGCAAAATGACCTTATGATGATGAAAAGAAAGGAAATTTATTTGATCTTACCAATTTAAATGGAAATATGGATTCCAAGGTCTATCTATATTGACAAAAAATGAGGGAGGCAATTTTTGAGTTCAAAGAGCTAGATGATAAAAGGAGATACAATTTGGCAATTTTGAAACTCGTGAAATTTTCCAAACAGCGGTTTAAGATTTTAAAGAATTAATGGTAGAGAGAAGGAAATTCTAATAAAAACTAAACAAGCATCTTCGGAAAAAGTTTGTACCACGAGATTATGAGAAAAAAGACTACATCAAGTTTACTACACTCAAGCAAGGATTTATGAGTGTGGAAGAAGATGTTTAGGAGTTTGAAATATTTAAATTGGTTTGTGATGTCCAAGAGATAAAATATAAAGCTTGTGCGATATTTCTTAGTGGTCTTAATTTAAACATATGAGAAAAGGTGGAGGTATGCATATATAACACGTTAAAAGAATTGATGAAATTGACTTTGAAATTTAAAAAAAAAATGGTTAGGGCCAACATAAATTCCAAGTCATCATCTTCTACAATGTCCAAACCTAACCCTATTAGAGGATTGAATTTTTAAATAAACAAAGGAGGGGAATAAATGGAAAAAGAGTAAGAGAATATGGGTGAAAATGCTAGAAAGCAATGCTTCAAATGTAGAGGTTACCACCGCTTAGATAGAGATTATCTTATACAGTAGCATCTCTAGAACACTCTCAATATTCTTATTCTATTGATGAAGAACAAGAAGAATTATCATACTTGGATATGGAACCCATTGTGCTTGAAAATTCTCATACTTCTAATGTTTTTTCAAGTAATCCTTGCACATATTGTACATGTTTGAAAGAATTTCATGTTGATTGAAGAACTTTGATGTATAAGGCAATGACAATGGATTATAAGGATTACAAAGTATAAGGAATAATAAGGCTACAAGACCAAAAATTTGAAATACATATGATTACATATATGTATTACATTATTAAAGTTGTGTAGCTTTATTATTTTGTAGCATACTTTGTAATACTTGTAAAGTATCATTGTAACCTTTAAAATATAGAGTATATCATGCATATAGATTTATTTCATTAATAAGGAATGATTATTGGGCTTATAAATGAAAGGGCCTACATGGGTGCATGCACATAAAAGCTCCTTTATACTCATTGATTCGACACATGACATATGATAATAAGAAAGTTCATTCATGAATTTGAGAGAGAGCTACATGAGAGGAGTATTATTCTTCTTCTCTTATCCTTATTCAATGGAGATTTTTGGAAAGAGTAGAGAGTATCATATTGAGAAATATAATATTTATCTTTAGAAGTCTTAAGATCTTAGAATTATATCTTTCCACCTTCCAAAAGATTTGTCAACATACTATCATCTTCTTTCATTTTTGAGATTTTTGATGATTTTGCATGTACTTGAGACCTATAGAAATGCTACTAGATTTTTAGAAGATTTTTTGGTGATGATATTCCACATCAAAAATGGTATCAAAGCATTCTATAGAAAAGTCATCTCAAGGGATGTGAATAATATCACTGTCAAATATTGATTTCTGATACCAATATTAGATGATATGCTGGATGAATTATGTGGAGCATGCGTATTCTCTTAGATTGATCTAAGAAGTGAATATCATCAAATGAGAATAATATAGGGGGATAAGTGAAAAATTGCATATAAAACTAAATATGGTCTTTATGAGTGGATGGTGATGCATTTTGGCTTATGCAAAGCACCAAGCTCATTCACGATACTAATAAATGAAGTTCTTCAACCTTTTCTCGGAGTTTTCATCATATTCAAAGTGAACGTGACCATCTAAGTCATGTAAAGAAAATTATTTGATAAACTGAGGGAGACTAAACTGTATGGAGAAATGGAAAAGTGTGACTTTATGCTTTTGAGTATAGTTTTCCTTGGGTACATAGTAGTGAAGGTATTAAAGTTGATCCCATTAAAATTGAGGCTATTAAAGACTGGCCAACACCAAAGGATGTTCATGAAGTGGGGAGTTTTCATGTTTTGGCAAGTTTCTATAAGAGATTCATTAAGGAATTTTCTACTATTGCTGCACCGATAACTTAACTCATAAAAAAAGGATGGGTTTGATTAGAGTTAGGATGCAACTAAGGCTTTCCAAAATTTAAAGAATAAGCTATGCAATGCACTAGTACTATCTTTACCCGACTTTGAGAAATTATTTGAAGTTACATGTTATGCAAGTAGGTTAGGGATAGGAGGTGTACTCTCACAGGAAAAATGAGTTATTGCATTTTTTGGTGATAAATTGAATGGAGCGAGGCTGAATTATTCCATATATGATAAAGATTTATATGCCATCATGCAAAGTCTAGAGACAAGGAGTCATTACCTAAGGCCTAATCCATTTATTTTAAATTCAGACCATGAGAGTTTGAAATATTTGCATGGCCAAAAGAAAATCAGTCTAAGGCATGCAAAATGGGTTAGTTTACCACAATCCGTTATGTTTTCTTTCAAAAATTTCTATGGTAAAGAAAATATTGTGGCAGATGCTTTGACTCATAGATCCATGATATTAGCCATGTTAGATGTTAAGTTATTGGAATTTAAAACTTTAAAGGAACTATATGATAAGGATGAAGATTTTGTTGGCATCTATAATATGTGCAAAAAGAATGGTAGTTGTGGTAATTATTTACTACAAGATGGCTATCTCTTCAAACTTAATAAGTTGTGTATACCTAATTCTAGTGTACGTGATTTAATTATTAAATAAGTACATAAGGGTGTATATCTGGTCATTTTGGAGTTCATAAGACCGAAAGAGTACAAGAAAATTTTTACTAGCCAAGGATGATAAAACTAGTACAAGAAACTATAGGAAGATGAGTAACTTGTCAAAAAAGTAAAAGTTTATTCCATAAGAGTCTGTATACTCCTTTACCAGGGCCTGATCAACTTCGAGAAAGTGTTAGCATGGATTTTATTTTGGGATTACCAAGGATGTAAAGAGGTAAAGATTTTATTCTTGAGGTAGTGGATAAATTTTTTAAAATGACACATTTATACCTTGCAACAAGACTGATAATGCAACATATGTAGCAAACTTATATTTTTCAAAAAATTAGTAAGGTTAAACGGAGTTTTCAAAAGTAGAGTATAGAATAGAGGTGTAAAATTCTTAGGTTACTTTTAGAAGACACTGTAGCACATGTAAGGTAGTAAGTTGATGTTTAGTACATTTCATCATCCACAGACGGATGGTCAAACTGAAGTGACTAATAGAACTCCAAGTACTTTGATACAAGGATTAGTGAATAAGAGTACCAAATATTGGGATATAAATCTTGCACATGTTGAGTTTGCATATGATATAAATCCTTCTAGTACTCCTTTTGAGGTTGTCTATGGGATTAATCCATATATACCTATTAATATGTTGTTGTTTAAGAGAGGAGATATAAATAATTATGAGGTCAAGAAAAGAATAAAATTCTTTAAAAACTTCATCAACAAGTTAAAGACACCATTAAAAAATTGAATGCTAAATATCAAACTCAATCCAATAAAAATAGAATTCAATAAGTGTTTAAACTAGGAGATTTGGTATGGTTGCATTTGAGAAAATAAATATTTCTAAACTTAAGAAAGAATAAAAAAATGCCGAGAGCTTACGATCCATTCAAAATCTTAAGAAAATTTGGCAATAATGAGTATAAAATTAAATTGCTTGAACATTATGGAAGAGTATCTTAGACTTTCAACATTGTTGACTTATTTCCTTATTATAGTGACACTAATTTGAGGGAAAATTCTTCGTTACAAGGGTAGAATGATGAATAGCATCTCTATAACACTCTCTATCTTCTTCTTCTAATTATAAAATATAAGACGAATTAGCATACTAGGAGATGGAACTCATTATACTTGAAAATTCTTATGCTTCTAATATTTTTTCAAGTAATTCTTGTAGGTATTATACGTGTTTACAAGAATTTCATGTTGAATGAAGATCTTTGATGTACAAGGTAATGAAAATGGATTACCAGGATTACAGAGTGCAAGGAATAACGAGGGTATAAGAATATAAGGTTGAATTACATATGATTACATCTATATATTATATTATTAAAATTGTGTGGCTTTATAATTTTCTTGTATACTTTGTAATACTTGTAAATTGTCATTGGAACCTTTAAAATATAGAGTATATTGTGCATAGAGATTTATTTCATTAATAAGGAATGATTATTGGACTTATCAATGAAAGGGCCTACAAGAGTGCATGCATATATAAGCCCCTTTATACTCACTAATTCGACACATGACATATGATAATAAGAAAAGTTCATTCAAGAATTTGAGAGAGAGCTACACATGAGGTGTGTTCTTCTTCTTCTCTTCTCCTTCTTCAGTTGTGAGTTTTGGAGAGATTAGAGAGTATTCTATTGAAAAATATAAGATTTCTCTTTAGAAGGCTTAAGATCTTAGGATTAGATATTTCCACCATCCAAAGGATTTGTCGGCAAACTATCAACTTCTTCCATTTTTGAGATGTTTGAAGACTTTGCATATACTTGAGACCTATAGAAAAGTTATTGGATTTGTAGAATATTATTTGATGATGATCTTCCACATTATTATCCCAATCAAAAGGTATTAACTGTGAGAGAAATTTATATATTGGAGTCGTGTAGTGATGATTTTATTGAGATAGAGGATAAGGAGAGTGATGGTGTAGAAATTGCTTATGGGGAAAATGGACAAGAATGTTTCTTTGTGCAAAGGATCCTACAAGTGCATACATGGTTATCTTCAACCTAACACGGCCAAACTTTCAAGACAAACTGTGCAATATTATCATTGATTGTGGTTTGTACAACAATGTTGCAAGCAAGGGATATAGTGAATAATATTAGCTTAAAGACCATAAATAACCCAAAACCCTATATGTTATAATGGCTTAACAAAGACAAAGGGATAAGATTCTTGAAATAAGTGCTCTTAGATTTTAAGAATAGTAATTATGTTGATGATGTGTTATGTGACATTACATATATGTATGAATGTTATATCTTGCTTGGGAGGCTATGGTAATATGATCTAAAGGTTTTCCATGATGGATTGCTTGACGAATACACAATTTGAGAAGGAAAAAGAAATTCAAGTTAAATCCCATAGTTAAGCTAGAAATCGATTCTAAGAAGTGAAAGTGGAGTTCAAATTCAAAAAACTTATTCCTCTAAGAACAAGACATAGAAAATACCATCAAAAAATGAGTTTCCAATGATTTAGTGGTGAAAGAAGAGACTCAACAAGGGGACTATGGAAAGCTACAAGTAAACCTCACCAAGCTATTATAGGATTATAGTGATGTGTTTCCCGAAGAGGTACCACCTAGTATACCACTAATAAGGGCGATCAAGAATGTTATTGATCGTATGCCTATGTTTTCTATTCCAAATAAGGCGTTATATTGATGCAATCCAAAGGAGGCAAAGAAGCTTCAAAGATAAATTCAAGAGTTGCTTAATAAGGGCTACATGAGAGAAAACATGAGTATGTGTTATGTTCTAACTTTGTTAGTTATTAATAAGGATGACACAAGTGGAATTTGCAAAGATTCAAGAGTGGTTAAAAACATCATAATCGAGTACATATTTCTTATGTCGAGATTGTATGATATGTTGGATGAGTTGTATGGCATAAGGATACTCTCACATGCCTTCTTCAAATTCTTGAATCATACTATAACAAATTTCTTGATTTTCAAAATTGCCAATTTGTATATCATATAGTAATTTAGCTCTTCAAACTAAAAAAATTGCCTCCATCATTTGTTGCCAATCTAGATAGACCATGACGTCCATATTTACTTCAAAATCAAGAAGATCAAGTCAAAGTCTTTTCTCTACATCATCAATGGGTTATCTGGCACTTGAATCACCCCTCCAATTATTACCAATGTTGATGAACGAGCAAAAACTCAAGAATTGGCTTTCATAATTGTGGAACCAATTATTCTTCATTTGAAAAGTATCTCCCAAAAATTTGAAGACAAATAGATGGTTACAATGACAGAAACGTTCCAAATAAGCTACTAAGTGTCTACATGTATGTGCATGGCATGTATGGAATGCATAAAATGCATGGCCATGTGCATAGGCAGTTTATTTGGGTCTTGGTCGAGCACAATTAGTAATTTAGCTAAGTAATTAATTAATTAGTAGGGTTGGATATTAGATAGAGCATAAAGTAGCATAACATCTTTTAGCTTGGAATCTTTTGAATTATGCTTCTCAGCTAAGTGGGAGATTAGCTATATAGAGTTATGTAAGTCACCAATAGAGGCAGCAACTGATGATCAATATTGAAGTTGAATGCAATTTGAATTCTGTGTGGGTTCAATTCAAGTTACTCGAATCTGTGTGAATGATTAATCTTGAAAGTCTTAATTTGTTTGTCTGTATGAATTAGAGATTAAGTCATATCTTCTCTTCTATCCATAATCCATTTTTTTACTGCTATTGTTATCATCCATACATCACCCTAATTCGAAGCTAATTGAAGCCCTAATTTTTTTCCACAATCAAAACCCTAAACCGTCATTAGAAACCCTAAACCCTTCATTCGAACCAAACATGACCTTAACCCTTCCATTCAAAGATAAACCCAAACCCTAACACTAACCCATGAAATCAACTATCCTTAAACCCTAACCTTCCGAGCATCATCATCCTCAACATACCATTATCGAATACATATCTTAATTATCACAACACATTCTAACCATCGCCATAATTTAACCATCATCACTTAATCACCATCACTTTGTTCGAAACATATTCATCTTTAATTCACCCTATTCGAATGTTCTTATCATCTATCCCTCATTTTTTTAGCCTTATTCTAATTATTACCAATACAATCGAGCCTTAATATCACTAATTTGATAATTCCATCCTCCCACACACACCAAATATTCTCCTTATATTCATCATCGAATCGATCTACTTCAAAAGGTGGTGTTTGATTTAGTCTTCCTTGATTTGTGGCCTTATTCCCACACTAGATCCTCCCTTGATTTCATGATTATATAATCCTTCTTTAATTTTAGATAGTTTTTTATTAGTACTATCATCTTACCTAGAAATTACTTAATTTGTTGAATTTGAGATATCAATGAATCCATCTTATCCTTCTTCACCAAAATTTTATGTATTTTTTACATTTATAGATTAGCCAATCAAAATCTTATATTTTCCTTAACGTAAGAAAAAAATTCTTCCATATAGAGTATTAGTGAGTTATTGATGGAGTCTTGGTTGAATATTGGAATAATATTGATAGAAGAAGTTAAGTTCTTGAAGAAGAACATGGCTCTGATAAAATGTTGTATATAAAATTATCTGTGTGTGATATAATTGAATAACATGGCTCTGATACCAACTTGATTTCTAAAAAAATCTATAGTTAGGTTAATGGGTGGTTTTATGGATGAATTAAATAAAATTGATGTGATAGATGGTTATAGGGTAAGGATATGAATGAATAAATGTGTAAAATAATTTTTTTAACTAACTTTGAAAGCCTCACACAGATAACTCTTGAAAGATCTTTAATGAAGAAACATACAATAAACTTTCATAAATAACTCAATAAAAGACCACACATGAAACACATAGAGAGTTTCTAAATTGACCATCATATAGAATTGACAAAATAGAAAAAGGCCCCCACACAAAGAACACGTTTTTATTAAAACTCAAATTCTACCATCATGAGAAAATTATATTAATGTATGTATGTATGTATGTATGTATGTATGTATATGACACCCACCTCCTCATATAATCTCATATCTAATAAAATAAACTAAATCTACATAAGATAAATTTTTTAATGAAATTACTATTCATGACACTATTTATATGAATAGTACTCATAAATAGTAAACCACTAAATCCTATAATAATAGCAATTAAATCCTAACAAAATCTTCATAAGATAAAATATATCATAAGATAAAAGATAAACTCTACCTAAATCCTTAATGACTATGAAAAATAATTAACTAATATCTTAAAAAACTTATTAAATAAGTAAATAATATCTTAATTGATAAATATGAAAAAATAATGACATCCATGTCATGAAAATCATAGCACACTATTGGTTCACGCATGAAAATTTAGCTTCACGCGTACATAATAAAAGGATCATAAATTTGTGTAGAAAACTCATATTTAAGATATGAAATATACAATAGACTTCTATCTCAATAAATTTTCCAATGACAATCATACGAATGGTAATTATTTTTCCTCAAGAATCAAATCCTAATATTCCTTAACATGATTCATAAGTTAATGTTCAATGTCTTGGAATACTCATGCATCATTCTTCCCTTGTTAATAATTTTCTTGTTAAATCAATTTTTAATTGATATTGAACAAATTTTCAAGTAAATATTAAGTCTTTAATTAATATTAAAACAAAAAATTTGAGTCTCAATTAAATCTTTGATCAATTAGTCATCTTGGATCATTAAAGTTATTAAAAGATCTTCAAAATTAAACTTTGATATCAAATAGATGTGTATGAAAAGCAAACATGAACAAAAATAATTAATTTATACAAGCTAAAAAATCATTGAATCAAACCAATAAGAAGAATTAAATGGATTTGAGGGTTAGGGTTTTAGTTGAGGGTTAGGCTTTCAAAGTTTTTATGAGGGTTTGATCCACAATTTTATGATGATAGTATTTTTAGGTTAATGGATAATTATTCGGTATTAATATTAGGTTAGGGTTGTGATTATTGGTGTATTAATTGTGGAGAAAATATATTGGTAGAGAAGAAGAGTTAGGTTTAGGGTTTTTTTATTGAAAGAATACATTTTTAGGGTTTGTATGCAATGAATATGAGAATGAATTGAAGGGTGGATAATGTTGGATTATGGGGGTTTATTTTGAGGCTAAAAATTTTTATTATTGGATGTTATTAAGGTGGAAATATTCATTACTATAGATAAGGGTTAGTGTTTGGGTTTCAAAGGATGAATATGATAAATGTTGAAGATGAATATGTGTGTCTGAATAAATTGGGGATTGATTGCATATGATATGGATGGGTTGCTGATGGTAGAAAATAAGGTGGATTATGGAATATGAAAACGTGCTTTAGTTCCATAAATTAAGGTGAAGAAAATCGTTGGTATGGAAGAGGATTAAGGCTAGGGTTAGAATTAGAGAGGTTGAAGATGATGAATGTTGACGATGACTTTATGTATGGCTATGGATGTGAATGGGAACAATGATGGTGTATGAATGAATTCAATTGAACGCAAACAAACTCTCTCAAAAACTCATAGAAATTAAGAAGAGAAATTTATTATGAATCACATAAATCACAATCAAGAAGAATAAACAAATCGATCAATTTAAAGATTCAAACTTGTATTTAATTACACTTTATGATTGTCAAACGTGTTGCACAACTGATTTAAATACATGAATTAAAAATAATCTAATGTAAATTATCCATGAAATATATGATAAAAATCTCAAATATAAATCACACACAAAAACATGCCATAATTGGCACATACACACATGCACAAAAAGACAGAAATTCAAACAATATAAACTTTCTTAGATTCAAACAACTACTAAATAAATCTTAATTATAAATCATATGATGTTTCTCCCTCATATTTGGTATCCATATCATGTGAGAAAATTGTTTCATCATTAAAATGTATCTTAATGGCCATTAAATCCCTTATTGGTCCATAATTAATCAAATAAGTACTTTATTAGGTCTAGGTGTGCTAGTTTGGCCCAAATCTTCCACCAAAGCTAAAATAATGGATTCTAATATGAAATAAGCCATCCTATGGCTCATATAATTTGTATAAAATTCCCTAGCATCATTATATTCTTAATGAGAAGAATTTATCCTCAAATTTAAATGGTTGGAATTTAGCATTCTTTGACCTTCAAGGAAGCTCTCTCAATGAGTCACACCCTTGAATTTTGTTATCAAACACTCATAAAGACCATAATTATTCTTGAAATTTGTATTCTACTCATCCCATTCTACAATCTACATCTGATGGTAAACACTCCTCAAATCAATTTTACGGAAGATATTTGCTCCATATAGCCCATCTAACATATTATCTAATCTCAACATAGGAAATATATGATTGATTATGATATTGTTAACCACCCTCAAATAAATGCACATCCTCTTTGTCCCATCCTTCTTAGTCACTAACAAAGCCAAAATACAACACAGATTCATGCTTTCTCTCATATAACCCTTATCAAACAACTCTTAGGTTTGTTTCTAAAGCTCCTTGGCCACCTCAAGATTGAATTGATACACTACCATATTTAGAAGAGATTATTCCAGAATAAGATGAATGGCATGATATTTACCTCTCAATTGTGGTAATCCAAGTAGTAGCTCATCTAGAAACACATCACAAAATTCTTCTAGAGGCTTGGTAAGATTCAGTTATAGCTTTCCATACTCCCCTTATTAACTTTCTTCTTTTACCACCAAAACATAGAAAAATCCTTCCTTTATAGCCTTATCTATGACTTTCTCTTTTAGGAAAAAACTTTATAATTTGAACTCTCATTATGGATTCTTGGAATCGATTGCTAGCTCATTTATGAGCTTCAACTTTAACTTCTTTTTCCCTTGAAAGTCATATATTCATTGAGCACTCCATCATAGGATACCCCTCGATCATATTTCCAGGGAACCTCAAGTAATATATGGAATGCATCCATAGGTAATATGTCACATAACACATTATTGATAGAATTACCAATTTAAAATTTTAAGAACACTTGTTTAAAGACTCTTACCCATTTTCCTTTATTGAAAAATCATAAGGAATAAGGTCTTTGATGATTTGTGGCATTTAATATGAGATTTTTCACCATATCCTTGCTTGAAAAATTATTTCATGAACCACTATCAATGATGAACTTGCACATTTTATCTCCCACCTTTCAATTGTTCTTGAAATTGTTTTCCGTTTGGGTTAAAGATGAATGTGGATGCACTTGTAAAATCCTTTGCATGATATAACATTATTGGCCCTCTTTATCTTAAGCACTCTCTATTCCATAACTCTCCTCCTCCTTTACTTTAATCTCCTCATCACTACATAGGTCCATTCAAGAAATTTCTCTCAAAGTGAAGGCCTTTTGATTGAGATAATCTCTAGCAAAGTGGTCATAATTTCTACACTTAAAGCACCAATTTCTAGCATTCCCTCCCATATTATATTTTCCTTTTTCCATTTGGTCCACTTCCCTATTTCTTTTAGAAATTTATCTTATACTAGGGTTGGGCTTGAACATCATAGAAGATGGTTGTTTGGAATTTTTCTTGGACCACTTCAATTACTTATCAAATTTAGAAGCCAATTTCACCAACTCTTCCAATATGTCGTATATGCATACTGCTTAATTTACGTGTGTCAATGTAAAATACCTATGTTTTTCTTATTGTGTGTGCTTCTTATACACTTAATAATGAATATATTGGGTGGAGTTTATTTTTTATCTTATTAAGATTTTATTTCAATTTAATTGTTATTATTTTAGTGGGTTATTATTCATGAATACTATTCACCCTAATAGTGTCGTGAATAGTGATTTCATTAAAAGTTTTTATTTTATTTACATTTAGTTTATTTTGTTAGTTAGGAGATTATGTAAGGAGGTGGGTGTTAGTATATAATTATCCCATGTAAACTCGAATCATTTTCTTACGATGATAGAATTTGAGTTTTAATAAAAATATGTTCTTTATGTGAATTATTTTCTATTTTGTTAATTTTGTGTGAATAACAATTTAGAAACCCTCTATATGTTTCATATGCAAAAATTTATAGAGTTATCAAATAAATTTTACTATGTGTTTTTTCATTGAAGATCATTTGATAGTTATCTGTATGAGACATTTGAAGTTAGTTTGAAAACTTACTTTGCGTATTTCTCCATCCATATCCTTACCCTATAATCATAAATAATAATAAAAACTCATCCATGAAACCACTCATTCACAAAAATATTATTACATGGTTTCCCTTATTTGATATTAATGACTATTATGTTGGCATTGGTGGAAGATTTGGGTCAAAATAACACACTTGGGCTTAATAGGGTGCTTACTTGTTTAATTATGGACCAAAGAGGGACTTAATGGCCATAAAGCTAATTTGTAATGAATCACATGCATGAACATGGGAAAGACATATATTAATCATAGTGGTTTGTCCATAGTATTTTTCTTAATTCAAATTTATTTAGTTAGATGTTAGTTAAAATATTTAGATTGAAAGTTTATCTTGGTAAGATTTCTTTCCTAATGTGCATGTGTGTGTGTGTGTGTCAATTATATCACATTTTTTTTCTGTGATTTATCTTCTATATTTTTAGCATATATTTCATAGAGAAATCAAATTTGAGGAACTGCAATTCATGTATTCAAACTAGTCATGTACAAACATTAATCATTAAGTGCAATTGAATACAAATTTGAATCTTCAAATTGATATATTTGTGAGTCCTTATTCTACATTATGATTTGTGTATAATTTATAATCAATTTATCTTCTCAATTTCTATGTGTTTTTGAGAGAATTAGTTTTTGTTGAATTGAACACATTCATATCCCTTTATATTCGAACTATCCGCATCCATAATCATACACAAATTCATACACATCTTTATCTTCAACCTCTTGAAACCCTAATCCTAATCCTCTTCCATACCAAAAATTTTTATCACCTTAATAACATACATTGAAATACTATTTTTACCTCAACTAAACACCATAATCCGCCATTTACCACCCATTAATTCATTCACATAACCATCCATCATAATCTATACATACAAACCCCAAAAAATCTATTCTTTCCTTTAAAAACCTTGCCAAATTGCTAAACTCTAAATCACTAATTTCAACCATAAATGATGATATATTATTTCTTTTCATCTTATTTTGATTTTATTCTTATAAATATTAATTACATTTATCTTATTTTGGTTGTGTGTGCTTCCAATACGCATCAACATGCTTCATGTTTTACTATGGTATGCTTAGTTTTTCACCAATATATGTTTCATATTTAATCATGATATGATTGATGTTTCATTATGGTCTAACATTATGTACTCTTGTTTCTCTCTATTATTATGTTTCACCATGATATACTTGATATTTAACTGTAGTTTTAACAATATGAGTTATTAAAATATTTCACTATATTATGCTTGATGTTTCACCTATGTCAGTCATAATTTTCCTAATAAAATTAATTTATCATGTTTTACCACTACTATGTTATTCTTTATCACTATTTTTCACCATAATTTTTTTTAACCAAAAGTATATCAATATAGATATTTATTTGTAGAGAAAAAATATCAAGAATAATATGATATACTTTTTTTATTTGTTAATAATCCTACTAAGAGATTTTTAAATTTAAAAAAAATCAATGTCATGATGAGTTCAGCAATATACATAATGTGGATGGTGTATACGGTTATACCATAGAAATTGTGTACATGAACAAGATGAATTAGATTAATTAATTGAATAAATAAAGTGTGTCAACTTTTATGCTAGGAAAGTATCCCAAGACTCTTGAAGGGCCTATGAGATCAGTAAATATAAATTTCTAAAAAGAAACCGTTAAATTGAGTTAAACTTAATTATGAGTAATCATACATGAAAATTGATTTCTTGTAGAGAGTAGTGGAGATACTAGTAAAAAATACATCCTTGTAATAAAATTAAGACTTTTTCCCCATCAAAATCTTTAAAGGAACGACTAGCATCGATATAAAAGAAATTTTTAACGGTAATGAAAAAAGAGATTTGATGGTGGTTTTCATTTGTTGTTATAGTGAGCATCATAAAACCCTTTAATGGTAATAGAAGCACCATCATTTTAAATTGTTTCAATTTAGGCACTCTGTCAAAATTTTGACATTAAATGTCATTGAAAATAGGTGACATACAATTAACAATCGTTATTATAAGTCCATTAGAATGGCAATTTTTCAAATTTTTGTGATCGTAGTTTGTAAGACAATGGTCATTTTCTTTTTATATTTTTTCATAAAGAATATTTTTATAGGGTGGTCTAATAATAACAAATGTTATATATATATATATATTAAATCATTCTATTATATTTATTTGGGCCTTTACGTATACTTCTTGTTTACAAACATATAAACTACAAACATATAAACTTCAATGCTTGGAATCACATATTGATTACACAAATAACCAAACAAATTAAAAATCAATACTTGGAGTGTGCAACTTTGACATTTATGATTGTCGACATTTATGAATGTCAGCATTTATATAAGTAGAACCAACAATCTTAACTACTAATATTCAATAGCAAAATCATGTGATAAAAACAAAAATCAAACCATGAATTTTCAATTGGAATCTCCTAGAATTGTTATAGAAGATGCCTAATTAATTTCACAAAAGAATTATAAACTATGTACATTTTTTCAATAAAAGTTAATAGTATACAATCAATTCATCTCTTACAATATACAGTTGAATAAATTGGTTGTCTTTATTCTAATATACATATATTTATTAAAGATGATTAGGTAATAGAGTATACAAATTAAGCTTAACATTATATTTCAAACAGTCTTCATTTTTTTTTATTAATACATCTATTAAAGTTATATTATGATCTTAGTTCTTTCTCTAGCAAAAAAAATTATTGTTTTGTGGAGACAAAAAAACATCAATTGAATAATTGCAATAATGATAAAGTAATACTTGCACGCATATATTATGTAGCCTTTTTGTTTACATTCTTTGAGACTGACCATTTACTTTCTTTGGGTATTGAATATGTTTCAGATACAGAAAAAGAAACAAAAAGATTAAATGTGATCATCTTATAGATAAATTTCATCAATTTTTTGGTCGTAAAGATTAGATTAAGGTGGTAAATCAAAGAGTAAAAAATATTTCCCATCTATGACATCATCTTCAAAATTCTATGGCTTTGATAATAATATAACCAACTATTAGTTATCTACTAGATAGGTAACATAAAATGCTTATTTTCTTATGATGTAAATATGATTAATTCATGCTTATTGCCAATCCCCTCAAGATTAATTCAAATGAATCTTGTATTTTTAGATAATGCACCTTTTTAATTGTTAATACACTTGCACTAAAAAAAATTGGAACCCTAAAACTAGAATAATTCAATTCCCATATATCTTAAATGATCTCATAGTATGACATTTTGGTATATATCATATTTTTGTCTGTAAAAATGGGAATATGCAACAATTATGATACCAATGACACAATACTATTTTGCATTTTACTTTTATCATCACATACATTTGTGTAGAAAGTATACCCATATATTAAAAAGGCCTTATAACTCAAAAATTGAGGCAAATGACCTCTTGATAAATAGAACAAAGCATTAAATGGCGATATATTAACATTCATTATTATATCCTCCTTAAACCAATGCTTAAACGAACCATTATGTTGGTTTAATATCCAATTTTCACATTTGGATGGATGTAAAGACCTCAACATATCCATGTGTTCATTTACATAAGGTTCCACGTCATTCGTGTTATGAAAGGCATACAAACTAGCTTTCACAAGCATGTTAGAATCCTAAATGATGATTGTACAACATCCTTTACCCCTTACCTCCATGGATCCTATAATTATTGGGTTTATTGCATGAGTTTAGGTTAAAATTCACAATATAATTTAGTTCCATCCTTTTATAAGGTAATATTTAGCTAGGCACCCTTTGGATTTATTAGTATTTTTTGCATACCTCTATATATACTTCATCACATGCTCAAAGGGATATAGCTAATGACTATGAGCTGGGTCACATGATTTGGCCTCTCTTTCTAAAGGAAATGTCAAATGAATAATAATGACAAAGAATGGTGGTGGAAAATACATCTCAATATGCCACAGCATAACAAAAATGTGTTGTTATATTGAGCCCAATAAATTTTGATCAATAACATCAGTGCATAAATTCATATAGAAAAAGCATAGCATTAATATGACAAAAAAACTTGGTCAGACATAATAGAATGTGTAGCTAGTGATAGCAACTTTTAATGGAGAATATGATGACCAAGAGATTTCATTCCCACCAATTTCAAGTCTTTCATGGACATAAGGATTGAGATGTTTTATTAGTACCCATATAGAACTTTAACTCCACATATTCCCTAGGAAAAAAATTCTCCTTTTTAGATAGAGTATAACATGTTAGAGCTATAAATGTTAGGTCTTCTATGTCTTTTAGTTGTAAGCCCTTATTAATAACCAATTGAACCAAATCCTTCATAGAATTTTGTTCATTCTTTCTCTTAAAAGGAACATTTAGAAGTGCATCGTTAATTATTTTAGATATTTTCTTTTCAATAAGCATGACATCAAGGTAATATCAATTAGATAAAGTTTTTTAATATGAAAAGGGATAAGAATATAGACATCTTCTTTCAGATAATTTAAGGAATTTTTTTGGAATTATTTTAACCAAAAGTCAAGTTCAAGTTACATACTTTTTTGAACACTTATTCACCTATTAAAGGCCTAGGAGTTAATGAGTCTTCTAAATAACCATCAAAGGTCTTCCTATGCTTATGATAATGACGGTTCGTGGGCAAGAATCTATGATGTGTTTAGATAAGTGGTCTTCTTGATATATTTCAATTAACAAAATTTTATGTTCTCTTCACTTAAAGTACATGCATAATTCCTATGAACAATATATCCATAGAGGTTATTATATGCCAAAGAATTATCTTAATCATGGAAGATAACATTACCTTCACGGTAAAATCCTCTTGGGGATCTTCATCAGACACCTTGATACTATGATCCCATATCAAATTCAAATCACCAATAAGTGTAATACCCCAAAATTTACAACAGAAAAATTTCGTTTACAGAGTTAAGTGCGGAAGCTAAAACAATAAAAACAAAGGGTGTTACCGCCACACTCGGTACGAGTCTGGTTTCCTCTACCATTCTCATACCAAGTGCTAAGGCTAAAATCATAAATACGCTTAAATTAATATCATGATTACAGAAAATATGATAGAGAGAACGTTAGATAAATACTGCTAATTAAAAACGACATTAGCAGTTTACGAAACTCGAAGGAGAAATTACAGAAGGACACGAGAGTCCAAATACAACAGGAAATTAGACAAACAAAAGAAACACCGGATAGTCCTACACTCCCAAATCCAAACTATCAGCATTTGACTGAGCTCAGAGGCTGACCTACAAAGTCCATTGCCCATTGAATAGGCAGGGGCCCACGAAAATGAACCCTTCAGTACTACGGTACTGAGCAACCCTTTATACCAAACTAATACAATAAATCAGCATGGAACACATACAAGGCATACAATTAACATGGTATAAGATATATACATATAAATACGATGATTGAGATACAATAATTACTCAGATGATCAAATTCCATCAAGGTCACGTACTACTCATATTCGTTCATTTGAAAAAGCCCAAACTTATTATTAAACATCCCAGAAATACTCTTTGAGTAATAATTAAAATCCAACCTCAGCATAATTCACGTCTCAGCATAAATTCCCAAACAATTACATAAGTCACAGGTATAATTTACTAAGATTCCTATCATCCCAGACATACTTACAGGTACAGCATAATCAGATCCATAACGTCACAAGTAAACTTACAGATACAGCATAATAAGATCCATAATATCACGGGTATGCTCACAGACATAAAATCAACACAGGTAGGCATGAAGGCCGCTACCAAATCCACAGAAAATCTCAGGTAGGCACGAAGGCTACTACCAAAAACACAGAAAACCTCAGGTAGGCACGAAGGCTACTACCGAACCACAGGTAGGCATGAAGGCCGCTACCGAAACCTTAGGTAGGCATAAAGGCTACTACCGAACCACAGGTAGGCACGAAGGCTGCTACCAAAACCTCAGGTAGGCACGAAGGCTACTACCGAACCACAGGTAGACACAAAGGCTACTACCGAAACCTCAAGTAGGCACGAAGGCTACTACCGAACCACAGGTAGGCACGAAGGTTGCTACCGAACAATCCAATAATCCGATAATCATTATTTCCATCAAATCATATCATTTCCATTTTTACTTACTTTCTCGAGGGGAGATCAATCGACCTGGAGACACAAAGGTACTCTAGTTATACCGGCGCAACAAGGCAACACAGTATCCTACCGACTATCAACCCAAGGACACAAAGGTACCCTGGTCGCACTGGTACACGAAGGTAACACAGTACTCTACTGACAAGGACACCTAATCCATAAGTATCGATACCCCCTATTAGTCCGCAGAACAAAATAGAGTAAGATATAGGGCCTGACTGGGGCACTAAGGCACACCAGCAAAAATCCATATCAATCGTGGGCTAAACCACGTCCTTAGGGTAGCGATCCCTAGGAGCCACCATTCCCGATCTCGAGGTCTTTCACTTTAAATATTAGTATTTTATTAAGGTGACCACGAAATCGCATAGAATACAAATAAATTCAATTCTCATACTTAACCGTTCCTACTTATTTCCAATTATCCGAGACAACAATAATCAAGGTCAAGTTCAAAGCCAACATTAAAATATACTAAGGCCATCCTATTATTCACATTTGGATACTTTAGGTCGAAAAAGACCAAAATACCCCTGAGACTAAAAATTCCCAGATTATCATCTATTTAAAAACTAATTCCATTTTATTTATTCATTTGCCATGAAAAGGCTAAAACCCATAATTAAATTATTCATTATACAATTTAATTTATCAGATATGTCAAATGACCATTTTGCCCTTATACATAATTTTGCACATAAAATCCTTTTCCACTCCTTTAATCCATCCAAAATATATAATCACATACTCAACAACAACTAATACATATTATACATGATTTTCCTGACAAATACCATGATACACAAAAATGACTAAATTGCCCCTAGGGCACACGTCCATAATAATTAATCTATAATTATTTCTAAGCATGCTCAACATATTATTTTATACATAACTATCATACAAATTATTTTTCCATCAATAGCATCATTTTAAATCATACTTTCATACTCGACATAATTTACATTAGATAACATGCTCATTTTATCGGTTTTTATAATAATAATAATTAACACATAATTATATCGAAATAAACCATGCTTAACATATTTCATCAACCAAAAACCCTAATTTGCTATCATGCAATATTTATAACTTTAGTAAGGTATAACGGTTACCTGAATTCCAGCAAAAACGCAAAAATAGCGGTATCCTACTAATTTTATCGGATCCCGCTAATCAACCTTTCATACCTAAACATAATACCGAAATTATTGAATTAATATCTATCAAGTAAAATAATAATTATAATATAAAAATATTTATTTTTTGAAAATTACTAAAATACCCTTACACTTAAAATAGGTACCAATATATATACTTTTTTTAAATACACAACTCACGCTGCATGCGCAGCGTGAGCCATGCACGCTTGAAAGAAACGAAGGGGCAGCGGGGGTGGCTGGCTGGGCAGGTAAGGAAAAAGGAGGCAGAGGTGGTGGTTGGCCGGTGGTGCAAGGCGGTTGGAGGCTGGCAGGGCTGGGTCGAGGGTGACGGGCTGCTGGGAGGCTGCTGCGAGAGGTTGTGGCTGGGCTGGAAAATTTTGAACAAAACAGAGAGGGAGGGAAGGGGTAGATGGTTCGAAGGTGGTTGGTACTGCAGGGGAAGGCTGGGCGACAGTGGAGCAAAGGAAAACAGGGCTGGGCTAGGGGCTGCTGGATGAAGAAAAACAGAGGGAGGAAGCTGGTCGATATTTGGCTCGGGGATGGAGTTTCGGGGCTGCCAAATCAAGGGTGATGATGGATGGCTGCTGCTTGGGTTGTTGTGCGGTGAGGGAACTGGGAGTAGGGTTGCGACGCGGTGGGAGGCTGGTTGATGAGGGGATGCAGGGCTACGCCACAAGTGACGGTTCTACTGGATGCGAAGTGGTAGTCGGGGGTGCTTGGGGTGGGTTGCCAAGAGAAAATAGGACGGAGCTGGGAGGAACAGTGGGTCGGGGCTGGGAGAAGGTGCATGCAGGGTCATGCAATGGGGATGTTGTTTGGACGATCGAAAATGGAGGGGAGCAGAGAGGGAGCTGCGATGGGGTGTTGTGCGTGTGTATATGTGAAATGAAAAGGGAGGGGGTTGTTTGGGTTAGTTAGTGTTGGTTTGATGATGGTGTCGTATGCGTGTGTATATGTGTATAATGTGCAGAGTCTGTAAGTGTGTATAAATGACGGACAGGTGACGATGGAGTGTATATGTGTGTATAAAATGTACGAAGGAGACAGAAAAAAAAAATCTTTGGGAGAATGTTCGGATAAGGCAGAGGGTAGAGTAGAGTTTATTTATT
Source organism: Tamarix austromongolica (assembly GCA_039764185.1). Lineage (NCBI taxonomy): Eukaryota > Viridiplantae > Streptophyta > Magnoliopsida > Caryophyllales > Tamaricaceae > Tamarix > Tamarix austromongolica. The sequence continues at coordinate 105,274,918 of CM077809.1, read as the reverse complement.
TAGTATTAGATTTAATTTAGGTAGATTAAAATATCAAATATAAAAATAGTTTGGGAAAAATTATTCGAATTTGGATAAGTTTAAAAATAGTCGGAAAGAGTAAAATAATCGAGAATAATTTTTAGGAAATTATTTTTTGTTACAGATCAAAAAATTATTAATAAAATAATTAAAAATAATAATTACGGGTAAAAATTAGGATTAATTTAAATAACATAATCTCTATCAAAATTTTAACCTAATTAAATTTATACTTAAACCGTTGAAATAATACGAAAAATAATAACATTTTTAGAATTAAACCTCCTAAAATAATAATTATAATTAATTATACGATTATAAATTTATAATTATGATTTTGAAAAACGGGGTATTACAATAAGAGGTACTAAATAAATATGTAAATCATGATCCCTTTTATTAGGCCTAGAATATCAAGGAAAACATCAAGTACTTGTGTTTTATGTATAAAGATGGAGGAAGGTTATATATTTCCTAGATTACTAGTCATATACAATAGCTCACATTCCCACTAAAAGGATTCATTCCAACAACAGATAATGCAAGAGGTAGGTTCATTGGTTCATGGCCAAAATTAGAGAAATAATGGTCAAAGGCCTTCCACTTAGGAGAATCCGCCTGATGTTTATTCTTCCTTTTGTGTATCCTCTAAGTCACATAATATGTCAAGTTTCTCCCTTCTTCAAGGTTATTATGTAAGTGTCAAAATATAAGTATAATTTAAAAATACAACAAGACCTTTGATATAACAATAGCATTCTTGTATCGTGGTGCTTGGTATTTGATACAATAGTACAACAACAAATTTCCATTCTAGTGCAAAATGTAATCATTAGAGAATGTATGAATATTATCATAATTTAATCCTATAGAATAGAGAATATTCTTAGTCATTTAAGAATGACTAAAAAGAATATTTTCCTTATGAATCATTTCTCTAAATAGTTTAAATAACAAGGAAAAAATCTTTTCACTCAAGCTATGTCCAACTTTCAAGTTGCATAGTCTTATCACAACCAATAAACATGTGAAATTCTCACATCTATCATACAAGGAAGTATCTAATCATTAATTAACTTACGAAACCTATCACGATGATCCATAATGTTAACGTGCACTCTATTTACCGTGCTTTCAAATGGTTTAGCCTCAAATCTATCATTTCTTTCATCTTTTATCTTATTAATTAATATACTAATTGTTTCCCCATACCATATGCATAGAGTGTGCCTGGTGTCAATACCATATATCAGTAGATGACTCCTAATTTGTCTTCATCTTTGTTGAATGGTAACACTTTGTTCTTAGAAAATTTTAAGGTAAAGCTAATAAAATCCTCTACTCCATCAACATATTCTTTACTTCTAAAGTTTACATGCATCCACTTTCTACACTATAATACTCATAAAAATCTCAACTAAGCTCAAGATCAATAACCAATGTAATGTAGCATGAGTTAAAATAATAAGCATACATAAAAATAAATATATCATGATACCAATTAAGGTTACACAAACTACAAATGTGCACATGAAACTAAGATTATAAGAAATTTTAACTTCTATAAAACAACCAAGAGAAGTAGCTTAGGAGAGATTTAATTACTGGCAGCAAATTTGTGGAGACTAGGAATATTATATTTCATATAAGGACAAGCTCAAGTAATGATGACTTCTTTTAGAGAGAGAATGAGAAGGAAGAAACTCATATAGAAAAAAATGTTCATGGGGATAATTCCATAGCTTTAATGAGAATGAAAGAGGAAGATAATGGACTAACAAAAAAAGGAAAGATGATGGTAAAATGAGAAATGAGAAGTGATTATCATCATAGGCACAAATAGGTCTCTTGAAAGGTGGTATGGAAAAATTAGAAGCGAATATGGTGATATGTAATAGCACAAATCAAATATACATTTAAACTTTCATAAGATACTATGTCAGATTTATTAATGAAACTATCAACATCAACAATGAATGGCAAATGTAACAACAAAATCACCCTTGTATCTCCAAAATTTTAGAGGGTAATTGAATGGAAAATGTAATAACAAAATCACCCTTGTATCTCCAAAATTTTAGAAAGTTACTTTTCAATGGAAATTTTAGTTCTTAAAAAGTACTTAATTACAACATAAAATTTGTTAATATTATAAACTAAAACAGGAAAATAAATGTTGTCATACATCTACTATGGCAAGTTATTTCAAAACAAACTCTCTCTCTCTCTCTCTCTCTCTCTCTCTCTCTCTCTCTCTCTCTCTCTCTCTCTCTCTCTCTCTCTCTCTCCCCCCTCCCTCTCACACTCAGTCACACATTAAATGGTATTGAGTGTTCATTAGTCCTAGAAAATCTAGCGATCAATTTAAATTTTTTGGAAAAATTGATGAATCTAGAACCAATTATGGTAAAAAAAACCAAAAAAAAAAAAGAGGACCCAATTATATTTAATTTAGGGTTTTGCATTCATGAAAAATTTATGAAAAGGCTACATAACAAAGAGATTGGGGTATAACAACTTTAATTTTAACAAATAAAGGATGAATATATCAAAAAAAATTAATTTCACTTCCCTTATTTATTAAGAAGATTAATCTAGTAGAATTAGTTTGAGGACTACATCCAATCGGATCCCAAATTGTAATACTTTCCTAGGTAGAAGATAAATTGATAATCTCAAATTTGGGATAAGTTAGCTAATAAACTAGTCTATTTGGGACAAACTGGAAAGCAAATTATCTTCACATATTTATAATAGATGCTTTCACTTTATCTTCATCATTTTCAAATGGCATCAAAAGAAAGAGAATACAATAATAATTTTTTATAATAATAAAATAACACAAAATATTACAATGTAATAATAACAAGGAATGGATGGATATGGTAGCATATTTATATATAAAATGTGGGATTATATAATAAATACTACAGTATCACATCTTCCCCACACTTATTAAAAGGAACAAAAGCATCATAAAAAATTACATGGAAATTTTATAGATACAACATACCATGGTAGGTTCATGAATAAAATCTTCGTCGAAAACCTACAAAGGCAATTTATCTCAGGCTATATCTAACATATAATTATATATATATATATATATATATATATATATATATATATATATATATATATATATATATATATATAATTATGGTTTTACCATAAATGTTCCAATGCTAAGTATTTTCTTTTTAACATAGTAATTATTTTTTATAAATATTAAAATAAAAAGTTTTATATATGCAAAGACAAATATTGTAATAGTATTATTCTTCTTTTTTTTTTACATTATATTTATGACTAATTAACGACGTTGTACTATGAGAATATAATTATTTTGTGTTATGGAACTACAAAGTTACTAGCAGTTTGGGACTATAATCTAACATTGTGATTTTAACTCCTATGACTCCTAATTATAACTACAATCTATCATAAACTTGCCCATTAGTTAAACTGGCTAATTCCAACCTTTAGTATAAGATATTGTATACGGTAGCATCTTTGGTTGGAATTTTTAGTCTTCTAACACTCCCTACAAGATGTGAGTTTGAAAGAACACAAGTGAGAGATGTCAAAATTTGGTCTAAAAGGATGCTTTGAAATATTCACTCCTATTTGGGACAAATTGGTTAATAAACTTGCATATTTGGGATAAATTGACTATTAAATTATCTTCATATTCATAAATAGATAAGAGTTTTCTTATCCTTATCTTCATCCCTATGGAGACCCAAAACTAAATAAAATACAATAAACTATAGAAAATTGTGCTAAAGATGGGAATGCATTAGAGATCTATGAGTGATACTAGTATTTATAATAAAAATAGATGGGTCCTCATAGCATTCCAACTTCCAACTTCTTTCCATAATAAATTTATAAAAAAAATGTATTAGAGGATACGAAAGCAGACAATAGCATTTTAAACTATCATTATATTATCCTTATCACGTTAAAGTTTTCTTAAACTGCCATGGATAATATGTGTGTAGTTATTAGATTTGTCATTCCAACTACCTAATTGTTGATTATTTTTGAAATGTATGATAGTGAAAAATCCTTGTTATATATTAACATGACATGGTGAATAACCATTATGGTTCATCTAAATTATATATTTTTTAATAATTTCAATCATTTAGAAATAGAAAAAAATGAAAATTAATCAAAAGTTATGAACATGAATTCCAAAATACAATGGAACATAAATATACTCATAACCGCAATATATTTTCATCAATTATGAACAAAAATAATCCTTGTAGAAATTATTCGAGTATTCAAGAATCATGATCTTGGGAAAAAAAACTAATCCTTTCTTCATATATTGTCTCTACATAAATGGAAACACATTTTTTAAAAGAAAGGATAATAGAAATGGAAAAGTCTCGATTATATTTGTGACAAATTAGTGAGAAAATCATAACGTTATACAAATCACATCATCATGATCTATCATATATCAATCAAAACAAATTTTCTTTGTTTGTACCATCAAGTTTGTTAGAATCAGCATTTTACCTAAAATTGATAGGGACCTATAGTACAAAATCCTATAATTGAAGTGAAAACCACAATAAAGTCCATTCCTAAGATTTTATTTGGTTACTATGAAAATTTTAGTAGGTAACAAGTAATACAAAATTGTTGATTATATGTATACAAAAAGTATTGTTATGCGGATTATTCATACCACAAAACAAACAATACCGCACAAAAAATGATAATTATGAACTAAATAAAAATTACTAAACAAATGACATTACAACCTTAATATATTAATTTTTTTACTCACCATATAAAGTTTGTACTTTTTTTAAGTATTTTTCTTTCCAACAATCATTTTGCTAATATCTCCCTCATGCTTTCTTCACATTAGTTGATGCTCAATATATAATATTTACAAAATAATATGGTTAAGGTTTATATTTTGTCAAGAAATATAGTGGAAATATGAGGATTAATAGGTTTTAGCTTATATATATATATAATTTATAAAAGTATAATATTCTTTCAAGAACTATAAGTTTCTACTAATCCTACATAGGATTATAAGACATTACCACTATTCTATTACTTTAATATTTTACCTAAGAATGTGGATTATTTAGTGAATTTTAGATCATATAATTGTATCATTTAGATTGAGATTTTAACAACTATGTGAGTCATAGTAAAAAAAAAATTCAAGTAAAAGATGAGCAAAGAATGGAAGGGAAAATGAGAATGGATTTTGCAAAAAAAAAATGGAGGAAAAAGGGTAGTGTTCATAATCTAAAATATAACAATAATTTTTTGAAAGAATTAACAACATTAATTAACTGTTGAATGTTTAACGTCCAACGAGCAATATACTGCGATAATTTCTCTAAAGTTTGCTGCATTTTTGAAGGTTATAAGGGTGGTTATTATTCACAATCACCATTGTATATATACTATCTAAGCTGATAGATATACGATAGTGAGTTTCTTGTAAGTCTCCTATGGTAATGCTCTATTAGGAGTGAAAAATTAAAATAAATTTTTTTATGGGTATACAACACCAATGTTGTAATTGTTAGAGTAGAAGTGCCCTTGTATACTATCAATGTAGTGCATTTATGTACAAGTGTAGTCACTAATTTTTTTTCATATATAATATGCTAAGTCCATTAAGGTTTTGATGATGTAAAACAATAATGTGATTAAGTATAAGATGACTCGCATATTATCCACATACTAGATCACAACATAAGACACAACACACCTTAAAAAACAATCATGAATCATCATTTGAATAGTTTGTGACAAGCTAAGATATAAGAAACTCAAAGTAAAATTATGTGTATGTATGTGTGTGTGTGTGTCAATGAATGAGCAAACACTAGAGTGCACATAACACGTGTGTGTGACACTAGAGCTTTCATAGCATTATTTTTCTTGTCTAATTTCATATTCATTGTCATATAATTTTATATTATAATCTTGTCAAATTAAATATTTTATTTATAATGTGCATTATTATTTAATTTAATTATGTTTATATCAATTATTACCCTATTTCAATTTTTCTTTTATCAGAGTTATGGTGAAACCCTATTATTTATATTATTAAATTAGTTGACTACTTGATTTATAGATGATCCTATTTAGTTTATGTTATAATTATTAATTATGTTTAATTAATAGATTGATCATCTTTAAGTAGCATTTAATATGACAAGTTAAGAGAGAGAGAGAGAGAGATATATCTAATTCTATGCTTTAGGTCAAATATCATAAATAGAAATTGATTGGGTTATGAGAGTAAATACATGATTTTTCCAACAATAGAGAAGGATAATTAATTAATTAGTCTTAAAAAATATCCTTTAATATTTTAAATTCCTTTAACTAATGATAGTAGAACTAATGATTAGTAATAAGACTATGTAGCTTGAGATAGTGAATTTTTTAAATATTCCCATTAATACAAAACTGATAATTTAGTACTTTGTTAGTTTTCTAGCTAGAATTATTATCTTAGACTAGTAATTTTTTTTAATTCAATATCTAGGCTTGATTAGAGTAATTAGAATATTTGAGCTATTACTTAATCTTTGTGGGATGATGATTTGGCAATCATAGTGCATTATATTACTTGCAACTTGCATACTTGCCAATAGGTACATTTAGCTAACATCATGTTTTTGGCATTGTTGTTGGAAAACTAATTTAATAGCCATATATTTGAAATTCAAATCTTAATCTAGGAAATTTTCACTTATTATTATTATTAGTATTAGTATATTTTCATAGTGTACTTGATTTTCTTGGTCTAAGGTATTCGTGTATTAATGTAGGTCACTAGTACATGACCTAAAATATTCATGGTGAGCTGGTAGCATTAGACCAGAGATGAAGAGAAATTTTAAAAAGATAGGGGAACATTTGAAATTGATTATAGCTACAAAGAAATGAAATCAAATAATAGCTTAAGGGGATAAGAATAAACACATTAAGTTGGGAGATCCTTAAGACACTATACTACCCTTGATATGGTATATTCAGGATCAATCAATAAAAGATCAATGATTGAAGTGCATAGTTTTGAGATCAAGTCTATCATCATTCAAATGATAAAACTTTAGTCCAGTTGGGAATTATTCATAACTTTGACTCTCATACTTATATTGCTAATTTCATTGAAATGCATAATGTTTTTAAATGAAATGGTGTTATTAGTGATGATATTAAGCTTAGATTATTTCCATTCTCATTATGTGATAAGGGTAAGAGTTTACTAAATTCTTTAGCAACATATTTTATTTCAAATTGGGATGATTTTTTTTAATTTATCCTAATCTAAAATCTTTCCACCTACAGAAATTACTAAATTAGAAAATGGCATCACCATTTTTGAGCAAAATGGTTTAGAATCTTTATATGATACATGGGAATAATTTAAGAAACTACTAAGGAACTGCTCACATCATGGCTTTCCTATATGATTACAAATGTAAATTTTCTATAATGATATATCCACTACTAACCACTATATGCTACATACAACTGCAATTGGAATTATTATGAATAAGACTCATAAGTAAGTATATTACTTTGTTGAGAAATTATCTTCCAACTCCCATCAATGGCATTCCAAGCGTACTTTGGTACGAAGCAATGCAAGATTTCACTTGATAGATTCCATCAAGACATTAGAGGCTAATATGGGTTTAATTACAAAGAAATTGGATAATTTGAGTGGTGCTTCACATATGAAGGTTGAAGTAAATGCACATGTTTGTGACTTATGTAGTGGACTGCATATTAGCATGGAGTGTCAAGTAAGTAATCATTTCCACCTATTTCTTGAGCAATTTAATTATGTTGCTAACAATGCTAGTAAGAAAAATAATTCATACTTTAACATATATAAGGGGTAGAGGAATCATCAAAATTATATTTAGAGAATTGATAACCTAGTGAGACCCCTTGGATTTCCATGATAAAGAGCTTTTCCACCATCCCCATTCCACCTTAGTAACCACAAAAATAATCCTTAGAAGAAACTATGATCACATACATAAGTATTATTGAGATGCGTTTTGGTGTGAATCTTCTTAGGAGAAGGAAGATTTGAAGGCTAGAAGAAGGAAGTAGGATCGATGGTTTAAAGATGAGGAAGAATAAGGAAAATCTTCAAGTAAGATTCAAAAAAGGTTTAAAGAATCGTATGAATATCCAATCAAGATTCAAGGAAGAATTAAACAAGAAGATAAATTCAAATTTTTCTCCAAGAACACATTCAAAGTACTCTATCTAATATTACACCAAGTAGTCTTAGTTAGAAATTTTCACTCACAAAAGAGAGAAAAGATAGCCATGCGTAATACTTGTATTAGATTTCAATATAATCAACTCACACGTTACAAGATGTGTCTACCATTCCTTATATTGGTAGTCACACTTTGCTAAATAGCACACTAACGTAGCCAAGGTAATACACACATGGAAAACTAACACACTATTTAGTAATAGCAACACATCACTAATTTATATAATACATTAATCAAAAAAAATTATTACTAACCAAATGTAACCAATTATCACATGGAAAATACTCACAAAATCCCTAATTTATATAAGAATGATAACTAGGTCTTCTTGACTTGCAAGTTTAACTTCAAAGCATAATAGCTCCCTTTGACTTATAATAACTTGTACCATATGAAAGCTTATATGTTGACATCTTGAAGTATATGAATATTCTCCTTGAAAATATGTTGCATACCTACAAGAATACCTTAAAGTACACTTGTTACGGTTAGACATATTATCATCAAAGACACATATTGTAATAGTCTCCATTACTAAGTATGATAAATCCTCATTATATTGAGAATACATGGATGCTCCTTTATCATTATACCTAAGGAGTTTGCCCTCAATTTTCATCTCTATATTAAGGAGAAAAATCATGAATATTAAATGTCCTTGAAACATCACCACATGATTATGGAATTTCAAGTTCATAAGCACTTTCTCCAAATTTTCTAAGAATTTTAAATGGTCAATTTGCTCTTGACATTAGTTTATGTTTTCTTATATTAGGAAATATTTCTTTTTGCAAATATAACCAAACTAAACTACCATGAGAAAACACCTTTGGAGTGCGATGTTTATTAGCTATCTTTTGGTATCTATTGTTGTCTCCTTCTATGTTCCACTTGATGTGTTGATGAAGATTTTGAAAGAACTCAAATCATTCCTTTACCTCATAATTTTTGAACTCACCTTTTCTAAAGGGTACCATGTCAACTAGCATGCACGGATTTACCCCATACACAATATCGAATGGACATAAGTGAGTAGTAATTGAAGGACTTATATTATAAGCAAACTGTACATGAGATAACTTAATATCTCAATCTTTAGTACTTTTACTTACTAATCCTCTTAACAAAATACCAAGAGTATGATTTGTAACTTCATTTTGTCCATTAGTTTGTGGATGATGTGAAGTACTGAATAACAAATTAGTTTCTAACATGAGTCATAATGTCTTCCAAAAGTAACTAAGAAAATTAACATCTCTATCTAAAGCAGTTCTATTAGGGATGCCGTGTAGTTTTGAAATTTTTTTTTAATACAAGTCAGCAGCATGTTTAGTATCATCAGTTTTATTACATAGAATAAAATGAACTATTTTAGAAAATCTATCTACTACAACCATAATAAAATATTTACCTATTTGTATTCTAGGCAATCCTAAGATAAATTCTATATTAGGCACAGGCAATGGAGTATATAAATCTTTATGAAAAAAGCTTTTACTCTTTTTACAAGTAACACATTACTTTACTATAAGTTAGACACCGTTAATCATGCATCACCAATGGAAATTCTCTTGTAATAGTTCTTATGTATTTTGAGTACCAAAATGTCCCACTGTAGCTCTTTCATATACCTCTTTAATAAGTAAATCTCTAATAATTGACCTCAGTAAAAAAAATCTTATTAAGTTTAAATTAAAATCCATATTAATATGCAAATTTTTCATGATATCCATTTTCTTTATATGCTCGATATTCATCACTAAAACATTCATCTTTAGGGGATAGTTCTTTTGACGTATCAAAACCTATCAATTTAGCATATAATATGACAACCAATGTAGACCTTCGAGAGAGATCATCGGCTACTACATTCTATTTTCTATCTAAGTGTTTCATAGCGAACACAAATGATTATAAGAAGTTTATCCACTTTGCATGTCTAGGACTAATCTTTTTTTTTTTCACTATGTAAATATTTCAAACCCTCATGATTAGAATGTAATACAAAAGGTTTAGGCCTCAAATAATGACTTTGTATCTCTAAGATATATATGATGGCAAGGATTTCCTTGTCATATGTTGAACACTTCAATTTAGCACCATTTAATTTGTCAATAAATTATATAATATGCCCTTTTTTATTATATTTAACTTTGTAATTGTAACACTTCGAGTCGATATGACCACATGGACGCTACCCTAGATTGCTTTTGGATTGATCTGTTAGCCCCATAGATTAATAAAAATCCTTTCATTACTCTCTACCCTCACTCATTCACTTCTCAAGAAATTTTTAGAAATTTTTTGAAACTTCTTAGAAGGGTTACCCATTTTTAAAATTTCTCCACAACAAACATGCTTAACTATGGAGTTCTCTAGATGAAATTAGAAAAAGGATGGTATAGTGTGTTTATATAAGTAGTCAGATCAATCCTTAAAATACTTTACTCAATTTGGGGGTATTACATTCACCCCTACTCAAAGAACTCAATGTCCTTATTACAACTCAACCACTAACTATCTCATTACAGTTTATCCCAAGAACTGTCCTGCTAGGTGACTAAATGTATCATCCAAGTTTAGCTCATTTTTTAGGTTTTTGATACCACTTGTAACATCTCTAATTGATACGACCAAGTTTGGGCTACCTAGAAGTGCTCTCTAATTGATCGACGAGCTCCATAGATCAATACGAGTCCTTTAAACGTATTTTGTCCTTACTTATGCACTTTTCAAGAAATTTTTTAAAAATTTTCAAAACTTCCTAGGAGGATCACCGATCCTAAATTTACTCCATGGCCAGCATGCTTAACTATGGAGTTCTTAAGATAGAATCACCAAAAGGATGGCATACCATATTCATATAAATAGCCATATCAATCCTTACAACACTCCGCTTAATTTAGAGATATTATAGTAATTCCTTAAGCTTCGTTTGGATTACATCTATAAGTAGGTTTATAGGAATTAAACTTATAGTATGCTCTATACCTCCAATAGGCAGTAGTTTAGGAGGTAAGTTATCAGGAAATACATTATCATATGCATCAAGTAATCTAGTGAGGTTTGAATTATTATAATTGTTTTCCACAAATTGAGATTATTCAACTACTAAAGTATAGAAAACACCCTCTACCTCAATGCAATTAATTACATCTTTTTACATAAGACTAATCTCATGTAGACTTGATAAGTTATATATGATCACATTGAGATGGTTTCAATTTAAACTTCTTTTTTTCTTTAAAGTAAAATTTATTCATTAGTTACACCATCATGAATTACACTTCTATCATATTGCCACGGTCTTCCTAGTAAAATACCACAAGAATTCATAGATAATACATCACATAATACTTCATCACGATATGCACAAATACAAAAAGTAATTAGGGTTTTCTTATCTACTTTAGAACATATGTCCGTATTAAGCCATTATAATGAATAGGTTTAGAATAATTATTTGTCACTAAACTTAGTTGTTTAATCATCATTTCACTATCAACATTAGTGCATGAACCACTATATATAATAACTCTACAAATATTATCAGCAATTCTACGGTTAGTTTTAAAAATCTTATCCTTTTGTGTATATGGATTATTAGGTTTGATTTATAATACCCCTTGAAGCACAGAACATGGATTACTCAAGGTATCATCATTAGACTTGGGTTGTAGGTCATCCTTATCATCATATGGTTCCATACTTGCTATTTCATTTAAGGTTAAAACTCTTTGGTTAGGATAATCTCTAGAAAAATAACCATATCCTTTACATTTAAAACATTACTTATTGGACATATCATTCACCTTGTTTTCACCTTCCTTTTTTTTATCTCGGTTAGGGTTGGGTTTCTTATCATTAGTTAAAGATACATGTGTCCCATATTTTGAAGTAGATGCATTTGAATAGTTTTTGGATGAAGTAAAAGTAAAAGAACTGTTTTTAGCATAGGCCTTGGTCGACTTAGTTTGTCTTTCCCATTTTAAAGATAACTTAGTCAAATCTTCAAGTGAATCATAGGCAAACATTTCAACTTTTTTCTCTAATCAAGTTATTAATACCACCTAAGTATGTAGCACATTTTTATTCTTTTCTTTCTTGCATCACACAAGAGTGCTAGTTTTTAAAATTTCCTAATGTATTCCTCTATATTAAGTAGTCCTTACCTAACAGTAGTTAATTTAATACACATTTCTTGTTCATACTCTTTAGGAACAAATTTCTTTCATAAGTGTTTTTCAACTTCTCCTCGTGACTTGATTTTATTCTTTTCTGACCTTTCATGAGTCCTCTTAGGATTATCATACCAAACCTTAGAAAAAAATTTTGATTAGAGAGTTGCTAACTTATATCTATGTTCATCATCATACTCTCTAAATTCATATATAGATTATATTTCATGCAACTATTTAAAAAATAATTCTACATCTAATTCACCATAAAAATCAAGGAGGTCAAGCTTAATACCTTTATATTTAATAGGATTATACCTTAGTTGGTAATTTACATGGCATTATTGACTCTGGATGAAATCATTGAATCCATTTCCATTTTCCCTTTCTTCATACTCCATTTGGTTGTTGATGTGTCTACCTCGTGCTTAGACTACTATTTTCACCATGCCTTCTACTCAATCATTGGGGGTTTCCATGGTGTTATTGATGTAGGAGCAAACACTCAAGAATTGGCTTTCATAATTATGGAACCAATTATTCTTCATTTGGAAAATGTCTCCCACAAATTTAAAAACCAATGGACGATTACATTGATAGAAACGTAACAAACAAGCAACTAAGAGTCTACGTGCATGTGCATGGCATGCATGGAATAAGTAGCCACGTGTATGGGGAGTTTATTTTCAGACATGTTGAGCATTAATATTAATATTATCTGATTAACTAATTAAGTAGTAGAGTTAGATAATAGGTAAAGCATAAAGTAGCATAAAGTTAGCATAAAGGTAGCATAATATCTTTTAACTTGAAATCTTTTGAATTACACTTTTAACTAGTGGTAGAATGGCTATAAGTAGCCATAGAAGGCACAAGTATTAGACATTAAAGATTGAAGATCAATATTAAAGTTTAATACAAGTTGAATTCAAGTTAATCGAATATGTATGAATGATTTAGCTTGAAAGTTTTAATCTCTTTGTCTGTGTGAATTAGAGATTAATTAATTCATATCTTTTCTACTCTCCTTCATCCACATATTTCCAGCAATAATTATCATCCAAATCCCAATCTAATTTTAAGTTAATAAAATACATAATTCGGGTGACACATTAGAAACCCTAAACTACCATTCAAAACCCTACCACCTTTCATCCTAACCAAACAACACTTTATTTTTTCTATTCGAATCAAACCCTAACCCTTACCCTAAACCACTATCTCATCCTTCATCTAAACCCTAAAATTCAAAGCTTATCATCATCAATCTACCATTTTCAAATTCATATACTGATTACCACAAATCATTCGAACCATCACCATCAAATCATATCTATTTTGTTCGAATCATCACCACCATCTTTCCATCCTATTCGAATGTGTTAAACTCTAATACACCAACATCGAGTCTTATTCTAATTATTATCATCACAACTAAAGCATATTCTCATCAATTTGAGAAATCCATCCTCCCATACACATCAATTTTGGTATCAAAGCTATAGGTTGGTGGTATTGCAATCAAGATTCAATCTTTCTTTCAAGACTCTTCAAGATTCTTCAAGATTCATCAAGAAATTGCTCCATCTTCAAGAATATCCAAGAATTTATCAGAAAAAATACAAAACGGTTGAGTATTTAAGGGCTTGTTTGGGAGAGTAATATTCTGTTGATAAGGAGAAAAGATGGAGAACCAAGGAGAGGACTTGAGGGATATTCTCAAGACCTTGATAGACGAAATCAAGGACGTTAAATTACATGTGGGGAGAATAGAATCTTCCTAAGTCCACGAGTCCCATGTGCAGCCACAAAACCAAAGGGAGCAAGTAGAGGAAGGGCACGTGAGAAGGGCACAAAATTAGATGGAAGAAGAAGAAGAGAGCATGGGGAATTATGTAAGGCCATGTAACACCTCAGGAAAAACTTATAACGATGTGGAAAAAGGAATCCACTTTGATCTTTTCGACTTTCAAGGTAATATCGACCCAAAATCTTTTCTCAAATAGTTGTAAATTGTTGAATCAATTGTTGACTATAAGGAAATTGATGATGAGAAATGATGTCGAATAGCGATATTAAAGTTTAAGGAATTTACTAGAGTGTGGTATGATAATTTTAAAAAGAGATGGAAGAGAGAAGGAAAATTGAAGATTAGGTCATGGAAAAAATCAAAAAAGCACTTGAAGAAGAAATTTTTTTCCTTGAGAATATGAGCAAGAAAATTTTATAAAAATGACTACATTAAGGGAAGGGTCACTTGGAGTTGAAGAATATATTTGGGAGTTTGAAAAGTTAGCTCTAATATGTGATGTCCAAGAAAGAGAAGAGAAAAGGTGTGCATGATTCATTAGGGCTTTAAATATGAATCTTTGGGAGAAGGTAGAGTTGTACCCTTATGAATTGTTTGAAAACCTAGCCAAGTTAGCCATCAAGTTAGAGAAATAATTGAAGAGGACAAAGCCACCAAGCAAGCCAACCAATGCTCCATATCGTTCAACTTTAAAGGGTGAATTGAAGCTACCAATTTCTCAATCCAAAAACCAATGCAATTTTAGAAGGTTCACTCGTAAAGAAAAAGGAAAGGATTAAGTGGTTGAAAGGGTGAACAAACAATGCTTCAAATGTAGAGGTTATGGCCACTTTGCTCAGTATTGTCCCAACCAAAAGGCATTGGCTTTGAAGGAGATCAAAAATATGGAGGCTTGTAAAGATAATGAAGACTTTGAAGAAGAAACTGATAGTTTGGAGGATGATTTGAAATATGGTCAAGTGGATTGCTATGTGCTGCAAAGGGCGCTTCAATTACAACAACAACCTTTACTTACTCGACGGGAGAAGATTTTGAAGGCCAAGTGTAGAATGGGTGATAAAGTTTGTGAAGTCATCATTAATAGTGGATCATGCACTAATGTTACTAGTGAGAAGATGGTGAACAAGCTTGGCTTAGAGAATAAGGGTCATCCAAGACCATATTCTCTCCAATAGCTCAATAAAGACAAAGGCGTAAGGGTAACCAAACAAACTCTTATCTCTTTTAAGATTGGAAATTATTTTGATGATTTTTTATGTGATATTCTGCCTACACATTTTGTTGGGGAGGCCATGGCAATTTGATATGAAGGTTGTGCATGATAAGGCCCATCATGAATATGTGGTATGCAAGGGTCCAAAGAAGTTTAGTCTCAAACTTAATCTAGATGGGGAGGATTCAGTTTTCAGGAATGAAAGGGAACAAAAAAAGAAGGAGGATGTCAAGTGTAGGAAGAAAAGAAAAAAAGAGTATCATGGAGATGTTGATCCTTAATGAGTATAAGATGAATGAAGCAATTAAAGATGAGGAGATATGCTATGCATTAGTGTTAAAAGAGGTCCAATGGGGGGAGAATGCTAATATGGATCTGAAATTGCAACAAGTATTGAAAGAGTATGCCGATGTATTTTTGAAAGAGTCGCCAAGTGGGATACCTCCTTTAAAAGGTATTGAGCACGCTATTGATCTTATGCTAGGAGTTTCATTACTGAAAAAGCCAGCTTATAGATGCAATCCAGAGGAGGCTAATGAGCTACAGAAACAAGTGCAAGAGTTATTAGACTGAGGTTATATTCAGGAGAGTATAAGTCCATGTGGAGTTCCATCTTTATTAGTAACTTAGAAGGATGGTACGTGGAGGATGTGTATTGATTCAAGGTTAATCAACAACATCACATTCAAGTACGAATTTTCGATGCCGAGATTGGTCTTAGAAGGTGTTTTCAAAGATTGATCTTAGAAGCGGTTATTATCAATGAGGATAAGGGAAGGGGACGAGTGGAAGACAACCTTTAAGACTAAGTATGGGTTGTATAAGTGGTTGGTGATGCCATTTAGGATATGTAATGCACCAAGTTCCTTCATGAGGTTGATGATGAAGGTACTTAGACCATTCCTTGGAGTCTTTGTTGTTGTTTACCTCGATAATATCTCTGTATATAACAAGAGTGAGTTTGAGCACATACAACACTTAAAGAGGATATTTGACAAGCTTAGAGAGGTGAAGCTCTATGGTAAGATGGAAAATTGTGATTTCATGATGGAGAGGGTGATTTTTCTTGGTTATATTGTGAGTGGAGATGGTATTTGAGTTGATCTGTCAAAGATGGAAGCTATATAAGCATGTCCTATTCCTACTAATGTCCATGAAGTTTAAAGTTTCCATGGGTTGGCCTCATTCTATAGGAGGTTCATCAAAGACTTCTCTACCATTGAAGCACCTATCATATAATTGATGAATAAAGGAGATTTCCATTGGAATGATTAAGCGACAAAGGCTTTTGAAGTCTTGAAGACAAAGCTCTCAAATGCACTGGTATTCTATTTACCTTGTTTCGATTAATTATTTGAATTAACATGTGATGTGAATGGTATAGGAATTGGGGGTGTGCTTTCATAATAAAGGAGGTCAATTGCTTTCTTTAGTGAGAAGTTGAATGGCGTTAGACTCAACTATTCGACCTACGATAAAGAGTTCTATGCTATTGTGCATTGTTTGGAGACATGGAGTCATTACTTGAGACCTAAGCCATTTATACTTCATTAAGATCATGAGAGTTTGAAGTATTTTCATGGTTAAAAGAAGATGAGTCCAAGACATGATCAGTGGATAAGCTTCTTGCAAACATTTGTGTTCTCTACAAGACATGTGGATGGCAAAGAAAATGTCATGGCGAATGTATTATCTAGGAGGATCATGTTACTTACCAGTATGGATGTAAAGCTTTTGGAGTTTGAGATGTTGAAGAGTCAATATGCCATGGATGATGATTTTGCTATGATCTTAGAAGATTGCAAGAAACAAGGAAGTTCTAGAGCTTATGTTATTTAAGATGGGTTCTTATTCAAGCACAAAAAATTATGTGTGCCGAAAACCTCAGTTCAAGACTTGCTAATCAAAGAGGTTCATAAAGGAGGAATTATAGGATACTTTAGAGTTCACAAGACTTTAGAGTTGCGGTAAAAACATTTCTATTAGCCGAGAATGCAAAAGGGAGTACAAGCCCTGGTTGTTAGGTGTGCTATGTGTCAAAGGAGAAAGAGTTCCTTTCACAAAGGGTTATATATACCTTTACCTGTGCCTACTCAACAATAGGAAGGTGTTAGTAGGGATTTTATTTTGGGATAGCCTAGGACACAATGAGGTAAAGATTCTATTATGGTTATAGTGGATCGATTTTCCAAAATGGCTCATATTATTCCATGTCACAAGACCGATGATGCTACCCATGTTGCGAATTTGTATTTCAAGGAGATCATGAGGTTGCATGGAATTCCGAGAAATATTTTTTCAGATAGAGATGTGAAGTTCCTAAGTTATTTTTGGAAGATATTCTAGCACGTGTTAGGAACAAAACTTCTATTTAGCATATCTCATCATCCTCAAACGGATGGGCAAACCAAAGTTACTAATAGAAATTAGGGTAATTTGCTAAAGGGATTGGTGAGTAAGATTTCTAAGGATTGGGATTTCAATTTAGCACGTGCGAAGTTTGTTTACAATCAAAGTCCTTATACTACAACAAGTTCTAGTCTATTCAAGATAGTATATGTTATTAATCCATATATGCCGATTGATATGATACCATTGAGGAAGGGTGAAGTGAAAAGTTATGATGCACAAGAGAAAGTCTAGTTCTTTCAAAAACTTCATAAAAAAATCAAGCACAATATTGAGAAGGCAAATGAAGTGTATAAGACAAGAGCAAACAAGTATAGGAGCCAACAAGTTTTTTAACCAGGAGATTTAGTATGGTTATACTTGAGGAAGGAGATATTTCCTAATCTAAGGAAACACAAGCTTATACCAAAGGTTGATGGTTCTTTCAAATTACTTCGAAATTTTGGAGAAAGTGCTTATGAGCTCAATTTACCATATTCATATGGTGGGCTATCAAGGAAATTCAATGTTAGAGATATAAGCCCTAATTATGGCAATGAAAATTTGAGGGCAAATTTAAATCAACAAGGGGGGAATGATGTAGGAGCAAACACTCAAGAATTGGCTTTCATAATTATGGAACCAATTATTCTTCATGTGGATAGTGTCCCCGCAAATTTAAAGACCAATGGATGGTTATGTTGATAGAAACGTAACAATCAAGCAACTAAATATCTACGTGCATGTGCATGGCATGCATAGGGAGTTTATTTTCTAACTGTTTGGGCACTAATATTAATATTATCTAATTTATTAATTAAGTAT
Organism: Tamarix austromongolica; assembly: GCA_039764185.1. NCBI lineage: Eukaryota > Viridiplantae > Streptophyta > Magnoliopsida > Caryophyllales > Tamaricaceae > Tamarix > Tamarix austromongolica. Next base: position 105,256,174 of record CM077809.1, on the reverse strand, counting down.
TAGAGTTGGATAATAGGTAAAGCATAAAGTATTATAAAGTTAGCATAAAGGTAGCATAATATCTTTTAGCTTAGAATCTTTTGAAATATGTTTTTAGCTAGTGGTAGAATGGCTATAAGTAGCCATAGAAGGCATGATTATGAGACATTAAAGATTGAATATCAATATTGAAGTTGAATATAAGTTGAATTCTATGTGAGTTCAATTCAAGTTAATTGAATCTATGTGAACGATTTAGCTTGAAAGTTTTAATCTCCTTGTCTGTGTGAATTAGAGATTAATGCATATCTTTTCTACTCTCATTAATCAATATTTTTCTATCCATAATTATCATCCAAATCCCACTCTAATTTGAAGTTAAGCAAAGCCCTAATTCGTTTGACACATTAGAAACCTTAAACTACCATTCAAAACCCTACCACCTTTCATCCAAACCAAACAACACTTTATCTTTCTATTCGAATCAAACCCTCACCCTAACCCTAAACCATGATATCATCCTTCATCTAAACCCTAAACTTTGAATCTTAGCATCATCAATATATCATTGTCAAATGCATATACTAATTACCACAAATCATTCAAACCATCACCATTAGAAAACTATCACCATTGAATTGTATATATTTTGTTCGAATCATCACCACCATCTTTCCATCCTATTCGAATGTGTTAAACTATAACACACCATCATAGAGTCCTATTCTAATTATAATCATCAAAACTTAAGCATATTCTCATCAATTTGAGAAATCTATCATCCCACACACATCAATTATGCATATGCTGGAGTGTCTCTTGATCTACTACTCTCATCTCTAACCTTTAGAGTTGGCTTTGAATGGAATGAATTTGTTGAATTTGTGCATTAGTAGCATACAAACGTGTTACAGGTTGTTGAAGAGTGTCAAACATAACCTTCATGGACACTTCTTCACCAATAGTTATTATTATTGTTGAAATCAACTTTGGTAAGGTGTGTTTACTGCTTGATGTTGGTTCTTAATGGCTTCTTGGTGGGGCTTCAAGAATCTTGGAAGATTCTTGGTCATGAAGATGAATTATTAATGGAAAGCAATTGGTTGAAAGGAATACCACCAAGTCTTGATGCGAGATGGATGAATATTGCACGAGTGAAATGATGAATGAAGTTGTGGAGGAAGTTTAGTAGAACCTTGAGAATGGTTCACGTAATCTTCTTGTGAGTGAGTAAATGCTAAGATAGGAAAAAGAGATGGAACATTCATATAATGTTTGAATGGTGCGTAGAGACTTGTGAAAGTCTTCTTGCTTGAATCAAGATGATCAAGAATACTTGAATGGAATGAAGATGTGCATTAGGGTACAAAATAACTTGGGAGAAAGAAGGAGGAACCGAAGATGTTATGTTTCCTATTTGGATGTACTAAGGGAGGATGAAGTTGAGTTTGAATATCCAAAAGATATTAGGTGCAATTTGAGGAAAAGACCTTGAGGAGGTCAAAAGCTCTTTAACTTTGAAGGTTGAAGATTCAAAGAGAACTTTGAAGATAAACTAAGAAGGTCGGGCTTCTCATGTTTGCATGCATTTGCATGGATGAATAAAAGAAGGGAGATTAAGGGCAAATTGGATATTTGAATGATGGAAACAACCAAACTAGATTTGATACCAAAAAATGGTGTGAATATTCTTAGGAGAAGGAAGATTCAAAGGCTAGAATAAGGAATTAGCATTGGTGGTTTGAAGATGAGGAAGAATAAGGAGAACATTAAATCAAGATTCAAACAAGATTTAAAGAATGGTACGAATCTTCAATCAATATTCAAGGAAGAATTCAACAAGAATATAATTTAAATGTTTCTCCTAGAAAACTTTCAAAGTACTCTATCTAATATTGCACCAAGTAGTCTTAGATAGACAATTTCACTAATAAAAAAGAGAAAAGATAGCCAAGTATAATACTTGTATTAGATTTAATATAATTGACTCATATGTTACAAGTTATGTTGACCATGCCTTATATAGGTAGTCACACTTTGCTAAATAGCACACTAACATAGCCAAGGTAATACACACATGGCTACACTAAATAGTAATAGCAACATATGACTAACCTATATAATACATGAATCAAATGAAAAATTATTACAAGCAAACATAGCTAATTATTACATGAAAACAACGAAAAAAGCCCTAATTTACATAAGAATAATAACTAGGTCTTCTTGACTTATAAGTTTGACTTCCATGAACAATAGATCCCTTTGACTTGTAATAACTTGTAACATATAAAAGCTTAAGTATGTTTATATCTTGAAGTGTATAAATATTCTCCTTACAAATATGTTACATACCTGCAAGAATTACTCAAGTACACTTGTTATGGTTAGTCATATTATCATCAAAGACATATTGTAACAGGTTCCATTACTAAGTATATTAAATCTTCATTATCTTAAGAATCCATGGATGCTCCTACATCACATTTTTAGAATCAAGAGTCCTTAATCAAGAATTTGGAATCATAAAGTGGATAATTTTCCAATGTAATTTCTATAACAACACCTAATGTGTTACCAATTGACATAGCAACAAACCCAGAGGATAAAGTGAATGCTATAGCTTAAAGGAGTATAAAAACACTACCAAAAAAAATGTCCTAGAAAGGTAAATAAAGAAGAGGGCAAAGCTCTAGAAATATTGTCCAAGTTATAAAAAGTGATAACTAAAAATCCAATATAAGGGGTAAAACCCTATATCTCACCACCTTCATTTCCAAGTAGAATAATTCTAAGTGACTAAGATGAAAATTTTGGTAAGTCTCTTGAAATTTTGAAAGATTTGCATATTAATTTTTCATCCATTGATATCATGATGTAAATACCTAGCTATAATAAATTTTGAAAGGATAATCTTACTCATAAAGGAAAATTAGATTATTGTGGTACCATTAGCTTGAATGACGAGTGTTTTGCTATTTTACAAAATAAGTAGTCTCCTAAACTAAAAGATCCAAGAAATTTCCCTATCCCTTATCTTTTGTAAAGAATGTAAAACAAGAGCTTCTAGGGTTGGGTATGGAGTAAGTGCAAGTGAATGAAAAAGAGGAAAGTAGAGAAAAGAGAGGATTTAGTGAAAATAAAAAGCATTATATTGATTTTGGAATTCCATAAATGACTATAAGACCTTGTATTCATAAAAGTGGAAACCAAGGTAAAGGAAATGAAAGTTATATGATATGATAAGGCTAAGGGTAAGTTTATTCCTAGGATCCATATGGGTTAAGTAGCATCTTAGGCAGAGCACCAACATTATTAGAGCTTAGTTTACTTGAGTTTAACTACACACACACACAATTATTATAATTACCTTGATTGTTTTATTATTTTATTTTTATATTTTTTTTTATAGAAATTATTTTCAATTACCAATTGCTAACCTTCAACTGCCACTAGCTCAACGACTAACTACCCCTACCCCGCTGATCACCATTGTAACTTTATTGTTAGTATTACTTTTTTTTTGTTATGATGTAATTTGTGAATTAGTTTTTGGTTAATTAAATGATAATATATTTTGGTTTTTTATTACTATTATTATTATTATTATTATTATTATTATTATTATTATTATTATATATATATATATATATATATATATACACACACACTATGTGTGTTTGTGTGTAATTATTATTTGCGTGAATTGTGAATATTGAAAATAAATATTTAAATTTATGGATACATTTGATTACATATAAGGTATTGATTTTATATTTCAGTGTTGGATATGATAGGTTAGTTTCAAATATATATGTTAGGATTTTTATGCTAGTTATTATTTTAAATATGTTAGATATGCTAATTTTGGATTATATGTTGATGTATATAATTATGTGAGTATATATGTTATTATGTTAAGAGTTTGGCAAGATGTAATTTTTGATAATGTATATACTTTATGTGCATGCATTGTATACATTAGCTATTTAAAATTTTAAGTACAGTAGTTTATTATAATATTAGCATTACAAATAATTCACTTTGAATAAGGTCAAAATAGAAATGATTTTAGTAAATAAACATAATAATAAGATAATGTGAATTACTTTTATAATATAATCATAATAAGATCCTTTGCTACTTGGTTGAGGCAGCCTAAATATTAAAAACATGTCCTTCGTGTTTTGTATCTTGCTTTTATTGCCAATATTTGGCATGAGAGCAACCTATGAGTATTTTATAATTATACCCAAGAGAAAATATTGTATGGCAATCTATAGTGGTCGATGTTACTAGAAGAGTTTGACAATGCCATAATAGCGTTCAATATGGATGGTGGCTTCCCATGTTAGAGGATATTGTCTAACTATAAGTTCACTTGTATTGTATGATTAGAGTAATGAACATCCTCACTTATTAAAAATATACATATAATCATAATTTATTATTTAATAATAATATATTATATAATAAAAAATTAACCTAGGAAATAATTAAAATTAAATAATTTATTAATGTATTATTAATATACTTATTACAAAAATGTAATATTTTTCTTAGTATACCTATATATAGGGAATATTTGATGAGAACTAAAAACTAGCAATACATCCACAATGAATTCAACCTCTCGAACTAGCGGCATGTTTGGGATCTCCTTAGGAAAAACATCAAAAATTCACAAAATACCACCATTTACTCCAATGGGGTCTTAGCTGCTTTTTATGTATCTGATAATGCCCAGGTAGAGCAAATATCCCTTGCGTACAAGATTACTTAGTATGATCACCGACATGACCTTTGTAAAGGGATTGGGTTCATACTTCTCATATGAAATCTTGATACCCTTTAGTCCTCGCAAAACCACATGTTCTTGCACATGGTTGATCAGTGATAGGTACTTTCCTATCATATCCATCCTCACAATTACCTCAAAATCCTACAACTCCAACTCTATAAGGTTTAATGGAAACTGTATTTCTCCTACTACCATCACAACCCCTTGGTATAATCTAGATCAAGCATTCCTAACCCCCGAAAGCAAAATGATAGAAGTAAAAATGCTACTTGAAGGAGATAAGGCAACTTTAGTTACAAAAGTATATGATACAAAAGAATGCAAAGCACTAAAATCAAATAACACACAAGCAAGATAAGTGGAGACAGTGAGCATACCGGTCACCATACTAGCCTAGCATTTTGCCTCTGTTTGACTCATCATGTTCAGGCATCCTACTAATGGAACTTATGGGGCACTAGCTGATCCCTACCCTTGCTGAAACTAGCGAGGCCACAGACCTTTGGGATGACTTGCTCAACTAGTGGCATTAGTTGGATATGGAGGAACTCATTGTATTTGAGGTTATGGTTGTTGGATAGATCTCGTGCTATGAGCTCTGGTCTGGCTCCTTTGTATGCTACCATTGCTAACCCAGCACTTGAATACCTTATGTCCCACAATGGCACATCCATGGCACGTCACCTTGTTGCCTCTGTAATTAACCATTGGGTGATCTAACCTACATCTCTTTTAGTGGTAGTGCCTTTCCTCGGCACAACCCTAGAAAATCCTCTAGTTCGGGGTTCTGACCCTATACTCCAATCAAATCTTGGTGGCAAGCTATCTCTAAAGAAAGCCTTCTTCTGGTCCTAGAATGCTAGAAACCCTCAAACTTCCTCTTGTTCCCTAATTGAGTACTTCAAGCCTAAATAACTTGTGAAGCTTTCAAAGCTTGCTCGTATAACCTGACCATATCTATTGGAGTGACTCCCATCAATAGCTACTAGTATCAAACCCTCAATCCAATCTTAAAGCGGTAAACTTGCATCACCTTATTGGCCTCTACCTCTAGGGAAAAATGGACCAAGTCCATGAAGCGAGTGTAATATTCTTCGATGGACATGCCCCCCTATCGAAGCACCATAAACTCATCGTACTTCTTTATGCATAGATGAGTCGGGTAGAATTGGGCTCACAACACTTCCAAGAATGGCCTTCATCCCATAGGTTCTCCACCTCTACATTGGATGCTTCTCCACCATACATCTTTCCTTCCTCTTAAATAGTAGACGACCACGTCTACCCTTCTACCTTCTGGGCAACTACAGATGATGAAGGTTTTCTCCATATCTTGGACCCACCATTCCATGATGTCAGGGTCTTCCTAACCCTCAAAGATTGGTGGGTGATGATGCATTTCCTTCCTGATCCAATCCTCTGGAGCTGGTACAACCAATAGCACCAGTGGAGGTTAAGGTTATCGGATTTATCCCTCCATGTATGCTCTAACGGACTCTATAAAGGCTTTGATAAGCTCGTAGCGGTGGTTTGCGACCATCACATCCTAAAGACTAGAAAAAGTTAAGGCTAAAATTTAGGCCATTGAGTACTAAGATTCACACAATAAGAAGTACAAGTTATCTATGATACATTCCCAACCTAACTCTCACTCACGGTTATCTGGGTTTGAAATAATTAAACTTTTCAAAAAACTAAGAAAATAATTTCCAAGTCAACACCGATACCAACCTGTGGTATTAGCTCAAAAATATTTGTAGAGTAAAAACACTTTGACAAAACTTGGGGTATCAGCCAACTCATTTGCAAAAGCAATGCATTTTTGTAAATAAAAAAAAACACTTTAATACCAACATATAACACCTCCATTTTTCACTACCAAAAAATTTTATCAAACAATTATGGAAGCAGAAAGCACATAATAAAAATGGGATGTTACCGCTATACCTAATATAGATTAGATGTCCACCACCTACCCTATATCAAACATATGGCTAAACCAATCGAATACTTAAAACAACAAAGTGTGCAAAATAACAACTTTGAAGAGTGTTTACATCGGAGGACCCTAAGGGGTTCCAATCAAATTATTAAAAAAATACATGTAAATAAAGCATGGGGCTACAAAACATAATTTAGGGCGTAACACCCAAATTAAAACTATGGCCTACCACGGACCCTGCCAAAACCTTCCGGATGACCTTACTCTCAAGCCCCAACTCAACTGAGGTAGGCCTTATACTGACCATCCCTAAAGACCTGCACATGGTCCTCTACTTGTGGGAATGCGCATGTGACCAAGCAAATGAGCACATCAGTCCGAGTAAGCCAAGTTACTTCCTTAATGTACACAAGTATGCCAACTTACCATATATAAATATAAATTATAGCATGCATTATGATAAGACTACATATAAAGGTAAAATTGCATAAATACATACTATCATATACAACTCCAACATAGCAGAATACATCGTGCTTAGATTCACAACATTCTCATATAAACACTTACATAAGTAGTCAGAAGAGCATCCAAGAAGCATCTAGGGTTTATTCCCAATTATCCAATTCCTTAGGTTATACCATTTACTTATCTAAATATGAGATCGATCAATCGATCAAGCCCTATTCCATTCCATAACCAATTAGTCATTTTGACTATTAACCAAGTGTATAAACCAACTTCACTTATTTCGGTCAATTAGATGATTACTTCCATTTTTTAACCAATCATTAATCATTCACTTGGTCATTGTTCATAAGTTTCAACCAATATTTAGCATATATATTTTATTATCATTGAGCAATGGACTATACAGCACTCCATGGTCTCACATACCATGGAAGCCTATCCAAATAAGGAACATAAAGTCCAGGTTGAAGCAAATCACTAAGTGAACATAAGTCCAAGCCAAAGCCAATCATTAAAATGGACATAAGTCCAAGCTGAAGACAACCACCTATGTAATAGACCCTTTAAAATTGATACACCTCAGTACATCATCAGTGTCTAGAATAGGTAAGGCACTGGGACCTCTCAAGATACCACTTGAAGGCACCAAAATGCCAGAAGACAAACTAACCCCCGGTAGCTAATCGAGGATCAAGTAATCCAAACCTATACTCAACTCGCCTTTATTTCGCTTTACGTGATTAGTGCTTTATTCATAAATATGGGTGATCATACAATACCCATACAAAGTAAGTAAGTTAAATTATCATGTTAAACCATATTAATCATTTTCTTTCTATTTTTCCAACAATATGATTTTCCATTTATCCATGGCTAATATTATTCACATCCATCATATTATTTAATTCAAGTCCAAGCTGAGTTTCATTACTCTTTTCTCGATAGTATCACTTATCATAAGGGAAATGCCCATTTATCCCTTTCATTACTCATAGGGTATACCATGAAATATGATCCATTTTAATCCTTCAATTAGGTCAATAATCCATGATAAAATCTATATTTTATCTTATTAATAATAATGGTATAGTCCCAAACATAACCTCAAAGCATAGCCAAACTAAAAAGAAGCCAATCAAGCAAACCAGTCAAATCAGTCGATCGGTCTGGCCCAACCAGTTGATCTGTTGCACCAACCAGTCGATCGATTTGACCCAACCAGACCATGTTTTCCTCAAGTCAGTCGATTGGTTTGGGTAAACCAGTTGACTATTCATAGACCAGTCGATAGGTTTAAGTAGAGAGTAATAACAAGGTCTCTACTGGCTTATCTGTTGATGGGTTGGGTAAACCAGTAGACTGTTCTAGGAATCAATCAAACGGTTTGCCCTAACACAATACCAAATCATAAATTTCATGCAGATTCGTATATGTAAGTCATTCTTAATCACATTAAAAAATGCATCAACATGATCTAACGTATTTCCAACCAATTTAGCATGTATTTCTCAACATGGAATCATCATAGCCTCAACTTTAACCATTTTCATGATTTTTACTCAAGTCATGTCATCTAATCATCCAAATCACATATACAACCACATTTTCCCATGCCAATATGCAAATATCGACTAAAGAAAATACCTAACATGCAGGAGCACTTAGTATAAATTTTAGAAACAAGAATCGCTTACTTGATGTAGGCAAAATCCCCTTAAAAGTATAAATTTCAACCGTGGAAATCTTAGCTTTGAAAACCTTAAAATTAAAATCTTAAACTCAAATATTATACCAAAATCTTATCAAATTTTGAACTTAAAACATAGGACTACAAAGACATACCAACTTGAGGCCAAGAATAGGGAAAGTATTAAACAAAAATACTCAATCTTTTCCTAGAATCTAACTCTACCTTGCTTAAAAATCAAAACAAGAAAGTGCTAGAGGTAGGATCAAAAGAGTGTGTAAAAATAGATTGACAAGGCTCGAAGTGTGGAAGGAAGAAATGGAATGCAAGACTTAGGAGTGTAGCTGAAAGAAAGTTGTATAGTAGGGATGATTGGATCTATTTATAGCCAACCAATCGAAGGGAATTACTAAAGGTTCGAGAATTGACTTAAAACCCTACCATTGATTGTTTGAATTCGATTAGGACAAATGGATTTTATCCAAGATTTGTTGACATATTCTCTAGAACTCAAATAGAGTCTATGAAGAATTCAAGTCAATTAGACTAGAATTAGCATTATTGAATGGAGTAATAGAAAGTTAGCATGGAAGGAATCTTCCAGTTGCTTAGAATCATGCACGAAATTGAAGCATTCAATCTCATAATCGTGCAAAGGAGAGAAGAGGAATAAAACAATGCTGAGTTCATTTCTCCCCCTCAATTGTCCCAACCTACTTTTAGATCAATTCAAGGCAATATTTTGGGTTAAATGTATCATAAAAATGGTTAGGAATTTCTTAAGGACAAATTAGTATGAGTTAGTAATGTTCCATTTTGGTTTAAAGAAATTTTCAGAAAAATCAAGCTTGAAAATGTGACCAGCTCGACAAACCAGTCAATGAGTTTGGATCTATCAGTCAACTATTCTACCACCAGTTGATCGGTTTCTCACAAACAATCGATTGGTTTAGTCGAGGAATATAAATTGGCTAAAATGACAAGCCTATTGATCAGTTCATGGAACTAGTTGATGGGTTTGTTTGCAAACATTAATAAATTTTATTTTTTAACATGATTTCAAATCAAAATTTATCCCAAACCAAATTATAATATTAATTCAAAATCAAATGCCCAAAATTTGATAAAATTCTCATTCAACCATCATATAAAAATGTGGGGTATTATATAGCTAATCAATGTCTTGAATAGATACCAATAGATGTAAATGCATATATAAATTATCAAATATCATATTTATATAAAAATAATATTATTTTAATAATAATATTTTTTAATTGAGACAAAATTTTAAATTTTTATATTTTTATTTTAAACTAAAATATATTGACGATTGTATTCACATATAATGGGGTAAGGGGAAATCTAAAAGAAAACAAAAGATAGTATAGTTTGGGTCTAGGGTCTTAGGCTTCACCGTCGCTTCATAATATAAATGCATGACCTCCAACAAGGGATAGAAATAGGTCAGGTCTGGGTTGGGTCCAATCAGATCCAGACTCGTTTATATGACCTAGACTTAGCACTACTACAAACACGGGAAATAATAACGGGACATTAATAACGGTAGTTCGAAAACCGTTGTCAAATGCGTGAAAATTAATCGGCGGGAAGTTTTGATAACGGTTCTAGTTAAAAACCGTTATTAAAAGGGAAACGTTAAAATTTGGATGGATGTTTTAATAACGGTTTTATATAAACCGTTATTAAAAGAGGATTTAATAACGGTTCATATTAGAACCGTTGTCAAAAGTCAGAAGCTTTTAATGACGGTTCCTGGAAGAACCGTTATTAAAAGATGTTTTAATAACGGTTCTCTCAGGAACCGTTATTAAAAGATGTTTTGATAACGGTTCTCTTAGGAATAGTTATTAAAACCCGAAAATCAAACTTTTATTTCGCTCGGTTCTGTTTCGTGCCAAAATTTTCAGACTCTCTGCACTTTCGTTCTCTTTCTCTCCTTCCTTCTCCTTGCAAACCCTCGCACCGCCACACCGTGCACCACCAACTCGCACCACCAGGCTCCTCTCAAGTAAAGGAAACCCTCGCACCGCCAACTCTCCACCACGCCTCTGCCATTGTTCCGAAGCTAGCTGGCACTTGCACCTTCATCCTCCGTCGTGTTTGAAGCCCTTGCCTCTCTCAACATTCTCACCGTCATGTTTGTAGCTAGCTCACTTTATGTATGTGTTTGTTCTTCCTCTCATAACTTTTTATCTACTTATATAAATGCATGTCGCCAGGGTTTCGTTCGAAAATGTGTTGTTAAATGTGTTGGCTGAAAATTTTGTTGTTTGTTGTTGAATTTGTTGCGTTATTATTATATATTAACAAATGCATGTGTTGGCCGAGACCATTACATATTATTGTTGTATGGAGAATATAGATTCAACATTATTTAGAGCTACAACCATAATAAACAAAAGAGAAGACATTATTGAGGTTATTTAGAGCTAGATTCAACTGTAAACTTTGGAGGGTCATAACTTTTTCATGCGACCTCGGATTTAGGTGATCTAGGAGGCTATTTTGGGTATTTTTTCGAGATCAATCGGCGGAGCCGGTTTGGGCAATATCGGAGCCCAAAAAAGGCCGTTTTGGCCTCTAAATTTAGGTTTTTTTGTTATACAACCTTTTTAGGGCCTTTTTTACAAATTGAACCTTTAATTTAGGGTATGATGGTGTTATATAACCTCTTGATTATAGTGGTAACATATGTTGCCTACCTTTGTATTATTTTGTATGTAGGGTAATACATGTTTTCATTTATTTTAGTTTTTACTTTTATCAGAATTGTTTTTCCTCTATTGTTTATCTCTTTATTGTAATTATGGATGAGATAAGAGCTTTAGGTACCTCCAAAATTGAAGATCTTCAAGACAAAGGAACTTAGATGATGATGATGAAATTGAAGTTTTTAAGGGTTCAAGTGAAGAAGACGAGCAATGGATCTTATAGTCTAGAATAGATTGGTCAACATAGATCCAAGCTATGTATGTTTGCTTTTCCATATTTTTCTATTAATGAATCATGGCATACCTAATGGCTAACTGTATATTAATTGAAACATGGGTGTTGTAGTTTTTCACCGGTGACTATGCACGAGGCCAGCAATATAATGTTGATGAAATTGATGAAGTTAGAGATCAATGGGCCAAGCAAGAGCACTCATTCATTCGGTATTAGTTTGTATTCTTCATGCATTTTTAGGTTTGTATTTCGTCTACCAGCCTAGATCTGTGAACTCTTTACTTTGGGGTGTAGAGCTACCAAGTTGTGGTATGCCCACTAATTTTATTGCTAAGTATAGTTGGTGTATTGAGACATGCATACCAATTATAGATTGATTGAAATTATGGTGTGATTGCATATTTGGTATGAATTGATGTTGTTTTACATTGCAGATTTGGTATGAATTGATGTTGTTTTACATTGCAGATTTGGTAATTGTTTTAACATACAACTGTGTATGTGGGCAGGAACAAAACTGCAAAAAAAAAAAGTGGAGTTTTAATAACGGTTATTATAAAAATTGTTATTAAAACCTTGTTTTAATAACGATTCTGATGAAAACCGTTATTAAAATGTAGGTTTTAATAACGGTTCTTCTAAAACCGTTATTAAAACTCCAATTTTTAATAACGGTTTTTCATAAGAACCGTTATTAAATATGAAGTTTACGCACATACTCGCGGGTTTTTGTGTATTTTTCATGACGGTTATGAACCGTTATTAAAGATTTAATAATGGGCGATTCAATAACGGTTGAAAACCGTTATTAAAACTATAAAATAACCGTTATTAAAACCCCTTTCCGTGGTAGTGTAGACTTGACTCAGACCTGCCGAGTCTCAAAAGTTTAGATCCAGACCTAGATCCACCTGGTCTAGTGAGTAAATGGGTCCTAAATGGGTATAACTATTTTTTTTAAAATAATTAATAATCTATATAAATATAAATATATTTATATTTTATATAAGTTAATATGTATTTTTTCTTAAAAAAACCATCCAAGTAAAAAATATATTTAAAAATAGTTACATTAATTTTTTAGATGATATTTTAATGTTTTTGGAGTATAATATTATACATATTGCTTATAAAGTAAATATACATATTGATCTCCCTATCTATCTCTCTCTCTCTCTCTCTCTCTTTCTCCCGCCATTTCTCTACACTATCCCGACACCACCATCCCTCTCTCCCTTCCCCCATGCCCTGCCATACCTCTCTTCTCCCTCTCCCTACAACTCCCATTCCCCTACCACCCTACCACTGCCCTCGAGCCACCCTATCCCCTCTTTTCTCTTCCTCTTCTTTTTCTTCCTCCTTCCCTGCCTCATTCTGCATTTTCCTTGAGCCTCACATGCCTCCTTGACCCTCTTCTTCTCCCTTTCTTCTCCTCCCATCTCTCACCCTGGTTTTGCTTCGCCGCCACCATTCCGCCGTTTTTGCCGCCTCAATAGCCACCTGCACTACCCCTGCCACCCTCTACCTCACCCCCAAACCATCACAGTACCCCTCGAGCCACCCCGCAGCCTCCTTCTTCCTCCTCTCTTGTTTTTCTCTTCTTTCCCTCCTTTCTCGGCAGCCCCCTTCACCGCCTCAATCCACCACCTTTGCCCCCACCTGAGCCACAAAAATAATCCCTGCAACCCCCTCTACCACCCCCAAACCTCCTTTGGCCGAAACCACCACCCACATGCCTTTGTTTTCCCCCTCCCTTTTCCTTCCTTCTTTGCCCTCCATCTCGACTCACCTTAGCAGCACCACTTCGCAGCCTCGTTGTCACCTCCTCCACCACCCTTAGTCGTCGTCAACCCGTCCCCTACCACCACCTACACCCCCTCTCCACCTCTACATCCTTCCCTTGCCCTAAATCCTCCCCCATCCATCTTCTTTCCTAGCCCCAAATCACTAACCTAAAAATAACCATTTTTCCTCCTATCACCCACCTTCTAGCCCCTCCTCCTCATTTCTTTGCATGCAGCTCATGTTGCATGAGCGGATGAGCTGCTGCATTTCTTAATTTAATTGGTTAATGATTTTAAGGTATAATAATATTTTAAGTTAATTATTTGATTAATTAAGTGTTATAAAGTCTTGCACTTGGTTTTCTCTTATTTCTAATATAATCAATCTTGATATTATTTTTAGGCATTGGTTTTGCTAATCAAAGCTTGAACCTTTAACCGGAATACCGGTAAGGTTCGTTTTTGCGGGAATCAAGGTAACCGTTAAATCCCACTTAAACGCATGGATTAACGTATGTTAGCACATTAGGATTTTTAACATGTTATTATGCTTAATATATGTTGTTTAATATCATATATATAGTTTCTTGTGATGTTTGATAAAAAGGAAGCACGTTAGGTTATATGTTATGTATGGAAATATTGTTTAAGGAAAGAGTTTGGTTGTTAATGAAAATGTTAAGTATTAGCCATGTTGTATTATGCTATTGTGATCTTTAATGCATGGTTAATATGTTTTTGAGCCCTGGGGGTGCAAGAATATGTCCTAATATGTGTGGGTGCTAATAAGTATTATACTGAATATAATAGTTGTGGATGAGGTATTAATATTAATATTTTGCGTAGTGATGATAATTTAATATAAGTGGTGTAATAAGGGGCAAAACGGTAATTTGTAATAAAAAAAAATGGGTATTATGGTAATTTTGGAGGTAAGGGTAAAGTGGTAAATTGTAAGTAGAATGATAAAATGGTAATTTTGGGAGTAAAGGGGTAAAATGGTAATTTTGTATGTAAAGGGGTAAAATGGTAATTTTTGGAAGTTAAGGGGTAAATTGGTAATTTTGGAAGTAAAAGGACAAAATGGTAATTTTGTGAATAAAAGGTAAAATGGTAGTTTTGGAAGTAAAGGGAAAATGGTAATTTTGTGAGTAAATGGTAAAATGGTAATTTTTAGAAGTTAAGGGGTAAAATGGTAATTTTGGAAGTAAGGGGTAAATTGGTAATTTTGGGAAGTAAAGGGGAAAAATGGTAATTTTATGAATAAAAGGTAAAATGGTAATTTTGGAAGTAAAGGGGCAAAATGGTAATTTTGTGAATAAAGGGAAAAAAGGGTAATTATGGAATTAAAGGATAAAATGGTAATGTTATAATTCAAGGGTAAAATGGTAAATTTGTAAGTAAAATGATAAATTATTAATTTTGGAGGAAAAATGGTAAAATGGTAATTTGGGAGGTAAGGGATAAAATGGTAATTTTGTGAGTAAATGGTAAAATGGTAATTTTGTATGTAAAGGTGTAAAATGGTAATTTTTAGAAGTTAAAGGGAGTAAAATGGTAATTTTAAAAGTAGATGGCAAAATGGTAATTTTGTAACTAAAAGGGTAAAGTAGAAATTGGAAAGGAGTAACTTGGTAATTATAATAATGGAGAAGGATAGTTTGGTAATTATGATCACAGAGAAGAGCAATTTGGTAATTTAACCGACTAAAGGGGTAATTTGGTAATTAGGATAACGGAGAAGGGTAATTTAGTAATTTGACCAAGTAAAGGGCAATTTGTTAATTATAATAAAGGAAAAAAGGGAAAATTGGTAATCTAACCAACCAAATGGAAAATATATTAAGTGTAACAATTATGAAGGGGGTTTAGTGACCTAATAGGTATGGGAGATAACTTGGTAACTTAAATCGAGTAAGGGGTAATTTGGTAATTATGCAATAAGGAGGGTAATATGGTAATTTGTCAAGTAAGGAAGGGATGACTTAACAATTATATAAGTAAGGGGGTAAATGAGTAATTTATATCTAACATATCGTTGTGATTGTGGAACTTCGTAATATGATTCAAATAACGCTGATTAGCAAGGTAAGAGTATTTGATAATTAATAAGTATCACGAGAACGAAATCTAATTCGGAATTAGATGAGATTAGGATGGCCTTAATGATTTTTCTGTGTTACCTTAGACAACCGTTTGAATAAGAAATATCTAACGATATCCAAACCATTGAAAATGAATAATTATTTGATTAGTGTGCTTTTGTGATCACCTTAATTAAGACACTAATATGTAAAGTGAAAGACCTCGAGATCGGGAATGGTGGCTCTTTAGGGGTTGCTAACCTAAAGATGTGGTTTAGCCCACGATTATTCTGGTATTTGCTGGTGTGCCTTTGTTCCTCAGCCAAGCTCTATATCTTACTCTATCTAGCTCTACGAACCTAGTTAAGGGGTATGCATACTTATGGATTAGGTGTCCTTATCGGCAGGGTACTAAGTTAGCTTTATGCACCAGTACAGCCAGGGTACCTTTGCGTCCCTGGGTTGATGGTTGAAGGGTACTGAGTAGCTTTTATGCACCAGTGCGACCGGTGTACCTTTGTATCTCGGGATCTTGATCTCCCTATCGAGGCAAATAAATGGAATTGATGTGCTGATTAAAAAGGGAAAACACTAATCGTGAAAGTGAAAGATTAATGAGCCGGGTCCAGTTGAATTATATTATGATTACCGATCCACCGAATATAATAGTGGCCTAGGAGGTTTTGTCCGGGATGATGTTTATGAGTACCGATCCACCGGATATAATAGTGGCCCAAGTGCGTGTTGCCTTGGATGATGTATATTTGTATTCCGATCCACCGGCCATAATAGTTGGGGTCCCGAGCTCAATAAAATTGATTTGGCTATGAATAAGTTATGAAAAAAATACTAATCACTTATAGTGGAACACTATGTGAGTTGGGGCCAAACCGGTCCACGGCGAATAATAGTGGCTAGAAGCGTTTTGCCCTGCATGACCGGTCCACCGGCGAATAATAGTGCGGTTCCCGCACTCACACGAATAATTATAATCCGATATGATTGATAATAATGGACTAAGGGCTTAAGGCTTAGAAGTATCGATTGTTCTCTATGGCCTATTAATATCTGATTGATTTGTTAAGTATGTAGTTGTATGATTATGGATATTAAGTGTTTACCTTTCATTATGTATGTATATAGTACCATGTGTTGTATTGCAGGCCTGCTGTTAGGTGTGTTTTAAAGGGTTACTCAGTACCGTAGTACTGAAGGGTTCCATTTGTGGGGCCTCTGTCTATTCAATGGGCAGTGTCCCTTGTAGGTCGTTTTCAGGTGCTAATCAAGTGGGCTCTCGGGAAAGAGCGTAAGGTATTATCTAGAATATCCTAGGGTTGCACTCTTTCTCCTTTGAGATTTATAGTTTCAATGTATTTATTGATTTGTAACCACCATTTGTGGATTTTATTTTTGTGAAATGTTATGTGCGCTACTATAATTTAATTATTGGTTTGAGTTTCTCATAAGTTGTATTTTTCTCCTTTAGCCTTAGCACTTGGTACTGGAACGGTAGGAGTGAACCGGTTTGGTACTAAGTGTGGCGGTAACATTTCCAGAAATTCACAGTCTTGTTATTTCGCTTCTACTAATTATTTTAATCAAACGAAAGTTTTCAGTAGTGAATTTTGAGGGTGTTATAGGTTGGGTTTGGATTGAGATAGTTCGAATTCAAGTCAGGTCGGTTTTGAGTCATTTCGGGTTAGCTTATCGGGTCGGGTTGGGTCTATAGATGTTAATGGGGCAGATTTTATTTGAAATACGCTGAGTTTTATTTGTCGGATATTTAAACGGATATGGAGGATGTCAAAAAATACCTTTTGGATACGGGTATGAGATATCTATAAGCATACCCATACCCATATCCATTTACCTGATATATAATTATCCTTTTATCCTTAATTTTAAAATAAATATAATATATATTAAGGTTGAAAGTGTCATTTGACTTAATTCTAAATGAATTTATTCGTTGGGTAATTGATTTATCCTCTAGATAATATCCGTTAACGGATAAAAAAACTATTTATTGGGTAACAAATATCTAACGGATATGGATATGAATATATAAGTAGATATCCAATTGAGTACAGCTGTACAGGTACGAATTCGAGTGCGGATACGGGTATGGGCGTACCCATCCTAAACTAGCCCCATTTATATCTTTATCAGGTCAGGATTAGGCCAACTAAGCTCGTATTTGAGTGATTTCATGCTTGAATTAATTTGACAGGTCATGTTTGGATTAACTTGACAAATCAGATCTTTTTAGGTTTTGATGGATCGAGTTAGATTCAGGCCAAGCTAATAATGGATTGAATCACTTTAGATTTAGATCAAATTCGACATGGACCACCAAAATTTATATAAATCATTAACCTCGTAAGTAAGTATTAAATTTAACTTCATGTAAATATGTAATTAATAATATATTATTAATTATTATTTGTTTATTATTATGGTTTTATAATGTCGTGTTTTTATGTAAAAAATAGGTAAAATTAGAATATCATTAGTGAATAAATAAGTTCACAATAAAAGTTAAAAAAAAATTCAAATAGTAATATATTTTTAAAAGTTTTGAATAAATAATAAGACATGTATTTTTTATTATTATCATAATTAATTAATATCGAATTTGGTTTTATCGAGTAAGGTTAGGTCAGGTTAATAGTGGGTCGAGTTGATAACAAATATGATTGATGGTAGGCTCAGTTGATGTTAGATTATGGATTAGAGTCGAATTAGATTATTTTTATTCAAATTAATATCGGATCGAATTAATTTCATATTGGATTGAATTAATGAATTTAATAAATTATATTAGATCCAATTTTATACTCAAATTTTGTACTTGTTGGACCAGATCGGCCTCGTACCATTCGGCCTAAAATGTCCGGTCGCAGAGTTCTTCTTCGCTTATTAAATCTTCGGTCTTTCTTTGTTCTGTATCCCTTCCTACGCATAGTGTTTGTTCTCGATCTCGTCCTAAAATTTGCACCATGAAATCTCCGCTGGAAGAAATCGCCGGAACTATAGCGACGGCCGCCACTGCCACACATGGCAACCCTAGCAATATGAAACCAGTTTTCTTGACTAAAGCACAGCGAGAACAGCTAGCCCTCCAGCGCAGGCAAGAAGAAACTGCTGAACAAAGACGCCGCAGCGAGCAGCTTCTCCTACAGGCGCGTTCCGCCTCCACTTCCACTACCAATGACAATAACAAATCCTCTGATTCATCTCACTACCGCTCCTCCCGTGACCGTGACCTGGACCCTGACAGGGAGCGGGATAGAGACCGTAAACGCGAACGCGAACGCGAACGCGAACGAGACCGGGACAGGGAACGCGAGAGGGAGCGAAATGAGAGGAGAAACAGAGATAGGGCGCGTGAAGAGGAAGCTAGGGCTAGGGATCGTGCTAGAATGGAGAAGTTAGCGGAGCGGGAGAGGGGGAAAGAATTAGAGGCGATCAAGGAACAGTACTTAGGCTCGAAGAAGCCGAAGAAGAGGGTAATTAAGCCTAGCGAGAAGTTTAGATTCTCGTTTGATTGGGAGAACACTGAGGATACTTCTCGTGACATGAATCTGCTCTACCAAAACCCTCATGAGGCTCAATTGTTGTTCGGCCGGGGGTTTCGCGCTGGAATCGATCGAAGAGAGCAGAAAAAGCTTGCCGTTAAGAATGAGAATGAATTGCTGCAAGAGATCCGCAAGAAGGATGGTATGGAAGAACTACCGGAGGAGGCTGCGGCTCGGCGTGGAAGGGAGCAAGCTGCTGAGATTTATGATGCATTTGATATGCGGGTAGATCGTCACTGGTCTGATAAGAAGTTGGAAGAGATGACCGAAAGAGATTGGAGAATTTTCAGAGAAGACTTTAACATTTCATACAAGGGGTCGAGGATTCCTAAGCCTATGAGAAGTTGGGTTGAGAGTAAGTTGAGTTCTGAGCTTCTAAAAGCTGTGGAGAGGGCAGGGTACAAAAAGCCATCGCCCATTCAAATGGCTGCTATTCCATTGGGTCTGCAGCAGCGAGATGTCATTGGTGTTGCTGAAACTGGTTCTGGTAAGACTGCTGCATTTGTTCTTCCGATGCTGGCTTATATTACTAGATTACCTCCAATTAGCGAAGATAATGAGGCTGAAGGTCCTTATGCTGTTGTCATGGCCCCGACTCGTGAGCTTGCCCAGCAAATTGAGGAAGAGACCGTTAAATTTGCTCATTATCTTGGAATTAAGGTTGTGTCCATAGTTGGTGGGCAGTCCATTGAAGAGCAAGGATTTAAGATTAGACAAGGGTGTGAAGTTGTCATTGCTACTCCTGGACGTCTCTTAGACTGTCTTGAGAGGCGTTACTGTGTACTGAACCAGTGTAATTATGTTGTCCTTGATGAAGCAGATAGAATGATAGACATGGGTTTTGAGCCTCAAGTTGTTGGTGTGCTGGATGCCATGCCTTCTAGTAATTTGAAACCTGAAAATGAAGATGAAGAGCTCGATGATAGGAGAATCTACAGAACCACCTATATGTTTAGTGCTACTATGCCGCCTGCTGTTGAGCGACTTGCTAGGAAGTACTTGAGAAATCCAGTGGTGGTGACTATTGGTACGGCTGGTAAGGCAACAGAACTAATCACTCAATATGTCATGATGGTGAAGGAATCAGAGAAAATTCATAGGTTGCAGAAATTGCTTGATGATATGGGAGACAAGACAGCTATTGTGTTTGTTAACACGAAAAAGGCTGCTGATACCCTGTCCAAGTCTTTGGATAAAGGAGGCTACCGGGTTACTACTCTACATGGTGGCAAGTCACAAGAGGCCAGAGAAATAAGTCTTGAAGGTTTCAGGACTAAGAGATATAACGTCCTTGTGGCAACAGATGTGGCAGGACGTGGTATTGACATACCTGATGTTGCTCATGTGATTAACTATGATATGCCTGGGAATATTGAGACATACACCCATCGTATTGGTCGAACTGGTCGTGCTGGGAAATCTGGTGTTGCCACAACATTTTTGACCCTGCATGATACTGATGTCTTCTATGACCTTAAGCAGATGCTTATTCAGAGCAATAGTCCTGTGCCACCTGAACTTGCAAGGCATGAGGCGTCAAAGTTCAAGCCAGGAAGCATTCCCGATAGACCTCCAAGGCGCAATGATACCGTTTTTGCACATTAATATCTTGGGAGGGTTTAAATAGATGATTATACAACAACTTTTACGGGGATAAGTTGCAGCAGTGGATTCCATTTGGATTCATTTCTGTCACTACTTAAAGTGCAAATCTGTTAGGCATGCCAACGCTCGGAGGATGATAGTTAATTGATTCCAGGCTCCATCCAATGTGAACAAGAGCCAATTGATGCACTGTCATCTTCTTTGATGTTAGTTCTTTTATCTGAACCATTGTTTTATCTTGTCCATGTAGTTGTATTCTGCATTGCACTTTGTTATGTACTGGTTAAACTTCTATATCTGACTGATCTGAATTATTTTTTGCCCCGTTTAACTTGTGGTTATTTTTGGTGACATTTAATTATGATGGTGATTTTGGTGGCTCTTTTCCATGTGTGGTTGTAGTTTTTTTGCATTGATTACAGTTAAATTTTGGCTGTCACATTGGGTAGCTATGTTTGATCATGCAAGTTGCATTGTAGTCATGATGAATGCTAGTTCCTAATGTTCTTGTTGTTTTTCATTTAGATTTTTGTGCATCATGTTACAGTAAAATGCTAATTTCCATTATATTTTTGGGGCTGTTTTTGTTCTGTTTCAATGGGACTCTTGTTTCTAATGTTGGTAGGATCCAAGATTGTTGTTGCTTTGCAAGAACTGCCATTGTCAAAAAGATGTGGCCACGTTATGCCTCCTAAGTTCAATAACGTAAGATTTGTTCTTTCCATTTCTGATTATTATGTTTGGCTGTCCTTTTTTTTTCCTCGGCTTCTGTTCCTTTTTGCAGTTGGGGTGTATTCGGCCCTTGGAAAATTGTAAGGAAATGAAAATAAATTAAAAGGGAAAATACTTTTTATGCTTGGTTTCATAAAAAATGAGATGGAAAAGAGAACAAAGAGAAAAATGTTTGATAATTAACTAATTATTTATCCTTACAAAAACACGAGGAAAATAGAAATACAAAGGTTGCCATTGAATCAAGGACAAAAATTATTGAAAATGGACCTCCATGTTCTTCTTGCCAAGTGCTGACTCAGGCCTGCTCTTGCCTAGTGCCGAGTCCGTGAAGAGAGAAGCAAAAGGTAGACATCGGTGTGTTGGTGACCACTGACCAACAATATTAGGCTGTGTATAAGACTGTGAGATCAATTCTCGTATCTGATGTTGTGTTGCATTCTATTTTTCTTGTCTTCCTTTGCAGCATTCTACTGTCTTTCAGCTTTTTTTCTTCCAAAATTTATTTTCTTCTAATATTACATTTGTTTTCTTATACTCTTTTCCTTGCTCTAACTAGCACCTTTAGCTTTAGCTCTTATTGTAGACTGTATAAATTCACAATTGATTAGGGGGTCTTAAAATGCTGGGCATCAATCACCTAACAACAAACTAGTCGAGGGTCGAAGGGACACTAGGACGGCGGGTAAAAGGCACTTTGGCACTCAAGGTAGTAATGTAGGATGCAGTGAGCGTAAAGCAAGAAAATAAATGGATAGAAGTAGGAGCACTTAGGTCATTAGGCTACTAGAGTAGCGTTGGTGGTGGATAAAGAACAAGGGTACTGAAAATGAAATGTAGAGGTGTTGGAATGGGGTATGTGATTACTAAATTTGAGTCGAGATAGATGTGGTCTTGTTGAGCCGCCCTTGGATGTAGGCGTGTAGCAAGTCCTAGCTGAATACCTAGGTTGCACTGAAATGTGCATATGGAGACATTCTGTATTTCCAAAATGTTTTGATAGCCTCTCCAACACTTGTCTTGCCTCCCACCTAACTGTCTTAGCATCGCTCCCTTCATTTCCCTTGGTTGATATTTTATGAACAATAGTGAACAGTTATTCTGACTAACTTTAGTAATTAGCAAGCTTCTGGGCTTGTTGGAACAGTTGAGAGAGAGAGAGGTAGATGGAGAGAGGGAAGACATCTCGGAGGGGAAGGGGGCTGATGAGGGTTGAGTCTGCCTTTTAGGGTTTGGGGCGTATTTTCAGTTGAGGATATGGGTTGGATGCTTGGACCTAGGTTCGATGATTTTTTTTTTTTCATTAAGATGTATTCTATATAAAACAAAATAAATTATTTATAATATTTATGATTTTTTTTTTGTTGTCCTAAAGGTATAAATAAATAATGTATTTATAAAAATCATAAATTTGTATACAGAGTTGGAGTCTGTGCATGGGAGGCTATGGGGGAAAAGCTTGTAGAGAGGAATGATTAGAGAAGAAAGAATAGAGCACTATCAGTCTCATAGTACATCTTACTCCCACCTTTGAGTGTGCTGCCTCCTCTGTATATAGTTTGGGCCTTAGTTTTTAAAGAATAAATATGGAGACCTTCTGGATGGAGTTTGTTGGTGATCCGTTCACTAAGGAATTACTAGATCTTGACTATGCATATCTATAGTATTTTCTCTTCTATCCTTGTTTGGGAGTGTCCTTGCCTTATTTTTATTTTCAGATCAGTACAGGTAATATATATATATATAATTGATCATGTCTCAAATTATAATATTAATAATAATCATAAAACCCCTAAAAGAAAATTTCAAATCAGATCAATAAAGTTAGAGTTGGCCCCAAGTCTGTTTAACATGCTAGTATTTAGAGATTTCCAGAAGGCTCTAAAGACTAAAGTCCATTTATCAGTAGAATGATTAGGTTATTGTAGTAACTATTGGTTGAGTTAATTTGTTAGTTAACAGTCAAGTTACTGTAGTAATTGTAGACTATGAATTAACTTAGATTATAAAGTTACCAGGGTAGACTGTGCTATTGTTGCTTTCAGTTTGAAAACCTTGTAGTAGATCGAGCTTACTTGATAGAATAATAGTCTGGGATCAGGGGTGTAAACTGGGTCTGATAATTTTACCCTCTGAACCTAATTTTTTCTTTTTAATTTTGAATCTATTTGACCCCTTTACATTTTGCATTAGGTAATAGATGAAACTGAACATAATGAAAAAAGGATTTTCTAATCTAATGCCCTTGTAACTATTTTTTTCATAAACTAACTAAAATATGCATATCTTGTTATGTTGATATTTTCCCCAACCAGATTAGACTAAAGTAAATTTATTCATTTACTTGAGGAAAAAATAGCTTAGAATATTGATGATATGTAGCTATCAGAATGACCTGAATGTTAATCAAGTGAAAGATAATTGAAAAATCTTGTACTCTTGTAAGTTATTTTTTATTACTATCTAGATTATGCATGTTCTTGATTAGTTTTTGGCTTTTATAATGCCTAGATGATTATGTTGCTAAAACATTTACTTAAATCAAAAGTGTAAATATGATGATTTTGACTTAAAAAGAACTATCAGACAAAACTTTGGACCATAAATTTCAAACCCAAACTTGACTTGTGGTGGCGGAAATTAAATAATGGAAATGATTTTTGGAAGTGCTGATATATTTTAATTAAGGAAAAATGCACCATACAATCCTGAGCTTAGGTGTGATATACAATATAATTATGAGCTTTTATAAGCACACCATACAACCCTGAGTTTGACACTTATACATTATATAATCCTAAGTTTTGATAGTTACATACTAGATAATCCTTCATAGTTCATACACTTAAGGGACTTATGTCATACAACTTGAGTGGTTAGATGAAAGGTCATCCGATGTGTGAAAGTATAAACTCAGAGTTATATTATTTATTTCTGAAAACTTATCGATATATTGTATATTACACTTAAACTCAAGGGTTATATGGTACATTCTCCTTATAATTAATTGTCATTTTTAATTATAAAAAAATCAACTCAAAATTTAAGATAATTTTAATTAAATAATGACTCATTAGAGGGCCTTAAAGGTTCTAGCAAACATTAAGAAATGATAGAATTTATTGACTTTGACATCTAAATTTATTTTTACTTATATATATATATATATATATGCTTACATTAATAGTATTCCTTTAAATACCAGAGATTATAGAAAGCGAAAACTGGTATTGCATCATTTAATGATTTTTACTTTCTGCACAATGACTTATATTGTGACATAAAACTGAAAAAGTCATAGACCCTCTATTATAAGTTATATAAGTGATTATGAAAAAAGATTAACTTAAAATTTAATATAATTCTAATTAAATTGTTGCTTTCCAGAGGGCCTTTGAGGTGATAGCAAATGATAACATTTAAGAACTTTGACACCTAAATTTACCTATATACCTTTATATTGATAGTGTTCCTTTAATTTCCGGAAGGGAAAAACTGGTATTGCATCATTTAATGATTGACTTCCCAGAAAGTGACATATTGTCGAATAAAAATTAAAAGATTAAAGATCATCTATTATGAATCGGAACATGTTTGTTTTCTGAAAAAAGAAATTCTACAAAACTGAACACAAGATACTATTTTCTTGAAAGCTATTTTCCACATTTAGAACCAATTAAACTATGGCAAAAAATATTTATCCATTTTTTTTATTTACACTTACAATCTCATCTTATTTCCCTTTCTTTGAAACTTTTCAAGCATCAAACAGTCTTACTCTGTGTGTGTGTGTGTGTGTATTTATAACTTGATGAAACAAGGCCAAAAAGCCACAAACAGTTAGCTTGCTAACCAGCACGTGATCGGCACCAGCTGGTAGACAGGGATCAAAGAGATTATACCACCTATATGCATAGTGATGGCAGCAAAACCTAACCTCTTGTTACATAGCTAAGTGATAAAAGAGCAAGGGGCCCTATGGATGATAAGGGTGTGTTCGCCAGGTCATGGGTTTGAATCCAAACTTGTGCTTTGTTTGCAAACTCTTGTCTCCTATGCTGCTTAGAAATGGGGCCGTGGAGGCCTTGGGGGAGAGGGTTTCACCTTTTTTGGATGACCGCAAAACCTTATGCGGAAAGATCAAAAGAGCATATCCCCCCCAAAACCAAGTGAATGTGTTTGCATGAACCCCAAGATGAAACCATTATGTTTGCATCTGAGCACCTCACAGAAGCTTTGTCCCCCTTGCAGGTTGATAGAACATCCAGCTAAACCCTCCACAAGTATCAACTCTTCCTTCCTTCTACTAAGTACTTTTGCTTTGTGTCATCGAAAGACATGTGATATTGCCTTCTTACTCTTGTGATTGAAGTCTCCTACATCTCAGAGAGGTTATCGCTTTAATGCATTATTCCTCATTGTTGGCCAGCAAGCCCAATTTCTTACCTATCTCCCATGTCCTTAAAGCTTCTGTTTCATTATCCTTTTCTAGTTTTGAATTTTTAGTCAAACGTTCTCCTGATATGGTGCTTTGCTTATGGAATTGATTTTTCTTCTTCTTAACCCGCCTTTGTCAAGATTGCCTTCTTCCACTTCTTGCGTATATTCCATGAGCATTCATTTTAGCTAGCAAAAGTTGTATGCTATTTATTTATTTGCCTCAGGATACCTATAGTATACTCTGGGGGATCTGCTAGTAATTGCTATCTCTTCCCCATAATCATTACTAACATTTGCAACTTTTGTGCTTTCTATTGACTTCTCCCGTAAATACTTATATTGTACTCACTTAATCAAATCATCAGTCAAGGGATTGAATTCAATATTGTTGCAGCGATGGTTACATCACAATTCACTTCCTTTATCCATGTTGTTACAAGCTCCTCTAATGAGTTGAAATTCGTTCTTCCAAGCCCCAATAACTTCTGTGCCCCTTTTACCATTTGAACTACTTGATCAAAAGGGGGGTGAGGTTTGGGATGGTGATGTTGTGTATCAAAGTAATAAGGTAGGACTGAGTAGGAACAATAATTAAACTAAACAATTTGTATTGATTGAATCGGGAAAAACCCTAATCAATTACAATTTCCTACTTTCGAGAGGTAGGAATGCTCTCCCAAAGAATTCTCACCAATTCTCTGCCTCCTCTTAGCATCCCTAATCCCCCTTTTATCCTATTGCTTAAGGGAATATTCTGCATGACCACCCACCCTTAAATCACTCCTCAATATTTATTCCCTGACTACTTTCCCTCCACCGAATCTAATAAAACTAATAAAAAGACTTCACTACTAATAAAACTAATAAAAAGACGTCACTACCCTTAATGATTTACTGCTGAGCTGCCCGAGACTTCCTTCTGTCATACGTAAATATTACCTGCGGCTTGGGATGATTCATAGCAGGTGACAAGTTGAGTATAAATAGAGCAAGAACAAGGAGAGAGAAGCTGATTTGAGGGTGAGAGATGTGGATGATGCTATTGATGGGAAGTGGGGAAGGGTGTCGTTCATTTGGAATGAAAAGATGCTGAAGTTGGTCTTGTTGGGTCATGGGGAAGTGGCCCAATCCAAAACCTAAGGAGAGGAGAATATAGGTTGTGACATTTTGTTGGTCTTTGGGATTTTGAGTTCACCAGTCTTTATTTTGCAAAAGTCTACCCCCTAGTTACATATATCTATACAACATAAATTCCGGACTTCATTTTACTTCCAAGAATTAACATAAATTCCAGGCTTTTGAGCTCACTTGGTTATCTTCCCCTAACAAAATTCTTCATTTGGTTCCATTATTTAGTTCAACTCTCGCCCAATTTAGTTCTACAAGATGGTAAAAGAAAAATAACTAATGATTATAACAGGATCTTGTTTGTTGAGACTGGTAATGGTAGTTGGGGTTTCATCAATAAGGTTTATGATTTGATCAGGCCAAGAGCCAGCAAGTAGGGTGGTATTATCTAGTATGGAGGCAGGAGGGGCTCCCTAGACCAGTTCGTACTGTGGATGGCATGCAAACAAGGGATGCTCACAAGGGACTGCCGCATGGGAGGTTATCAGCACAGCTCGATATGGTGTTTGTGATCAATTGGAGGATATGGATCACCTGATGGTCAGTTGTACTTTTGCAGAACAATGCTGGGGCATGATACTCAATTGGCTGGGGTGTGGGCCGTGTGGCTATGATTTTTGGAGCTGAGAGCAGGCACTTGAGTGGCTTAACAGGATGGCAGACCACAGACGGGTAACAGCAGGGATTTTGAAGATGATTGGAGCACCTACAGAGATACAGAAATCAGAATATTTTCCGAGGTGTACAGTTGCTTCCTAGAGTTTTGGTGAGGAGAATCATCTCGTATCTACATACTAGACTTCTCAGTAGCAGTTGATATAAATTTTACAGCAAATGTTTGAACCAACGTGTTTGGTTTTGTTAGAAACAAGTTGATGTGGTAGGATGATGGAATATGGTTTGATGTACCTAAACACTCATTTGGCACTAATAAAATCTATTAGTTACCGAAAACAATTTCATCAGAAAAGCACATTAAATTTGTTCTTGGAAAAATGAAGTGAAGAGAACAAACCCTAATTAGTTACCGAAACAAATTTCATCTGGCAAAATGAAGCGAAGAGAACAAACCCTAAGAACTTGAAATGACTGAGATCACGTATCCCAATTATACTCTATTCAGTGAGCAAGGATAGACTATGTCAATTCTCTTCATATAATTACCTTCCCATATACCTCTTCCTTTGTTTGATGTTGCTTTGAGGTTATCTCTCTATCCTTGCTACTTTATCGTTATATGCTGTGCTTCCTTCTCAAGACTATGTCAATTCACCTCATCTAAGTAAGGGCGACAATGAATTTGTTCCCTTTCCTGATATGCACCCCACCTTTAAATGATCTTTACTGAATCTGGCCATTTTAACAAAAGGTTTGATTTTATTAAGAATCATACCATTTTTGTTCTCCTAATTGCACAGTGAGCATCCACCTTTGTGAATCTAACCCAAAATATAGGTTAGCAAACTGCCTTATCTTCCTACATATTTATATGTCAAAAATCCTTCAATATTCTCTGGATGCCTCACAAAAATCTCCTTGGAGTTATTTTTTATTTATTTATTTATTTATTTATTTTTGAGGGAGAGAGCTGTATCAACGTATCAGGAGTTAAGGACCTTTGCTTTTTTCAAATGGATTTTTTGCTGATTGAGAGCTCTTGTCAAGCTTCTCTTTCTTCTCCATTGTTTGGGGTTACAATCACAACAGTAGCCTTTTTGGAGGGCGGGGTGTCCACTGTTCAGAGCCACAAGGTTGTGCTATTCTTGTTGACGAATCAAGTAACATTTTATATATTGTGAAGACGTGTTATTCTTTCTTTGTGCGTGTTGAACCAGGAGTCCAGGATTAATCTTATCATGCTGATCACATTTTTCATGCTGTTTTTTTGCCAGTTTAAGGGTGTAGCCTTCGTTTTATTCTTCGCAAGGCCATATTGCTGCTGGGATCAATATATTGTTACTCTGGATGGAAAACTGCCTGCCAATCTTCTTAGTTTATAAAGCCTAATTGACTGCGGTTTATTTGGAGCGGTGAGTATGAGTACCAATATCCTGAAGCTTACCTGTTATATGTGATCATTTTTGTTGGTAAGCAGGTGTTGGTCTTTTACCCTTTTTTTTTTTTTTTTTGGGGGGGGGGGCTCTGTGGTAACAGATAAATTTGTGTATTTTGCATTGTGCATTATGCATTGTGCATTGTGCTACATTCCTAAATGATTGTTCCTCTCTGCTTATTAGCTAAAGACGCAAGAAAATTATGTAGTTGCTGCTTCGATGAAGATGACATGGGATTAATTTCGTAGTGACGCGGATGTGTGCACTCCGCACTTCAGCAGAAATTGCAGGAACATCTTGTAGTTGTTGCTTCTATGTAGATGACATGGGATTAACTTTGTAGCGACACACATATGTTCAAATAGTCTGCAGGTGAAGACCTAAAAGTTACCTGGTGCTTGCTTAAATACAAAGATTATGAGCACCATGACAATATTGTTTTTTTGTTCTGTCGTATTCATAGGGATGTCGAGGTGAAATGCAATGATGTTTTTGTCTCTAGAAAATCGCACACTAATTTTTTATTTTTTATTTTGGAAAGAAATCTGCCAAACCAACACGTCAACACTCATGCGCTAACCCTTTTTGGCTGTCATTGATTAATCTTTTTGTGGACGTGTAAAATAATTTTTTTTTTAGATAATCACTATATATATAAGGTATAATCACTATATAAAGAGGATATAATTATTATTTATTATTTGTAGGGTTAAACACAGGTTGGTTTAATAAGATTTTAGCTTCTATAGAAAGGTAAACATGAATATTGTGATAGATGTAAGAGAAAAATCTCAATATAGTAAATAACTTAGCATGAGTACATTCGCTTATGGTATATCTAAAACATATGATTATTTCAAATGATATATTTCTTGATGGTGTGTATAGTTAGGAGTATGGAGCCGGTGTCGGTCGAAGTATGGCGTAGATTGCTAGCGTCTAACCACAGATAGCTAGGAATCCGGTAAGTCTCACTAAGAAGGTCTAAATTTTAGTTCACCCTTCCGCAAGTACCACATGATAGTCGTCTCGTCTTTATTCTTATGGATTGCTAGAATGTAGACAATAAGGAAACTCGGACTAACCCGGTCATCCACTCTACGAGAAGGTGTCTTCTAACATAACAGGAAGAAGTGTTCTACTCGAAACAATCGAACAATAAAGGTTCTGTCATCCCTATATGATGTTTTTAGAAAAATGTATAGTGTATGTGTGCGCCTCAAAACAATCGAATAATAAAGGTTATGTCATCACTATATGATGTTTTTAGAAAAATGTATAGTGTATGTGTGCGCCTATGTGTAAAATATTGGAAAGATCCAATGACAATTATCTTCTTGGTGAGAATTTTAGAATTTAAAAAAAAAAATGAAGGGCTTGAGATCAAAATCATGCAACAATTGAGAAAACTATCCACATTAAGCCATGTAGGTGGAAAGAAATGAATGAAAATAGTTTTAAAAAAATATAGTATTTAAATATTAAAAAAAATGTTTTTATAAATATTATATATTTTTCTTTCATGTTAGAGAACTATTCTTAGTAGATAATAGAAGTTATTCTCCATGGTTGGAGAAAATTATTGTAAATAATTTAGGATATTATAATATTTGAGTGTTGAAAAAAAATAGTGATATTTTTGTAAATATTGTTTATGCATGGCATAATCAATGGTTCAATGAATGGCTTATTTATGGATAAATAATTATGTTAATAACGCTCATTGGTTGGATTTGGGCCAAAAAATTAATGACCAACAAATATTAGATAGGGATATAAATCAAGAAATGCATAAAGTAATTTTTTCAAGCTATCTTTAAAAGCCTCGTAGATATAATTCTCAAAGAATGTCTAATGAATTAGAGTTTACTAGATAGTTCTCATATTAACTCACACAAAACTTAATAAAAAAGTTTTTAATTTATTAATCAAATAGAAGTGATAAAATAAGAAAGAACTCATAAAAAATATAGTTTATTAAATTTTAAATTTTTCCATGATAAAATAATATGAGTTTATATGAGATATTTATATGTTAATATCTACCTCCTCACTAATAAGATAAACTAAATTTAAATAAGATTCAAACTCCTAATTATTAAATTACGATTTACAACCTTATTCACCTAAATAGTAATGAACTAAACCCTAATATTAAAAATTGAATCGTAAAAAAATATTAATAAAATAAAACATATCATAAGATAAAAGACGAAGTTTATCTAACTTCTTAATGATTAAGTAAAATAGTTAACTAACTAGTATCTTTAAAAAAATATTAACTATGTAAATAATAAGCTAATTAATAAATATAAAAAATATAATAGCGTGCATATCATGCTAATCCATATCCAAGCCTTATCAGTTCGTGCAAAAAATTAGACTATCTATTGTTCAGTAAAATGGGAAAACTTGAGATCCAAATATGCATTGAACTCTTGATTTAGTAAACTTTCCATAGTCATTCATATTGTAAGGTAAATATTTTTGTTCAAATTTTAACTCTTATTTCTTTTCAATGTGATTCATAAACCAATCTTCAAAGTCTTGGAATGCTCTTAGCACCAATTTTATAGTTTTGTTTTATGTTAGAAAAGTACCTCAATAGATGTTAGAAACTTTTAGTGGGTAGATAAAACTATTGTAAGTAGTGTAGAAAACTAAAAGTAGTTCTTAGTTATCACTAAAAGGGATAGCTCTCATGAGATATGTCTCATACAAATAAACCATAATTTAATTTTTCAAATTATAACCAATCTATTTTTAAATATTCAAAACCAAATAATAAGTTTTTCAACCACAATCAAATCAAATTATAAAATTATGGTTTGAATTAACTTAGTTTATTGTATTTTGTTCACCCTTATCATAGAGTAGTGATTCTTATTAAGATAATAATAAGTATTATATATATCATTATTATAATGATAATTATACTGAGTAATTAATAGTGATAATAGTAATATAATACTACTAATAATACATTATGTTAATAATTATAGATGATTATCATAGAACAACTTAGTGATTATTATTCATAGAATAATGCATAATCATTATATTTAGTGGTGATGGTGAGTGTCCCATAACTAGCTTGGTAATTATTTCTAGTGAAGTTATTGTTTATGCTATTGAAGATTGTTGGTTATGTTAAGCAGCAAGGATGATCATCTTATGTTATATTTCTAATAAATTATTATAATTATTATTATATAATATAAAAATAATAAATATAAATATAATTATATTAATTACTTAAGTATATAAACAGAGCAATGATTATCTTTGTTTGTCATCATTTGAACCAAACATTATTAGCACATTTTTACAAAAACTCAATTGATTATACACACGCAAATTATTCCATTATATTAACTTTGTTCTTCATACAAGAAGTTGTGTAGGTGTTGTATCTACTTTTCTATTAATTAGAAATAATTTATATATGTAAAATTATGTTTATTGTTGTTGTTTATTTCCCTATCAACTCATTTTCATCAATTATGAAATTTATTTTGAAATTTAGTAATCCTTAATTGAGTATAGGATTTTTTTTTTATATATATAACGAATAGTATTATGAGGTTGAATTAAAGTCCTTGTCTCCTAACAAATGAATATTGAAGAAAATTAATTGAAAAATAAGTTAAAGTATATGACAAAGAAAGATAAGATATGTGTATTAAATTAAAAGAAGAAAGATAAATTTTATAATACCTATTTTACATATCGAGTACCCTTGATAAGATTTTTTCAAGTTCTTCATATAATTTTCTCAATTTTTTTTATTTTTATTTTAAGGATGTTATATAAAGTCGATAATGTATGGAGCGTGGCCTTTTGTTTTCGAACACAGGTTTCAACTCATGATGACATAGACTTGATCAGTTGAACCAAAAATACAGTAAAGGGAATTATAGCAGGCACAACTATAGAGATCAAGAATCAATCTTGTTCTTCATATTGAGAACTTTAATTGCACTCATGAGTAGGATAAAAATTCTTCATCGTTTTTGATAAATGTATAGGTAAACTAATAAATGAGAACAAGCAAGAGAATTGTAATATGTATTACTTGTCTTCAGATCTTACATCGTGACAATGAGGTTAAATATACTCTTTTTATTTCACAATAAAAAATATATAACTTTTTCATTTTTATTTTATAATATAAGTATTATTTTAAGTTCCAACAAACATTTATTATTATAGTTTTTAATTTATCCTTTTTTATCTTATTAATGCAATCCATAATAATTAAATTATTTATATTCTAATATGAACATTTTAGTTAAGTTGTGTTTCATTTATTTTAAATTATAATACTTTTTAGTATGTGTACTGAAAAATTATAGTTCCTCTATCATATAATGGATAAGGAATTATGTTTTTCTGAAAATAGTTATAAAGGATTGCATAAAACTAGTGTTTAAAAAATAAACGTAAAAAACCTACTAAAATTAAGCGTCGAAATTTATTATACGGACCAGTCTTCCGATTAAAATCCATCCTTTGAGATTTGTGCACCTTACAATTTTAGAATACAAGTGCCTACATTACCTATATCTCGTCTCCATAGTCCAGTCTTCCATACACCTTGATTGGTTTTCCATGACCTGAGTACCAAGCTAATCAATACCTCCACCATCGTAAATGTAATACTTTTCTATCCATATAAGTTGCAGATTGTTAATATATTTTTTTTTATAAAATTTTTGTTATTATTTTATAAGTAAAGCATTTCACATTTTATGCATATATTAACCCTTGGTATGGTCCATATTAAATTAGATATAAAGTTTGGCCATAAAGTTTATGTTGCATGGTAACATGTTAGTAATCAAACCTAACCTTATATCTCTCTATCTAATTTTTAATGGTAGAATTATAATTAAATTATCATGGATAAAGACGCGTGTTGTGTGATGGAAAAATAAAGGGAGATAATTGAATTAGAGAGAGGGAAAATAGAGTTGGTTGTCATAACCAACTACATCCTCATTCTTCTTGCATGACACATGTGTGCATAGTGGGGTGTTACACATTTTTGGTTTTCTCCCTCTCTCTCTCTCTTTTATACAAAGAAAATTTTTTCTCTTAAACATACACACACATATCCATAAGAGAGTAAGACAAGGCAATTTCTTCATCATTTTTCTTAGTGATTTCTGTACAAAATCAAAGAATACAAAGAAATATAAAGAAGGTCTGTAATCCCCTTTTTCATTCATAACACGCATCATCAGGTTTGAGGAAAATGGAATGGAACCGCATAATTTCATTCCGGAGATAACAAATCATAAATTTGGATTTATTAATCATGTTAGTGGCTGGAGGTACGCTTCTAAAGATCCACAATAATTATTTTATAATTAAATTTCACATATTGAGTGAAAAAATGTGTATTGGGGTTTCACATATTTTGTATGGATTATGCATGAATTGTACATATATATTCTTATTATGATTCATGTCATAAAATTAAGTTTTACATTTGGTATTAGAGCAATAATGGCCTCTATTTTTATGGATTAGGTTCAGTATAATCATAACATTATATGATTGTGTGGTTGTGTTTTGAAAAATTGTGAAACCATTCTTCTCATAGTAGAAACATGGTTCGTGTTTCTTAACACAGGAGGACTGTGCTTCATTTCTTACTCTTGACTTGTGTTTAATAAAAAAAAACACGGACCATGTTTTACAACATAGGAGTCATGTTTTTTATCAACCTTTCGGCAATATTTGAATTTAAAGGAGAAACACAGGCGTGTTTTATAAACACAGATGCCCCATGTTTCTTATGTTCATTTTGATTGTCATTCCTTCTCTTGTGGTTATGTTCCCATGCATATTAAGGACATGTTTGGATAATTTTTATTTAATACAGTATGTTTCATGTGTGATTAGCATAATTAAAATGATTAGAACTTAGTCACAGCAATTCTAATCATTGATAATCATGCATTTATTTGTTTTACTTGATCACATATAGATGACATGATATTATTTGCAATGTATTGTGCATATATAATGGGTGTAGTCCCACAGGACCATCCATTAGCATATGCAAGGTACATTGGATTAAAATGTTGAGTCACTATTCTCAATTGGTCTACAAGGATTGAGAGTTAGGGGATGACTTAATAATTTTAATATTGAGATATATGATTATACTTGAATTAAATAATTATCCCACATGCAATTTTAATGTCTTATGATTCATGTAAGTTGAGTTCTAACATGTTGTACATTGGTAGAGCATGTATATAAGTGTTTTTGGCTTCAAATTGATCATGAGTGTGCATGTATGTTTAAATTTTGTATTAAATTATCCTAGATTATATTCAATGTCTAATCTCAATGTTGAGGTCCCTGAATTAAAAGCGGAAAAGTATAAAGTTTGGAAGGAGAGAATTTTCTGAAGCTTAGTTGTTGTGACATGGATAAGGTTATTGACTATCCTAAGCCTATGATTACATGGATGAGGTTATTGAGTATCCTGAGCCTATGATTACTGAGGTTATTGAGTATCCTAAGCATGTGATTACTGAAGATATCACTGATGAGGAAAAGGCAGTACATGAACGATGGGTGAAAGCCAATCGCATTAGTTGCATGTGCATAAATACAAAGATGCCTTCTTCCATTAGATGATCGGTTGATTACCATAAAGATTTCAATGAATTGCTAAGGGTCATAGATGAATAGTTCATCCAATCTGACAAAGTCTTAGCTAGTACATTGATAATGAAGTTTTCATCCATGAGCACATCATGAAGATGAGGGATTTGACGGCACAACTAAAGTCTGTAGAGGTTGACATGTATGATTCTTTCTTGGTTTATTTCTTAGTAAATACGCTCCTAAAGGAATATTTTTCAATTCAAATTCACCTACCACACACAAAGGGAGAAATGGTCAATTAATGAACTCATGACCATGTGTGTGCAAGAGGAGGAAAGACTTTTTATGGATTATAGGGAGATTATGATGATGATAACCAAAGGTAAAGAAAGCAAAAGAAGAGAAATCTAAAAGGATAAAGGCAAATTCCCACCCTAGGGCGAGATAAAGAAATAATCTAAGTGTTTCATCTATAAGAAAAAGGGACATATGAAGAAAGATTGTTCTAAGTGTAAAGTCTAACTTGTGAATAAAGGTAACGTAACCTCTTTGGTATGTTTTGAGTCTCATACAGTAGATACAAATCATAACACTTGATGGATTGATTCTAGTTCAACAATCTATGTTTGCAATTCCTTGTAGGTTATGACAAGGATGAGGGAACCGGTGGGTAATGAATGAAGTATCTTTACCGATAGCAAGATACATTCATAAGTTTAAGGAATAGGCTCATGTAGACTGGTTCTCTCTATTAATTATATATTAATGTTATATAAGGCATTTTATGTTCTAACTTTTAGTAGATTTGATTTTTATTTTAAGACTTGTATCATTTGGATACTCATTTGTTTTCAAAAATAGTTCACTTAGTTTGTTTTATGAAGCAAATTGTGTTGGGTATGATACATTGTTAGAAGGTCTTTACTCAATGGATTTAATGCATGATACAAATATTACAATGAATTTGAACACTGGTTCAAAAAGATGTGTTATGAATGAGAACTCGTCAATGCTTTGGCACAAAATATTAGGTTATATCACCATTGAGAGAATAAGGAGATTGGTGAATGGCAGAGTACTTGGTGTGCTTGATTTTACCGATTTTAGAACTTGTGTAAATTGTCTAAAGAGAAAGCAAACAAACAAATCTAAAAGAGGGGCTGATAGGAGTTCTCAACTACTTGAAATTATACATACCAACATATGTAGCTTTGATATGGACTCATATAGTCAGAGATAATTTGTCTCATTTATTGATGACTATTTACAATACATGTATCTTTACTTATTGAACAATAAATATAAAGCGTTAGATATTTTTAAAGTGTTCAAAGTTGAGGTAGAGAAATAATGTGACAAGAAAATTAAAATTACGAGGTATGATAGAGGTGGAGAGTACTATGGTAGGTACATTGCGGATGGACAGGCACTTGGTCCATTTGCAAATTTTCTTTAAGAGAATTGGATAGTTGCCCAATATATTTGCCTAGTTCACGGGACCAAAATGGCGTAGGTGAGAGAAGAAATATGACATTATTATATATGGTGCAGAGAAAGCTTAGCGACTTTAATCTTCCTAGATCTTTCTTGAATGAAGCACTTAAGATGGTGGTATATAATTTAAACCGAGTTCCCACTAAAGCGGTGTCTATGACACCATTTGATCTTTTCAAGGGTTGGAAGCGAATCTTAAAACATATGAGAGTTTGGGGTTGTCCATCTAAAGTGAGAATCTATAATCTACAAGAAAGGAAGCTATACCCAATGACCATAAGTGTGTATTTTGTTGGATATGCTGAAAGGTCTAAGGGTTATAGGTTTAATTGTCCATCACATAGCATTAGGTTTGTGGAGTCAAGAAATGAAAATTTTCTTGAACATAACTTAATTACTGGGAGTGATTCAATCATGAATCCAGCTCCTAAACCTTCTCATTCGATAGAAGAAGCTTCCACTTTATATGATAGAGTGGATTTTTTTTTTTGCCGTGCACTTCTATTTTCGATCATGGTTGAATGATAAGTTAATGATGCTTCATAATATGATGAGATAAATCCAATAAATTAGGTTGTTTAGGAACTTCTTGAAATAGTTGATCAACCAGCTATTGATCAAGCTCCTCCACAGGATGCTTGGCCAGCTCTAAGAATATCTACTAAGGAAAGAATGTCAGCTATACCTAGAGATTATTATGTATACTTACAAGAATATGACTATGACATTTGTGTTGTTGATGACCACGATACCTTTTCGCATGCTATAAATAGTTTAAAATCTATGTTATGGTATGATTCCATGATGGAAGAGATGAATTCCATAAAAGTCAATGAGATTTGGAACCTTGTACCGTTACCTGATGGGGCTAAGCTTATTGGTTGTAAGTGGATCTTTAAGACCAAAAACGACTTATCGGGGAACATTGATAGTTACAAGGCTAGACTAGATGCTACGAGATTCACTCAGAGAGAAGGAGAGGACTATAAGGAGACTTTCTCTTCTATATCCACTAAGGATTCCCTACGCATTGTTTTATCATTAGTAGATAGTTTTGATATTAAACTACAACAAATAGAT
The DNA here is from genome assembly GCA_039764185.1 of Tamarix austromongolica. Lineage (NCBI taxonomy): Eukaryota > Viridiplantae > Streptophyta > Magnoliopsida > Caryophyllales > Tamaricaceae > Tamarix > Tamarix austromongolica. The sequence continues at coordinate 105,217,718 of CM077809.1, read as the reverse complement.
GTGAAAACAACATTTTTAAATGGTGAGCTTAAGAAGGAGGTATACATGAAGCAACATGAAGTGTTCTCCTCTCAGAAAGACAACAATCTTGTATGCAAACTTAAAAAAGATATATATGGATTGAAACAAACTTTCTGACAATGGTATCAAAAGTTCCATGGAGTCATTTATTCATTTTTATTTAAAGAGAATTCCATGGATTAATGTATACACATCAAGGTCAATGGGAGTAAGGTTTGTTTATTAGTTTTATATGTGGATGACATTTTACTTGTATGCAATGATAAAGGGATGCTATAAGAGGTGAAACAATTTCTTTCTAACAAATTTGATATGAAGGATATGGGTGATGCATCTTATATCATTGATATTAAGATTCATCGAGATAGATCCCGACAAATATTAGGACTATCTCAAGAAGTATATATCAATAAGGTGTTATAAAGATACAAAATGATAGATTGTACACCAAGTGTGGCTCTAATTTTCCAAGGAGACAAATTGCAACTAAGTCAGTTTCTTAATAATGGCTTAGAAATCGATCAAATGAAGAACATCCCATATGTTTCTATAATAGAAAGCCTTATGTATGATCAAGTTTGCACAAGACTTAACATTGCATATGTTGTTGGGGTCTTGGGATGTTACTAGAGTAATCCAAAAATTAACCACTAGAAAGCTGCAAAGAAAGTTATGAGGCATCTGAAGGAAAATAAGGACTACATGCCCATGCATCTTCATGTTGAGGATTCGGAGGTAGTAGGCTACTGAGATGCAGACTTTGCTAGTTGTGTAGATGCACACAAGTATACTTTTAGATTTATTTTCCTACTAGCTAGTGGAGCAATATACTAGAAAAACAAAAATTAGGATTGCATAGCCACCTCAAAAATGGAAGCAGAACTCATTTCATCATTTGAAGCCACAAAACATAGTGTGTGGATAATAAATTTCATATTAGGTTAGAATAGTGGATTCTATTTCTAAACTTTTGATGCTTAAGTATGACAAATCATATGTTGGCTTTATCTCAATAAACAATAAAAGTGGTAGTCATGCTAAGGGTATAGACATTAAGTATGTTGAAGATAAAGGAGCATATTTCAAAAGGCGAAGAGGTCCTGAAACACATAAGCACTGATTGCATGTTAGCTGATCCTTTAACTAAGGGCCTACCACCTAGCCAGTTTAAGGATCATATGTGTAATATGGGTGTTGGACCCACTATGTAACTATATTGTTAGGATATATATTTATGTTTCAAATAAAGCAGTGGTTACTTCTCATTTGGTTTGTATACATATTGTTTATTGAGAAATAACACATTAAGGACCTTGAATAAACATTGGGTTTATTCATAAAGGTAAAGTTATGGGTGAAATTAGTACATTGTGATACATGGAAGATAACTTTTGAAATGTTGAAAGCTTGTCACCATGATTCGTGTATCAATTTTATCATTTAGTTTTTACTAACATAAGGAAACTCTAGTAAGAATCTAATTTGTATGGACCAAGTGGGAGAATATTAATATATAATTTTTTATTTTTGTAATATCCCATCCCAAAATCCTTCAAAATGTATCTAAAATTATGTTGATATAAGATAAATTAGTTTTGGTTTTGAAATGGACTTGAAAGTATAATAAAAATGTGAATTTTAGGTACCAATCGAATGACTTACATAACCGATCGACTGGTGCACTGAGGAATTAACATTCTTATTATTGATAAACAAGTCGACTAGTTTGCTCAAACCAAATGACTAGTTGTCCTATGGTTTCATATCCATTTTTTATTTTGATTTGAATTTCTCTCTAATGTTTATGAAAACTTTTGATTAGATTTTAATAAGCATTTCGGTACGTTGGGATTATTTTCACATCATTTAGATCATTACATAATTTTAATTAGCTAAAATTTTTCCAAAATGCATCTTTGTGGAAAACTTCACCTTCTTTCTCCTCCCTTACATCTCCCTCTCTCTTATGGTAGTTGGGATTGTGAGATTGACTTTGTGCATTGTCGTTTGACTTGCCAACTCACTTCCTTGCTCATTTCTAACTGCACTCAGCCCCCACCAACCCATCAAGTCAATCCTCACTTCTTAGATGCCCACACTCTACCTCACCAGTATCATCCCCCTTTCTCCTATGAATGTCGACCCAACATTGCTTATGTACCTTTCATTTCTGATCCATTTTCATTTCTCACTTATTTCTCTTTCTCTCTTCTCCCTTCTTTTTATGGAAAATTTCCTCAAGTGTTGAGCATCTTTCCATTTTCCTTCTTCTCCTCTCTATTAAGAAAAATAGAGACTTTATATAATTTTATCCCTTCCTTGTGCGAGCATTGCGTTCCTTTCTCTTCTTCAAACCTTGGTTTTGGTTCTCTCTTTCTTCCCTTAATTAAGGAAGAATTAAGGTTGAGAAAGGTTGAAGATCTCATCTCTTCCTTTGACGCCCTATTTTTGAGAAAAATGTGGTGCTTTGTGTTCTTCTTATTCTAATTTCTCTTTGTTTTTTTAATGAATTTTTAATGGATTTTACTTTGATTTTATTAGGAACCAAAGGTATGCTAGATAACCATCAAGTAGGAGCTTTTGTGCTAAAAGAATTGCTTCAATGTAAGGTGTTCTTATGTTTAACATAAATAGAATTCTATGTTTGGTGTAAATGTGAGCATGATTTATTATGTATTCTATAATATGAGCATGTGGTATAATTATTCCTAAAATTTTATGGTTGGAATTATCTAATTTTATGCATGAGTTGGCCATTTGAGCATGATTATCATGTATCCATGTAATTATATGTGTGCATCATGTATTTTTATGTGTGTTTTTGACATAAAAGCATGCTAAGATTAATATGGTAAAGTGTGGCAAATGTTTGTGTGTGCATCGCAAGTCTGGAAAGTGTTTTACCCAAACTAGTTGATCAGTTCCTCAAACCCATCAACTGGTTATGCAAGTAGTTGAATGGTTTAGAGTTTTGGATTAGTTGGCTGTGAGATCACTTGATTGGTTTGATAAACTAGTCGACTGGTTTTGATGAATAGTCGATCGGTTTGTCAAACCCATCGACTAGTATCCTTGTAGACCAAAATAGTTTGGTCTCTACTTAGACCCATCAACTTGTAAGACTAAACTAGTTGATTGGTTTCTATGACCAGTCAATTGATTGGTCAAACCTATCAATTGGTTTCTCTGCAAGCCAAAAGATGTTGGTCTCTACTTAGATCCATCGACCAGTTAGATCAAACAAGTCGACTGGTTCTTATGAAAAACCAATCGGTGAGACTGACTAGTTGATTGGCTCTCTAGTGTGGTTTTGGTTCATGTCGAGTATAACCAGACTAGTCGACTAATTTGAGGACCAATCGATTGGTCCGACTGGAAGTCGACTGGGTTTGTTATTATTTGTTGTGTTTCTCTTGGGCCTTTTGTGTTGATACCTCCATATATTTACAACATTTAAATTATGATTTCTACTATGATTTTTCTAATTTAATAAGAATCATCATGATGGTATTTGAGACTTGAATTTGAGGTGTTTGGTGTGAGCACTGTAAAACATCCAATTGGTATGAGTTGTTTAGTGTGAGCATTGTAAAAAAAACCCAATAGGAGGTTTTTATACCTAATGAGGTGTTTGATGTGAGCACTGTAAAATACCCAATTGGTATGAGGTGTTTGGTGTGAGCACTGTAAAACACCCAATTGGTCTTATGATGTGTTTGTTAAAACACCCATTAGGTTGCATGTGGATTTTATTGTGAATTTTATGGTCACTAAAGGAAGGATTATAATATGGCTTATATTGTATGAATTGCGACGTATTTACTATATCTTTATATTTTCATAATTTTCATGCAAGCATGTATTGTTGTACTCAAGTTGTATTGATATGATATATCCGTGTTGCTATATAACTTCAATGTGTTGCATGAGCCTTATCATATTTTAATTAGTATGTTTTACCAATATGTCACTGTACTAATATTGCACTTGTGTGGTTACTATAATGATCCAACTTCAAGTATGAGGAGTAGAGGATGATTTGCAGAGTTATGACTCTCAGTTAAAGTATGCTGAGGGTGATGACATAGGCCATTGCTTAGGGTTGGAGGTTTATGATTATGCTTAAGAGTTAGACTAACTGGTTAAAAGCATTTTTGCCCACTGTGTTGGGAAGTTTTTGTATTTCCAGTTATTTAAACTCTTGACTCGATTTTCTATATTTTGTTTTGTAAACTATCATACTCATTCTATCTATGATATTATTCTCGCCTTTATTATCTTGTATTATCACATTATCGTTACGAGTATGCATATTTTGTTTATGGTTCTATTTTGTCTTATATTAGGTATGGGTTAGGTGATGATTACACCTCTTTTATGGTTGATGTGGTGGTAGCATTCTCTGGATTTACTTTTCAAATGCTTCTGCATTATTTTAAAAATAAAAGTTTCTTGTTTAAAAATTAGGGGTGTTTTAGTTTTATAAAATAATTGTTATTATTTTATAAGTAAAACATTTCATATTTTATGCATATATTAACCCTTGATATGGTATATATTAAATTAGATATAAAGTTTGGCCATAAAGTTTATGTTGCATGGTAACATGTTAGTAACCAAGCCTAACCCTATATCTCTCTATCTAATTCTTGATGGTAGAATTAAAATTCTAAAAACTTAAATATGAATTAGAGAGAATGCAACTAGAGTTGGTTCTCATAACCAACTATACTGTAATACCCCAAATTGAGGAGAGTGTTATAAGGATTGATCTGGCTACTTATATCAACATGGTATTCCATCCTTTTGGTAATTCCGTCCTAAGAACTCCACAGTTAAGCGTGCTCGCCGTGGAGTAATTTTAAGATGATGACCTCCTGGAAAGTTTCGGAATTTTTCTGAAAATTTCTCGGGAAGTGCGTGAGTGAGGACAAAGCGTGCTAAAAGGACTCGTGTTGATCTGTGGGGCCAACCGATCAATCCGAAAGCGCTCCAAGGTAGCCCCCGTGTGATCGTGTCGACTCGGGGTGTTACAAATGATATCAGAGCGAAACCGCGACCGTGAGCTGAACTTGGATGAGTCAGTCGGTCACCTAGCGGGACGATTCTTGGAATGAACTGTATTGAGACAGTCATTGGTTGAGGCGCAACGAGGACGTTGCGTTCTTTGAGTGGGGGTGAATGTAATACCCCAAATTGAGGAGAGTATTATAAGGATTGATCTGGCTACTTATATCAACATGGTATTCCATCCTTTTGGTGATTTCGTCCTAAGAACTCCACAGTTAAGCGTGCTCGCCGTGGAGTAATTTTAGGATGGGTGACCTCCTAGAAAGTTTCGGAATTTTTCTGAAAATTTCTCGAGAAGTGCGTGAGTGAGGACAAAGCGTGCTAAAAGGACTCGTGTTGATCTGTGGGGTCAGCCGATCAATCCGAAAGCGCTCCAAGGTAGCCCCCGTGTGATCGTGTCGACTCGGGGTGTTACATATACCCTCATTCTTCTTGCACTACACATGCGTACATAGTGGGGTGTTGCAAATTTTTGGTCTTCTCTCTCTCTTTTCTGCCAAAAAAAAATAAAATTGTCTTGAACATATACACACATATCCATAAGAGAGTAAGACAAGGCAATTCTTCATCATTTTTCTTTGTAATTTCTATATAAAATTAAAGAATCTGAAGAAATATAAAGGTCTCTAATATTGTTTTTCATTAGTAACACACACATCATCAAATTTATGAAAAAAAAAGTAAAATAGTAAAATTTTATTTTTTAGATAGCAAATCACATATTTAGAATCATTAATCATATTAATGATTGAAGATTCGCTTCTAAAGATCCATAATAAATATTTTATAATTAAATTTCATATATTAAGTGAATAAAATATATATTACGGTTCCACATATATTGTATAAATTATGCTTACAAATTATATGCTCATTTGTATCGGGTCAACGAGGGTGCACATTGATCCTCGAAACAAGTCCTCCATGGTCGTATATACTTTACCATCTTTTTCATCGCCATAACAAATACCGCTAGTCATCAGCAATAACTTTCTTTGTGTTTTTTTTTTCTTTTTTCAGGTGAGCCATCGGCAATAAGTTGATAGCCTGTGAACACACAATCCATGCGAGTCCAAATAATAACTTGTTGGGTCACCAATAACTTTGATCCGAACCCATAATTTCATCCTATAGGATTTCTTTATTTTTTTATGCTGCAATTATGAACTGGAAATTGCAGGCGGACAAACGAAAACAGCAGATTGACATAACAATTGCTTGTCCTAAGCTAAACTAGTAAGCATATTTACAGAACAGCAGAAATAAATAGTACAGGAACTGCCATTTCTTAAAATCTCTCTTCAACACCAAAATCGTGATGTGACACGTGGGTTCTTGGGGCGAGGGGGAGTTCCTAGATTAGCTCTTAATCACGCCTGAAACCAGATAGTAGGAGACCAACGCCACTGTGTGCTACATATGAATATAACAGGAAACTACCGGTGGACAAAATGATGAGTTTCATTTTTGGCTTCAAAATAAGTCGACGCTCGTATCTCTAAAGGAGAATGATCTTAAGCAACAAACGGTGAAACCAGGCAGAAATAAACTAGAAAACGTTGTTGGACCTTAAATAGATATAACATACAGCAAAATAAACACGCAGATGAAATAAATGAACACACTTGGTGAGATTGATGTAGGATAGAAGTATCTACGATAATATCAAAAATGCAAAAGTGCTCATCCGACGGCATGTCTCTACGTTTGATCCCTAAAATCATGACGCAGCACTCTCTCTCCTTACATTCCAGTAAATGCCTTCTTCCCAACAGCAGCAGATCCAGCAGGAATAACCTTCAACACATTGAATCTCACAGTTTTTGACAAAGGCCTGTAACGCACAAGAACAGTAACAAAATCAATCACATCTCACAAAATCGACTCCCACCAACTGAATCACGCTGTTGTATTAGTTCAGTGATACTACAAACCTGCACTGGCCAATGATAACATGGTCTCCCTCCTTTACACGGAAGCATGGGGAAACATGAGCAGGAATGTTTGAGTGCCTCTTCTCATACCTAAGCAGTTACACAAAACGCAGGACATTAAAAACAACCTTATGAATTACAGATTTGGGTACAAAAGACCCATTCTACTAAAACGAAAACTAACCTTTGATACTTCTTCACGTAATGAAGGTAGTTACGACGGACAACAATGGTTCTCTGCATCTTGGCAGATAGGCATGTTCCTGCTAGAATACGGCCTCTGATGGAAACTGTCCCGGTGAAAGGGCATTTCTTGTCAATGTATGTGCCTTTAATACACAAAATTGAACTCAGAATCCGGCTGTTGTGATGCAAACATAGATATATCTAAATAATATGCATAAGAGCACCGTGTAAATTATAAATCTACCATATGGAATATCAAACAAGGTACGCATATCCTTATTCACAAACAAGAGTTGAAGATAACAGAGACCAAAGAAGTGCATGCAGTCCTCAAATCAGAACTAGAAAGGGTAGACATCAATTACTAGAATAAAGTAAATGCAGTGCACTACATACACTTCCTATCCTCGGTCCTTTAAAATGATGAACATAATGTGCTCATATCTGCAAGATCCCAAAAATGTTTTCATATGAAAAAGTGTGATCAAACAGTACAAGTTTCATTCTGAAACTCTTCGCACAATGTTATCGAAGAAAACACGAAGGCAAGATCCCCATGCGGTACTATCATCAAACAAGAGATACATACTCCTCACATCACTGCTTTCACTCTCCTAATGATTCGTAAGTAAAAACAAATAATAAAAAAACAAAACCATATTAAATCACGTTTCACAAGCAGCACATCTTCGCAAACTTATGTATTAAACTCAATAGAAATGTCAACTACTTTCAAATTACCAATATATAAACACAATAGTGCCTATTCACAACACAAATAATCGATCAACAAATAGTAAACCCATTGATATCAACAAAGCCGTAAACGAAATTCACAATTAACATAGATAGACCAAATAGTAACAAAACTGAATAGCAATTAGGGCAATTCACGCAAGGAGACAAAACCTTCAACAGCTTCTCTTGGAGTCTTGAATCCCAATCCAATGCTCTTCCAGAATCTGTTGCCTCCCTTTCCCGGTCTTTTTCCCTTTCCAGACTTCTTCGAGCTAAAAAGGAAAATAAAATATCCGCATCAACAGATCATCTCGTTTGAAGACGCGAGTAATCAAATCACAACAAATTACAATACTATTAATGTACCTGAGGAAAACCTTTGGCTGCTTGAGAAAAGCCTTCTCTGTCTACAAAGCAAAAATAAAAACATTTGGGCGATAAATATGGTCAACTATGGTACGAATGAGCTCGCAAGATAGCATGGGCAATGAAGGAGACCTACCTGCTCCGCCATTTTTCGGTTCTTCGGAGGTTTACAAGCTGTAGGCTGCTGCAAAGTGCAAGCTAAAACGAATAAGCAGAGAAGACGCCCAAAACCCTAAATTAACCAGCAGGGTCGGGAAAGGAGAAAAATATATGTGACGTCGGCCCACAGTTCTGGGTTAGGTTGAAATAGTTTTGGGCTTTCCATGTAAGTAGTCTCGTTAGAATGACTGTTTATAATGGGCTTTCTACTTGAAGTCTGGTGTGTGTCGAAAAGCATTATTAGAAGAAAAAAAAAATTAGTGTCGTACCTCAAAAGTAAATAAATAATTATAAATTTATAATATTGTCGAAAGGGCTTATCTAACACGATTATAAATTAGGCCCCAACATCCTATTGACAATAGGCTAAGGTCTTGTCTGGTACAAGATAACATATGTAGAAAATATTCATCTCTATTTATATTTTTTATATCAATTATTTAGGAATAATAAATTTTATTTTAATAAAATATCTATTCTAGAACAAATGAATATCTAAAATAATTATTTGACCAAAAAAGAGTTATTTTATTTTATTTTAAAGGATTGTACGAGAGGTGTAAGATATATGAGTAATTTTTTAATCTTTATTACCCTTATATCAAACGAACACTAAGTGTGTATGATTTAAAAGTAACTTATAAGCTAGATTTAAACTTTTTTATTTTATAAAAAGAAACTATGTTTGACAAATATCTTTTTTACTAGCTTATAAGACCATTTTTGAATAACTATTTCAAGTAGCTTATAACTTATATGCTTTTTTACTAACTTTTTAGCTATATTTGTCAAACATGCTATAAGCCTTTGTTTGGTGAAGCTATTATAGTTAATTGTTTGTTGTTGCAGTTTACTATTTTACTATATTTGATATATAAATTTACTATAATTAATATATTTTAAAAAAAATACAATTTGGGAGGAAAATGCTCTCCACACACAAGCTAACTAGATCAAGAAAGCATAACATACATGTATAATTATTAATAGAAAAAATAATGATAAAAAAATAAATATAAATATCTTAAATGATATGTTGTTGGATGTGGAATATATGGTGGTTCCCACCTTGAAGGGCCTTGTCCTATACTGGTGATTAATATTCGAATATGATTGAATGCTTCTATCAGTACTAGTAATGAGGCATTATAGGAGTCATTACCCACTCTAGTCGTCTTTTATATGATTGTGTTCCCCTTCCCCATTAGGTGTCCTAGTCCCTTCCTTGATCACCGAGTCAAAAAATATGAAATATATGTAAAAAGAATCATAGAATATTACATATTGATTATATATGTCTTTCTTTTTTCTCTCATTGTTCATGCAAGTTATGAATTCCATCAACTTTAAACAATTAAAGCTAAAAACCAAACCATATTAAAAATAATGAAAATTAAAATTTACATTAGTGCACTAATTCAAATGTAGGCATGATAAGAAGGTAAAAAAAAATATCGTGTAATACCCAGCCCTAAAATCCTTCAAAATGTGTTTTAAATTGTATTAATATAAGATAAGTTAGCTTTATTTTTGAAAAGGGCTTGAAATTTTAGTATAATATGAATTTTAGATGTATCAATCGATTGGTTGCCCAAGCAGATCAATCGGTACGCTCAGATACTGATATTTTTATTCTTGCGATAAACTAATCGACTAGTTTTCTCAAACCGATCGATTGGTAATGCTACGATTCCACAATCCTTTTCCGTTTTACTTAGATTATCTTTCTAATGTTTATGAAAATCTCTAATTATAGTCTATTTTTCCTAATAAGCATACTTTGGTGCTTTGAGATTATTTAGATCATTTTATGATTTCTTTAGCTAAGAATCTCCCAAAAGTACTTTTAAGGTACTTTTCCTCACCTATCACTTTTCCTCTTTCCTCTAACTCATGCAAAGCTCTCTATTGATGGTGCTCTGCTATGACTTAATTCATGTTTGGCTTTGCTTCTTTTTCCCATGCTTCATCATTTATTTTTCTTACACAATTATACTCAACACTCTACGCCACCCTTACAAGTCAATTCTTTATCTTCTCTCCTCCTCCCTCATGGTCAATCAACAAACCCCTCAAACCCTCCTCATCAAACTTTTTTTCGCTTACTCTTCCTTCCTTAGAAAATTTTATGGGCGTTGGGTGTTCTATTTTCTTCCCTCTTATGTTTTGAATCAGGGCCTCCTTCTTGGCCTCAATTTATGATTCTTATCACCATTTAAACACTTGCTCTCCCTTCTCTGTTTCTTTTCTTAATCTTTACTTTAGTTCCTTTGTCTTTTATAAATAAAGGAGGATTGAAGCTTAGAAAGAGTTGAAGATTTCTTTCTCTTTACTACTTTTGAATATCCATCTCTTAGGTTTAGGTTGAGAGTTTGTACTTCTATCCTTCTTCTTTATTTTTCTTGTTTCAATCAATTTTAAAGTGTGGTACTGATTTTTAGGTTCTTGATTTTCTTATATAATCAGGACTCTTGTAGTGGGCCATCAAGTTAGGAGTATTTTCTCTTTGCTAGAATATTTTCCTTGAGGTAAGAAAACTTTATATCTTATGATAAGGTTTAGTGTTCATGTTTGTGTTAGTTCATATATTTGATTTTAAGCATGCTTATGTGAAAAACATGAGTTATTATATAAACAATCAAGCTTTTCATTATGAATATGGATGGTTGTAAGCATGAGTTGTGGCATCATGTGTTTTTTTAGCCATTAGTGTGGACCATGTGTATACATTGAAAGTTTGGCATATTGGTTAATTTAAGGAGGTTCTATGTATCAGATATTCTTAATATGTTTAGTTAATTCCATGATTTTTGTTTTCTATCTATGTATCGCATGTTTGGTCGAGCTTACTACTTAGTATCATGTGGACATTAGGACCTTTTAACGAATCTCGAACATGTGTGTATGGTTGGTGTTGGATTTGATATTATGAGCTTGGTTTAAATGTTGATGTGGTTCTCATTAATTCTTCCTTGATGTTGAGTATGTGAGCATGTTTTAATTAGTTTGGTTTAAAGCATGAATTTGATGAACTATGCATGAAAGTGTGGTGTAAGTTGATAGGTGAGCATGTTTAGTATGTAATTATGTTATTAGTAGTAGTAGCATGTGTATGATATGTTTAATGAGATGTTAAGCATGAGTTATCCATTGTTGTATAGTCATGAATCTTGTAAGTATGGTATGAGGTTGAATCTTTCTTGGGGAATGATCCATGTCTTTGATGTCTTAAGCATGTTTTCATATGTGTTTTGATAGCATATAACTTGGTCATCTTATTTATTTGGGTATGGGTTCATGATAGCATGATTGATATATTAATTTATCCATGGTGATGAATTAAGGCATGAATTATTATTTTTATGTGTTTTTATGACATATGAGCATGTTAGGATTAATTTGAAAAGTTTGGTGATTTTCTACTAAGTGTGGATTGAGGGTTTGGGTGTTGTTTTACCCATAACAGTTGATTGGTTTATTAGATTAATTGACTGGTTGTGTAAATAGTCACATGGTTCGGAGATTGTATTTAACCAATTTCATGAACAATCGATCAGTTTCCAAAACTCTCTGACTTGTTGTTTTGTAACTAGAGTATTTTGACCTCAGCTTAGACACATCGATTTGTCTGGAAAAAATGATTAGTTAGACCAACTAGTCGATTGGTTTCACCGTATGTTGTTTTCCTCGGTTCTAGTGCAACCAAACCAATAGATTGGTTCTAGAGACCAACCAAATGGTATTTCTGTGATTCATTATTCTTGTTATTCTTTCATGGTGATGTCTTATAGCCATTATGATGCTTTTACCTTAATTTATGGATCTTATTGTGATCCGTAGCCATGAATAATTGGGTTAAAATGAATGATTAATGGTGGTTTTAACCTAAAATAATGAATTTAAGAAAGATAAAATTCTTGGCTGTGTGGCTTGTAGCCTTGAGTTATGTTCGGTGTCAATACTTGGAAACATCTGATTGGATCATTTACAAAAATTTGCTGTGAATTGTGAAATCATTGATTAATTATATAATGGAAATAATATTTTGTTTGAGCATTATTTTCCAGCTCTTAGGATGGTTAACCAGGAGTTAGTTGGCTTACTGCCTTGTGGTAATTACTTTCTCTTTCACTTAGTACCTTTATTGTCCTACTAGCTTGTGGCCTACATGTACAATTAGGAGTAATATTATGGCAGACCATCATGGTATTAGTGCTCGTATAGAGGGTATGCCATGATTGACGAGATTTTATCTCCTTTCACTCATCACCTTTCCCGTCCTACTAGGTTATTGCATGTATGCAGGATTAAGAATAATATTGTGGCATACCATCATGGTATCAATGTTCGTGTAGAGGGTACACCATGATTGGTGGGTTTGTCCCTTTTGTTTGGTGTAATCGCATAAACACATAATTTGGAAGGCATGGATGCCTAGGATATGCATAATTCGTTGCATTTGGTGTTATCGCCTTCACACTCATCTAAGAGGTTTGGATTGCCTCATTTGCATTTGGTGTGATCACTTAGAAACACCTATATTAGGACCAATGCTCTAACTTAGAGCTTACATCCATGTTTTCATTTGGTGTGAGTGCTTACAAACACCCATATTGGGACTAGTGCTCTAATTTAGAAGGTATGCCCATGTTAGGGACTTACGTACCCTTGTGTTATTACCATGATCTATGCTCATGGTGGAGTTTTAGTCATGTCATTCGAATATCTTAATGTAACATCCCAAAATTTACTACTGAAAATTTTCATTTTTTATGTAAGCTAATATATAAACTAAGCGGGTGTTACTGCCGCACTTAACACGAGTTCGGTTCCTTACCATTCTCATATTAAGTACAAGGCTAAGAAATATGATAACTTTAAACAGATGTAAAGATAGAATAAGATGATAACATAAATCAACGGAAATACAATGTTAGGAGGTACACTCCAAATACATACGTTCAAAATACAACAAAAGGGAATACGAGATCTAATAGCCAAAAAAGGGTATTCGGATCCAAAATATTAGCATCGGATAACGACGACTCTACTCCCAACCTATAGAATAAGATCACTCAATCACAGACAAATAATCAAAAGGATCAACAGTCTCATCATCAAGAGTCTCACACACCTGTTGGACATCACAAACAAATACGTCTACTCCTCCAAATTAACCAGGATTGTTACAGTGTCGTAATTGGCGTTAATACCCAACGTATTGGTAAGCTAAGTTATTTTACAAGCATAGCATTTACACATTGAAACATGGTAAGCACGAAATAGATGTAATCCCCCGAAAGTTTAAAAAGCCTATAATTTAATAAATAACTTTTATTTGGGATAAATTAGCCTTTAAATCTATTTAATTTAATTATTTTATGGATTTTTGAGTATATTTGGATATAAATATTTAATAAATAAAAATAAATATTTTGTTACTTTACCAGACTCTTATTATTTAAATAATTTTTCAAACTATTATTTTATTAAAATTATCCTTTTTAAACCCTTATATTTTAATTATATTAAATTAAATTATTAAATAAATTTATTACCCAAAAATATTGTATTTTATTATTTTATAAATTAAATTATTTTATTTAATCCCATTTTCCCTTTTCTTCTCCTTTTTCTCCTTTTTCCCTTTTCTTTCTCCTTATTTTTTTCTTTCCTTGGGCCGCTAGCTGGTCTGCCTTCCCCCCTGCGTCTGGGTCGCAGGCCCGCTCTTCTCCTTCCCCTCCTTCTCCCGCGTCATCAGCCCGGCCCGCCTCCCTCTTTCTTTTCTTTCCTTTCTTCCCCGACTGGGTCGACCCGCGTTCTTCTTTTCCTTCGGCCGCCCGCTCGCATCAGCCCCCTCCCCTTCTTCTTTCTTTCTTCTTCTTCCTTTTTCCTCGGCGAAAAACCCAACCACCCCGCCATCTCCACCACCCAACCTGCAACCCTCTCCCCCTACTGCTTCCCCTATCTCTCTCTCTCTTTCTCATCGTTTTCCTGCCTTATCCCGGTCCCACCACCTCTCCCTCTCCTTGCCCATACCCCTCTCTTCTCCTCCCTCTCCCTGCCATCGCCATTCCCCTACCACCCTGTCGCCACCCTACCAAGCCATCCTATCCCCTCCTTCCTCTCCTTACTCTTTTTCTTCTTCCCTTATTGTTCCATTCGACCATTTTTCAAGCCTCACATGTTGCCCCGACCTTCTTTTCTCTCCATTTATTCTCCTTCCCTCATCCTCCCTGTTTTGCTTCGCCACCACCATTACGCCGCTTTCGCCGCCTCAACAGCCACCTGCACCACCCCCTGCCACCCTCTACCTCACCCCTAAACCATCACAGCACCCATCAAGCCACCCCGCAGCCTCCTTCTTCCTCCCCTCCTCTTTTTCTCCCTTCTCGGCAGCCACCCTACACCGCCTCGATCCACCGTCGTTCCGTCACCTCTGCCACCACCTGAGCCACCAAACCAACCCCTACAACCCCCTCTACCACCCCCAAACCTCCTTTGGTCGAAACCACCACCTGCAGGCCTCCATTTCCTCCCTCCCTTTTCCTTCCTTCTCAGCCCTCCATCTTGAATCACCTCGGCATCCCCCCTTCGCAGCCTCGACGCCGCCGCCGCCCTTAGCCACCGTCAACCCATCCTGACCACCACCTACACCCCCTCTCCACTCTTGCACCCTTTCCTTGCCCTAAATCCTCCCCCATCTACCCTTTTTCTTAGCCTAAAAACCCTAACCCGAAATTGATTTCCTCTCCTTCTCCTTATGCCATTTTTGAGCCTCTACCCTATTGTTTTGCATGCAGCTCATGCTGCATGAGTTGCTACATTTCTTGATTTATTTGGGTAATAATTTTAAGGTATAATAATATTTTAATTCAAGTATTTGATTAATTAAGTGTTATAAAGTCTTATACTTTGATTTTTATTATTTATAATATAATAAATCTTGATATTAATTTTAGGTATCGGTTTTGATAACCTTTAATTGGAATACCGGTAAGGTTCATTTTTACGAGAATCAAGGTAACCGTTAAACCCCACTTAAACGCATGGATAACGTATGTTAGCACATTAGGCTTTTTAATGTGTTATTATGCTTGATATAAGATGTGTAATATAATATATGTGGTTTCTTGTGTTGATTTATAAAAAGGAAGCATGATGGATTATATGCTATGTATGGGAATATTGTTTAAGGTAGGAGTTGGTTATTAATGAAAATGTTAAGTATTATCCATGTTGTATTATGCCATTGTGATCTTTAATGCATGGTTAATATTTTGTGAGCCTTAGGGGTATTTTAGTAATATATCTTGTACAAGAATATGGCCTAATATGTGTGGATGCTAATAAGTATTATATTAAATATAATAGTTGTGGATGAGGTATTAATATTAATATCTTATGTAGTGATGATATTTTAATATAAGTGGTGTAATGAAGGGAAAAATAGTAATTTGTAATTAAAAGGGTTATTATGGTAATTTTGGAGGCAAGGGCAAAATGGTAAATTTATTAGTAAAAGGATAAATTGGTAATTTTGGAGGTAAAGGGTAAAATGGTAATTTTGGATGTAAGGGATACAATGGTAATTTTGGAAGTAAAAAGGGTAAAGTGGTAATTTGTAAATGAAAAGGGGTAAATTGGTAATTTTGGAAGTAAGGGGTACAATGGTAATTTTAGAGGCAAGGGCAAAATGGTAATTTACAAGTGAAAAGGGCAAAATGGTAAGTTATAAATGAAAAGGGTAAAGTGGTAATTTGTAACTGAAAAGGGTAGATTGGTAATTTTGGATGCAAAGGGTAAAATGGAAATTTGTAAGTATAAAAGGGGTAAAATGGTAATTTTGTAATTAAAGGGGCAAAATGGTAATTTCATAATTAAAGGGCAAAATGGTAATTTTGTAATTAAAGAGTAAAATGGTAATTTTGGATGCAAAGGGGCAAAATGGTAATTTTATAAGTAAAAGGGTGTTATGGTAATTTTTGGAAGTTAAGGGGTAGAATGGTAATTTTAAAAGTAAAATGGTAATTTTGTAACAAAAAGGGGTAAAGTGGAAATTTGAAAGGAGTAACTTGATAATTATAATAATGGAGAAGGGTAATTTGGTAATTTAACCAACTAAAGGGTAATTTGGTAAATTTAGATAATGGAGAAGGGTAGTTTGGTAATTATGATCACAGATAATGGCAATTTGGTAATTTAACCAACTAAAGGGTAATTTGGTAATTTTGATAATGGAGAATGGTAGTTTGGTAATTATGATAATAGAGAATGGTAATTTGGTAATTTAACCAACTAAAGGGGTAATTTGGTAATTAGGATAATGAAGAAGGGTAATTTGGTAATTTGACCAACTAAAGGGAAATTTGTTAATTATAATAAAGGAAAAATGGGCAAATTGGTAATCTAACCAACCAAATGAAAAATATATTAAGTGTAACAATTATGAAGGGGGATTAGCGACCTAATAGGTATGGGAGATAACTTGGTAACCTAAATCGAGTAAGGGGTATTTGGTAATTATGTAACAAGGAGGTTAATATGGTAATTTGTCAAGTAAGGAAGGGATGACTTAGAAATTATATAAGTAAGGGGTAAATAAATAATTTTTATCTAACATGTCGTTGTGATTGTGGAATTTCGTAATATGACTCAAATAACACTAAATAGCAAGGTAAGAGTATTTGATAATTAGTAAGTATTCCGAGAACGAATTCTAATTTGAAATTAGATGAGATTAGGATGGCCTTAATGATTCTTCTGTGTCACCTTGGACAACCATTTGATTAAGAAATATCTAACGATATCCGAACGATTGAAAGTGAATAATTATCTGATTATTGTGCTTTTGTGATCACTTTAATTACGACACTAATACTTAAAGTGAAAGACCTTGAGATTGGGAATGGTGGCTCTTTAGGGGTCGCTACCCTAAAAGAGTGGTTTAGCCCACGGTTATTCTGGTATTTGCTGGTGTCCCTTTGTGCTCAGCTAGGCCATATATCTTACTCTATCTAGCTCTACGGACCTAGTTAGGAGGTATACATACTTATGGATTAGGTGTCCTTATCGGTAGGGTACTGAGTTTGCTTTACACACTAGTACGACCAGGGTACCTTTGCGTCCCTGGGTTGATAGTTGAAGGGTACTGAGTTGCTTTTATGCACCAATGCGACTAGTGTACCTTCGTGTCCCGGGATCTTGATCTCCCTGTTGAGGCAAACAAATGGAATTGTTGTGCTGATTAAAAAGGGAAAACACTAATAGTTAAAGTGAAAGATTAACGAGTCGGGTCCAGTTGAATTATACTATGAGTACCGATCCACCGGATATAATAGTGGCCCAGGAGGTGTTGCCCTGGATGATGTATATTTGTATTCCGATCCACCGGCTAGAATAGTGGGGGTCCCGAGCTCAATAAATTTGATTTGGTTGTGAATTAATTATGGAAAAATACTAATCACTTACAGTGGAACACCATGTGAGTTGGGGCCAGACCGGTCCACCGGCGAATAATAGTGGCCATGAGCGTTTTGCCCTGCATGGCCGGTCCACCGGCGAATAATAGTGGGGCTCCCGTACTCATATGGATCTTTATAATCTGAGATGATTAATTAATGATGGACTGATGTCCTTAAGGCCCTAAAAGTATCGTTTGTTCCTTATGGCTTATTAATATTCGATTGATTTGTTAAGTATGTGAATGTATGAATGTGGACATTAAGTATTTATCTTCATTATGTATGTATGTAGTATTATGTGTTGCATTGCGGGTCTGCTATTAAGTGTGTTTTAAAGGGTTACTCAGTACCGTAGTACTGAAGGGTTCCATTCGTGGGGTCCCTACCTATTCAATAGGTAGTGTTTCTTGTAGACCATTTTCAGGTGCTATTTAAGCGAGCCCTCGGGAAAGAGTGTAAGGAACTGTTCGGAACTGTTAGGGTTTTACTCTGTCTCCTTTAAATTCACAGCTTCAATGTATTCGGTTTTTTGTAACCACCACCGGTGGATTATACTCTTATAAAATGTTTACTTGCACTACTCTGATTTAATCATTGGTTTGAGTTTCTCGTAAGTTGTATTTTTCTCTATTAGCCTTAGCACTTGGTACTGGAAGGGTATGAGTGAACCAGTCTGGTACTAAGTGTGGCGGTAATATCCCCAGAATTCACTGTTTTATTATTTCGCTTCCGCTAATTCTTTTTAATAAAATATAAATTTTCAGTAGTGAATTTTAGGGGTATTATAATAGACATGCAATAGATCATATGTAACATAAGATAATAACAATACTAAAATACTTCAGGTTATTATTTTTACTTTAGTGATCAAACACATCATATTAATCATACTAAATACTCAGGAGACGAATAGAGCTGGAGTAAATGCGATCTTCTAGGGCACAACACACCCAGGAACCACATTTACATCCAATGGAATGGAGATTGGCGTAAACGTGACCTTCCAGGGCATAACGCTCCTTAAGTATGCATATCCCCTATAAGCTGATGGAACGAACACATATAAAGTAGACTAGGGCCACCATAGTTCCAAACGAACCAAGGAAATAATCGATCAATCATAGTAATGAACTCAATCCTGACTCGTGTGATTCCTTCACTTTAACAGTTAATGTCTTATTCTTGAAGATAGTCAACTCATCAATAGGAGGTCGCACTTAGCACTTAGATGAATTCATTCCAACCCTATGTTATGCCATAACACTTACTTTTATTTCTAGGGTTCAACAACCCATAACCATTAAACAAGTAATAAGTGATAAGGTCAAGATAAATTTGATTAATTCCTAATCTAATTATTTAACAATATAGAACATGTTGAATATAGATATCAGTTCTAAGTCACTTAGGTTACCACTTAAGACCATCAAGCACATAACTTAGGTTAATCTTGCATAATCAGTCAAAGCTCTAAAAAATCCCTAATCCAATTATTTAATTAACCATATTAATAAAATATTATGCTTAGAGCATTAGTTAAGTCAACTTAAGGCCCTACCGCACTAGGATGAAGTATAAAACACTTAGAACTTTTTAAGCACCCTTAAACGTGCTTTAAATTATTAATTTGGTATGACCTATCAAAATACCTCATTAATAGATCAAATTTTAAACATAACTTAATTAACCTCTTAATGACACCTTGTCCAAAAATCAGAACTTGAACCTACATATTCGCACATAAAATGACATATTTACCCCTAGGATTTTCCTATGCTTAGTTTAACTCCATATTAGTTAACTTAAGTTATTGAGGGCTAACCCACCACAAACAAAGTTAACCAAACTTCCCAAACATGACCCTACTTCCCCTAGACAGAACCAAACAGGGACTTATGACAGCGGTGACTAAAATTACCATTTTGCCCTTTACTTTGCCTAAAGTGTGTCTAAACTTGTTTTAATCATATCTCAAGTTATACAACTCCAAACTAAGACTTCTTATACAGAAAAATTATATGTAAAGGACCTAATGAACACAATGGTGATGTTATTTTTAACAGGTACCCATTGGAAATATAAAAATGGCTCTAGAAGAGAGCAAAGTTGAAATTCTTAAATATGACATAAACTTCAAATTTAGCCAAAATTGTCCCAATACTTTAAATGACACATATTAAAACAACCTCAAAATAATTTTAAGCAGCCAAGGACAAGCCAAACATGGCCTTGATGGAGCCAACTTGGATGTTTTTATGCTCAAAACTCTATTTTTCACACTTAGATTCATAATCTCACAATAATGTAATATAACACATAATTAGAACATAACATATAAAATATCCACCACACATAATAATACATAAATTTCATATTAAGGTCTAGCATGCTTAAACTCAACAAAAATCACATAGAAAGGGTATACCATTTAAGGCATAAGAATAGCAAATAAATACTATGACATGCCAGGATATAAATTTATGACACAAAAGATAACATGCTTAGAACTAAAATATACAATATCATGCTCCACAATTTTTAGCATACTTGAAATAAGAATAGCACAATATTAACAAAAAAAATAAATATAACCTATAAGGCATGCTAATAAAAAACCACAAAACAACATGTATAAATATCTATGCTAAGAGAGTAAGCATATCTTACTAGCAAGCAAGTCTTGTAGCTAAAATAAGTTCTAAGTTTCTCCTTCACTTAACACCTCTTGATCACCTATTACAAAATATAAGAAGAGTTAGGATTTTATGATATTATCTAAGGGAAAATAATAGAAGGTAAAGTAGAGAAGAGGAGTGAAAGGCAAAACCAACAAAGGAGTTGTTCTCGGCTAACTTCGAGGAGCTCCAAAAACAAGGGCAAAACCCAACCTAAATGACTCCCAAAGTAAGGGAAAATAATGCCAACATATATGGGTATGATGTAGGATAATTTGGAGCAAGAAAATGAGGAGAAAAGTGAGCGAAAAGTGGTAAAATATGCAGCACAAAATTGCAGTAGCTGGAGCAAGGTAAAGGTGGGACCATGAGTGCCTTTGATGCTTCAAACCATCACCAACAATTAAGGTACCATGAGGTAATGTTAGGAGATTGAAGTAGGATGATTATGGCATGAAAAATGGAAGAAAAACTGACTGGAAAAATGGGGTAAAATGGCACAAGTTGGTAGCAGCATTAGGAAAGGAGAAGAAGGGAGCAAGATTCTAAAGTTTGCAAGTGTATGTGTGTTTAACTTATGTAAAAATATTGCAATGTAAAGGAGTGCAGAGAGAGGGGGATTAAGGTCAGGTCTGGGAAAGAATGACATGATTCCAGATCTGCCATTGAGTGATAAAATCTAAAATAAGGTTGCTTGAAGCTCACTTGAATGAAAGGCTAAGGGTAGGTTTGCGTTAAGTACAACTATGTGATGATTAAGGTGTACTTTGGATGAGAAATTTGGTTAACCCAAATTCAACATATGATATCAGATTTTTAGTTTAGTTAGGCCTTATTTAGGATCCAACTAGATGATTAGAGTGGTTATTTAGATTAGTTTAAGATTAAAAGTGTAGAGAAAGCCTTAAGAATAGGCTTTTGCATGAAATAAATAGCAAATGGATTCCGAATATTACGAAAATATAACAAAAGGCTTGGAATAAATTTAGAAACCCAAATATATAAAAATATTTTGTGTTGAAGTCATATTGATACTCGACAAAGGAAAAACGAGCAAAAATAGGCAAAATTGAGAAATCGCGTAAATGCGATTTTCTGTGAAATTGTGATATGAATGGAATGAATGAAGAATGACTCAAAATTTAATATGAATGAATTGGAGAATCATATTATATGTTTTTGAGATGGATTATGAGCCTAATTATGTTGTAATTAGGGTTACGAGATTTCAGGGTTACCTATTTTAAAAATTATTCCATAGCCAGCACGCTTAACTATGGAGTTCTTAAGACAGAATCACCAAAAGAATGGTATATCATGTTGATATAAGTAGCCAGATCAATCTTTATAATACTCCGTTTAATTTAGAAAATTACAATTAGGTGGATGGTCATATATGTAACACCTCCAAAATATACTATTGAAAAAAAAATTAAGCAAAATAAACATTCAAACATAAACATCTAAGAGTTCTACAATTTTTGTCTAGTTAATTTATAATCTATTTGACTATATTACTACACATAATAATAAGACATCCAACATTGAATATCCTATGATAATTAATATGATTAATTACGGTTTCTAATGAGGGTTTGCTATAAATGGCGTATTACGTTTGTGGATATGATTGATGGCTTGATTGTTGTTGTTGTAGATCTTAGTATCTTTGGTTAACAAATTTGCATTTGAATAAAATATTAGTTAATTAAAGAGAAAGACTTGAGTTGGAAAGGGATCTCATACCTTCGGATAGGACCCACAGTTGGGACCTTTGAATCAAAGGGCTCACTTATTCTATTAGGGACTCACATACTTAAGGAATTGAGTGTTAAGGTTGTGTATACACATCTTAAGTCGTGTGAGTTCCTTGACTTATTGTCTTGGAAGTTTGATATTGACTTTGTTGATTCATCCTTGGTGTTAGTGTCATGGATTATGGGTTTGTATTCCTCTGAATATTTGAATTCAACTTTAATTGAATCTAACATAGAAAGCCACCTTTATAGCTCTTGAATAATCGGATTAGGGTTGGATTTATTTAAGGGTTTGAGATGGTATTGTTACATGTCGATCTTTGATTCCTTGTTAGGATTCGGTTGAATTGTAAATGTATGTTGGTGTTAGTGTCATGGATTATGGGATTGTATTCCTTTTAATATCTGAATTCAACTTTAACTAAATCTAACGTAGAAAGCCACCTTTATAGCTCTTGAATAATCTGATTAGGGTTGGATTTATTTAAGGGTTTGAGATGGTATTGTTACATGTTGATATTTGATTCCTTGTTAGGGTTCGGCTGAATTGTAATTATATGTGGACTTGTGAATTAGATTTACCCTTGATATTGTAATCATATGTGACTATTAAGTTTTAAGCATGTTTTTGTTATTATCCGTTACATGCAATGTGAGCAATCTACTTCTTGTGAGGTATTGTGACTTATACAATACAAGAAAGTCATATAAATACTACATTTGTAGTTGATTATGTGCGGTCCATGGAGTAGCATCAGACTTAAAAGTGTGGTGAGGATTACTAGGACGAGATTCCTTTTAAGTATTGAATCTTTGGGTCTAAGAGTTAGGGCGAACCGGTATTGCATGTTTAGATACATGCTTTTATTTTGTTGTTTTTTCTTTTAGATTGTTGTGTCCCAAATTGTATTTTGATTAGCTTATTGTACAGAGGTTGTATTATTTATAAACCTTTAATTATATTATTGTATCTTAATAATGTTGCTTTTCTCTGTTATCGAACTTCTTTAGTTATAACACATTACAGAAGGAAGATAAGGAGACCAAACTTATTTCATATATTATTATCTAGCTCAATCTAGTTATATCATTCATGCGCTTATTGGCTTTGTTTTGTCTTACATTGGGCATGACTTAGGTGAATGATCTCACCTCTCTTATATTTGATGTAGCAGTAACATCCTCTCGATTTTAGTTTTTATCGCTTCATTATTATCTTAAAATAAAAACCTTAAGTTGAAGAAATTAAGGGATGTTAAAACAATATATATATATATATATATATGACTACATAGTCTTATGTAAAAATATATAAGAACAACAAACACGTAATTAGTCTTACTTGTGATAATATAATTATATTCCTACATCACATATAATATCTCCATTTACTTATTTACTGCATCATGTTAGAACTATTACTTGAGATGGAAGCTCTCTTTTTTAGTTAATAATATATTTGAAAATATATTAGCAAAAAATTACATCTTTTTTATATTTAATATTTTACTTTTTATATTTAATATATTATAAAATATTATTACTTTATATGTGTATGCATAGTTTTAACCACCTCTGTGTCTTTGTATAAAATCCTCCACCTAATATCCTCTAAAACCATATTCCAAAGTCCAAGCACTAAGAAATTAATGCTACTAAGGAAAGAAATAAAATCAAATAAAAAATAAAACCATTGAATAGGGCAGAAAGATAGAGAGCCAGAAGAAAGTACAACAGACATATAGATTTGAGACAAACTAAGTATTATAGGGGAAGTTATGTCATTCGATAAGACTCTCGGAGGCCAAAATTATAGAGGATATAGACAATGACATTAGAGATGGTCTCATGATGTAGTTTAAATCAACAAGCTTCACTTCAATCCTTCCAAATTTTCTAATTTAGTCCATGCTTGGTATAAGGGTATTATTTTATTTTATTTATTGTTATATAAACTACGTATTATTATTTTTTATATAATATTTTATTAAAAATATAATTTATTGATATTTATATAATAATTTATATAAAATAAAATATTACTTTTATAACTTTAATTTAATTTTAGTTTAAATTAAATTTAGAAGAATGTTTCAATTTGAATCATATCATTATTAAATTTCTGTCCAGGATTAAATCTTTCAAGTCAGATTTTTTTTTTTTCAAATTGAATCATTTCAATTTAAATCATTTGTGTACAAGTCATCATTAGACTAATTAAATTCAATTAATTTCAAATCAATTTAAGTCATTTTAAACTCTCAAATTAGGATCAAATTTAATCTTTTAAAAACCAAATCAATTTTAAATTGGATTATTCAAGTCAGATCTTTCAAATTGAATCAACTTTGTCCGATCTACATTACCCCAGAGCAAATAAGCACAAAGAAAAAAGTAAAGAGAGAAAGAGGTGAAAGGAAGATGAAAAGAAGAGAGGACGAATAAACAAAAAAGGCAAAACAATATCTGAAAACGAATTAGTTCACCCCAATAATAGTATAAACTCTCACTACTTGAAATCTCTCAAAATCATGATGCAACGCGGTTTGGTGTTCCTAAACACAGTACGCTCTCTATTGCTCGGATGTGAACCAGACAGTAGGAGACTTAACGCCATTAGTGCACTAAACCGTGTGATAGGAAACTACAACGTCGATAAAATAATGCTTCATTCTAGACTTCCAAACAAATCAAGACAACCATAACCCTGACCGATCATAAAAGATGAACCATGGAACAAAATAGTAGTAGACTCAACGTTGCTGGACCTGAATAGATGTTTTTAACATAGAGCAAAATAAACCCGTTGATGGAATTAAAGAACACAGTTGATAAGATAAATGTCGTACAGTATGAGTATCAAAAATGCAGAAGTCCTCATCTGACGGTATTTCTCTAAGCTGATCCCTAAAACAAAGAAGCAACCCTGTCCTTACATTCCAGTAAATGCCTTCTTTCCAACAGCAGCCGAGCCAGCAGGAATAACCTTCAACACATTAAATCTAACCGTTTTCGACAAAGGCCTGTACCGCACAACCATAATCAAATCAATTGAATTCCATCAACTGAATTGCAGTGTCAATTAGAACGACGGACATAAATACATTCATAAGACGAACCTGCACTGGCCAATGATAACGTGGTCTCCCTCCTTCACACGGAAGCATGGGGACACGTGTGCAGGAATGTTTGAGTGCCTCTTCTCATACCTAAGCAGTTACAAAAGAAGCATGATACTAGAAACCATCCTACAAAGAAGAGACTGCTATGAAAGGCACCATCTAATGAATGAAAACTAACCTTTGATACTTCTTCACATAATGAAGGTAGTTGCGACGGACAACAATAGTTCTCTGCATCTTGGCAGAGAGGCATGTTCCAGCTAGAATACGACCTCTGATGGAAACAGACCCTGTGAAAGGACATTTCTTGTCGATGTATGTGCCTGTAATACACCCAATAACACTCAGAATCCAGCTGATGTGATACAAACTAACAATATCTATACTAACGATATATAGATTTATGTATCACAGGCAACATTTAAACATAACCAAGGACTAAGGAAAAGCATGTGGTGCTCAAATCAGAATTGAATGAGGTAGACAACAATTAGCAGAACAAAGCAAAATGCAGTTCGCTATAAGCACCTAATTGTGAGCATAATGTGCTGACAACTGCAAAATCCGAAAAAGGATTTTTAAATGTTCGAGTATGAAAAGGTGACACGACAAAAACAGTTTCATTCTGAAAATCTGAGCACATCACTATCAAAGAAAACGGAGAAGCAACATCCTCATACTGTACTATTATCAAACAAAATGCCAAATACTCGACTCCACACCTAGCTGCATTAGCTTCCCTAGTGATTTAAGGGAAAATATATATATATGACTAGAAACTTAATACTAAGTTGAATAAAGATTTAATCGCAGAACATCCTTTCACAAACTGGGTATCAAACTCAAAAAAAATGCCACTGATTTCAAATTAACAACTATAAGCACAATGATGGCCATTAACAACACAAAGAACCAATTATCAAAAAAAAATGCCCATTGATATCGACAATGCAATCTAATCAAAGGAATTCACAATAAACACGAGTAGATCAAATCATAACGTAACATAACCGAACAAAAATTAGGTCATTTTGTCCAGGAGCGTTAACCTTCAACGGCTTCTCGTGGAGTCTTGAATCCCAATCCGATGCTCTTCCAGAATCTGTTTCCTCCCTTTCCGGGTCTTTTACCCTTTCCAGACTTCTTCGAGCTACAAACAAAATGAAAAAACATATGCGCATCAACAGACCATACAGATAAAAAAACACGAGTCATCAATTCATAACAAATTGCAATACTATCAACATACCTAAGGAAAACCTTTGGCTGCTTGAGAAAAGCCTTCTCCGTCTACATAACCAAAGAAAAAACATTCAGGCGAGGTTTATGGTCAAATACGATACGAATGAGCTCAACAGATAGATTAAACAAGGACGGAGACTCACCTGCTCCGCCATTTTCCGGTTCTTCGGAGGATTACGAGCTGTAAGCTGCTGCCACTGAAGAAGAATATGCACGAGGCGCTCAAAACCCTAGACAGACAACAGGGGTGGGAAGGAAGAAAATATATATGACATCGGCCTGCAGATCTGGGTTAGGTTAAAACAGATTTGGGCTTTCTGTGTACATAGTCTACTTAGAAGTAGTGTTTATAATGGGCTTTCCGTTTGGAGTCTAGGGAAATAAAAAGTTGAGAAGGCACCACAGCCTTGCACAGGGACCGAGACCAGGAAGGGAATAAACGTAAAAGCGTCATTTTTTAAAAATTTTAAAAATAAAAATAATAGGATATATAAAAAAAGAAAAAATATATATATATTTTTAAAAATATATTAAATCTATTAAAATTAAGAAAAAAAATAAAAAAAATAAAATTATAATCTATATTAATTAATTATAATAATTAAATAATTTTTTAATATCAAAAATTAATTAAATAATTTTAATATAAATTCTGACACAAAAATATTTTTGAAAGAGGCGAAATGTTTTCGGAAGAGGAAATGTCCCTGGGACGTTTCGGGGATGGGGGACGGCGCCCAACTACCGTCCCCATGCCTCATAGGGCACCACAAGCCTGTTGCTTAAGTGATAACTAGTGTTGTCCGGCAACAGAAAAACAAAACACAGATAGAAAGAAACGCGAAATCGTTATTTTTTAAAAATTTAGAAAATAGAGACAATAAAAATGGTAAAAATAATATATATCTATATATATATATATATATAATAAACTAAATCTATTAAAATTAAGAGAGAGAAAATTAAAAAAAATCCTAAAACTACTACCTATATTAGTTGATGTAAACCATTAATAAACTTTTTTAATAAAAAAATGTATTAAATAGTTCTGGTATCGATTTTTATATAAAAAAAATTTAGGACGGGAAACGTTTCCTCCATGCATTGCTGGTGGTAACATACCCTGCCTTTGTGTAACAGAAAAAAAAAATAATGGTCTGAACCCTATTCTTGACATAAGACTATAGGTCCTTGCCAAAAGAAAAAAAAAGTATGTTGAAAAGGCTTATCCAACACAATTATAGAGGATGCACCTTCTATGCACATATGTACATCGTGAATCAAATGGAGGGATAGATAAATTGGTAAATTTACAATATTTAATTTCTAGTGACTTTTTTATTTTTTTGGATGTGTGTTCGAAGTTTCTATCTATTGTATAAAAATAGGACGTTGGCGGAGTTGCTTACGCAAGAGTTGTAAATCTTTGAAATTAATCTACGTTTTATATATTATTCAAACACACATAAAATTACAAAGTGATCCTATACTCCTATCGAAATTGGGTTGATTATCATCAACATTGATATCTCTAAACCTATTAAACAATATCAAATAATATTTATGTAATACCTTACCCTAAAATCCTTCAAAATGTATTTAAAATTATGTTGATATAAAATAAATTGGTTTTGGTTTGGAAAAGTGTTTGAAATTTGGGTAAAGATGTAAATGACCAAGGTATTGATCAACTGGTTTTCCAAGCTGATCAATGGGTAAATAAGGGACTTCCATTTTTATATCTAGGATAACTAGTCGGTTGGTTACCCAAATTAATCGATTGTTTATGTTGCAATTTCAAATCCTTTTTTGTGTTAGTTTCGATTCTCTTTTCAATGTTTATGAAAATTTCTAATTATAGTTAATTTTTGCTAATAATTATATTTTGATACTTTGGAATTATTTTTATATTATTTATATCATTATATGATTGGAAAGTATGTTATCACTAAATGGATGATTATAATATGTTTTTTTTTATCTTATTGTGTGTGTTATGTTGCCATAATTATTGTTCTTGGTGGAGAATTAGGTGTGGTCGAACCAAATATCTTAATAATTGGAAAGTATATGATCATTAAATGGAGAATAATAATATGGTTTCTTTGTATGAATATAATGAATGATCCATATCATTGTCTCTTCCCTAATTCTTGTGTGGGCATGTTTTATTATATGACAGATATATTATCTACATATGCCCTATACCATGTTATTGTGTAACCTCAATGTGCAACATGAGCTCTTATCATGTTTTAATTAGTTTTTTTTTTACCAATACTTCACCATACCGATACTACATTTGCATGGTCACTGTAATAATCAGCCTTTTGTTCTAGTGATTAAAGGATGATTTGTAGGATTATAATTATCCACTAAAGTATGTTGAGGATAATGACATGAGTTAATAACGGGCCATTGCTTGGGGATTAAGATTTACATTCTATTTAGTTAAGAGTTAAGCTAAGATGTTTAGATTATTTTTGCCTATTGTGTTGGGTTGTTTTTTTCATTTTTGACTACCTAAATTTCAGCTTTGATTCCTATATTTGGATTTTGCAAATCTCTCTCTTATCTATATTATGCTCATCCTTCTTTTTATCACTGCACTTGTTAGTCCATGCATTCTTTTGTCATCGTTATGTTTTGATTACATCAAATATATGTTAGGTGATGATTACACCTCTTCCATGATTGATGTGGCAGTAATATTCCCCGACTTTTGTTTTAATACGTTTCCACATTGTTTACAAAATGAATTTTTTTTGTTCAAGATATGGGGGTATTACAAGTTGCTATCAGAGCCTATGGTTTTAAATCTTGATGTAACTTTGTGAAAAATGAATTTCTTCGACTTTATTTGAGTTCGTAGACTTTAGTGTAGCCTATGAGAAAGTGTTGGTTTGTGTTGAGGGTTAGCCTTAAAATTCTTATTTGTACTAATTGTTGGTCATACATCCATTGTGCTACTTCTAGGTATACTAATCTTGTAGTTGATAGTTGATATTTCCTAATGCGATTTAGCATTTTAGGAGTTTGATGACTACAAATCAAGGACTTAAACCCTTTATAGAGATGATTGAGGCCTCCATGGAGCGATCACTGCCAAAGAATTGGCTTTGTAGGGTTGGTCATCACCACCCATTGATCTTTGCAGGTCATGAGGGCTTAGATGTCTTAAAGTGTTGGTTAAGAGACTTTGAGAAGGTCTTCATTGCTAGTGGTCATCCGAAGGATAAGCAAGTGGACATTAGAGTGTTCTAAGTGAAGAGTTGTGGAGAGGTTAGTAGGTGAGGGGAGCCACTCTATATTAGTGAGATTAATTTTGTGGAGATGTTTAGGGCTCATTTATGCTCTACTCGCATAAAGTATGCTGAGTTCATGGCTCTATAATAGGGTATGTCTATAGTAAAGGAGAACTGCAACCGCTGTCTTGACCTAGTATATTTTTCACCAGAGGTGGGGATGATGATGAGAGGATGATGGTTTATTGGTTTTAGTTTGGGCTAAGTCTTAGACTTCAGGAGATGTTAGCGGGGAGTCGTGCATAAGGCTTACAAGCCATGTATGACTATGCCTTGGAGGCATCACTAATTGCGTGGGTCAGCAACACCCAGTCAAGGCCTAAGCGGAGGTTTAAGGGTGGTCAGCATTAGGTGGAAGGAATTAGTTCCAGCCTACAAGTAGTCACCAATCAGGATCCACGCCCCGCTATGGGGGGTCGTTGAGTGAACCGATAATATGGCGCTTCATATGTTTGCGGTACGATGATAATCATACAGGAGTTGATTGTGATGGGCAGTTTGTTCAATGTCACGACTGTGGAGGATGAGACATTGTTAGTTTGAGTGTCATACCATCAGGGGTAGTGTCTTATGAGGGTAGGCATATTCACATGGTATGGTGGGGATAGTAGGACTACTCCATTATAGAGGATTCAGAGTCCCCGTGCTTTTTAGTTAAGATAGGGTTTAGGTAGAGTTGCAGAACCACCTTTAGGTGGTCACCTTACTACAATGAGCTAATCAGAGGGTGACAAGTAGGCATATGTTGTCATAGGTACATTTATGATTTCTTATTTTCTTATATGTGTATTGTTTGACTTGCGTGATTCATATTCCTTAATGCGTACTACTTTCGTAGCTAGGTATAACTTTTTCTGATAAGATAGAGACTTCTATTATGATCCCGTAATACCCAAAAAATGTAAAACCTATAATTTAATAAATAACCCTCATTTAGAATAACTTAATTTTAAATTTATTTAATTTAATCATTTTGCGGATTTTTTTAGTATATAAAAATAGATAGGAATATTTATAAATTAAAATAAATATTTGGTAATTTTGGCATAAAAGAGAGGGTATGTTGGTAATTTTGTAAGTAAAGGGGTCAAATAGTAATTTAATAAAAGAGAAGGGTAATTTAATAATTTGGCATAAAAGAGAGGGAATGTTGGTAATTATGTAAAGTAAAGGGGTAAAATGGTAATATAACCAATCAAAAGGACAACTTGGTAAATTTTTAATAAGGAGGGCCGATTGGTAAATTAACCAACCAAATGGGCAATTTGGTAATTTCAAATAAGTAAGGAGGGCAAATTGGTAAATTAACCAACCAAAAGGGAAATTGGTAATCTTAATAAGTGAGAAAAGCAATTTAGTAATTTAGCCAAACAAAAGAGTGATTTGATAATTTAACAACCATGGAGGATAATTTGGTAATCTAACACATGCAAGGGGGTAATTTGGTAATTACGCAAACATGAAGGGTAATATGGTAAATTGGCATATGAAAAGGGATGACTTGGTAATTTTGCAGATAGGGGGTATTTCAGTAATTTTGTAAAGATGATAGGGTTAAATCGGTAACTTGTGTTTAACATGTCAATGGATTAAATGAGTTTCACAATCAGACATAAGTAGTAGTGAATAATAAGGTAAGGGTATTCAATAAGTCAGTGAGTCTCACAAGAACATGTCACAGCCTAGGGTTGGATGGATAATTAAGGGTGTGATGTAGTGTTTATCTCATAATTATGCAAGAGGTACCTGGGTTGTAAGTATGTATGGAAATGTGTATTAGATATGTTTGAAGTACGTGTTAAGGTTTTGTGTATGCCATGATCCTTGATATGGAATGCTTGATTTTATGGCTAATATATCTGTATGTCTCTAGATTCATGACCTTTTTCCTTCCCTCGAATTAAATAAATGGACCTTTGAATAAGACGTGAATAAAGTACTAATTAATTAAAGTAAAAGATTATTGAGTCGGGCCTAGTGAGGATAATTTTCAGTCCATCGGCTATAATAGTGGTCAAGAGTATTTTGTCCTGCGGAGTGTTTTTAGTCTACCGGCTATAATAGTGGGAGTCCCGAGCTCAATAAACCACATCTTGGATGTGAATAAATCATGGAAAAGTACTAATCACTTATAGTTGAACACTATGAGAGTTGGGGGCCAAACCGATGCACCGGCAGTAATAGTGGCCAAAATCCTTCTATCTTGGAGGCTGGTCCACAAGCGAATAATAATGGTCAAGTGTAATATGTCCTGAAGTTTATTTCCGATCCACCGACAATAATAGTGGGGTTCCCGCATTCACATAAATATAAAATTGAGAGATGATGATTAAATAATTATAATTATTAATGGCTTGAGACCAAAAGACGTACTATTATCCTCATGGTATATTGTTAATATAAGTTTAGCCTTGGTGCTTGTCCAGTCGATTGGCCTATCATTTTCAAATTGATTCTTGGTTTAGGGTAACCACTCTACTAGAACTAGAAAAACCGATCAACTTATGGAACCAGTCAATGGGTACATCAAATTGATCGACCAATTCACCTAACCTATGAGATATTCAAACTCAATTTTAGTTGAGAGAACTCTTCCAACAATCTTAAATTTTCATAGCCAAGCTCTGAATCATTTTTAAATCATCTTTGATGATCTATGGTTGTTAATCTGAGCTCTTTCTCTATGCCAAATGGATTTGGAGAACCAAAATTGATAAAAGGTGGATGATAACCTCACTGTCATTATCTCCTTTTTCCCTTAATTCTCTCTCTTTTGTGCATGATTAGAATGATCAATATTTTTTTTCTAAAAAAAATCTATGTCTGATACTTATTTCTTTCTCTTTTTTGCTCATTTTCCCTTTATGTGTTTCAAATTTTCTAAGGCACATTGCCTTAGAATATTTCGTATATCACCATCTGAGTTATGGAGGAAGTCAACCTTACTTCCTTTCTCACCACAAAGGATGTCATCAGTAGGTTCACTTATCTAGAATATCTATCCTCCTGCCATTGTGATATAAATGAAGCTCTTTCTCACCTCATTTTCAACTATTTAGTCATGAAGCACCTCTCAAAGAATGTTGACTCTAGTGTTCGTCTGAGAGAACTTGTCCAAAGCTGGCCTGGAATATTAGTTACCTTATCTCAAAACGCAAGGGCTCCAAAAGGAAGATATAAATGGTTAGAACCTTATGCGACATCTGCATCTATGAATACTAGTATGCTAGAAACTCCAAAATATTTTTCCAAGTCACTTGTAGATGGAGGGGTCTTGTCAAGATAATTAACAATATTATCTCAACTAAGTACTCAATGCCCTACGAGAGGATGAGTAGTGCTATGTCAAGAATTCTTTAGATAAGTTTTGGTTGCTAAATTGTAATTCTTCCATTAATAAATTAAATTATTACCTTTTCTTTAATAAAAAAATAGGGTTTTCATATTATATACATTTCCCCTTCTATTCCCCATTAGATTGTGGGTATATTAGTAACCTTAACCTCTTTTTTTCCTCATTTTCTCTCAACCATTGAGTGCCTCTATTTTTCCTCTCTTGTGCCTTCCCTCATTTTCTTCTTCATGTTCTCTAACTCTAATCTTCCACATGTTTTCTAATCTTTTCTCTAACTCTTTCTTGTTTTACTCTTAAAAAAGATAGGATCAAAGTTAAGAAATAATTTAGAATTGAATTTTTAATTTGTTTTTTTCTTTTGGTAAAGGTTGTATTTTCTAATTTTTCATCTAACCTCTTCTTCTTTTTTTATAAGACTTTAAAGAGATTTTATTGAGTTTTAATCTCTTATTTTAAGGCATTTAATATTTGGGCATTTTTAGCTAGGGTTTTTCCTACTTGGTATGATTTTGCTAATCTTCAATAGGTAAGTCATTATTGCTTTATAGTGTGGATTGAATGAACATGTGGGTTGGCATAGATTTTCAAATTTTGGTTTTTGTATGCTTATATGATAGTAGTAGTGTTTTAGTGATTTATGCCATGATTTGTGCTATTTTAAGAAAATATGAGTTTCATCCATGTATCTTAATGATTAATTGGAAATGTATCCTGGGTTAGTAGTTTAGCATGATTAATATTAGTTTTTGCAAGTGTCAAATAATATGGATGTGATATGGTTGGTATTTGAGGGCTAAACTCAAGTTTAGAATTTCATGTGCAAATTATTTTACACAAACTGATCGACTAGTTCAGTCGAATCGATTGAATGGTCTCTAAAACAACCTAATGATTGAGCCAACCCATCAAATCATTTGTCTATGGTATTATTTGATTTTTTCTCAGTTTGAAACCATCAAATGGTTTTGCTAAACTAATTGATTAGTCTCTAGACCAGTTGATCAGTTAGGCAAATACATCGACTAGTTTCAAAGGGACATTAGGGTCTAGTAGCACCAAACCATTCAACCATGTAATACCCTAAGTTTTTATCTATTCATAATCTAAATTATTTTATATTTTAACATAATCCTACTATCGGATGATTAATACTTTTATCTTACCCAAATTCCAAGACCCTAAACCTAATCTTAACCCTAATTTTGAGATATTCCTATTTTAACCTAACCCAAACTTGGATATTTGATAAACTAGTTTTGGCCTAATCTCTTAATCAAAAGTCTAAACATGACCCTAAAATTTCTCTCTCTTTTTCCTTTTTCTCCCTACCTGGGTCAGTCACTTGCCCCACCTTCCACTCCTAGCCATGTAGATATCCTCATATATGACCCTTCTCTCTTTCTCTTTTCCCTTCCCGACCATGCATAACCACCCCTCACCTGCACCTACACTACGCTTCACTTACCTTACAACCATAGAGGCACACCTCTTGTATGAACATGCTACCCAATCTCCAACGTTCAACATGCCTCACCTCCCACCTCCTATAAAAGCCTTCTCACCTCTACTTGTCTCCTTTTTTAATAAGCAACCAAGACTATCCTCATTCTCTCTCCCCCCCCCTTTCCATCATTGTCAAGCATTAATCCTTCTTCCTTTCTTCTTTTCTTTCCTTCCTCCTTCTTATCGTCGCCACAAAAACCATAGCAAGTGAACAACACTACTCTCCACCATTATTCTCCCCCTTACTTTATCTCTCCTTGTCATTCCCACCCCCTAACCAACTACCATCACCACTGTAACACCCCACCACCAACCATCTTCATGGTTGCCTTTCCCCAAGTTTTTTATACACCCACACTACCTCCCCCAAGCTTAAAAAACAACCATCAATCCCTCCACTTGCTATATCCTTCACCGCCAATCCCTCCCCTAGTTACAGACCTCCTTGCCATTCCCCTTTCTATAGCAATGACAACAAGTGTTGTTGCTCCACCTAATGGTGCGCACCATTTCCACTAAAGATATTCACTTAGTTTAGTATTCTCTCCACTTTTTCACTTTCATTTTTCTATATTCTTTCCTTATTTTATTCCATGAGTTCTAGTGTTGTATTTTTATTAATGTTAAGGTGTTGTTCACGTGGTCTCAAAGGCAGTAACTTAGGATATATGTGCATAGAGATCATATATGCTTTGGTAAGGAAATATGTCATAACTAGGGTTTCTATGTGTAATTTGTGTTTTTTATGATATCTCATAATTGATATTATTATGGTGATAACTTTAAGCTGATATTGTTATTGTATGATGATGTGGTAATAAATCTACGAAAGTGAGAATATGTGAAAAGCATGACCCTAAACATTGTTCCTATAGTAATCTCGCTTTGTAACCCTAAGTGTGATCATGTAACCTATGGTATTTCTATATGGTTTTTATAGGTATGAAATGATGATTGAAAATGTGGTAAGTAGTATCATGATGATATAATGGTAGTTGGGAAGCATTCATATTGGGGCCCATTACTTTTTGTGAAAATGAGCATGTTAGCTAGTTTAGGGGTATTTTAATCAATACAGGTTAAAAATAAGATCCTTGGTACATTAATGTGTTAAATAGTTAGATATGTATTAAATACCTTGTGTGGAATATATGGAGTGATTATGAATGATTTAAGGTCTATAAAGGAAAAAAGTGACTAAAGTGGGAATAGTAACCCTAAAGGCGAGTTCATTATCAAATGTGTGAAATATTATGTTTATATCTTGAATTTTGGATATATTGTTAGTATTTTCATCTTAGGGATATATATTATATTTTGTGGTCATATGAGTCTTATGGGATGAGATATACTTAATTTGAAAAATTAGGGTTTTCTGGGAAATTATAAATAGTAACCCTAAGGATAGGCTATTATCAAATGTGTAAGAAGTTGGAGTTAGAGCATGATTTTTGGGTATGCTATTAATAATAATATTTTAAATATGTGTATTGAAAATGGTGATGAAATGAGTACAAGGGAATAAGTTATGGTTGGCTTATGAAAACTAGGGTTTCTTAGGAAGAGCGTGTCCTTTTCTTTTAGCATGTTGGTATTCATATAGGTGTGATTTATATGTTTCAAATAATTGTGTTTGGATATATTATATGTCTTATATGCCTGCATATGCATATGTATAAGGACCTTGATAAATACCACCTTGAATATAATACTAATCATTTAAAGAGAAAAATTGCGTGAGTTGTGGTCGAGGTGTTGTATGTCCACTCCTCCAGATGATAATAGTGGCTCAGGTGTGTTTTTTTCCTAAAAACTTCTCCAAATTTTCTAATAGCTTAAGAATAATGGGGTTCACAGGTTTAACGTAAACTCGAACACGATCTTGAGATAAGCATAATGAATAAGATATTATTCACTTAAAGTGAAAGATTATGTGAGTCAAGATTGAGGTGTTTAGTTTGTTCCACATGAAGATAATAGTAGCTCAATTTTGTCTTTTCCTAAGAGGTGCTTTAAACTGTTCCACTTTTTAAGAATAGTGGTTATGTGCATTTTACCTTAAGAGATTTTGGGTTGTGTTAGGTCTATTCTATATGATAATAATAGTGGCTTAAGCATATTATCCCTGAAAGGTATTTCAAACCGTTCCACTAATTTAAGAATTATGGGTTCCCTGAACTCAGCGTATTAAAAATATGGATTTATAATTATAATTAATGATGGATTTTTGGAATTAGTAGTATCTTACCTTATGTAACATGTTTTATTATGTTTCTATATATTTTATGTTATGTGTACCTAGTTATGGTTATACTATTACCTTATCTAGTATGTAGCATACTAATTACCTTTTCATAGGTGTTGTTCATTCCTAAGAGCATAACACTCGATAGAGTTTGTGCAACTCATTGAGGACCCACTAGATGATTATGTTGCTTATGACACTCTAATTGGGGCAAAGTGATTATATCTCATGTATGGGGTTTTTAAATAGGAGAGTTATGGAATTCAGTTCTTGTTTTGACTTATATACCCTTTTAGTATTTCCCCTCCTAAATATTTACTTTGCGTGTTTGACTTTTGTATTCATGATTAGCCTAAAAAACTCTTATTTTTATGAAAGTTTCTATGCTCTATGTTTATTAAGTTTCATGTTACAAATTATTTTGCATTATTATTGATGTGAGAATGGCTTGTAAGCCAAACTTAGGTCAACTAAGACAGTAACACCCATTTATGTTTGTTTTATGCTTCCATTCATATAAAAATTTGTAGTTCTAAAATTTTAGGTCTTACAAGTTGGTATCAAGGCTTAGGTTTTGATTACTATTCTTTATTTTCAAAATTTTAGTTTTCACATGATCCTCCTATCTAATTTTATAGGTTTATTTTATATTTCAAAATTAATGATTCCATGAAACCCGGATTAACTTGTGAGGAATCAAAAAAATAGGTAAGTTAGGTGAACTTTGAATGTTTTATGTATGATATATGTTATTGAGTTAATAATTTTATCCTAACCCATTTTTCTATTTTGTACCTAGCTCACCATGTCTTTGAATGGTCACGTTGATCACCTAGAGCAGACCTTTGGAGTTTTTTATCAAGTTCATTAGGCGAGCACTACCACCTTCTTAGTCTAAGGTGTCATCACAACTTATGCATTACCCACCAAAAGGTATCAGAGAGGATTAGCTTTAGATCATTAATGGACACCACCCTCTAATCTACGCCGGTGATGAACATTTAGTTATCCTAGAGGGATGGATTCAAAACATGGATAAGACCTACGAGGTGGTCGATTGTCCATCTGCTAGGAAGGCAAACACAACAACTTTCTTCATCCATGGAGCCATAGACACTAGGTCTATAAGCTTTCATGCACGAAGAGGATCACCAATGTTCTAGGAGGACTTTAAGATGGTGATCCACACCAATTTTATTTTTTGGAGAGCCTCAAGAAGTATAAGTTGAAGGAATTCATGCAGTTAGCTCAGGGAGGAATTATAGTACAAAGTAACATGCCCAATTCACAGAGCTACTAATGTTTGCACTGAGCATAGTGGTCAGTGAGTCAACGGAGCTTAAGTAAGGGATCCATTTTAGCATCCATAGGATTATGAGTGCAATGGCCTTCTAGGACTTGGCCACCTTGTATGAGCAGGTGTGTCTCATTGCTATGATGGTTCAAGATCAAGCTTCCCTCTTGGGTAAGGGAAAGCCAAAGACGCAGGGTTCTAAAGGAAGGATTCGGTACCTAGGAGGTGGACCTTTAGGGTACTAGCAAAGAAATCAATCTAGTGGTCCTTTCAGATATTAGGAGTAGCCAAGATGGTTTGTTTGTTGCTTCTAAAGTAGAGATCATCCTAGTCACTACTACTAAGGTGCAACTATTTAGTGTTAAGTTTATCGTCAGTTAGGCCATCGATCATTGGAGTGTCAACACTAGAGGGGCCAATTCCAGACTTAGGGTGTTCAATTTTAGTAGAGGAGACTATTGGTACTACAATAGAGTCTTATCAGTAGCAAACCTACCAATCGTTACCACATCAGTTTCAAAAGAACGCACTTGCCCCAGCCAGTGCACAACCTAGGGAGGCTAAGAGGAGACCATAGGGACCTCACACATTCCCTTATAGAGGAAGATAGCCTTAGGGTGACGAAGGGTATCAAGGAGGA
Organism: Tamarix austromongolica; assembly: GCA_039764185.1. Classification (NCBI taxonomy): domain Eukaryota; kingdom Viridiplantae; phylum Streptophyta; class Magnoliopsida; order Caryophyllales; family Tamaricaceae; genus Tamarix; species Tamarix austromongolica. Next base: position 105,178,642 of record CM077809.1, on the reverse strand, counting down.
TACCAAGAAGGACAGTTAAACATACACATGAATGTCATCAGCCACATAAAGGCTAATCGGTAATTGGACGTAGTCAATGCTATGTTCACCATCCTTTCATTACCCATATATGTGCTATTTGATTTAGGTGCACTGTTTTCATTCGTATTTACTATCTTTACTACTATCTTCCTTATCTTTGTATGATAGTATATTTATCTCGGTGATGCTATCTTTTAGGGATAGATTTTATTGCACTAGGATCTTCTCAGATGTGGCCTTAGAGATAGATAGGTAGAATTCCTAATGAACTTAATTAAGATAGACCTACATGACTTTGATGTCATCTTGGGGATTGATAAGATGGGAAGATATCAAGAAATGATAGACTGTGCCCATGAGCAAGTAGTGTTATAGGGACTTTAGGACTCTAGGGTATCCTATAGGATATGTAAGTTTAGACCTATAAAGAAGGTCATATCGGCACATACATTGTATTCTCTAGTTTAGATAAGTTACCCTATGTACTTGTGTATTTTTTGGGAGTTAAATAAGGATGTGGAGGAATTAAAATATATTCCAATTGTTTGGGACTTCCCAAATGTATTCTGGGAGGAGATACTTGGTATGTCAATAGTACACGAGATCAACTTCACCATCAAGCTAGTACCGGAGGCAGAACCGGTATCGAAGGTACCTTACCTGATGGTAGAGGTAGAGTTTTGGGAGTTGAAGACTCACTTGGAGGAGCTAATAGCTCATGGCTATATCAACCTTAGTGTGTCTCCAAGGGGAGAACTACTTCTATTTGTGAAGAAGAAGGATGGGAGCCTTTGCTTGTGTATTAACTATCAAGAACTGAACCACTTATCGGTGAAAAATTGGTATATGCTCCTAAGGATTGATGATCTATTCAACCAAATTTGAGGTATTGAGATCTTCTCAAAGATTGATATGAGGTTAGGTTATCACTAGTTGCAAATTGTAGATGTAGGTATCATGAAGACAATCTTTAGGACATGGTATGAGCATTATGAGTTTACGGTGATGCCTTTTAAGCTCAAATGTACCTATTATATTTATGGACTTGATGAATAGGATACTTCAGCCATTACTCGATCAGTTTGTGGTTGTGTTTATCAACGATATTCTGGTATACTCTCAGAGTATAGAGGTGCATGAGCAATACCTACATACCATTTTGTTACTCTTTAGAGTGCATAAGGTATATGCCAAACTCTCCAAGTGTAAGTTAAGGCTTTAAAAGGTTTTCTTTCTAGGATATGGGGTGTTAAAAGGAGGTGTTGACATGGATACAACAAATATTGTTGGAGTTACAGAATGGAAGGGACCTACCATTGTTCTCAAGGTTCCTAGTTTCCTAGGTTTGGTTAGGTACTATAGACACTTTGTTCAAGACTTCTCAAAAGTAAATCATCCCTTGAAAAAACTTATAAAGAATATTGCTAGGTTTTAGTTGGATGATACCTATGAGGGAATGTTTCAAAAGCTAAAGAAGCATCTGACTACGACACTACTTTTGACTTTACCAGCCGGATCAGACGGGTTTGAAGTCTACAATGATGTATCAAATCACAGACTAGGTTATTTGTTGATGTAGCATTGTAAGGCAGTCGCTTATGCTTCCCTTTAGTTGAAACAACATGAGAAAAACTACCCAATGCATGATTTGGAGTTGATCGTGGTGGTCTTTGAATTGAAGATCTAAAGCATTCTTTATACGAGACCTAGTACAAAATCTTCACCGACCATAAGACCCTCAAGTATATGTTCACTCAGAGCGAGTTGAATATGAGATAGAGGAGATAGTTAGACTTGGTAAAGGACTATGATATTGAGTTGGCCTACCATGACGATAGGCCAATTTTGTGTTAGATTTATTGAATAGGAAGACATAATACTCTTTGAGTTTTTATGTAGTGGCTAATTGATTGTTTGAGGAGATCTATTAGATGGGAATAAAGCTTATCCAACAAGGTGATTTGGAGGTCTAGATTACTGCTTTAACAATTACACCAACTGTATTTGATGAGATTTGAGCATAATAACCTATGGATGTTAAGCCCAAGAGGATTCCACAAAAGAAACAAGATAGTCAGGCTGAGGGGTTTCAGATTCACAAGGATGGTAGCATTTGCTACAAGGTTCGTTGGTGTGTACCTCAAAGTTGCATTGATCTAAAGCACCATAGTTAGATGAACGTTATTGTAATCCCTATTTGGTTCATATAGGATGGGATAGGTTTCGCAAGGACCTTAAGGAGATTTATTGGCGGTTTCACATGAAGTGAGAGGTATCAGAGTTTGTGTCAAGAATCCTAACCTAACATAAGGTCAAGATATAGCACTGTAGGCCTGTAGGATTAGTCCAACCCTTGTATGTATTGGGATGGAATAAGGAATTCATCTCCATGGATTTTATGAGCAGACGATTGAGGACTTGCAGTAGATGTGATATAATTTGGGTTATCACAGATAGGTTGAATAAATCAATAATCTTTGTACTAATGATGTTGACCTAGAGCATAGATCAGCTGTCCGATGCTTAGTGAGCATGCATGGTACACCTACCAACATAGCCTCAGATAGGGATTCAAAATTCCTTTTTCACTTTTAAGGGAAGTTGTAGGAGGCTATGGGTATGAAGTTGAGGATGAGTACTGCTTTTCGCCCAGTTGCTGATGTGCAAACTAAGAGGATAATCCAGACACTTGAGGACATGTTATAGGATTGTGTTGTGAACTTTTGAGGCATTTGAGAGGATCACCGACATTTGGTGAAGTTCTTGTACAATAATATTCACCATGCTTGAATAGGGATGTCACTATTTAAGGCAGTGTATGGACATACGTGACAAACACCTTTATGTTGGAGAGGTATTAGCAAGACTATTATGCATGGATAAAAGATGATTGAGGATATGACTCATCATAGTTGGTTGATTCAAGATAGGATGATGTAGCTCAGAGTAGAAAAAAGAGCTATGCAGATCAGAGGTATTATAGTAATGGGTTCAAAGTAGGAGATAGAGTTTTGTTAAGGGTCTCTAACGCTAAAGGGGTGTAGAGATTTAGTAGGAAGTGTAAGAAGATCCCGAGTTATATTGATCCCTATGAGATTATCAACAGAGTTGGGGAGGTCGCCTACCACTAGGCACTTCCACTAGAGTCGCCCTAAGTTCATAACATATTTTACATCTCACAGTTGAGGAAGTACCTTGTAGATCCTTCCCACATGATCAGGTCAGATGAGATTGAGCTCAAAGATTCATTATCATACAAGGAAAGGCCCTTGTAGATTCTTAAGACCAAGGTATGATGGACTCGGATGAGTTATGTTCCACTCATGAAGATTTTTTAGAGCCGCCATGGAGTAGAGGAGGCAACCTAGAAGACAAAGAAGGATATGCGTGAGAAGCATATCGAGATCTTGACCATAGGTGTGTTAGGTTTCAAGGGCCTCCCTCTTATAAAGGGTAATTCCTAGTAGAGTAGTGTTAACTCCATTAGAAATAACCACCAAGATCACCTTCCCTTCATACTTCTTTGCTTCTTCCCCAACCTTGACTTTTGACTTCGAGGATAAAGTTTCTTTTAAGGGGGTAGTGATGTAATACCCTAATTTTTTTCCGAATAATTATTTTATATTTTAACCTAATCCTAATCTCAGATAATCATTAATTTTATCTTATCTAAATTCCTTAAACATAAATATAATCCTAACCCTAATTCTAAGTCATTACTATTTTAACCTAAACCTAACCCATATATTTGATAAATGAATTTTGGCCTAATCCCCTTATCAAAAATCTAAAGTTAACCCTAAACCTAACCATACAATTTCTTTCTCACTTTTTCCTATTTCTTTCCTTTTTCTCCCCATCTGTATTAGTCATTTCCCCCACATTCCCCTTCTGGCCTTGTAGATATCCTATTGCATGACCCCTCTCTCTCTCTCTCTTTTCTTCCTAGCCATGCACAACCACCCCTAACCTAAACCTCACTACCACCCATAGCCTACATCTACACTTTGCTTTACCTACCCTACAACCATAGAAGCATGACTCTCGCGAGAACATGCCACCCAAACACCATTCTTCGTCATGCCTTACCTCCCTCCTACTATAAAAGCCTTCTCTGCTTCTATTTATCTCCTCTTTGAACCACCAAACAAGACTATCCTCCTTCTCCCTCTCTCAATACCATTTCCATCATTGTCGAGCACCGAACCTTTTTCCTTTCTTCTTTTCTTTCCTTCCTCCTTCTAGTTATTGCCAAAAAAACCACACTAAGCCAATAATGCCACTCACCACAGTTTGTCTCCCCTTGCTTCAGTTCTTCTTGATGTTCCCATCCCCTAAACAATGACTATCACCACCATAACTCACACCACCAGCGGCCATCTTCACCACTGCTTTTCCCCAAGCTTCGACCACAACCACCATTACCTCCACTAAGATGCGGCAACAACCACCTATCCCTCCCCTTCCTACAGCCTTCATCACCAAAATCTCCCCTATATACAACCCTCCTTACCATTCCCCCTTCAAAAGCAATGCCCACAAGTTTCATTACTCCCTCTATTTATTTGTCTTATTTCCATCAAACTTGTTCACTTAGTTTTGGCTCAGTTTTTTCTCCACTTTTCCAATTTCCTCTTTCCTTATATTTTCCTTATTTTATTCCATGAGTTATGATGTTTTATTTTCATTAATTTTTAGGTGTTATTCTCGTGATCTCGTAGGAGGTACCTTAGGATATACATGCATTAAAAGTATAGAGACCAGAGAAGCTTTGATAAGGATATGTCATAACTAGGTTTTTAGTGTGTAATGTGTGTTTTTTATGATATCTCATATTTGATATTATTATGGAGATAACATTATGTTGATATTTTTATCATATGATGATGTGGTATAAAATCTATGAAAGTAAGAATATGTGAAAAATATGACCCTAAATGTTGTTGTAGTAAGCTCACTTTGTAACCCTAAGTATGATCATGTGACCTATGATATATGAGTATGGTTTTTATAGGTATGGAATGATGATTAAAAATGTTTTAAATGGAGTGATGATTAAAAATATGTTAATTATTATTATGATGACATAATGCAAGTTGAGAACCATCCATATTAGGACCTATTGGTTTTTGTAAAAATGGGTGTTTTGGGTAGTTTAGGGGTATTTTTGTTAATATAGGTTAAAAATGAGATTCCTGGTATTTTATTATATTAAATTGTTAGATATTTGCTTAATACATTGTGTGGAATATTTGGAGTGATTATGAATTATCTAAGATCAATAAATGAGAAAAATGGCTAAAGTGGATGTAGTAATCCTTAAGACGCGTTCATTATCGTATATATGAAATGTTAGATTTGAACCTTAAATTTTGGATATGGTTTTAGTAATGGAATTTTTGGGGTGTGTATTATTTTTGGTCTTTATATGAGTCTTAAGGGATGAGTTATCCTCAATTTGGGAAATTAGGGTTTTGTTGAAATTTTTTCATAGTAACCCTAAGAGTAGGTTATTATTGCATGTGTAAGATGTTAGATTTAGACCATGATTTTTGGGTGTGCTATTATTGATGATATTTTAAGGATAGGTATTGAAAATGGTGATAAAATGAGTACCAAGGAAGAAGTTAGCTGGCTTATGAAAGTTAGGATTTCTTAGGATGGGTGTCGCATTTTTTTTAGAAAAGCATGTTAGTATTCATGTAGTTTTGATTTATAAGTTTCAAATGATTATGTTTAGACATATTATGTGTATCCCATGCCTACATATGTGTATGTATGAGGACTTTAAGAAATACCACCTTAATAAGATACTCATCATTTCAAGAGAAATATTACGTGAGTTGCGATTGAGGTGTTGTATTTCTACTCCACTAGGCAATTATAGTGGACTAGGTACATTTTTACTCAAGAGGTATCCTAGATTGTTCCACCAGTTTAAGAATAGCTAGGGTTCCCAAGCTTAACATAAATTAGAACATGATCGTGAGATCAGCATAATGAATAAAATATTAATTACTTAAAGGGAAAGATTATGTTAGTCCGATGTTTTGGGTATGTTCCATCATTATGTTAATAGTGTCTTTAGTGTGTTTTGTTTTTTTGAGAGGTACTTCAGCTCGTTCCACTAGTTTAAGAATAATGGTTAGGTGTATTTTGCTCTAAGAGGTGTTGGGTTGTGTTGGGTTCGTTCCAATAGATAATAATAGTGGCTTAAGTGTGTTATCCCTGGGAGGTATTTCTGACCAATCCACCAGTTTAAGAATAACGGAGTTACTGAACTCAACGTATTAAAAATATGGATTTAAAATTATAATTAATGATGTATTTTTGGAATTAGTATTATCTTACCTTCTATAACATGCTTGGTTATGCTTTTGTATGTTCTATGTTTTATGTACCTAGTTATGGCTATATTATTACCTTACTTAGTACATACCATACTAATCACATTTTTCATGGGTTCTACTCATTCCCATGAGCAGAATACCTGATTGAGATAGTGCAGGTTATATGAGACCCACTAGATGATTATGTTGCTTATGACACTCTAATTGGGGCAAAGTGATTATGTATGGATTTTGAGAATTAGAGATTTATGTTATATAGTTCTTATTTTGACCTAGATACACTTTTAGGATTTTCCCCTAGGATATTTCCTTTAAGTATTTAAATATTGCACTCAGAATTAGCCTTCAAAACTCTTACTTATGTTTGTGAAAGTTTCCATGCTTTATGTTTATTATGTTTCATATTATTATTATTTTGCCTTTTAATTGATGTGAAAACAACGTGTAAGGTAGATTTATGTCAATTACAGGTGTAACACATGTTTTTATTTGTTTTACGCTTCTACTTAAATGAAAATTTTCAATTCTAAAATTTGGGGTGTTACAAAACAATTTTGGTCAGAATAATTTATTTGATTCCTTTTGACCTTATAAGGGTTTGAGACTTGATATTATATCATGATATGATTCTTGAATGTTGAAAATCTAATGAGGGGCATGAATTAATGAACTCAAATGGTGGACTAAATTGGCCATGTAATGATAATATCACTTTGAATGCTCTAATAGGAAATATTGAGTATTATGAGATGATTATGTGATGGTCTTTGACTATTTGGACATCTTGATAACTTAGAAATATATGACTAATATTAGTATTGTAATTACCCTTTGGCATAAATAATTAACAAATGGAGTTATTATGTCAAGATACCCTTAATGGGAATAATAGGCATTGTGAGAATATTATATGGTTGTATGCAGATTAAATAAGCATGTCACTTGAAATGATATGGTAGTGACCCTTGATGTGGTCTATAATGTAGAGCATTAATAACTAAAAGAGAAAGAAATCATCTGAGCCTAAATATCTCTAAAATTCATAATAACTAAGTAAGGGTAGCTATTATGATATTCACCGCTGGGTATGTGCCAATGAGAATTGGAACCCTCATTGGTTCTAATCCCTCTCCTACTCTATATTACACCTATAGGGTACTTAAGGGGTATTTATGATTAAGGATTTGGACACCTAGTGATATGATAAAGTGGTCACTCTCTTAGCCTATAACCAAGAGTAGTTAATTTATAGGTATTTTATAAGGTTACTTGTTAACCACTATTTGGGGTGTTATCATGGTTGAGTTCCATGGTGGAGGATTTAAGTGCTTGCTTGAGATTCCAACATGAATGTTAATATGTAATATCAATTCTAAAGAGATAATTACTAGAATGAGTCTTAGAGGTGTACTATATTGGCTTGGACTAGTTATATGCTTGATCCTAATATGTTTACTTCATTAGGGTGATACATAGATTGCTCAGATAGATAAATATAAATAAATGGGAACATAACAACATGATCAAAATTTAATGAATGATTAGATGGAATGGGCCTTAGAGTTGACCTAAGTAACTCACATCCTTAGTATGTCACTTCCCATGATCATATGTTGATATTAATGAATCCCGAATTTTATGATAAGCATGATGAACCATGAATTTTCCATACTTGGGGTGAAGAAAGATATTTCCATGAATTCTATGCCCATAATTAAGAATGAGGCTATCGTCTTCCATATGCATGTATAGAGCACCATGTATAGGATACCATGTTAGTAAGCACATGAGTTAGTATCTTTCTACAGAAGCATAATAATGTGGCATATCATGACTTGTATGCCTATTATGACCATATATGCAAAAAAAAATCCCTTGATTAGGTAACTTAGTTTACTCAGTACGTAGCATAGTGACATGCCCATTTAATTAGCCACCTTCCAATCCCACGAGTAAAGGACCTTGTGCAGGTATTAAAGGGTGGCCAGTAGTTAGTTAATTTATGTTTTGGGTGTAGGGTAAGTGAGCATGGACATTTTGGTGACCATCCTTTTATTGATCCATTAAAGAATTAAACTCTTCCTATTTTTCCCCATTTTAGCAAATATTATCTTTATGTATTTTAGTTTGTTAGGACATGATATGGTCTTGATATTGAAAACCCCAACTCTTATCATCCTTATGTTATTTATATTGTGTACTCTATTTCTTGTGTTTGGTTGGTTAGATACTTAGTCTTGTATCTAATATAGGATGAATGGTAGGAATTATATCTAATGTTATGTGTAGCAATAACATCCTATTTTTCTTAGGAGTATTTTTGTAATTTTGCTTTTACAAACATTTTTAAAATGAAAAATTTTCAATAGTGAAAAATGGGGGTGTTATAATGTTTGGGTATGTCGATATGTCACGATCTCATTGAGCATATTAATGTTATTTTTGCATGATTATTATTAGTCCTATGCCTTAAGGGTAGAATTATCTTATAAGTGATCCATTATTATATTATTTCAATATGTATTCCTAGCATGTATTTTATAATAATAAGTATGAAAGCATGTCATTTATGATGAGTTAGATACAAATGTTAGGATTTTATATGCTTATTCACGTGTAAGGTTAAAATAGTCATTCAACATGTCTTAAAATTTACTTTCATGCTAAGTTGTTTCAATTATCATAATTTAGTCCTTTATGAGAAAATTTTAATTAAAATAAAGTTTACCACTAAAATGGTTTATATCATGGTAATTATAGTTTCAATGGAATTTTGGTTATATACGACCTAATGCGCCTAAGGATGGATAATTATACTTGACCTTAGTAGATTGTTAGGTTAACCTTAGTGTTGAATTTGATTTGATTGTTAACCTTAAGCTTGACTTGAATAATTAGAATTAAGGGAAATTGGTTAAGTATGAAAGTCGGGATTATTTGTGCCTTATATGATATTTGTGATCACCAAATAAAATTTTGATAATTAAAGTGGATATTGGGAATTATTTACTCTACAACCCTAGAGGTGAGGTAGGATTTATCATGTTGCTTTGGTTTCACTGGTGTTCCTTAGTGCCTCAATGAGGCCCTAAGCTACTTTATAGGAGACCTACAAGCCCTATAGAAAGTACTGATACTTAGATATTAAATGACCTTAGTTGGAAGGTATTGTGTTGTCATTAGTATCCCATTATGACCGATGTACTTTATACGTCTCTAGTTTGTAAGATTGGGAGGAACCGTGTTATCTTTATGTGCTAGTGTGATTGATATTATTTATACATCTCTAGAGAGGATATAAAATTGCCTTTATACACCAGTATAAGCAGAGTACTTTATATGTCGGCATGTTGTCTCTTGTATCCCCTAGAATAATTAAAATGGAGGTAACAATTATATGGATTAGGTAATTTCGTATTTAACTATTGAGCAGTAGTCATATTTTTTAAGTTAACACCCTTAAAAAGGTCAACAATGAATAAAAATTATTTAGGTAAGGTAGAAAATTCAATAAATGATTAAACATGGTAAAATTATCAAATAATCCTAAAAATTAGGAAAAGTCATGGATTTAATCTAGAAACTTGAATATATAAAAATATTGAGCATAGGAATTGATTTGGAGTCAAAACAAAATAAGAAAAATAAAAACGGTGATAATAGCTCACCTCCTGTTGGCATATTTAAGCTAAATATATGTAATAACCCATCTTTTTATGAATTTTGTTGAATGAGAAGTTATGGTATTTATTAAGATTTGATAATGTTTGATTTTGATTGGAAATATAATTGAGTTTGAGGGAAATTTGGATCTGAATAAGTTTTAGAAATGGAATAAAATGAGTTTTTAGGTGGACCAATTGACTGGTTCCATGATCTGATCTACTTGTTTATTATTTCAACTAAAGGGTTTTTGCTCGATCAAACTATTCGAATGGTTTGGGGAATGATTGATTGGTTAGTAGAATAGTCATTTGGTAGGCTAAAATGATCGACTAGTTTGTTGAGTTGAGTATAATTTTTAATGAGAAGTCGTATTATAACATAATGGAAGCTTGATACTCCTATGCCAAATTATTCTTGAAATATTCTTGACATTTCTTATCATGCATATGACTAGAGCTTCTGCCTTCAACTGATTTGAGGGTTTTATTTGGACAATTGAGGGGGAAGGTAACCTCAACTTTGTCTTTTTTCCACCTATCTCCTATACATGCACTAGAATCATTATTTTGAGTCCCCGACCCATCTCTACTTAGTTGGGTGATTCTTTCTATGCCAATCATTCATTTGCTCTCTTGTGTTTGACATTTCTAAGCAAATTTGGCCTATATTTTTCCAAAAATCACAATTTTAGCTCAAGAAAGGAGGCCAGCCAATCCTTAATGAAATCTATTCATTGAGCTCAAATTTGAACAATAGAAATTGTATTTTTTTGATCTGTGACTAACTACACTCATTCTTGTACCAATTTATTGGCTATAAATAACCCTAATCACCCCTTCCATTTACTTTTCTATCAGCCACCAAAATATTCCAGCTCTCTCAAATTCGAGCTTTGTTTTGGTTCCTTTCCACTATTCTAATCATTTTCCTAGCTCCCTCTTGTTTATCTTTTAACAAGGGAGGGTTAGATTTAGGAGGAAGTTGAGTCTCTCATGCAACACAAATTCTCTCTATTTTTCTCTTAGGTTTGGTAAGTTATTTTCTCCGAATTTGAATTCCAATTTATGAAATTATTCATTGAATTTCTAAATCTTTAACTTCTATTCTCTATAAGGTTTGAAAATTAAAAATCTTACAGGTTCAATTTTCATATTTGTGGAAGAGTTTTTTTTGCACCAAGTAATTCATTCTTACTTCTGAAATGTGACTTAGTTAAGCATGTGTTGTGGTGAATTCGTTAAAGTCTTGATTTTATATGTTGCCATGAAAATAAGGTTTCATATTGATTCATGTTGATTGACTGGTAAATTCTAAGAAAAATGCATGATTTTAGGGAAATTAAGTTGATTTGGTTAATTATAAAGCATGTCTCAGTTTATGAGCTGAAAAAGGGTTGGTATGTTGCTAGGGTATGTTTAGTTTGGATGTGATAGGATTTTTTAGGATGATTTGGATGAAAAAATGCATGATATATGCTATTTGAGGGAAAATTCATCGACTGGTTAGGTCAAACCGATCGACTGGCACTTAGAATAGTTGACTGGTTGACCCAACCCATTTACTAGTAGGTCTGAGGTGACCTTGGTTTGCTCTTTTCTTAAACCCAAAATTGCTTTGGCCGAACCAATTGATTGATCCTAGAATAGTCGACTAGTTTGGCGAAACCCATCGATTGCTTTGAGAGAACCCTAGGCTTGGCCAAGCCAAACCACTCAATTGGTCGACCCAAACCAATTGACTGGTTGGCCCAACCGATCAAAAGGTTAATAGAACCAATCGACTGGTTTGGCCAGATTATGTGATTTAGATCTTTTAACTTAGGTATACCTTGAGACAACCAATGAAATACCTCTATTGACATGAATGGACAACCTAATTTATGGATTGAATGGACCATAATTTATGGCATACTCAATGGGTGTTGCAAAGACCTTAATGGATAAACCCGAATAAGTATTAGAAGGCTTTAAAGGGGTAATATTGAGTAAGCATTAATGGAAATACCACACCTAGTTAGGGAATGGTAATGGGTAAGATGGAATAAGTATGTGAATATCTTACTTGCATATTGTATGGGCCTTATGTGATCATGTAATCTCAAGAATAATGTACTAATGATTTAAAGTGAAAGATGATTGAGTTGTGTATGGGTCTGGGTTACCAGATACTCGATGAGCTACCAGGGGTAAGTCTGCCTTTGGGCATTTACTAGTACCTTCGGGATTTGTCTTCAGGCAGGATCCTAGTAGATCTCAGTGTCTTACCTACTCTAGACAATGATGATATACTAGGGGTATCAATAATAAAGGGTCTGGTCACCTAAGTGGTTTTAGCTTATGTCTGGACTTATATCCATTGGTGATTACTTGGCTTCGGCCTAAACTTATATCCATTGGTGGTCACTTAACTTCTACCTGGAATTTATGTCATTTGATTTAAATAGACTTCCATTGTATGTGAGACCATGGGGTGGTACACAGTCCATCGCTTGATAATAACTAGACAAGTATTTGTGTACTAATTTGAATGAATAATTGGAAAAGAAGTTGGAATAGGAATATGACTAAAGATAAAGGTAAAAGTAACAAGAAAAAATGGTAAAGGAGATAATGGCCTATATACGTATAAATGACCTAATAAATTAGGGACGTGGAAATAGCCTATGGTGAAATTATGTGTCTGGATGAACAAAGTCTTACTATTAGCTTGGCATTCTACTAGTATCTTGTATATTACCACCTATGTTGTAGTGTTATATTGTCAAACATGATGAGTAATTTGTGGTATGAGATTCATATACCTAATGTGACCTTGATAGAGCATGTATCCTGGTTATATGAAACATGTTAGCGTGAATTTTGTATTATGCTGAAAATCTTGTGTGTTGGTGACTCCATCGAGGAGGTAACTTAGCTTATTCAGTACGAAGCATAATTATGTACTCATGTGCTCGGTCATTTACTCATTCCCATGAGTAAAGGGTTTTGTGCAGGTTTTCAGGGATGATAGGTAGTTGGCTAATCTAGCATGGGGCATGGATATCCAAAGACTTTTAACCGGTCCTTGACGGACCCAAGTTTAGGGCTACACCCTACATTTGTTTTTGTAATTTAAGACATTGTACTTTGACTTAATTTCCTCGTGTATTTGAACATTGTAGATCATCGAGGTCCTTTATTTATATAATATTCTTTCCTTTAGTATTTATATAATATATTTTAGCCCACTCTACGTTAGTTTTGGTTAGTTGGATTTTTGACCTTGTATCTAACACAGGACGGGTGTTTGGAGCCTATCCTATGTTAGGTGGGGTAGTAACACCTCGTTTTCCTAAGTATTTATTAGTTTTCAGCTTTTGCAAGGTTTTCAAAATAAATATTTTCAGTAGTGGAAAATGAGGGTGTTACAATCGGAATTAAAACTAGGTTAAAAATATTTTTAACATTTTTAGATAATTTCTTCCAAATTTAGATATAATTAGTCCCTAAAACTCAATTTTCTCTTTACTAAACATATCTAAAGTATCCTAACTTTGATCCTATATTCCTAAAGTTTCTTAATAAAGTTACGAAAATAACTTTCTTCCCAATAAGGGTTGTTGAACCTCAAAATCCTAACATTTTTTGTGATTATTTTATCATTAAGTAGTCATAAAGAACAAAAATATCTCTAAATATCCTAAGTTAACCATAAAAATCTTCCAAATTTACTTCTCCAACCATATTTTTGTTCCCTTTATGGTCCCAAACCTACTTTCTTCAACCTCTATTCCTTCCTCCATTGTTATCCATAAATTTTCTTTTATTCTTATTAGTTTTTTTTACATATTTAAGGTATTTTTGTACAAGGATTTCAATGAAAGCTTATGTTCTCAAAGGAGGAATATTTATAGATTTGTTTGAATCTTAGGATATTAGGTAAACATAATCATGATAAAAGTAGATAGAGTATTGTTGTGGTTAAATTAATCATGGTTGATTTGAGCATTTTTGTGGTAGTTTCAATTTTTTTTGCCAAATATGTGTGTGTGTTATGGTTGTTTTTATGAAGTTTTAATGATTCCAACGGATCAGTTAGATTTCTTGGATATAATATCATATATTTAAAGTATTGATCTAGATTTTTATAATTAAAGTTATGGTTTAATAATTTTTTTGCATGAAAAAGGGCCTTTTAGACATTTTACATGGGTTTTGCACTTTTCCTAAATTCTTTGGTGTTCTAATATGTTGTTCATATGGCATTTAATGAATAGTATGCAAAGCTTCATGAGCTAGATCATTATATGCTACAAGTTATAGTATTTTCTTTATTTTTAGGGTTTAGGGATAATTTTGTCTTTTTACATGCAATCTAATTTGATTAATCAAATTTCAGAGTTCTAAAATTTTGATTCATTATTAGGTATGGTTATTATGTAATTTCATAATTTTTAGAGCATGGTTAGTGTTTTATTTATAATTTTAAAGGCATATTAGGGAAATTTTAGTCATTTTACACCTAAAGGCTTAATTAGATATTTTATGGTCAATGGTTTACCTTGACCATTGAAATAACTCTTAAAATACTGAAGTAGCATGAATACTGAAATAATATGTATTGAATCGATGTGATAAATAATTTTTGGTTTTTAAATATAAGCTTTGTGGTATATTTCTACACTATTAATTATACATAAATAGTATTTTATAAATAGTAACTTTTCTGAAGGTGATATACGGGCTTATTTTGGGGTGGTGATCAACAATATATCTAATATTTTGAGTAATTTAAGTGATAAGCAAAATAAATTAGTTTAAGCATAACCTATGGTAGCTATGGATTAGTTGGTGGTTTTAGTCCACCTTTATGAGTTGTGCGAACTAACTATGATAGATTAGTTGGTGGTTTATATTCCACCTCGAGCAGCCTTGGCATAGCCTTAGAGGTAGAGTCATGTGGTAGATGTATTTCCTATGATTTTGTATGTATTTCACTAGTAGTAAATCTGCAAAGCCTATGTCTACTTTATAGGGGACCTATGGGTCTTATAGAGAGTATCGATACTTAAATGTTAGAGTTTTCCAAGTGGTATTGTTTGCCATGGATGATAGTGGTATAGGCATTATAGTTGTCATAGCCAACAATGCTTTAGCCTACTATGTTCATGTGGTTTTCTTTGGCCGTTGTGTCTTAGATCTCATGTGGCTTCCTTAGATGTGGAGCTATGAAAATTTGTTGTTGGGTCCTTGGCTACTGTTTCCTAGATGTGAATAATATTATATTTTAAAAATTAATAAATGAATTATACTATCAAATGGGATATATGTTAAATAAGTTAACTACAACTTTATCTATATCAAAATAAGTAAATATGGAAAAAGTATTATGTGATAACATAATATAAATAAGAATAATCAGTGGACCTCATATGTGTGTGAATTTTATTATTTTAATGTTTGGTATTACATTCTAAGTGTTCATATGATTTTAGGATTTTGATGAATAGTAATAATGTTGTAAATGTTCTATTTACATAGTATGGATGTACACGTTATGAATTTGTATTGTATTAAATCATAGGTTTAATACTCCCATTAGTACCATCAATTGTAATAGCTTTTTCTGGTATGATTCCAATCCCTCAACTCTACGTATTCTCTACATTCTTTTATATTCTCTAACTCATTTTCATAATAGATGTAATAAGTATGTGTATTATATATGTGAGATATTATAAATTATAATTGTAAGAAAGAACTCACACGTATCAATAAGAATCAGAAGTCACATTCTCTCTTCATCTCTATGTTGTTATATTATCTCTTTTTGATTTTATCAATATTACAACACATTATCAACAAGATTACACTCTAGATGAGAAATATATATATATATATATATATATATATATGCATATGTGCTGATTTTATTTGGAATGTTGGCAAATAACTATGGAGTTGATGTCAAGTTAGATTGATGCTTGATAAAAGAGAGTGTTCTATACTCATTAGTCATCATTTTATATGAATATGATTATGATGTGTCATATATGACTAATCTACCCTTTTTATTTCTTGGGTGAGATCTCAATTTCTACAGGCATATGAAATGTCACACATATGACATATCTTACAATTTAGTAAATTTTAATGAAATCTATCAACTACTTAATTTAAATTGATTAAGAGTTTTAAAGGGGATATAGTATGATCCTAAAATTAGCATAGGATAAGAAAATTTATTTTTATCTCCCCTTTACTTTATTATTATGCTAACTAATATTTTATTAGTTTTAATTGTATATATTGATAATATGTAATTTTATTTTATTTTATGTGCAATGATCTCCCTTCTAATTATAAGATGGAAGATAAAGATAGATGATGGTAGAAGGCTAAAAGTCTCCTATTCAATAAACTCAAATTAGATCTAATATGATCAATTCAATTATCCAAAGTGATGAATTAGTGGCCACGTCTCCCATCACTTAAAGATGATGGAAAGTCATCCAAAGTGACAACGTTAAGAAAATTACTTAAATTTAAATGTGATGGATTAGCGGTCTCATTGCCCATCATCTCATGCATGAAAGTCATGGATTGACGTCTCATCACCCATCACTAGACATATATATCAATACTTGAATTTGATTGGAGAATATAGTACAAACCACCATTACCCTAAGTTATTGGAGGGCTACCAAAAGTTGTTAAACTTTTCCCACATGCCAAAAGTGTGGATGAGTAATTGCATAAATGTTGGTAGAAGCATGAAGCTCCCAACCAATTACATCATTTACAAGTATGTACCTAAGGTACAGAAGGATATGATACAATTGAGGTGGAAGCTAAAAGCTTCACCTAATGATTAAATGGTCCTGAAGACTTTATGTACAATTCGATCCTGAAGATCGAATGATTAAAAGGTGATTTATACCTGATGTGCAATTTGATCAAGGAGATCAAATAGTTGAAAGTCTTTTAAGACTTATATAATACTGATAAAGAAGATCAAATGGTATTAAATATCTCGAGTGCTTTTGATCTAAAAGATCAAACAATTTGGTGGTCCATAGACCCCTACACTAATTTTACTTTTTTATTTTCTAGTTATGTAATTTTAGTTCTTGCAATTTAGTTTCTGTAATCTTAATTTTCACAATATTTAAAGCATTTATTTTAATGTGAAGTAGTGATGATAGATTTGTGCATAATTTGTAAGCCATGTATTCATAAGACTATGAACCTTCTTTGCAATGGGCAGTGGTTAAAATGTATCATATTCATGTCTCCTCTACCACCACAGTAGTTAGAGTATTTACAATAGTCTCCCCATTATGTTATAGTTTTGGTGGGTAGAGATATTTAATGGTTGAAGCTTAAAACTTCCTATACAATAAGCGGTTCAATGATTAAAGCTTGAGGTTTACCATTCAATTATTAGTGTAATGGTTGAAACATGAAATTTTCTATTTGATATAAGTAATTTAAGAGTAGAGGCTAAAGGCTTCCTATCTCATAGAATTGAAAATTTATTTGATTGAAATGCCATTGTGCATTCTATTTTAAACTCAAAGTATTTTAACAAGAATGTACAATGTATGTGTGTAATCCCCCAAAATTTTAGAAAACCTATAATTTAATAAATAACTTTTATTTGAAATAAATTAGCTTTTAAAATTATTTAGTTTAATTAATTTATGGATTTTTGAGTATATAAATGTGGATAGGAGTATTCATTAAATTAAAATAAATATTTTGTTATTTTATCATATTATTTTTATTTAAATAATTTTCTAAACTAATATTTTACTAAAATTAGCCTTTTTGAACCAATATATGAAATTATATTGAAGTAAATTATTAAATTAAATAATTTATCAAAAATATTACATTTTATTATTTTCCCCTATTTTCCTATTTTCCTTTTTTTCTTTTTCTTTTCCTTCTTATTTTTCTCCTTTTTCTTCTTTCTTTTCTTTTCCTTTTTTTCCTTTGGGCCGCCCACCAGGCCAGACCTACTTCCTCCTCCCCCTACGCTTGGGCCGCTGGCCCATCTCCCCTCTCCCTCTCCTTCCTCTCCCTCCCCCGCGTGCGTACAGCCCAGACCCCCTCCCTTCCTTTTTTTTCTAAGCCGGGTCGGCCCGATTGCCCTCCTTCCTACGCCGGCCTGCACCTCCCTCGCCCTTCTTTCTTTCTTTTTTCCTTCTTCTGCCTCGACCCAACAGACCCCGAGCTGTCTTCGTCGGTCAGCGCTGCCACCTTGGGTATGCCGGCCACCGCCTGCTTCCACTTTCTGCCACCACTGCAACCCTCCCTCTCTCCCTCTCTCTCCCCCCGTCCTTTTTTTCCATAATTTTAGACCCAACAGGCCATGCACCCCCATCACACATGGCCTCCCCTTTCCCCATCTTTCCTTCCCCTCCCTGCCACCCTACACACTGCCACCGGCTGACCAGCTGCACCCCTACCCTCCCTCTTCTTTTTCTTCTCCTCTTCAGCCCTCCTGCCCCATATTTTTCGAGCCATCTTTCTTCCCCGATCCCCTTCCCTCCATTTTTCTTCCCCTCCATCTTTTCCCCTTTGTTTTGCACCGTCGCCGCCCTCCACAAGTGCAATCGCCTCATCAACCACCTAAACCACCTTCTGCACCCCTCTACTCCCGCCCAACACCACCACAACACCGTCCAAGCCACCTCGCAACTCCACCTTCCTCCCCTCTTCCTTTCCTCCCCATTTTTCTCCCTTATCGGTAGCCCACCTACAACATCTCCGTGCACATCAGTTCGGCCACCTTTGTCGCCACCCAAACCACCAATCAACACCCTGCAACCTCCTCTACCACCCCCATACCTTGTTTGGCCGAAACAAGCTCCCTCACCCCTCCATTTTTCCCCTCTCTTTTCCTTCCTTCTCAGCCTGGTCCACCTCGGCAGCCCACTTCGCCACCTAGCCGTCGCCACCTCCCCCGCCCTTGGCCGCCACCAACCCATCACCAACCGCCACCTACACCCCCTCTTCACTCCTGCACCCTTCCCTTACCTCCAATCCCCCCCCCCCCCCATCTACCCTCTTTCCTAGCCTAAAGACCCCAACCTGAAAATAACCATTATTTCTTCCTTTCACCCCCTCTTCGAGCCTTCCTCTTTTATTTTTGCATGTAGCTCATGCTGCATAAGCAGCATGAGTTGCTGCATTTATTGGCCATTTTTATTAATAATTTTAAGTTAGGATAATATTTAAATTAATTATTTCATTAAGTAAGATTTATAAAGTCTTATGCTTTGATTTTCTTATTTCTAATATAATAAGTATTGATATTATTTTTAGGTATTGGTTTTGCTAATCAAAGCTTGAATCTTTAACGGGAATACCGGTAAGATTCAATTTTGTGGGAATTAAGATAATCGTTAAACCCCACTTAAACGCATGGATAAACGTATGTTAGCACATTAGGATTTTTAATACGTTATTATGCTTGTTATATGTTGATTAATATAATATATATAATTGCTTGCATTGATTAAAATAAAAGGAAAGTATGCTAGTTTATGTGCTATGTGTGGAAACATTGCTTAGGGAAAGATTTTGGCTATTAGTAAAAGTGTTAAGTACTTATCCTTGTTATTTTAAGTTATTGTGACCATTTATGCATGAATAATATTATTGTGAGCCCTAGGGGCATTTTAGTAATATTCCTTGCACTAGATTATGGCCTAATATGTGTGGGTGTTAATATGTATTATGTTAAAATATAATAGTTGGTGGAGTTGGATATTGTTAATGGAGTATTAATATTATTATTCCATATGGTAATGATAATTTAATAAAAGTGGTGTAATAAAGGGGGTAAAGTGGTAATTTTGGAGGCAAAAGGGCAATATGGTAATTTTACAAGTAAAAAGGGGGTATTATGGTAAGTTTGGAAGTAAGGGGAAAATGGAATTTTATGATTAAAGGGGTATTATGGTAATTTTTGGAGTAAAGGGTAAATTGGTAAATTTGGAAGAGAAGGGCAAGATGGTAATTTTGTAAGAAAAGAGCAAAATGGTAATTCTGGATGTAAAAGGGGTATTATGGAAATTTTATAAGTGAAAGGGTATCATGGTACCTTTTTATAAGTAGAAGGGTGAAACAATAATTTTAGAAATAAGGGGCAAAATGGTAAATTGCAAGTAAAAGGGGTATTGTGGAAATTTTATAAGTAAAAGGGTATTGTGGTAATTTTGTAAATAAAAGGATGTTATGGTAATTTGGAAGTAAGGGGTAGAAGGGTAATTTTGTAAATAAAAGGGTATTTATGGCAAACTTGGGAGTAAGGGGTAACTTGGTAATTATGATAACAACGAAAGATAATTTGGTGATTAAATTATGATTATAGAAGGGCAATTGGATAATTATAATAATAGAGAAGGGTAATTTGGTAGATTAACCAATAAAAGGGCATTATGGTAATTTTAATAATAAAGAAGGGCAATATAGTAATTATAAAAAATGGAGAAGGGTAAATTAATAATTTTAAATATGGAGAAGGGTAAATTAATAATTATAAAAATGAAGAAGGGTAAATTGGTAATTATAATTATGGAAAAGGGTAAATTGGTCATTATAATTATGGAAAAGGGTAAATTGGTAATTGTAATTATGGAGAAGGGTAATTTGGTATTTATAATAATGGAGAAGGGTAAAATGGTAATTATAATAATTAAAAAGGGTAAAATGGCAATTATAATAATTGAGAAGGGTAAAATGGTAATTTTGATAATGGATAAGGGCAATTTGGTAATTTATCCAACCAAAAGGGGCAATTCGGTAATTATGATGATGGAGAAGGGTAATTTGGTAATTTAACCGACTAAAGGGTAAATTGGTAACTAATTAACCAACTAAAGGGGAAAATTAGTAATCATGATAATGAAGAAGGGTAATTTGGTAATTTATCCAACTTAAGGGCAATTTAGTAACTATAACAAAGGAAAAGGGTAATTCGGTAATCTAACCAACCATTTGGGAATTAGGATAAGTATAACAATTATGACGGGTGATTGGTGACCTAATAAGTATGGGAGATGACTTGGTAACCCAAACCGAGTAGGGGTGTGGCTAAGAACAACAATGTGTGTATTATATGCCTCGTGTGCCATGTGTTATGCCGTATTGTGTACTTTATGCTTAATGATTGATCATTTGTAGTACAACTTCGAGTGATGTATGCTTGTGTGACTTCCTTATGGCATGTGGACGATGATTATATATGTTGTGCGTACGATGTTATCTGATGTGACCCTCTAGGACATGCATGCTAGGGTGTTTAATAATATGATATGGGGTGAAAGGATACAAAGAAATAAATGGGAAGTGATTTGACTAAGGGGACACGATATTGACCTTAATATCTCATGATCCATGGGGGGAAAATAGAAGGAGATTATGATCAAAACGAACGAGTGATGTACTATTGCATGGGAGGTTTCTAGGGTTTGCATGGGATAATCCTTACGTAAGAAAGGTATTAGGGTTTGAGCGACCAGCTAGGTTTTTACGGTCACATGTATGATTGGTGAGTAGAGTGATGGGATTTGGGTTGAAACTAAATGAGATGAGGTGTTGGACGATAAAAGAAAGGTTGGGCCACATAGGTCCGATTAGGGTTCCAAGGGAAAACCCAAGAGAGCGGTAGTGAGAGAATTTGAATGTTGTAAGGTGATGGGCCTCGACCCACACCCTTAGGAGTTGGGTTTTCGTTATGGGTAGATGTAAGAGGAAATGGATGTCAGGGTGTGATAAGAGGTGCAAAGGTCTCAAGATATAGGACGTGCCCTCTCGGGAGGATAGAAGTAGAGGTCGGCGGCATGCATGTCAAAGGTGAAATACTTTTAAATAAGATACGAATAAGAAACTAATCACTTAAAGTGGAAGATTATTGAGCTGGGCCCAGACCGATCCACCGGCATAATAGTGGTCAGGTGCCAGGGTGCCCCGGAGACCGATCAACCGGCTATAATAGTGGGGGATCCCGAACTCAATAAACCAAACATAATAATGATAAGATATGGGGAAGACACAAAGTAATTATAGTGGAACACCATGAGAGTCAGGGTCAGACCGATCCACCATCATAATAGTGGCCAGGAGCGTTTTGCCCTAGAGATCGATCCACTAGCATATAATAGTGGTTAGGTGCATTCTGCCCTATAAGTGACTGATCCACCGGCTATAATAATGGGGTTCCCGCACCCACATGGATATAAAATATGAGAGTTGATTGAATAATGATTAATTAATGGCTTAAGGCCCGAATGTATTGATTTTGCACTATGACATGGCTTAAGGCCCGAAAGTATCGATTGTTCATAACGACCTATTGATATCTGATGTGAATGTTAATTATGTGAATGTTATATATACACATCTTGTTATATATGTATGTAGCTTTGTTTCATGTGTTGCATTGCGGACCTGCCTTTAAGTGTGATTTTAAAGGGTTACTCAGTACCGTAGTACTGAAGGGTTCCATTCGTGGAGCCCCTGCCTATTCAATGGGCAGTGTCCCTTGCAGGTCCAATTTTAGGTTCTACTCAAGTGAGCAATGGGAAAGAGTGTAAGGATTATCCAGCTTTTAGGATTTCGTCCTTCCTCTTCTAATGTCTGGTTTAAATGAAATCCTTGTTCTTGTAACCACCACTAGTGGATTTTATTCTTGTAAATGCTTACTTGCGCTACTCTGATTTTAAATATGATTTGAATTTCTAGCAATTGATATTTCATTCTTTACCCTTAGCACTTGGTACTGGAACGGTATGAGTGAACCGGTATGGTACTAAGTATGGCGGTAATATCCCCGAAATTCACAGTTTGTTATTTTGCTTCTGCTAATCTTTTAATGAAACGAAATTTTTCAGTAGTGAATTTTGGGGGTGTTACAATGTGACATGATAAACTTATTAAATGGTTTTGCGATTTAACAATTGGATAACAAAATTGTGCATAACATTGATATTGTACCTAAGTTCCTGGATAACTTACTATGGTTTATGAGTATCTGATGGTATTATTACCATCAAGATTGGCTAGATATACGCTTGAGATAAATGCACAATATATGCATTTGGTATATTTGAAAAACCAAACGGTGTCACTAACTAGAAGTTAGTAGACCATAAATAATTATCTTTGTAACATGAGAAGTGAGATCACATTAGTGGAACAATGAGAGGAAATATCATTGAGACTTGCACAAGCACCCACTTAAAATCCTGAAGATTCTTTTTAATTGGCAATCTCATATGAATGACATATTATTCTTAGCAAATTTATAGTCGTGATAACGTAAGAAAATAAAAAAGCTCATATGTCCTTAATAGAATTCAAGTTGACATATATAATCCATTTAAATTTACCATGGTATATAATGATGCATCAATGTAAGGTCACATGTTATATTTTGCAACTAATAATATTACATTGACACAAAAGTAAATAGCCATCTAATTGGGGTAAAAATGCAATCAATGCTTCAAGTTGAAAGCAAAATGACCTGATAGAGTCATTGATTATGCATTTGATTCATAGATTCTTGATAGTGAGGTCTAGAAGTGATATGCCAATATACATGCAATGATTTTTGGTACGTACCAATCACATATTACATTATCCCTTAAGCTAGGTCAATTGAAATGAACCTAATGTTTGTTGTTAAAAATAAAAACAAAAATGGATGAGTCTTATGTGTGTCTACACTTTCTGATGGATATAGGATTGAGCCATAAAGAAGGCTAGAAATATTTGTTTCCTTAGCCTCTAGGGGAGAGAAGAGGAGGTTAGGATTATAGAGCAAACAAGCACTTAAAAGACATCATCCATGAGATATGGACCCAAAGAAAAACTAAAGTGCACTTGATTATACTTATGCTTGCTTAGATGTAGCTTAGCTACCATTTTCATTTGTTATGGCCAGTAAATTATGAAACCAATATGTGTTTTAATTGAATTTCCAACTCACATAGAAGTCATTGTGATGACTTCAAATAAATTAAAGGTAAGTATGATACAAATACGCTATAAGCATATGATATTGGTCTAATGAGTTAAACTCTTGTAAGAGGAGTTATAATCCTTAAAAAGGATATAAACCTTGCCACAATGAGTTGATATATCCATATGGATAGAATAAGAGAATAAATTCCACTAGCGAATGAAATATCCATTAATTATACGTACACCGGTGTAAGATAATATGAGGTAGAAATTAATGATGTCGTTACCTAAACAACTACAACTTATAATGAATAAAAGTGATAACTATTCTTAATTTATTATGAAATGTCATTGGATAAGTTATTATTGAGTTAGAATAGTGAAATATATTTGCTTAATGATTGTGATCTGTATGGATAAGAAGTCCAACATTTGAAGGTGTCATACCAATTGATTATAAGTAGGTGTTTGTAAAGAAATAATTTAAAAGTCAATTTTGTGACACATGTCTTTGTACAAAAGTCAGTTTTTGTCCCCAAAAGGGTTTCTATTGGTGAAATTTTCAAATGTAAGCACTATTAAAGCATGTTTGTACATACAAACAGATTCATTCGTAATATGACATATGAATGATACATACTAAGTTGAGGGGAGATAACTATACTCGTTTTCTTAGCCATGGTTTTGTGCCGCTAGATTTTTCTGGCAAGGTTTTTAATGAGGTGGTATTTTAGAGTTGTAATCTCAAGGGGGAGTGTTGTAAATATAAGAAAATGAACATCTAAGGATGAGTGTTGTAAATATCCTATTTACATATTATGGATGTACACATTATGAATTTGTATTATATTAAACCATAGGTTTCTTGCTCCCATTAGTACCATCACTTGTAATAGCTTTTTCCATTATGATTCTAATCCCTCTACTCTACGTATCCTCAACATTCTTTTGTATTGTCTGACTCCTTCTAATAATGAATGTAATAAGTATATGTACTCTATATATGGGATATTGTGAATTGTAATTGTAAAAGAGAACTCACACATATCAATGAGAATCAAAAGTCGTATTCTCTCTTCATCTTTATATTATTATATTATGTCTCTTTGAGTTTATCAATATTACAACAAATAAATAGTTATGAATAATGGTTTTTAAGCAAATACTTCATTTTTCATGTAGTAGCATGATTTTTGGCATTCTTAAGTGTAATCATGTTTCCGTATGTTTTATGTATATGTATGTTATTACTTTTATTATATTTTGTTTACTCGGTATGTTTATTATATTGATGCTATATTTTTTCTTCAAGTATTTATGTATAAGATTAGATGTGGAAGTCTACGTTGAGATATGGACTACAAGTGTGATGTTGGGGTGGGGCATAAATTAAACTTATCTGGATACTATTTATTTGTATGTTTATTTGTATTCAAATCTAACTTAAGTTGTGCATATAAATATCTCTTTTTGTTACTTATTTCCGCTCTATATAACCTTGTTATATCTTTTTATATTGTTTTGTAATCTCATGTTCAATTTAGGATCATGTATTTGGCATACCTGATCATAGGATATGAGACTACATTTAGTCTTACATCTGACATAGATTAGGTATTAACGGTGTATTCTTTGTGTTGGATGTGGTAGTAATATCTTGGATTTCTTATTTCTTTTGCAAAAATATTTTAAAATAAAAAATTTATTTAGCAAAAATCGGGATGTTACACCAATGCCTGGGAAATGAATAATCTTATATTTTAAAATTAAATTGTGTAATAATATAGATAAATAATAGAATAATTAGTGAACATCACATGTGTGAGAATTTCATTATTTTATGTGTTATGTATCAACTTAGTAATATCTATATCATTTTAAATATTTTATTAGGTTTCTAAGCTTTTAATGAACAGTTATGAATAATATAAATAGTAAGGAATAGTGTAAATACCGGATTTTGATAAATTTAACCATGAATCCCATGTTAGCATGTGTTATTGCATTCTACATGTTTCAACATGCATCTATGTATTTAATGTTGTTGTATGCTATCATTTTTAGTAGATTTAGTTTACTCACTATGCTTATCATATTGATTCTATTTTTTCTATGTATTCTTTCATATCTTTATGTGTAAGATTAGATATGAAAGTTTGTGCTGAGACTTGAAATGCAAGTGTTTGATGTTAGGTGGGTTATAGAGCAGGCTTATCTGACTACTAGTTTTACTTTCTAAGTTTGTATCTAAGTTTAACTCTGATTATGTATATGAAACAAATATCTCTTTCTGTTCTATTTGATCTTGTTATTTCTTTTTGTATAGTTTTATAATCTTGTATTGATTTGGTATCAGATACTTATCACACCTGATCATATGATATGAGACTATTTTTAGCTTAACATCTGACATAAATTGGGTATTGATAGTATTTTCTTCGTGTTAGATATAGCAATAACACCTTGCTTTCTTATTAAACTTCCACAAACCTTCTTTAAAAGTAATAAAAAAAACTGATGTGAAAATCAAGGTATTAAACAAAGGCTTAGGGTTTTTAGATTTATTTTAATGTAGGATTTATAGTTTTAGATTTATGAATTTCAAGCTTATCCAAATTTATGGTTATAATTTATTGTTTGTGGATTTTAAATTTCTCCAAATTTAGGATTTAGGGTTTAAGGTTTATTTCATTTATTTTTGGTTTTTTAGATTTATTTAGGTATTAGGATTTATTAAATTTATTTTAGGGTTTTTAAATTTATTTAGAATTTAGGGGCCTTTTCCCATTTATTTTATTTTATTTTTGTATTGTTTGGGTTTAGGGTTTATCACAATTAGTTTAGTTATATAGGGTTTCAAGTTTTGGATTTTGGGTTTAGTGTTTGGAGTTTATAGTTAGGATTTAATTTATATATTAATTAAATATTGGTCATGGAATGTATATCGATCTAATAATTATGATTGATTCTTAGATTTGTATAATCATATAATCAGATTGATTTTTATTTAACGATAGATATTTACTTGAATTCTCTCCTCTATATTTATATTGATAACAGTTCTGTATTAATTTGGTTTCTAAACTTTCATTGTCAATGATACAAAAAATGAATATGGGCTCTGGCTATATATTTTTGCAGTTTGACGGATGAGGTACCTGTAGGAAAAGTTAGTTTGTATCACACCGCTTGACCATTGTTAAACAATATTCTTAATCTACATTTTTTCCCTGGTAAGGTAAATAGTAAATAATAATAATAGACATAAGTTTCTATCATTATCTTAAATAAATACTATAAGCTTGCATATATAGGCTCCGGAGTCCAGCTCTGAGGCTAAAGTACCTAGGCCAATCTGAAAGCCTAGAAGGGCCCAAACACACATAATACCTCCGCAGCTTGGGGCGACCGAGAGGACAAAAATGTTTTAAATCGCGGCGAAAATGACGAAGGAGCTGATCCTCTGAGGGGCCCTCGTCAGATCAATGAACGAGAAATGTAAGGGCCCCGCAAGCAGAATGTGGGCCAGCGCCTCTGTCCATGTTCAAATGTCAGCTGACCTTATTCGTAACATTAATTGCCGACACAAATCCAACTCTCATATCGTTGTTCATTAGATTATTATAGTAATTTTATTTTGGTAAATTTCACGAATCCGTTTGCATTTAAAATATATGTCAAAAATGACGTAATTTATCTTCGTGGGACAAAAAAAAAAAATACGAACTCCATCTTCTCCCCAGTTGGTCAAAAAAGAGACCACAAAAAGCTGATTACTTGCTGGAAGTCTGGAACCAGAGCCCACAAGCCGAAAAACCGTAAAACCGCGAAGTCTGTATCTAAATTCCTCTCTCAATAGAGGTCGCATCGCATGTGGGTCCCATCATATAACGACGGGCGAAGCGGCGAGCTACGCTTTCTTGCACTGTTTGGCTCCTACAAATCTTCGCCCATTGCTTGGAAGAACTATTAGGCTTAATTTAGGGCGAACTTTACGTAAGATTTTAAAAAGTAACACAAATTTAAAAATAAATTATTTCTGAAATTTTATAGACAGGAATTTATTATTTAGATATAAATTTTAAATAAACAATTTACATAATTTTATTATTTAGATATATTTATATATTAAATTTTGATAGAATACTTATAATTATTTTTATTCGTAAGACTATATATAACCATTGTAAGTTCATTTGGTGAAATTTTAATATAAAATTTAAAACTCTTAAGAACTATCTAAATTTTAGTTTAAAATACCTTAATAAAATATTTAGATTAAAGCAGTTTATAAATCATCTTATAACATAAAATTTATTTTAAAAATCTTTCATTGAAACAAAACCTTATAATACTAATTTTTCTTATTAAAATTAAATTCATTAAATATATTATATATTTTTAAAATTATTTTTAAAATTTTCAAAAGGAGAAATGTTTAGTCAAACTATCACTTATTTATATATACAAGTGTATAAATTTAATAATAGCGGAGAATTTAATTTCAGAATCTCTAATATTAATTACCACCACTAAACAATGATCTTACTGGTCCACTCACCCTTATATTTAACTTCCAATAAATTTTTAATAATTATGTATATAAAGAAAGATAATAAAAAAAATTATTGTATAAAAATTGTGACTTGATACCACCAAAATATGAAGTTTCACATAATTCTTAATAATTCCTACTACATCGCATTGTCAAACAATATCTTGCCCCATACTAATGCACTCTTGTCCTTCGAAGATAAAATGTCTTATTGATTATCATTATGCTCCATTAATATTCACGTATCCATCGTATTTTTATATCTTTGTTATCAACAAATTTTCATATTTTTAAGCATCAGGAAAAGATTCAAGGGTGTTAAATAAGATTTTAAAATGTCTAGTTAACCCTGAAGATTTTTTTTTTATTTTGCTTATTGTATTATCTACCTTAATCTATCCAAAGGATTATTATTTTTCCTATAGATCCAGGGCTTCGTCGGTTAATTTTTATTTAAATTCAGATTCAAAGATTTCTATTAGCAAATTAATTAGGAATGGGGCAATGATAGGTTTGGGAACCTTATCTCCAAACCTACCCAAAAAAATTATATAATTTTTTATATAGAATATTAATTAAAAGTAATTGTAAAAAAATATGATTGAGTATCGGCGATAGAATCAAGTTTCGAGTATCAAAATAGATTTCAAGGTAGGAGATAGGAAATTGATGCACTGTCGTATGCACAACAAATTTAATAAATAAATCATAATTCCCAAATACATAGTATATGGCAAGAAGGAGTCGAACCCACAAGGAATGGTATATAATCAATAAATCCGTAATCGATGTTAAAACCCCGGTTATGCAATAACATATAATTCTATCATCAATATCTAAACTATGGATAAATAATAAAACATTTTACTCACTAATTAATTAATAAGGACATGAAGGTATTGATTATGGAATCAGGATATCAAATAATCATGGAGAAACGAAAGATTCTAAATGATTTAACGTTGACCTCTAGAAACTCATAATAATTCATCTCTTTGCCTTCTTTTAATTCTAATAAATTGAATAAGCTCTCAATTTATCATCTAACCAATTAATAACCTAGGTTAAGAACACTAGATTCAATTAATGGCAGCATTACGAATGGAGAGCAGTCAACTACGACCATAATCACATAAGCTCGGATCATGCAATCATACGAATTAATGGACAAGATTAACAATTAATCTTTTGCTACTCTGGATACGTTAATTAACAATTACGTATTAATTCCGTTATCCTAGCGTAGATTAAGATCTAAACTAGATAGGTGATCAGTCTAATTAGTTTAAATTCTTAATCTATGAAGCGAGATCATTCAATTCCGTCCATCAATTCAATTAAATTCCATCTAGAATCATGAATTCAAAATCCAAAACCCTAATTCCATCATCAAATCCTCCTACCTTACACTATCTACATAATTGCAATAACACACAATTAAATGCAATAATCTATAATTAACATCAATGCTTATAAATAAATTAACAATGAAACAATAAACACAAGAAAAATAATAATGCAACAAAGAGAATTGAATTGCATTCAATCAAAAATCAAAACTTGCAATTAAAAGAGGAATGGAGAAGAACTTATCGAATTGAATTGCAGAGTGTTGATTGTTCAATTGAATACAATGGAGAGAAAGAGAATTGGAATTACAAATTACATGTGGTATCTAGAGAGTATAGAGAGAAAGAGATAATCCCATTCTCGAACTCCCCCCGAACCACCCACTCGAATGTTCAAACTTTAGAAATATATCGGGGAAACGTTGTGCGAACGGTTACAGAATTTGAGAAAAACACGGTCCGTGTTTAGGAAACACGGTACCCCCGTGTTTAGGAAACACGGTACCCCCGTGTTTTTCCTTGAACTCTTGGCCAAATGCTGAATTTTAAATGCTAAAATTTTGGGTGCTGATAGAAAAACACGGGCCGTGTTTAGGAAACACCGGGGGGGCGTGTTTCTTGTTCCTTCATTATTTCTTCATGAAATTTCAACACAATCTTCCCTTTGATATATATTCTTCATTTCCAGTCTTTTCTTCCATTGATTTCATATCTATTGATGTGTTCTTTGTTGCCTTTTCTCTTTCCATCGATTTCTCCTTTGAATTTCTTCATTTTTATCTTTCCTGCAAAATCTATCTAAAAGAGAAAAACTCGAGAAAAGATTACATGTTATAAAAGTAATGAGGAATAAATGACATTTTTACTTAACAAAATAACATATAAATCTCATCTATCAAATACCCCCATGCTTAAATCGTTGCTTGTCCTCAAGCAACATCATGTCATGCACAAAAGAAACATCAAGGATTACAAATGAGATAAGTTCTAAACTACAAGAACTATAAGATTCAATTTATTCATTCATAGAGTTTAACAATGCATTGGGACTTAAAACACTTATAAATCATAAAATCACAATGTTGAAAATATTTTAGATCACACATCTAACACACCTTATAAACAGTCTTATCAAATGCTTAAGTGGTTAGGGAATGAGAGTTAATATAGTTAGTATCTCACCATGCAAATTTAGATTAAGATTAATGAAATTTAAATTGGTAGATTCTTACTTTCGGTATGTGAAAACGCTCACTCTTATGTGTATAAGGTATGATGTGTTTACTCTCAAATATTCTCCAAATAATAATGATCGCCCATATGTTTGCCATTATTCTCAATTCTCTACCGCTAAAAAGAACTAAAGTATATCATAATCAAAAGGTCTTGAAATTTGGTTGCCATGGGGCTAGGGTGGGATAGAATTTTGGTATTGTAGCTAGACTCTACCAACTAGAGAAGCAATTTCTTTATTTCAATTAAATCAAAATATCTCCTCTTCTCCTTTACTTTACTTCTTCCTTTTCTTTTTTTTTTATAATTTGAAACCCTTACATTCAACCAAATAACATCAAAAGACATGAAATTTTATTCTCTTCTTCTTCTTCTTCTTCTTCTTCTTCTTTTTCTTTTTCTTCTTCTTTTTTCTTTCATTTTTTTTGGAGAAGAAAAATCTTAGCTACTTCCTCCATTTTTTTTATATCCACACCCCCATACTTAGATTTCACCTTATTAACAAAACAAAAATTCTCCTTAAAAATATTTTTGCTCCACTAGTCGTAGAGTAAGGAAAGAAAATGTATATGGAGATTAGTTGTTAATAAAGGTTAGATCAATAGAATAAGGCTTTAGGCTCAAAGGGTTTATGCAATGGATAACAATTTTCAAGGTGAGCTATTTGGTCTTGTAGCTAACAAAGAAAGAAGAGCGCCTTTATCATTTTAAAATAGCCTAAAGTTCTATGCAGTCTTGAAGAGAACTAATGGCAAATTCTAGTTTCACATATCATTGAAGAACACACACAAAAGAAAAAAAAATATTTTGGATAAGCAATGTATCCAAGGTTTAGGCTCAAGCGCTCACAATGTTATATCCACCAATTTTTGAATTTCATTTCATCTTATTCATAATTAATGCATGGATTGATTCCTAACCATTCTAACTTTCCTTCCTTCATCACTATCACAATCTCAAATTTTTTATTATAAGGAAGATGGTGATCAAATCAGTATTATGATTCAAAAATAGCCTTTATAAAACAATTTAGTCCCATTACTTTTCATACCCGGTGAATGAATAAATCAAATCTAACACTTCTTGTCTAGACACGAACAAACAAACAAACACAAGATCACATAATTAGAAAGGAAGACACATGTATGCGAACACATTACTATATATATACATATAAACAACATCAAAAACAGAAAAAATAGATTATAATTGCCATTCCCCGGCAACAGCGCCAAAAATTTGATGCACTGTCGTATGCACAACAAATTTAACAAATAAATCCTAATCCCCAAATACGTAGTATATGGCAAGAAGGAGTCGAACCCACAAGGAATGACGTTTTAATCACTAATTTTGCTATTGATGTTATAACCCCGTTTGTACAATTTCATTGATTCCTAAACTAAATTCGATTATACTAAGTCTTTAATCACGAATTGACAATTAAGGGAGGATTGAATTGGTGATGGAATTAAAATGCCATACATTCACATAAAAAGAATGATTCTAAATAGTTTAATGTTGACTTAAGAAATTCAGAATAACAATTTCTATACTTCCTCTTAACCTTAATAAATTGAATATGCTCTCAATTTATTTTTGCACCCAATTAATAACCTAGGTTACGAACACTAGATTCAATTAATGGTAGCATTATGAACGGGAAGCAGCCAACTACAATCATAATCACAAAAGCTCGGATCATGCAATTGCACGAATTAATGGTCTTCTTGCTACTATAGACAAATTAATTAACAATTACGGGTTAATTTCATTGTCTTAGCAAAGAATAAGTCCTAAACCAAATAGGTGATCAATCTAATTAGTTCAAGAATCTTAATCTATGATATGGAATCATCCAATTCAAACCATTAATTCAATTAAACCTCATGTAGAATCAAACATTTAAATTATGAAATGATAATTAAGTCATGATTCCATCTTCAATTCACCCTACCCTGTTCTAATTACTCAAATTTCTACATATTCACAATTCATATAATTATACAGAAATATTAAAAATTAATGACAATAACACATTCACAAATTCTATTATTTCAACAATTAGATAATAATGAAATGATCACAAGTAAAATTACACAAAAACTAATTAGATTCTGCAAAATGAAGATACAGAAATTTACAAAGGAATAGAGGAACTTATCAATTGAAGTGCAGAATGTCAAACCATCAATAGAATTCAAGAAGATCAAAGATTGGAATTGTGCATTACATGTCTGTTCTAAAGGAATAAAGGAATAAAAATACATTCGATCCTTTTTCTCTATATCCCGAACTCTGTTTTCATATCAAATTTTATCAGGAACAAGTCGCGTGGCAGTTACACGTTTTTAATCGAAAACACGGTCCGTGTTTATGAAACACGGGACCCCCGTGTTTTCTTCTAACTGCTCTGCTGACAAGGATTTACAGACCGATACTCGGGATAAATAACACGGTCCGTGTTATGGAAACACGGGACCCCCGTGTTTTTGACTCTTCCACTCAATTCCTTTGAAAGTTTCAGCTTAGCTTCTCTTGATATATTTGTTCCCTTTCCAACTTTGTTCTCCTTAATTCGGCATTTCTTGATGTGTTCTCTACTTGATTTCTTCTTCTCATTGATTTCTCCTTGAATTTCTTCAATTCTTTTCTTTCCTGTAAAATTTATTCAAAGGAGGAAAACTCGACGAAAAGATTAAATCTAGTAGAATAAATGAGGGATAAATGATATTTTTAGACATGAAAATAATCAATAAATCTCATCTATCAAAAATACATTGTGAATCAGGTTGGGTATGGAGATTTGATCTCCGCAGGAATCAAGTCAAGGATTCTATGGCAAGAAAAAATCTAGGATCATGATGGAATCGAAAATTATTTTACTTATCGGACTTGCGTACAGAGATGAGGTCTTCTTTCATATGATAGATGAATATATAATCTTTAGATCCCATGTTAATTCATACAATAACATAATGCAAAAGCGTACTTAAATTCATAACACGGGTTTCATCATACTTCGTTGGATTCGGGACAATAACTCACTGGTGGTATTGTAGTCTTCTGGATCAGGAACAGACTTATCGTTTTCTATTGATTAATGGAAATTGAATAAGACAAAGTATAAGTGCCCTAAGGACCATGACCCTACATATAGACAACTAACATGCTATCTATAGGATTATTTTAATTCGGTGCATCAGTAATCTAGAATACTCAAAGTCTCTACACATATGGGTCAACATCTAATACATACATTAAATCCAAATAATTTATACGTAAATATGATCACTTATATATGGGCTTAATTTATACGACCATCCGCAATTTGAATTGATCACATATAAGCCTAATATCGGATAAAATCCAGCAACCTCCCACTTGGGTTATATGTGTGACCATATAACCACGAATTACAAAATAACCAAATGCGCTTAATATTGTTGTCTTTATAATCTGTATTTATAACCAATCCGATCCATTAGCCACACCAACATAGGATCAAAGCAATTTTTGACACATTTCTTTATAAATAAACCTTTAGTAGTCACGCATGCGAATATAACTAAATGACATGTATCAAGATGTAGATGTATAGTGTGGAAATTTCATGTAATGTGATCTTAATATACCTATTTATAACTAGTTTACCTTAAAACTTTAGTGAGATCAAATCAGAAACAAAGACAGAAAGGAAACAAACTTAAACTTCATTTCCATATAAAAACATATGGTTAAAATGTCCATAAGCCAAAACAAAGTGTCTATATATTGAGCAAATAAAGTAACACACTTCCACTGAAACTAAACATCATCAGCTGACATAGCACCCATACGAGCAACTTGATCAAGAAATTGTTTGGGTGGTAAAGCCTTAGCGAGTGAATCCGCTATATATATAGTAATATAGACAAATATCCTTTTATGTAATTTCTCTTTAACAACCAAGTATTAATATCAATACTTTTTGATTTTGTAGAACTTAGGTTGTTACTGTAATGTTGAACTACAACCTTATTGTCACATAACATCTTAAGCGTTCTTTTAATACCACTAACAATACGCAACCTTGTGACAAAATTTTTCAGCCATATACTACAAGTGGAATCCATATAGCATGCTACAAATTCCGTTGTCATAGCGGAAGATGCCATAATTGTCTACTTAGTACTCTTCCAAGAAATAGTACCTCCAACCATCAAGAAAACAAAACCTAATGTAGAATTTATGCTATCTTAGCATCCAAAAAAACCAGAGTCACAATATCCTATGATCTCAAACTTGTTTGAACTTTGATATGTGAGCATGTAATCTTTTATTTTCTATAAGTACCTTATGACTCATTTGGTTGTTGTCTAATGGTTGAGTCTTGTATTACTCTAATATTTTCTAAGCATCCTAATGATGTATGCAATATCCAGACGCGTTCATACTTAAGCATACATTAGACTTTCCACTGCTGAAGTATATGGAATACTTTGCATTTGATTTCTTTCAAATTTATTCTTAGGGCACTAATCGAAACCAAATTTATCTCAAGGGTGTTTCCTAGTTTATAATTCTACATGGGAAACCACTTGAGAACTCTTTCAACATAAGCCTTTTATGTATGGCTATAAATGATCTAAGCCAAGCCGAATACCCTTGGACTCGAGCTTGGTTCATTTAACCAAATGAACGAACTGAGTCAAGCTTTTAACGAGATCTAAACATAGCCTTACTTTTTCAAGCTCAAGATTGGCTTGTTTACTAAATGAACCCAAAAGTGAGACTCGAGCTCAGCTCATTTAACTAAACGAATGAACCAAACTAAGCTTTTAATGAGTTAAGCCGAGTCGAATACCAAACTAGCTTAGCTCAATTACAACCCTACTTTTGTGACAGTCCTAGGATACCTTGAGAACAATCCCAATGTATCTCTATGCCCAATACAAAAGAGGCATTATTGAGATATTTCATCTCAAAATTCTTAGCTAGAAATTTCTTGGTCTCATGCAACAAACCTAGGTCATTACATGCTAGCATTATGTTATCAATATATAGAACAAAAAAATATATTTACTCCCATAGAACTTATGGTATACACATTCATATACCAAATTAATCTCAAAACTAAAAGAGGTGATAACTTGATAAAATTTAAAATACCATTGTTGAGATGATTGCTTGAAGCCATAGAAGGATTTATTAAGTTTGCAAACCATATTCTTTGGGTCTCCTAACACAATGTGTTCTAGTTACACTATATAGATCGCTTCCTCAATTTCACCATTAAAAAAAGTTGTTTTAACATCCATCTAATGTAACTCAAAAATGTGCCACTAATGCCATAATTACCCTCAAGTAATCTTTAGAATAGAAGGGAGAAAAAGTCTCTTTAAAATCTTCTCCTTTATTTTTGTGTAAATCCCTTGGCAACAAGATGTGCCTTATATCTCTCTACATTGCCCTTTGAAACCCTTTTGGTCTTAAATATCCATTTGCAACCAATGCGTTTCTTTCATTCAGACAATGGGACAAGACCCCATACATCATTATTGATCATGAAATTTGTTTCCTCATTCATGGTATCAATCCACCTTTGAGAATTCAAACTCTCCATGACATGATAGAAGTTAAGTAGATCATCTTCCATCACCCCCATGCCTACCTCACGTTCTAGGAGAAATATTATATAATCATCCGGAATAGCACTTCTCCTTTCTCTAGTGTATCTCCTTATCTCTTGAGGTTGTCAAGCTTGTTATGGTGGAATAATCACCTCATTCTCAATATGTGGTTGTTCAACATTATATTATAGAGGCTCTTGATTTGAATCCTGATCAATGGCAGGTATAGAGACTTGCACATCATCAGAGACAAAACTAGGAACTGTAATTGATTCCTCCTCAAAGACAATATCCCTAATCTTATTTCTCCCCATAAGCTCAACATCGTCAAAGAACGTGGCAGTTCCTGTCTCAAAAATTTACTTGATTGTGGGATTATAGAACCTATAACCCCTTAAACTCTTAGAGTAACTAATAAAATAACTACTAATTATTTTGGAGTCTAATGTCTTTTCATGTGGCATATATGACCTAGCCTCAACTGGACATCCCCAAATACAAAAAATTCCTCAAACTAGGCTTTTTGCTTATAAGGTGTTTTAGTAGCTGCTTTAGCCGATACTCTATTCAGAATATAAGCTAATGTCTTTAGTGCTTCTCCCTAGAGTGATTCTGGTAAGGTAGAATGACTAATCATACTCCTTACCATGTCCTTAATAGTTTGGTTTCACCTCTCAGATACACCATTTATGCTAGGAGAACCTGTTATGGTGTACTATGGAATGATTCCACACTCCTCTAGGAATCTAGCAAATAGTCCTAGACGTTGTTCACCTGAACCTGTAGGAATTTAGCCAAGCGAAACACAACACAGCGGAATAAAATCAAAGGCTAAATTTACCAGGAACATATGCTAGATTAAAGACGAACCTACTAGTCACCCGGACTAGGTTACGATTGAATTAGAATCGGCTTGAAGTTGTTAGTGGTTTGATTGATTTCTTGATCCAATTGAGTTTATTTCAATTGCTGGATTTCAATCTCCTTTGAGCGAGCGAGTGTGAATTGTGTCACACCTCTACCGGTATCCACATACTTTGAATCTGGATCACTAAGGAAGCATGCTAGCACCAATGGAACACTCTCTCAATTTCGTGAATAACCAGCGCTGGTGGCTAGTTTATTTTCTCACACTTAGAGAGAGAGAAAAGAGGTGTATATATAATAAAACCATAGCTTGGGTATTTATATTAACACTCTAGCCCACCTAGTGGCATTGGACTTGGGACTTAATCACATTAAAACCACTTGGACTTGATGAGATATTAATCATATTAAGATCTCATCTTATCTTTTTGATCTAGTTCAATTCGGTGTGCGACCCTGTAGGTTCACGTAATATTGGCAGTGGACCGAAACTCCTTTCGGGCCCACAAATCATAAGAGGTCTCTAGCAAGACGTTATGACTACCCAAATTACATAAATGTCCTATGCTCGACATAACCTATTAATAACCTGTATATTTGTCCTTTTGTCACACGATATTTAGATTGAACACAAGGCATTGGTCGTGTCATCCTTGCTATGTTCAATCACACTATTTCTTGATCACCAAGTAAGACTAACCTTAAACAAACGACACCTCGTTTGCACATGGCCATGCTAACATTAGTTATACTTGTCGAGGGGCCCAAATATATATCTCTCATGTCATGAGAGGGACAAATCCCATCTTGATCAACTATGTGCCTCTATATGATTCACAACATGTCTAATCAATACCTTTATGATCACCCCTAATAAGGGTAACGATTAGTAAAGTTAAAACAGAATGATCATCATACCAGCAAATAGGAAGATCTCAAGTCAAAGGACGATATACTATTTGGAGAACATTGATGACACTTTGCACAATATTTAATGCAGTGTCCTCCTACTGGGTCGGTCCAATATCATGTTCCATAACATGTATCTATGTTATTAGTTTGATATCTCATATCAATGATCAGTGGAACATGATCATCAACTAATTAACATACTAGTCTTATAATCACTAATATCCCTTAATTAGATGATATTATACTAGGGACAGTTCTTGAATAATAATCTTTCTATCTATTAGTAGAGTTCCACAATCCAGTCACATACTTGATTATCTACATAAAGAATAATTATTCAAAGGGATAACAACATTTGAATGAATAACATCAATTGATGCTTTTATTAATAAGCACAATCACTAAATATGCAAATACAAATCATAACATATGATTGGTTCTAGGGCATATTTCCATCAGAACCATCATATCTACCATAATACTCACCACCAAGATTAGATTTAACACACTTATCCTTTTGTTGAGTTGATTATCAACTTTAAGTTTTGAATATTTAAACATATCCAATGATTGTGACTTTTCATGAATGAGATATAGGTAACCATAATATGAGTAATCCTCTATGAATGATATAAAATACTTTTGACCATTCCAAGAAGCCGTATGGAACATTTCATAGATATCTATGTGAATCAATTCTAAGATGTCTAAAGATCTATTTGCACATGTTCTCTTTATTTTGGTTTGTTTTCCCTTAACACATTCAACCCAATTTCTTAAATCTATAAAGTCAAGGGAATCTAAAATTCTATAAGACACAAGCCTCTCAATTATTCCTTTAGAGATATGACTTAAGCGCTTATGCCATGTAGCTAAATTTTATTTACTTAATTTGCGTTTAGTATCACATGATTCTATGTGGAAGATTTCATGATATAAAGTGATGACATCAAGCATATATAGGTTATCATATGCACACAATGAACTAGTACAAAAAATATTTGAATTTAATGAAAGACTAAATTTATTATTTCCGAATGAACAATAATAGCATAATTTATCTAATAAGAAAATAGAAACTAAATTCCGTCTAAAATACGTTACCACAAAAGTGTATTTCCGATCCAAATAATGACATATTTCTAATAATAACCTAAAATTTCCAATCACTTCAACTGTTGCTACCTTACCATCTCCCACATAGATGTATTTTCCTCCATCATTTGGCTTTCAATAGCTCAGGCAACCCTACATAGAAACACTTATGTGAGTAGTAGCACCATAATCTAACCACCAAGTGTTTCTATGTACTAAAGCTAAATTAAGCTCGGAATAAACCGGAGCAAGGATTGTACCATTCTTCATGCACCATGCATGATACTTTTGACAATCCTTATTAACATATCCAGACTTATTGCAAAAGAACCAACATTCTTTTTCCTTCTGCTATTTTTTTGGATTAGATTCTTAGTAGCAACATCATTCTTTCTTTTCATACCCTAAATGTTAGAGGAAAATACTAGATGAGTACTCTCAATCTTATCTTGCTCCAGTCTTTCTTCCTCTTACACACAATATGAAATGAGCTCATTAAGAATTCATTTTTCCTTTTGGTAGTTCTAACTGACCTTAAATTGACTAAATTATGTAGGAAGAGAGATTAGTACTAAATGCACGAGTAAGCCATTTGACAACTCGAGTTTTAGTGCCTTAAGTTTTGAAGAAATGTTAGACATTTCCATGGTATAGTCCCTTACATTATCTTTACCTTTATACTTCATTAAAATTAAGTACTATAGAAGAGTGTTTGTTTCAGCCTTATCATTTTTTATAAAACATTTCTCAATTTCAGCAAGAAAATTGTAATCTCCCGGAATTTTAAAAATCTGGAATTTAATAAATAGCTATTATTTAGGATAAATTAGCTTTAAAAATTATTTAGTTTAATTATTTTATGAATTTTTGAGTATATAAATTTGGATAGGAATATTTAATAAATTAAAAATAAATATTTCGTTATTTTCTCATATTATTTTTATTTAAATAATTTTCCAAATTAAATTTTTACTAAAATTATCCTTTTGAACCAATATATTAAATTATATTGAATTAAATTATTAAATTAAATAATTTATCAAAAATATTAAATTTTATTATTTTATAAATTAAATTAAATTATTTTCCCATTTCTCTTTTTTCCCTTTTCCCCCTTATCGTTTTCTTTCTCCCCTTTTCTCCTTTTTCTTCTTTATCTTATTTTCTTTTTTTTCCCTTTTTGGACCTCCCGAACTAGGCCTGCTCCCTCCTCCCCGTGCGCCTGGGCCTCTAGCCCACTCCCTCCCTTCCTCTTCTCACCGTGCGTCGACCCAGCCCAGACCCCCTCTTTTCTTTCTTTCCTTCCCCCTTCTACCCAGGCCGACCCAGTACCCCTTTTGTTATCTTAGAGTGCTTCTAGTTTTATCTATAGCATATGGGTGTATACTTGAACAATTTACCCAGTTATCTATCTCCTATAGAATTTTCATGATAGATTCCATAAGTAGAGCCATATGATTCATTCTAGACATAATAAAAAATCTATATAATATACACATCATTGTACATGTGTGGATATATGCATGACACTATTACTCCACAACCTCACTTTCCCATCATTGAAATTTTATAGCCCATTGTTGACTGATTAAATTACAAAGCTATTAAGTTGGTGAAATATATGTGACCATAGCCAATCATATGGCAAAAAAAATAGAGAGGATTAATGCAAGACTTATCATATATCAGTTAAACAAACATCCTCATTGTAGTTCTTCTGAAGTTCACAGTGTTTAATTTTCATTGCTAACTTTTTTTTTCTTTAGCACTTCATATGGGCTATGTAGTGCTCAACTAGGTTTCAAAGTCCAAGTATGTTCCTTAATCCTTTTAGAAATGTTAGAAGCAAAGGGATGCATATAATCAAATTGATCATCATCGACATTTCTACCAAAGTCCATAAAACCTTCATATCATTGACAATCTTCATTAATTGGGGTGGGCATAGACATTTCACCTTCAAAACTTATGCCAACCTCTATTTGTCTTAAGCATACACCATGCTCTTGTTGTAACAAATTATACCTAATTTTTAGTTCTTGGTACTTCAACTTCTAGTTAAGAAGTGCCAGGTAATCTTGAGGATATAATAAACATTATATAAATATTAGTTTAAGGAGTTATGTATAAAGAAAAAATGAGTTATTGAAATATACATAATTGTATCTAAAAATATATCATAGCAATGTTGGTAATGAACATGAAGCAAAATTGTCTACATAAGCTTCATTCACAATCACGTTACTCATCTCTTGTTTAGTTGACACCAATTGAACAATAATCTACAAACATTCTATAACACCATTTAAGATTTTATGGATAATATTTCAAAAGAAGTATATTGATCTATGACCAAACTAGTCTTTTGTTCAAAATTCTTCCTCTTCTACAACATCTTTATAGATTGTTTAAATATCTTCCCCTTTCATATACTTTTTAATTTGGGGTCATAACTTCATAGCAAAGGAAGGATTATAAAGTGATAAATGTGCAATAACCTAGACCAGACACATTGTTAAACCCATATGTAACACCCCGAGTGGACACGACCACGCGGGGTCTACCTTGGAGTACTTTCGGATTGATCGGCTAACCCCACAGATCAACACGAGTCCTTTCAACGCGCTTTGTCCTCACTCATGCGCTTCCCGAGAAATTTTTAGAAAATTCTGAAACTTCCCAAGAGGGTCACCCATCCTAAAATTGCTCTACGGCCATCATGCTTAACTGTGGAGTTCTTTAGAATGGAATCACTAAAAGGATGGTATACCATGTTGATATAAGTAGCCAGATCAATCCTTATAACACTCCGCTCAATTTGGGGTATTATATTGATGAAATACCCCCAAAAAAATCCTAATTTAGGAATTATGGAAAAATAATGATTTATTAGGGAAATTAAGAAAATAAATTATTTTATTAAATAAAGAGGAAATTGATTGAGGAAAATAAAGAGAAAATAATAAATAAATTATTAGGAAAATTTTGGACATTTTACTAATTAAAATGAAAGTTAAGGAAAAATTTATCCAAAATAGCCAAATTAATCTAAAAAGGAATTTAATTATTATTATTATTATAATAAATATTATTAATTTTAAATATTCAAAAAAAGAAATAATATCAAATACCCAAAATATCCCAAACCACCCATTTTCTTCCTCCCCCTTTTCCCTTTTTCCCTTTTCCTTTTTCCTTTTTCTTCTTTCCTTTCCTTTTTCCTTTTCCTATTTTTCTTTCTTTTCCCGGTTTGGGCCAGCCCGCGGCCCAAACTCCCTTCACCCCCACGGCGCGGCCAAGCCCACCCAGGCTCTTCCCCTTCCCCGTCTCGTGCGGCCCAAGCCGCCCCAGCCCTCCTTCTTTGCCTGAACCGCTGGCCGAACCATCTCCCTCTCTATTTCTTTTCTCCTCCTGGACCGCCGGTCCAACCTATCACTCATCTCCCTCCCCCAATCCCAACTGCTACGGTTGAAACCTGTAACTCCTACCGCTGGCAGCCACCAACGTCATCTGGCCTCCCTTCTCTTCCCCTCCCCATCGTTTTCTTCCCTTTTTCGACCCCGACCAACCCCATCTCTCCTCTCCTCATGTGCCCCTCTCCTTTCCTTTTTCTCCCCGACCTGACCTAACCTACCATGGCAGGACTGCACCACTAGGCGGTGGTCCTGCCACACCTGCCCCAGTTGTCTTCTTCTCACTTTGTCATTGTCCCCCTCAATTAGCCTATAAATACACTCCCAGGGCAACCATAATCAAGCTCCCTTTTTCGCAAGCCCAGAAACTCAGCTTTTCGCCACTGCCCAAACAGATCCTTACCCCGCCGCCGTCGACGACCACCGCCCACCAAAACCTTCCCCGCATCTCCCTCTACAAAATCGAGCCACCATCACCCCCTATTTTTCCCTGCACGAGCCGCCCCGGTCGTGCAAAGTGGTCAACTCGATCAGCCCACTCTAGCACCTCGCCGCCCCTCGGGCAGCCTTCCGCCGCAACCAATACCTCCTCCACCCTCCAAAACAATCAGGGAACCTCCCCCTACCTTCCCATACCTTCATCTCCCTCTGCCTCTCTCTCCTTCTACTTCCACCACCTTCGGCTACCGCAAAACCACCGTGCTCCGCCATTCCCAACTGCACCACTACCTTCATTCCACCCCTCTCCACCTGCTGCACCTTCCTCCACCTCAAACACCCCTCCACTTCCTCTCCTTTAGCCTACATAGTAATCTTTCCACCTCTCTTTGTCCTCCACAGCCGCCGCCATCGCCGCCATGCACCGCCGTCGATTCCACCACTAACCTTACGTGGTGCTCCAACTTCCCCAGCCCCTAAACTATTTTCTATAAGTGTTAATAATTTTATTTAATATTACTAATATTATCCTTAATATTACTATTATTATTCTTCTTATTATTATTAGTGTTGTATTATCATGGTTATTATTATTATTATCACCATTACTAATATTGTTATTATGTATCCCCCTTATTTCCTAACCTAATTTCATAAAATACTTATAATTAGGGTAAACTATTTAAAAGGCTACAACTTTGACATTAAAATGGTTATCATTATCATCATCATCATCATCATTATTATTATTATTATTATTATTATTATTATTATTATTATTATTATTATTATTATTATTTCTATTACTACTAATAATACTACTATCATAATTATTATTATTAACAACTTTAGTATTATTATTATTATTATTATTATTATTATTATTATCATTACTTAGCCTAACTTTATGATTTTCCTAACCAATAACAATATTATCGTTAATAATGGCCTACAACTTTGGTGTTATTATAATTGGGACTTTTCCTTGTTTACTATTATTATTATTACTAACCTCACTATTATTCCTACTATTATTACTAATGCTAGCTATGGCCTATTATCATTATCTTTACTATTATGGTAAATGTTTGAAACCTTATATTACAATTACCATTTTTATTATCATTACTATTACTATTATTATTATTATTATTATTAATGCCATTATTATTATTATTATTATTATTATCACTACTTAAACCTAAATTTATTATTATTATTATTATTGGTATTATTAATATTGTTATTACCATTATCATTATCATTATTTCCTTACTAATATGGTTAATACTAACATTGTCCA
The DNA here is from genome assembly GCA_039764185.1 of Tamarix austromongolica. Taxonomy (NCBI): domain Eukaryota; kingdom Viridiplantae; phylum Streptophyta; class Magnoliopsida; order Caryophyllales; family Tamaricaceae; genus Tamarix; species Tamarix austromongolica. The sequence continues at coordinate 105,133,870 of CM077809.1, read as the reverse complement.
TTATCACTCTTATTTATTAATATAAATATTTGGACCCTTATATTATTATTATTATTATCATTTTGGTTCCTATTATCATTTTTATTGTTATTATTATTTTACTTAACATTTTTATCATTATCATTATTATTATTAATATTATTATTATTATCATTAATGTTATTTAAACCGAAGTTGGAGTATTATCGTTTTTTTCGCTAAAGAGGAAAAATACTTAAGCCTTAGTATTTTACTATTTAATATTATAATATCATTAATATATTATTCCTAATGCCTTTAGCACTAAAATTGTTACTATGGTATCATTATTAGTTATTACTATTATTATTGTTATTATTTTATTACTATTATTGTGACAAAAATATTTGAACCCTTATATTATTATTATTCAAAATATAACTTTTATCATTATTATCTTTAGGAATATTTGTACTTTGTTGGTATTGCAATTATCATACTATTATTTTAACCCTAATGCTATTATTAGACTTAGCCTTAAAAATGCTAGGGTTTCTATCAATATAAGCATTACCATTACTATTATTATTATTATTATTATTATTATTATTATTATTATTATTATTATTATTATTATTATTATCACTATTTTGCTATAACTAGTATTAGTGCTATTATTAGAAGACTAAAGCTATTAGGTTTAATAATATAAGTATAGTAATAAGTATTAACATAAACATATTTTCACTAGTAATATCTAGTAGGCTAACTTGAAGATAAAAACTCTAGTTTTCATGTATAATACTCCCATTAATAATAATAATAATAATCCTAATCTTAGAATAAAATAAGGAGTAATGGTACTTTTGGTAGGAGGGAAACTAATCCTTAGTATTATTCCTCTTATAGGTGAATCAAGCAAAAACCCTAAGGAGTCGTAGGAGCGTGCTCCAAGCCCGGTGTCACTTTAGGTAAGGATGTGGCTAAGGCCCATGTGTGTTATGTGTCTTGTATGCCTTGGATGATTTATATCATGCTACGTTGTGTATTACATGATTGTCATTAACTTGTCTTATGTGTAGCGCATCTTGGATTTGAGGTATGTTTGTATATGTTTTCTTATGACATGTGGGTTATATGTATATATGGTGATTATGATGTGATATGTTGTGGCCCTCTACTACATGCATGATAGGACCATTGATAATATGATGTGGAAATGAAAGGACAAAAAGAAAGAAAATGGGAAGTGAGTTCACTAAGGGGGATATGAGGTTGACTAAACTACATCATGATCCATGAGAGGAAATTAAAGAGGAAGGAATGGCCCAAAATAAATGAGAGATGGGAACCATGCATGGGAGTCTTAAAATTTGCATGGGAACTTTGAGTGCTTGCATGGGATGGATAAAACTTGTATGGGGATGATCCTTACGTGAGAAAATTGCTTTAGGGTGTAAATAAGCTAAGGAAAGAGTTGTGGAGTGATTGGAGACTTGGGATGAAAAATAGTACGTAGGTTAGTGTAAGGGTTTATAAGGGACTCGATTAGGGTTTTGGGAGGAAGCAATAATTTGGGAAATGTGGAAGTAAAAGTGATAAGAGAGAGTGGAGTACGGGTTAAGAGTGGGAATCTATTATATAAGGGGTGAGTATGGGTTCCATGGGAGAGAAGAGATTTCGGGTGAAAGGAGAGAGGTTACTTGTGGGAGAAGAAAGGTATGTGGCCAACTAGGGTGTTTCGATCACATGTGGAATTGAGGGGTGAAGCGATACGATTTGGGATTGGATCTAAATGAGATAAGGTATGGGGTGATAAATGAAGTGATGGTAGTGTAAATAAGAGAAAGTTGGGCCATATAGGTCCAATTAGGGTTTTCAAGGGAAAATCCTAGAGGGTGATGGTAGGTGGAGTTTGATGTCATAATGGTTGGGCCTAACCCACACCCTTAGGAGTTGGGTTTTTTTATTAAAGGGTAAGTGTAAAGGGAAATGGATGTTGGGGTCTGATAAGGGGTGCAAGAGTCTCAAGATATGGGACGAGCCCCCTTGGGGGAATAGAAGTAGAAGGTAGTTGACATGCATGTCAAGGGTGAAAAGCTTTATCGAATAAGACACAAATAAGATACTAATCACTCAAAGAGTAAGATTATTGAGTCGGGTCCAGACCGATCCACCGGCATAATAGTGGCCAGGTGCCGGGGTGTCCTAGAGACCGATCAACCGACATATAATAGTTGTTAGGTGCATTTTGCCCTATAAGTGACCGATCCACCGGCTATATTAGTGGGGGATCCCGAGCTCAACAAACCAAACATTATGTTGCCAATGAATCATGGGAAAGCTACTATGTACTTACAGTGAAATACCATGAGAGTCAGGGTCAGACCGATCCACCGGCATAATAGTGGCCAGGAGCGTTCTACCCTGGAGACCGATCCATCGGCATAAAATAGTGGTTAGGTGTGTTCTACCCTATAAGTGATCGATCCACCGGCTATAATAGTGGGGTTCCTACACTCTTATGGATTAATAAAGATTATGGTGTGAAACGACTATATTTAACAGAGATCCAAAAGAAAATAAGTCTAATTGGACCATAGTCGGGCTTCATTATCTGGACGACTACATGCGGCTTATGTAAATGTGCCATGTATACTATGTCTTATGTTTTGTATGTTTGGCCTTAGCGCATCTGTTACCTTACTCAGTACGTAGCGTACTGATCACCCGTTTCTTGGGTGGTGCTCATTCCCATGAGCAGAAGACCCATCTGAGCTTATGCAGGTAGGGGATGATGTATTCGATGCCTACGTCACCCACGAGGCATCTGATGGGGCTGAGCGTTGAGTCTAGACCTAACTTGGGAATCGAAAGCGACTTGGCCGGACTCTGTTTCTTTTATTGCACCATGTATTATCATATCTTAGTTGTGATTTCGTACTATGCTTTATGTTTTGAAAAAATCTAGTCACGTACTCTTTGGATTGTAATCCTAAACCGCACTCTGATTTTTGTATGACTTGTGCTTTACTAGCGACTTGTGTTTTTATTAATGACTCGTGTTTAATGTTAACCTTATTTAGCCTTAGCACTTAGTACTGGAACGGTAGGAGTGAACCGATCTAGTACTAAGTGTGGCGGTAATGCCCCCGAGTTTACGGTTTTATCTTTTCGCTTCCGTTAAACCCTTTTAATTAAACGAAATTTTTCAATAGTAAATTTGGGGGGTGTTACACCATATCTATAAATATTATATATTAAGATTACAACATAACTATTTAGAAGTATTTTTTTCATTTAGATTTATTACCTTTAAGCCATGAGCATATCCACATAAGTGGAATTTTGATTTTACATTGCTTATCTAAACTACATTTAAGACTTGTTCCACTAAAAGCTCATACACCAACAAACCCTATGTATAGTTTGATTAATGTTCAAAATCATCTAAAAGTCTATTAAACTTAAAGTGGTGCAACAAACAAAAATGTCGTAAACATATAAACTATACACATAATAACAACTTCTTTATCAATATAGTCCAATTGAAAATCGATCAATTCTTCGATGATTCATTTTATGATTTTAGGAGATAGGGGTCTAATGTTTTGTACCCTTATAAATAAATTTTAGAAATCATCAAGTCTGTAGTAAGTATATAATTTTATTGCTATGCTACATACTCCAAGTCTTGAAATTAAAGATGTGTTTGCTATATTAAAAGGGATGAAGCTACTTTCTATGTTGAATCCTTTCTTTTCTTTATCCTAAGAAGATAATAACCAACTCGATAAGTTGTCACTTACGTCTATAACAAAAAATTATGCTAATACAACAAAAAGAGCCCTTGAGAACATTACCTTTTGTGCATTTGATAGATAACTGTAAACATTATTTAATTCATTAATTTTGTATGAATATTTAATACGGTTTGATGCAACTGTCAAATTTTACCATTAATTACAAAAAATATACTAATCACATGTTGACATTTTACTTTACAATATCATTAACAAATTTATGGTAAAACTCAAAATATGTTAATAGCTTACTCATATCAATAAATACTTTTTATTTTACTAAAACCTACATTTCAATTAAGACTCTTCAACAAATATTCAAATCTACAACCATAATAACAAATATATCTATATGTATATATGTATATATATATAGAATGATAGTAATATAAACTAAAAATTATAGTAATAAGCATAACATATACTTGAACTAAATTATACCAAATGTAGCAATATATTCATAAATTATAAAATTTTAGATAAATCTAAATAAAATTATAAAATGTTAGTTAAACAAAAAAAAATTAAACAAGTCATTCTAAACTTAAAGGAATACCTAAAAATTAGTGGATGAGAGTATCAAAGTGAAATGTAGTGTATAAATCTTGGTTAAATCTGAATGAAAAAAAACTCTATTACTTTAGGATTAATGGGGGACTATTTTGGTTAATTTTTAATTGAAAAGATTATTTTAGTATTTGATAAACCCAAAATTGTTATTTTTGATATTTGATTCTTATAAATAGAGATATGGTAAACAGTAATACTAGTTAATAAGGATATCTATCGGGGAATTGTATATATGTATCAAATATAGAAATGACAAATCTCTATACGAAACGGTGCATAGAGATTTTGATTTTGATTTTTTTTATGAAGTACACTAGGGAAGGAGGGAGATTAATGGAAGAGAAAATACTAATAATATATTTGATAAAAATCTATCCTAAAATTTATCAATAATTAAAGTACCATTAACAACTAGGCCAATGGGAGCTTGCATTGAGATTTTAATTTGAATTAATATAGTACACACGTTCTTGTATAACGGCTATAAAGTAAAGTATAAATATGTATTAGTGAGGAGACCATAAAATTAATTAAAGTACCATTAACAACTAGGCCAATGGGAGCTTGCATTGAGATTTTAATTTGAATTAATATAGTACACACGTTCTTGTATAACGGCTATAAAGTAAAGTATCAATATGTATTAGTGAGGAGACCATAAAATTATTTAAAAAAATATATATATAATATACAATTACAATAAGGACGTCTTTTGACATCCAATAACTAATATTTATCATCGAATTAAATCTCATCCGGTATGTCAGCCCCGACTCACTTGTAATCCCATAAAATTAAAGATGTGTTTGCTATATTAAAAGGGATGAAGCTACTTTCTATGTTGAATCCTTTCTTTTCTTTATCCTAAGAAGATAATAACCAACTCGATAAGTTGTCACTTACGTCTATAACAAACAATTATGCTAATACAACAAAAAGAGCCCTTGAGAACATTACCTTTTGTGCATTTAATGGATAACTGTAAACATTATTTAATTCATTAATTTTGTATGAATATTTAATACAGTTTGATGCAATTGTCAAATTTTACCATTAATTACAAAAAATATACTAATCACATGCTGACATTTTACTTTACAATATCATTAACAAATTTATGGTAAAACTCAAAATATGTTAAATCTCATCCGGTATGTCAGCCCCGACTCACTTGTAATTTAGGCTTCGTTTGGTTTATGGAAAATAATAAGAAAAGGAAAAAATATTACATGGAAACTAATTTTCATGCATTTGGTTATTGGGAAAACTATAACGAAAGTAAGTAAGAAGAAAAAAATTAGGGAAGGTTATACCACATCTTTTTCCTCACCAAAACCTATGGAACATAACTAACCGATAGATTTCATCAACATTTTCAACTTCCTTACTGGTAACTTTTTTTATCTCCTTCTTCGACCTTTCTTACTCATCTCATGTCTCCACAAACAGGTCATAGCCTTCATAGCGATTGTCTATTAGATTCTAGCAACTTCCTATAAGCAAACCTTTGGCTCACCCAACTCCAAATTGATTTGCAAATCTAACAGCTCTATTTTAATAGGTAAGGTTAATTATCTTTCGATTTGAATTTGGAACCCTAAATTGATTTTCAAGTTCGGGGTTTATGGTTGTTAAATTTGTTGTTGGCGGTGTTGGTTTACCAGGTGGCGTTAGGGGTGTTGGTGGCATTGGTGGGCACCTTCATCTTCTCCATATTCTTTGTTTTCTTGTTGCTTCAAAGCTCCTGTCTGGCATGAGACAATGAGCACAACAATGTGATACTTGGTTGTTGCAACCAAGAAGACACTCCCCCTTTTGTTTGTGTTGGTGATGTGTAGACGGCACCGCCTGTGTCCCTAGATTCAAGATAAAGAGAACTATCATGATATTGACAAGCCATATGCCCAAGCCATATCTAGCAAGTTGATGGTGATGGTAGTGGTGGTGATTTTTTTTAAGTCAATGCAAGCTTTTAAAATTCCTCAAGTGATGAGGAATTTAAACAAGACGGTTATTATTATTATTATTATTAACTTTTTATTTAAACATAGATGTAGTTTTTATATATTTTGGTAAATAATTTGTACTAAAAAAGTTAATTAAAGAAAATTAAAAATATTAATAAAATAATATTAAAATACGATGGAAATACAAATTGCTGCTATATTTATAAAATAATGGGTTTTTGATATAGTACGGAACTAAAAAGTGCATTAGTAATGAGTTATTGAATTATCAATATTTGTTGTACCATGTCTGAAAACAAAAAGATATATGGAATATTTTAAATATTTTTAGATTTTTTAGAAATTATCAGAAGTTATTTATGTAATAGTTTAGAATGTTTCTAAAAAATTTTGGTATTAGTATTGAGTTTATGGAGTTTTTATGATTTTCTTAGAAAATTCATAGAAAATTTTATGTATAATATAATATTTTAATTTTATTAAATATATGAGAGTATTTAAATAATAATAATAATAATCAACTTTTAAAAAAAATTTCTTTCTACAAAATCAAACACTAAAAATTTATATTTTTGACAAAAAAATTTCAACAACCAAAGAAGAGAAAAAAAGTTAATTTTCCTTTTTTTTTCCTTTCCTTTACTTTTTTTTCCTTTTCCTTTATTTGTAACTTTCTGCATATCAAACAAACCCTTAAGGCTCCCTTTGGTTTGTAGAAAGTTAATTGGAAAGGAAAATATAGAGGAAAGAAAAAAAAAATTATTTTCTTTCATTTGTTTAGTTGTTGGAGAAAATTTTGTGGAAAATTGAAATCTTGAAAAATATTTTTAGTGTTTGGCATATAGAAAGAAAATTATGAGAAAACTCAAATATTATTATTTTAATTTTTTATATATTTAATAAAAATTAAAGTATTATATTAATATATAAAAATTTTCTTAAAATCTATAATAAAATTATAAAAATTATATAAACTCAATACTAATTCCAAATTTTTTCAGAAAAATTCTAAAATATTACATATATAACTAAGCATAATTTTTTTAAAAAAAATTTGTACAATATTAATAACATTCAAAAATTCCTATTAATAAGAGATATAATAAGTAAAAATAAAATAAAATAAATCATCCTACTTTACTTACCAAAGTAAGAATTTAAAAACTAAAACTCATGCAAACCAATAAAGCTTCTAAACATTAATATGTCAAGATCAGCACTCAGAATTTTTTTTATAAATATCTAAAAAGGGATTATATTAAAAATATAATTTCAACTAAATTAAACTTTGCCTCAAATAATAAATAAAGTAAGTAAAAATTATACACACACAAAGACATTTAAATTTATTTATATACAATTATATACAAAATAAAACATTATAAAAAATGTATAAATATTTTTTTTGAATCGTATATTATTTGTATTTGTTGGATTAGATATTTATTTTGTTTGACTTTTCGTCGACTGGATCGTATATTTGATTTGAAAAAAAATCGGATCGGTTATTTGCTTATTCGGATCAGATCGCTTCAGATATTGGATCAAATAAGCAGATACCGAATAACATGAACAACTCTATTAAATATATATCTGTTTTTATATCCGTATCAATTTGTCTCTATTTACCTAATATAAAATTTTATTTTTATTTATTATTTATATAACATCTAATATATTTTTTAAAGTTAAAAGTAAAAATATAATTAAATTTAAACAATTGAAATATATAATTTTAATATTAAATGATTTGTATTTTGAATTGAATGTGTTTTATTTGAAATTCGATGGATTTTATTAGGTAAATATATAAATAAATATAGAAAACGGAAGAAAAAAAATATGCAGCAAATTTGGATACAAAAATATGTTAGATTGTGACAGAATCATTGTAAAGTAAGTGAAATCAGCGATAAAGTTAAATTTGACAAAAGATGTATGTATCATGTATGTATTGTGTGTGTGTATATATATATATGTGGATTGCGACGGAATCATTATAAAGTAAGTGAAATTAGCGACAAAGTCAAATTTGATAATATATATTTATGTATATATAGGGGGTGAGAAAGAAAACAAATTTTTTTTTTTTATAGATGACAACTTATTGAAGAAAGATGATAGGAGTTAGATGAGTAGATGAGAATTTAAAAAGTTTGTTGTCGGAGAGTGTACTTAATAAACTTTCCTAACTTTTCAATTTTTTTCCTCAAGTTCTGACAAGGAAAATAATCTAGTATAAGTTTCCCCATCTTTTTCTTCCTAATTTTTTTTTTTTTTTTTGTAATTTTTCTGACAATCAAATACTGTAAAAGTATTTTTTATTAAATTTTCTTTTCTTTTCTTAAATTTTTTCTAAAACCAAACATAGCATAAAGGTCGGCCGACAACTGGATTGATTGTTGGCATTAACAACAGGACTAATCAGTATCTGTGTGGTCCGAATTAATTAATTTTGTCTTATTGCAAATTATTCCGTATGTGATTTTTATATGGTCACGTACAGTGAAGATAGGTGCGTCCGGCGGCTTCGTCCATGGGAACGTCAGGTGCAAGGCTGTCCGAGAATCTAAGTTAATGGTCGGCATATTGCTTTTAAATTTTCTCCGGAAGGAACCTGGCTGATATATATATTACTCTTGTCAATAATGCACGATAAAAATGAATATAAGGATTCCTAATATATTGCAATCTTTATTCTTGGTTTTCCTTTCCTTTAAAGCTCAATCTATAAGGATACAATAAGAACAATGATATTATACAGCTAGAACATCACTTAATTTGCCGCTTTTTTTTTTTTTTTTTTTTTTTTTTTTTTTTTATTCTGAGCAACATCATCTTTTCCTTTAAATTTAAGGTCGGACACACCTATCTTCACTTGATTTATTAAGCTACCATACAACAATCTTCCACTTGGAGATTGAAAATAAAGATATCATCAATCCGACATATTCACCATCTAGCCACAAGCAATGATGTCATCTCTAATAAAGGAGGTCAATTGAGATCATGTACATCATCAATATCTTAGTGTCAATACGCTAATTCAACATATTGGTAAAATTCTTCAAACCAAACACCTTATGCAAGATTTATACCTTATCTTTCACACGATTGCAAATGGAGGGATACCTTCTTCAAATATGCTTCATTCTTAAGTGACATACTCGATTTTATACAAGTCAAATTACACTCTAATTATCACAGTAAAGAATAGCATCATCTTGTATTCATTCAATCTCTTATGGAAACATGAATAACCATATCATTTCTATACTTACATCTAACATGGGCACATATTAAATTTCTAAAGTAGATAAAATGACACACTTCTATGCTTGGAAATTTAGTTGATGGAAGTACTTCCTACAATGAAAATATAAATAGAAGTAAAACTATTGGTATTCAAGTCCTCAAAGAAAATAACATCAACATATTAGGTTATTTTCCAACGTTGGCTTTATTTGTGAATGATATAAATTATGGACTTTTGTGTCAATTAATCTTGTATAAACTTAATTGATGTAAGTATAATCAACGTGGGATTAATGTATCTAATTGGATGTGGACCTTATGTGCAGAGATTTTATATGTTTTAGGTTATTAGTGGACCTAAGTAAAATTACCCGATAAATAACATGACAATTCTCTCTCTCTCTCTCTCTCTCTCTTTCTTATATATATATATATATGATTGTGGTCCCTAGTTTATACACACTTAAGTTCTAACCGATTCCCTTCACCCTTAATAAACAAAGGAGAGTGCACTATTTGGACCACATGACCACCCATTCAAAAACTATTACAAATTAGATAGTATTAAATCATCATCTTCCCCATCATTCTCCCTTATAGAAACACTAAATTGTTAAATACTCTCTCTAACTCTCTTTTTTTATCCCTTATTTTCTTCTCTTTTCTCTTTGTGCCATCGATAACTTCCCCCCTCTTTTCTCCATTCATAGGATCCATATCTTTCTTTATTCCTAAGTAAGGGTGAGTTAGATCTTAGAAAAAGGTTGAGTCTCGCCTTAGTTTTTCTTTATTTCAAAAAAAGGTTGATCTTTCTCCGGTTTTCTCTAACTTTTAAGCTTTGTTTTAGCTTTCATGAGATTTTAATGAAATTTTCTTGGTATTGTCTTTGGGTTTTTGCAAAGGCATTCTAGGGTTGAAGGTTTAAAGGATTTTCAAGCTTAAAGAAAATCTCTTTCATCTTCTATTTTGGTGCGTTTTGTTGAGTTTCTTAAGGTAAACTACTATATTCCCTATTATGTGGATAGTGTTGGTTGTGTATGAGTGTTTTTATTTCATTCTTGTGTAAGAATGACCTTTTATGGTTGAAAGTATGATTTAAAGCATGCCATCTAGTCATTAACACCACAAATCTTAGGAATTCATTTACACCATCTATATATTATCTAATCAACCTACTTAAGTATACCAACAATCGATCCCTTATATCTTATATTCAAAATAAAATTGAGTAAAATAATTTAGGAACAAGTACACCAACAACATCTTGACTAAACTTTTATAACATGTACATAGGTTACTATATCTATAGCTAACAATGCTAACAACAACAATAACAACAATGATATCAAAGCTACATTTCACATAGCAAAAATGAGAAAGCACAATGCTATCATAATCATTAAAACGCATGACAAAAATATTTAATATATATCATGTCAACAATAAAGAAGAGCGAATATGAAAATTTTAAACCTCTAAGGAAAAAATGATGGCACCTAGAGAAGAAAAATAAGGAAGGCTGGTGATCGTGCCTATAGAGGCAACTGATGGAGAAGGAGAAAGAAGAGGTGGATGAAGCAATAATGACGGATCACAAATAGAAACAACTAGTTAATGCATTAGCTCTCTATGAGTTTGTGTGAATGATAGAGTTAAATGGATGTCTACTAAGTTAAAAGAAAAGAAAAAAATCCACATAGGTATAGATGCTGCTTTTGTTTTGGAACTACCGTCTATGCCTTAATTTTTTTTTCCAAAAAAAAAAATCATCATGTCAACTAATATACTACGGTTTTAACTTATAGCTATGACTTAAAAGCCTAGAAAAAAGCGATGAGGTTTAGATGGTGAATTTTAAATTTATAACCAGTGTATATGTTGTTAAAAATAAAGTACCCATAATCTTCTCAATTTTATTTTACCGGAAAAGTTACATATGAATACTTTTATTATAATAAAAGTATATGTATTGTCATTTTTAAATTTTTTTTTGTAGTAGTAATATTATCAATATAATGTGTTACATCTACCCATCCCTTGTCCATCTCTCATTTTTTCTCATTTCCAACTTATTTTACTTTTATACCGGGCAATATACTAATTTAAGTATAATAATATATTATTAGTAAGGTAAAAGATAACAAGATATATGATATATTTACTACTTAAAAAGGTTAGAAAAGAATTTTTTTAAGAATGTAGGTTTTTTTAATATATCATTTTTATTTCTTAGTATAATATAAATGTTTTGTAAAAGAAGTTAAATACTTATCTATAACCATTAGGGTTGTAATTTTTATTTTATTTGAAAGGATTAAATACTTTTATTTACAATGTGCTAAAGAATACTTTTATAATTTTTTACTTATTTTTTTAATAATAAATAATTATAAAACATAATGACTAAAGTTTTACTCTAAAAGACAAAAATAGTGAAAAGGCATACAACTTACGGGAGGAAGCTATTTTTTTTATTATAAAATTTTGATTCTGCAAAAAGCATATCACAAGAAGAAGAAAAAATCTCAACGCGTTTTTTTTTTAACAACCTTTTCAACTTTTAATTTTCAGATAGTTTAGTAGCTTTCAAAATTTAAATTTTGATATAAATTTTAAACAATAATGTTAACTTTAACTAATTTTGTGAAACAAGAACTCAATGTAAGTTTTCTGGTCGATACGATATAACAAACGCGGGATGCGTCTTAAATTATTTTGTTTCCTAGTGGTCCCATCCTTCGAACATACACGAAGGTTTCAAAAATTTCAGGTCACAGGTACTACAGTACTAGTATGTATATTATAGGGAAACGCAACGGGCTAACAAGCTCTCAAACTGGAGGGCAATTTCGTAAGAAGATGCCTGTCGGCGACACGCTTAAAATGATAGCAAAGCCAACATAAGCTGCTGATGGTTACAGGGCTCACGCCAATTTACAACCACTCCACAGAGTCCACATTTTAACACCGCACACCCCTGAAACCCACTCTCTTGTTGTTTTCTCTTCCGCTGTTAAACCAACCAAAGCGTCTGACGTCTCTCCATCCGAAGCTCTAGCTCTCCCCCATCCCCACCCCAGAAAACCGTCTCCGCCGTTCCGGCCACCGAGATACCCACTCTCTCACTCTCTCTCTCCCTCTCTCCGTCTCACTCGGTTAAATAATCTCCAAGAACAAAAAAAGACCCTAAGCAGAGTTCAGGAAGCATGAAAATCCTAACCAATTATAGTTTTCTTCCGCCATTTTCACGCATTATCTTAACCCTTTCCGTCCTCCAACTCTCTTGTTTTCTTTTTCACTTTTCGGACGCCATTGACGGTAGTACACATTCTCCTTTCTTCCACACATCAACCCCTTCAGGTGCTTATTTCGAGCTAGTCAGTATAAATTAAACAGGAGTTTGATGTTGTTTAGTTTCTCCTCTTGTTTTGGATTTCTCCAAAAAAAAAAGGAGATTAAAAATAAAAATAAAAGCAAAGAAAAACAGATCCTGTCACTGGATTTTCCATTATATTAGGTGGTATGTCCGTCGCTTCACTATTTAATAATTACTATTGTCGTTTGTAGTGTCAGGCACTGAAAGTCGTGAGAGAAATTCAAATGTTGGTGGGTTAGTTACGATTATCCGGCGGTCTGTTGCTGAGGGGCCTGCTGGTTCGGTGAATTCCTCGACGACCTTAATTTTAGCACCGAAGAGGACGCATCGGAGAGATCCTCTTGATGGCTTCAATCTTTATACTGGAGGCTGGAATATCAGTAACCTACATTACTGGGCTGTAAGTTTTAAGTTTTTTTTTGTTTTTTTGTTCCCCCTTTGATTTGTTTGTACGTTTTTTTTTTGCTTTTAATCTTGCAAGCAAGCTCGTCAGTTAGCGTAGTTTACTGTGTGGCAATTTTGGGCCGGTTCCTTCCTTGAATCTATCTTCCTTTCTCGTTTCATTTTAATTTTAGCATCTTCAATCGGTAAATTTTGCGGAAGGTACGGTAATATTGTTATTAATTAGTCATGGTCGACACATTTCTATTTTATCTTTTGTTTGTGATTACAGAAAAATAAAATACTATAATTTAGCCAGTAATATATATACACACACAAACGATGAGTTTTTTTTTTATTTTCCCAAAAAACAAAACAGAGATTGTTATTTACTTGGCAACTGATTCCTGACCCCTATGCTACTATTCTATGATTAAAGGCATCTCAGTCAAGCCTTTTCTGCCTATGGATTCCTTTTTTCTTTGCCCTTCTTCCTTCTTTAGAAAGATTTATTTTTCAGAATTATAATTGATTGAAATGGATACTAGCGTAGCGTAGCTTAGCTAGCTAGCTCCACCTGATGTTCTCCCGCACAATAATAGCGCAAAACGTTAGTCAGACTCCCAACTATGGTTTGTAGTGCACTGTATTTTCATCCTTGACAGCTACTAATTGTACATCCGTAAAGAATCGAATCATTGTGCTTTACGACCTTCATGAAAGTGGTGGGATTTCTTGTCTTTCTAGTGATTTCTTCTCCTTTTCTAATAATATAGCCCGGTGTTTTGTAATCCTACAAATTACTAGCTGTATAAAACAACAATAATGATAAAAAAGAGTGTTACTGGAAAGAATTATATTCTGAATGGAAATATTTCTCATGCTTTTATTAAAACGTGCATTTCTGGTTAGAGCTTACTTTAAGATTTAGCGAGATTGGAGCACGCTTGCTTCGATTGCTGTCCACGAACTTCCTCCTGGTGTATTTCCGGGCTACTAGGAAGATGATGAGTAGAAAGAAAGTAGGCAAGTGGCGAATAGTGATGGCTCTTTGGGGATGCTTCATTACGGGGTTTACAACTCTCTCTCACAGTCTCACTCCTTTTTTTTTTTTTTTTTTTACCTGATTCAGAGCTGTATGCATTAGGTTTACTACAATATTAATACTTTATTATCAACTCTTGCACTCGCAAAATATGTTCGTGCAGTGTTGCCGTTGCTGTTATTAATCTTGGTGTAAATTTAAGCTCAAGTCCTGGAGCGACTCACTTTATCCGACCACATATGATTGAAGCGTTGCTAGAAGTATATTTTTTTTAGTATTTTTGCCACCCGCCTTCTCTCCCTCTGTTCTTCCCAGATGGGGTTTTCTACATTGCTCATTTCCCTTTAAATTTAAATTCATATAATCCGTCAAGCGTTAGATAAGAGAATGATTAGCATCTGTCGCCCTTATAGTGACACATGGTAACAAATCAGGCCTGTCTATCATATAATTTATAAAATTGAGAACCCTTTATTTTTAACTACTCACCTGATTTGAATTTGCATAGCTGTTGTCTGTTGTTTGAGCCCTTATGGGCTCTGCTTATGCTACTGCTTGTGTCCCTGTCGGTGACAAATAACTGCAGAATAAGTCACGCTAGGCTGGGCATTTCTATGCTATGTGAGTGGTGGCGGCCACCCATGCTAAAGTTTAGCTTGAGTTGGCCTCAAATGGGAAAGGTGCCTCGATAGTCTATTGGACCTAGTTCTTGGAGTGGAGTGATGTTGTTATTTTGGACTTTAAAAACTTAATCGTTAGACTTATCTGTCTCATTTTGATTGCAGTCTGTTGGCTTTACTGCTGTTCCGCTGTTTATCATCGCTGGCATCTGGTTCCTTGTCTTTGGTTTTTGCTTATTTATCATTTCCATCCGCCATTGCTGTTGCAAAAGGGAACCCTTTGGCTACTCACGAGTGTGTTATGCTCTATCCCTCATGCTCCTCATCTTCTTCACTATTGCTGCCATGTAAGCCCTCTTTCTCGTTTGTGCCCTTATTTGTGCCCTTCCTAACAAACAACACCCTAATGCATTCGTCGCTTGTTTTGGTTGATTCAGCATTGGATGCTTTGTCTTATACATTGGACAAGGGAGGTTCCATAGTAGCACAACAAGTACTTTAGAATATGTCCTAGACCAGGCAGAAACTACAGTTCAGAAGCTTAGAAACGTGACCGATTACCTTTCTGCGGCCAAGCAGATAGGGGTTAATGGTGTGGGTCTACCTTCCAGTGTTCAATCCGATGTAGACCAAATTGTGACGAAGACCAACTCGTCTGCTAACCTTCTTGAAGACAAAACAACAAATAATTCTGATGACATTCAAAATGTCCTGGATTCAGTGTAAGTTATGACCCTAAAGTCTTTAGTTTTTTCTTATTTTCTATTTTGGCCACATACACTGTACTGATGGTAGACCTGTTCTTGCAGGAGACTAGCTCTCATCATAATAGCTGCTGTTATGCTATTCTTAACTTTTCTTGGATTCTGTAAGTTCTTTTGATCTTTTTAGTTAGATCTTGAAATTCGTCTCTGACTTCTTGAAAGCGTTGTTAACATCAGAATTGTTTGGATTGTGTTTTCAGTATTATCACTGTTCGGCCTGCAATCCCTTGTCTATGTGTAAGTCAGATGATATTGAACTGATAGTCCTTTTTTTTTTTTTGTAAAAAAAAAAAAAAAAAAACCTATTCTGATACTGTTTTTCTATGAAAATCCTGCAGCCTGGTGGTTTTTGGATGGATTTTTGTTGCTGGAACATTCATATTATGTGGGGTATTCCTTCTTCTCCACAAGTAAGCTCTCCATTTTGTTTTCTAGGATTAGGGCCAGTTGTGAAGGTGGGGAGGGGGGGCGAGAGTAACTCAAATTTAAAATTTATCCAATTCATATGCGGGCCAATTTTCAGCAAATAAAAGTGCCTTATGAATTGTAAGAAGTCAGAAATATTCCACGATCTTTTCCTTTCCTTCGTTAATTTATTTTTTCCCGTTGCCAGTGTGACAGAAGATACTTGTGTCTCTATGAATCAATGGGTCCAACATCCTACCGAGCATACAGCTTTAGATGATATATTGCCCTGTGTTGACAATACTACATCCCAAGAGACTTTGAAACGCAGCAAGGAAGTAACTTCGCAGCTAGTTGATGTAATCAATCAGGTCATTACCAATGTTTCCAACATCAACTTCTCACCAAATTTCCCCCCTATGTACTACAATCAATCCGGTCCCCTGTTACCCCTTCTCTGTAACCCGTTCTATAAAGATCTGTCGGATCGACCTTGCTCTTCTGGTGAAGTTGACCTGGATAATGCAACTCAGGTAACTCATTTTGACCTTTCATAAACCATATGAATTTAATCATATATGCTTCAATTTAAGAATCCATAACCTATCTGTGCGGTAAATTTCCATGCGTGCAGGTTTGGAAGAATTATGTTTGTGAAGTTTCGTCTAGCGGGATCTGTGAAACTCCAGGCCGTTTAACACCGACGTATTACAACCAAATGGCAGCTGCAGTGAACGTCAGCTATGGTCTGTACAATTACGGTCCTTTCCTAGTTGAGTTACAAGATTGTACATTTGTTCGACAGACGTTTACGGACATAACTAGGGATTATTGCCCTGGTCTTCAGCAATACAGTAAATGGGTTTATATTGGACTTGCGATGGTGTCTGCTGCTGTGATGTTGTCACTTACGTTCTGGGTTATATATGGTAGAGAACGCAAGCATAGGGTCTATACTAAGCATGCCATGGACGGTGCTGCTGTTAAGACTTAGTGACGAGTATATAATGTATATTGTTTGTTGTGTCGTATATCAGTGAATTGTGTTTTGTTACTGTTGGTTTTAGTTTCAGGCGTCGTACATAAACCAGAATGCCGACTTGTTAGATTCCATATTTTTGTAATTTTATTTAAGAGGGTAGCTACGCTTTTTGTGTTGTCTATGGCCATCGCTTACATCGCAACTTTTGAATGGGTTTTCCGCCATTTAGTTATTTTTATTTTTTGGTAATTTATTTAGTTCTCATTTGGTGCAAAATCTCCCTCAGAGTGGGTTTGGTGAGGTCCACTTTCCTACACATCTCTCTCTGCATATCGGTCTAGAAGCTGCGGATTATTACTTAAACAATAACCAAACCATGAGATGTGTGAAGGACAGTTTCCTTCTAGAGTCGTTGATTGGTAGGGATTAACCATGATTTATATAACCCGATTCGTCACATCAAGTTAATAAACTAGATTGATTGGTTCAGTATTTTACATATATTAAAGCTGGTAACACATGGTAGTTTATAAATTAAGGTAGGTTAATATGAATTAACTCATGACATGCTGTGATTTGGTGACTATCACCTCCACAACCATCCACTACACCGCCACTAACACAAACAAGTCCACAACCACCACTAACCTCCACCCTACCCTTTTCCCCCACCAAAAAAATCCATCATGTACTAAATTGGTCCATTGACAGTTGGACATAGCTAGATCCGTTTTTGACTTAATTCAACATATCTTAGATTGGCTCGAGAGGATGGATTAGGACAAGAGATGTCAAGTCAGAATATATAAGGTCCATCATGACCTTGCCCTTTTTGCATGTCTGAGCAAGAATCATTCAACCATGTTTTCTTGCATTGTACTGTGACGAGGAAGATCTGGTATGAGATTTACAATTGGCTTGGATGCACATCGTTGATATTAAGATCTGTTGAGGATAACACTGTTACTTGTCTAGGAGGTAAAAGAAAGGGAATAAGGGGGAAATTTAGAACACAACATTCTTCGCAATAACCAGAACTATATGGGAATTCAGAAATAATTTGGTGTTTGAAAGTCATCAAGTATGCATAAGATAGATGATTATGTTCATCAAATCAAGGATTGGTTTTTGGATCACGAATAGAAGAAAGAAGATTCCTTATAGAATCAATGAGGTGGTTCACAATGTGCAGGTTTTCTTATGATTCGGGGGTTCAGAAGGGAGTGTATTTCTTTAGTTTGTTCTTTGTGCTTTTGTTGTCTTTTTACTTTGTAATCCCTCCTCTCAATTATAAAAAAAAAAGGTCCATCATGACCTGACCCATCCATGCTTATCTCGGCTCGGTTTGTCCTATCTTGATTAGGAGTGTATAGAATAAAGTTAAACCGACAACCAAATTGCACAAAACTGTAAGGTTTGGTTAATGGGTAAAAATATATATTATTTTGTTAAATATTTTAAAGATAGTTAGGGGACCAAATTTCTAGTTAATTGACAATTATATATATTTGGTTTAGACTATTACTACATTGCTATTTTTGTTTCTTTTATGATATGTATTGTTCTAGATTTGTTGGATATATCCAATAATTAACTGTAATAGATTATTGTAGACCTTATGGCCTTGATTTGTTGGATATATCCAATAATTAACTATAATAGATTATTGTAGACCTTGTAGATGGTTTAATTTTGGAACCAAAATGATTGATGGCTTGATAGTTGGATATATCCAATATTTTCTTATAACTTTTTGTGAATGATAGAGATATATTGATATATGTTGTTAGTAAAAATTTCTTGTTCTTTTGTTTGTTTACTTTTTTTGGTTAATCATTAACCACATCAAACCAAACCTCAAAATTCTGGTTTATTTTGGATGATATATGTTTTTTGGCAAAATATGGATTGGTTTAGTTAATGGTATTAATTGCAATTAACCAAACCGTGTACATCCCTAATCCTAGTTTGTCTTAGGCACTTAGCCTAGTCCAATCCATCTAGGTCTAATCTATAGTATCCCTATCCGACTCATCTCGTATGTTCTTATCTAGTCTACCTCAAGTTGTCTTGTCCTATCTAAGTCTATCTTGGCCCAACCCTACTTGATACTACCCATCCCACTCAAACCTGACCATCCTTGCCCACCCCAACTCGATCCAATTCATTCTAACGCATCTTGATCTTACCCACCCTATCCGTACTCATATTATCTTGGCTTAACTGCTCTATCCTAACTCGACCCATCTGACTTGTCTTAACTAGTCCTACCCATGCCCAACTTGAGATGTTCTAGTCCTTGTTGTTTCGGCCTAGTCCAATCTATCTTGACTCGATTTAGTCGAGCTTGATGGTGGTGGTGACGTGATGGTAGTGGAAGTGTTGGTTGTAGGTTGGTGGTTTGTATGTATATTGACTCATAGCAATCCATAGTTAATCCCTAAAATCCATGGGTTAAGATAGTTTGGGGTTTAAAATTAATCATCAACCTTTGGCCACCATGGATTATATGCGTTTAAACAATCCCAACTAGCAATATAAAACTCATCATGCCAAATGGGTTTTTGAAGATGCATTCATTTTCGCAATATTGAAAGTACTCTTTTAGTCCACCATTGTATTGGATACTTGTCAAGAAAACAACTTCTCCCTAGGTTTTATAGACTTCAAATCAAAATGTGTACATTCTGAAACCCCATTTAAGAGATTTATATAAATATAGTTCTTATAGTTGAACTATTACAAGAAAACAAAATGGAAGCCTAAACATATCAAAAGATACAACAATTAAAGATAACTACACACCCTAGATTTTTAGGTGGATTAAATGTACTTTGTAAAAATAGAGAATGAATCTTTAGAAACAAAAGAAGGAGAATATTGAGGGTCATTGAATGAAGAAGTGGGAGGTAATAAGATGATGAAATACCCCAAAATCCTAATTTATGAATTATGGTAAAATAAGGATTTATTAGGGAAATTAAGTAAATAAATTATCTTATTAAAATAAAGGAAAATTAATTAAGGCAAAACAAAGAGAAAATAATAAATAAATTATTTAGAAAATTTTGGACATTTTACTAACTAACATGCAAGTCCTTCCCTACTGCCCCCTGTCGTTTTCTTTCCATTTTTGACCCAACCAAACCGCAGCTCCCCTCCACGCGTTCCTCCCTTTCCTTCTCTTCCTCCCCCCGACCTAACCTGCCATGGCAGGACTACACTGCCTGCCACCGCCGGCCGGTGGTCTTGCCTCACCTTCCCCACTTGTCCTCTTCCTCCTTCGTCGTTTCCCCCCTTAAATTAGCCTATAAATACCCCATTAGTAGCCTGGGCGAGCTTCTATTTTGGTAACCCAAAAAATCCCGGCCTTGCACCACCGCCCGATCAGGTCCTTATTTCGCCGCCATCGACGATCGCCGCAGCCAACTTTACCCACCGAATCCTTCCTTGAACCACCCCTTGCAGAACTAAGCTTCCCTCCTTCCTCGATTTGACTTGTATGAGCCACCCCGGCCGTGCAAAGTCAGCTTCCCAATCAGCCCTCACCAACCCCGCGCTGCCCCTCGCCCCTCCATCCACCGCCAATTCTGCCGCAACCAGCACCTCCTCCACCCTCCAAAACAACCAGGGGACTTCACCCTACCTTCCCATACCTCCATCTCTCCTTGCCTCTCTCTCCTTCTACCTTCTCCACCTTCCACCACCTTCGGCCACCGTACCGACCGCCGTGTGCCGCCACTTCCGGCTGCACCACCACCTCCATTCCACCCCTCTCCACCTGACACACCTTCCACCACCTCAAACACCCCCTCATTCCCTCTCCTTTAGCCTATAACCCCATCTTTCCACCTGTAATCCCCCAAAAATTTTAAAAGCCTATAATTTATTAAATTACTTTTATTAGGGATAATTTAACTCTTAAACTTATTTAATTTAATTACGTTAAGGATTTTGCCTTTTAAATTTATTTAACTTAATTATTTTGTGGGTTTTAAGTATACCAAATTAGATGTGAGTGTTTAATAAATTAAAATAAATAAATTGCTATTTTACCATACTCATTTTTATTTAAATAAGGTTCAAACCATTATTTTTCTAAAAGCTACCTCCTTAAACTAATCTAATAAGATAAATTACTAAAATTTTTATTATCTACCAAAAATACTATGACTCACCCCATAATTCATTTTAATTATTTTCTTCCCTAATTATTTTCCTTAATCCTTTTTTTTCTCTCTCCCTTATTTTCCTTTTCTCTTCCCCTTTCCTTTCTCCCTTCTCTCCCCCATTTCCCCCGACTGGGCCAGCCCACCGGCCCAGGTCAGTTCTCTCCCCTTCCCCCCATCTCGCACGCAGGCCTGACCTGCTTCTCCTTCGCCCGAACCGCCCGGCCGATTCTGTTTCTTTTCTCCCCTGGACCGACCGGTCCAGCCCCTTTCCCCTTTTCTTCTTCCCCATGCCCCGCTGCAAATCGCCGCCCTCCCTCTTCTGCGCCGACAACTCCTCTGCGCCGCCTGCACAACTTCTCCCTCTCTTCTGCACCGCCCGTCTGTCCCTCCTCGACCGACCGACCACCCCCACGCCTCACACAGGTCTGCTACTGCCCCTTCCTTTTTCCCGACCGAACCACAGGTCTGCCATGGCAGACCCACGTCCGCCTGCCACCGACGGCCGGCGTGCTAAATTTCAGCTTGCTCGTACCTCCCTCTGCCCCCTCTCTCAATCCTCCCCCATTTTCGAGCTTATAAATATCCCCACGAGCTCAGCATCGGGCTCTTTCGAAACCCCAACCCAGAAATCATCCTTGCGCCATCCCCATTTCAGACAACCACTCCGTCGCCGCCGCCCATCGCCGCCGCCCGATCCACCCACGAAATCCTCCCTTGCATCACCCTCCACCAACCTAGGCCTCCCTCACCCCTCGATTTGCTCTGCACGAGCCACCCCGGCCATGCAAAGAGCTCTTCCCGATCAGCATTGCTTCGTGCCCCGCCGCCCTTCTCACCACCGCCCACCGCTGGTGCCGCCACTTCCAGCATCCCCTCTGCCTTCTAAAACCACCAGGGGAGCTTCCTCTACCTCCCCATATCTTCTTTTTCCCCTGCCACCCTCTCCTTTTCCCTTCTCCTCCCTCCACCACTTCTCCACCTCTCTTCTCCCCCATCACCGCCGCCGTAGCCGCCGTCATGCACTGTGCGCCGCCGCTTGTGCCACCAGCACCCCTAGGTGGTCCTCTAAACTCCCCAACCCCTAAACCCTTGTTATACAAATGCTAGCTATTTTTAGTAGTATTATTAGTATTACTCTTAATGTTATAATTATTATTATTAATATTATTATTTAACCTAACCTTGAAATATTTATAACTGTTATTATTACTATTATTAATGACCTATAACTTTAGTATTATTATTTTAACATCATTATTGTTATTATTACTAGTATTACTATTATCATTATTATTATTATTATTTTAGTTCCTTGTCACCATTAGTAACATTATTATTTTTAATCCTAATGGTAAGTTGTGATAAGGGCAAGGTAGGAAGACTAGTTAATTTGGTTAGGGGGAAGTTAATCCATATTCTTTCCCTCTTATAGGCGAATCAAGTCAAAACCCGGAGGAGGCGTAGGAACGTGCTCCAAGACCGGTGTCGTATTAGGTAAGGATGTGGCTAAGGTTCTTACGTGTTATGTGACTTGTATGCCTTGGGTGCCTTGTATATATATCATGTCCTGTTGTGTATCACATGATTATCCTTAACGTGTTTTATGCGTAGCGCAGCTTGGAGTTAAGGTACGTGGTATGTGTTTTCTCATGACATGAATGTGATATCCATACGTGGTGATTATGATGTGCTGTGGCATGAATTAACCCTCTAGGAAATGCATGTTAGGGTAATTATTATTATGACATGGAGATGAAAAGATAAAAGAAATAAATGGGAAGTGAGTTGCTAAAGGGGGTATGAGGTTGACCAAAAGGAATAAGAGATGAGAACCATGCATGGGAATTCTAGGGTTTGCATGGGAACTTCGAGAGTTTGCATGGGTTGGATAAAGCTTGCATGGGGATGATCGTTACGTGAGAAAAGTTGTATTAAGGTGTAAATAAGCTAAAGGGAGAGTTGTGGAGTGTTTGGAGACTTGGGATGAAAAATAATACGTAGGTTGCCGTAAGGGTGTATAAGGGACCCGATTAGGGTTTTGGGAGAAAGTAGTAATCTGGGAAATGTGGAAGTAAAAATGATTAAGGGAGAGTGGAGTATGGGTTAAGAGTGGGAATTGTCATATAAGTGGTGATTATGGGTGTCATGGGAGAGAAGAGATATTGGGTGAAAAAGAGAGGGGTTACTTGTGGGAGAAGAAAGGTGCTAGGGTTGAAGTGGCCAACTAGGGTTTTTCGGTCACATGTGGAATCGAGGGGTAAAGCGATATGATTTGGGATTGGATCTAAATGAGATGAGGTGTGGGACGATAAATGGAGTAATGGTAGTGTAAGTGAGAGGAAGTTGGGCCACATAGGTCCAATTAGGGTTTCCAAGGGAAAACCCTAGAGGGAGATAGCATGTGGAGTGGATGTCACGAGGTGCTAGGCCTTAGCCCACGCTCTTAGGAGTTGGTTTTCATTATGTGTAAGCGTAAAGAGGAATGGATATCGAGGTGTGATAAGGGGTGCAAGAGTCCCAAGATATGGGACGGGCTCTCCTGGGAGGATAAGTGTGGATTAAGTTAGCCATGCATGTCAAGGGTAAAATAATTTCAAATAAGATATGTTAAGACACTAATCACTTAAAGAGGAAGATGTTGAGCCGGACCCAGACCGGTCCACCGGCGAATAATAGTGGCTAGGGCGGGGTGCCCTACATGACCGGTCCACCGGCTATAATAGTGGCTAGGGCCGGGGTGCCCTACATAACCGGTCCACCGGCTATAATAGTGGGGGATTCTGTGCTCAACAAAACGAACGTATTAATAATAAGACATGGGAAAGACACGAATTAATTACAGTGAAACATCATGTGAGTCGGGGCCAGACCTGTCCACCGGCGAATAATAGTGGCCAGGAGCGTTTTGCCCTGCATGACCGGTCCACCGGCTAAAATAGTGGCCAGGAGCGTTTTGCCCTGCATGACCGGTCCACCGGCTATAATAGTGGGGTTCCCGCACTCATATGAATTGATAAAAACTATGCTATGAATCGACTCTATATTTACCAGAGATCCAAAGAATAAGACTATCCGGACTGTAACTAGCCTTTATCATCTATTTTACTACATGTTTCTCATGTGATTATGCTATGTGTACTGGGTTGTGTGTTTTGTATGCTGGCCTTAGCACATCTGTTACCTTACTCAGTACGTAGCGTACTGACCATCCGTTTCATGGGTGCTGCTTATTCCCACGAGTAGAGGAACCACCTGAGTTTGTGCAGGTAGGAGACGATATATTCGATGCCTACGACTCTTACGAGGCATTGGGCGGGGCTGAGAGTGGAGCCTAGACTTGGCCTGGGGACCGAGAGCAACATGGCCGGACTCTCCTTTTCTTTTTGTTTTACCCTGCATTGTTTTATTTTAGTTATGTTTGTCGTACGATACTTTTGTTCCTTGAGAACCTTGTTTATGTACCCTTTTGGCTTGTAAACCTTTTCATGCGTAATCTGAATTTTATATTGTAAACTATTTGGCTTCCTTATGAATCCTAATTTTAAGTATTAGCTTTTGTCCGATGGTAATCTGTTTTAGCCTTAGCACTCAGTACTGGAACGGTAGGAGTGAACCGGTCTGGTACTGAGTGTGGCGGTAACATTCCCCATAATTCACGATTTTCTTATTTCGCTTCTGTTAATTCTTTCCGTTAAAACGAAATTTTTCAGTAGTAAATTTTGGGGGTGTTACACCACCTCTCTTCCTCCTCCACCGCCGCCGTGTGCCGCCGCCGGTTCCGCCACCAACCTTAGGTGGTATTTTAATTTTTCTAGCCCTTAAACTCTTTTTTTATAAGTGTTAATAATTTTTATTAATATTAATAGTATTACCCTTAATATTAATATTAATAATATTATTAATGTGTGTTATAATAATAATAATAATAATAATAATAATTATTATTATTATTATTAATCACTCTTATTACCGAACCTAACTTCAGAAATATTTATAACTATGGTATTATTATTTAAAAGGGTTACAACTTTAATATTAACATAGTTATCTTTACTACTACTACTACTACTACTACTACTACTACTACTACTATCTTCTTACTAATACTAACTTGGCCATTATCACTTTTATTATTGGTGTAAATGTTGGGACCCTTATATTACTATTATCCTTTTCGATTATTATCCTTATTATGTGTAACATTATTAATGTTATTACTACCATCATTACTACTAATAATATTATTATTATTATCATTTCTATCATTGTTATTATCATTATTATTCTATTACACTTGACCACATTATCACTAAGACTACTACTAAGATGATTTCTAGGACATTCATTAGTATTATCCTTAAGATGAGAACTATTATTATTATTATTATTATTATTATTATTATTATTACTCCTATTATTATTAATACTACTATAAATATTATTATTGTTAACTTGTCTTTCATCAATATTTCATAATCACTAACCTATTATCACTACTAGCATTATTAATATAAGAATCATTATGGTCACTACTTCTATATTACTTATATAGCTATTATTATTATTACTACTAGGGTTTGGGTCAATATTAGGATTATCATTAAAACTAATAATAATATTATTAATAATAATATTGGAACCATCACCTTAATACCATGAATATCACTATGACTACTTCAACATAAACCATGATGGCTACTATGACTTATTTTGGTTAGTAATGGCATGATTAATTATTTTAAGAATAATAACCCTACTTTAATTATAAAACTACTATTATCACTATTAGGGCTAATAGTAAATTATGATAAGGGTAGGGAGGAATAATGGAAATCTTTTGTGAGAGAGAGATTAACCCATAGTATTTCCCTCTTATAGGTGAATCAAGTCAAAACCCTAAGGAGGCGTAGAAGCGTGCTCCAAGCCTAGTGTTGTATTAGGTAAGGATATGGTTAAGGCCTTTTATGTGTAAGAATGTGCTATGTGTGTTTGTTTGATGGGTGTACTTTATATTTCATATTCTATATTACCATGTTCTTATGGAAGCTTGCTAAGCATGGAGCTAAGGTAAGTTGCATGTGTTTATGATATGTGTAATGTGATTTTATTACATGTACTTGAATTGTACTTATGTAATAATGCCCCTCATGACATGCATGATAGGAGGTCCTAAGTAGTACGATGTGGTTGTGAGAAAAAAAGGAAAAGGAGGAAAGTGGGTTGACTAGAGAATGATAATGATTGCCTAATTATCTTATGACTTATAGGTAGAGAAAAAGAGACATAATGAGAATAAAATTAAGGGAATGGATTAAACATGCATGGGAAGTCTAGGGTTTGCATGGGATGGTTAGCTTTTTCATGGGGATGACTTTTACGTGGGAAAATTTGATTTGAGGATCGAGTAAGGTAAGGGAAGTATCGTTAGGGTGATTGGAATCCATATGTGAAAAACAGAACGTGGGTTGATGTAAGGATGCACGGGGGATTTGACTAGGGTTTTAGGGAGGAAACCCTAAGTGAGAGAAACGTGTAAGGGAGAATTTTTTTTTTAATAAAAATGGATAGAATGAGGATAAAAGATGAGAGGGGTGTCATATGGGGGAAAAGGTGAATCAAGAGAGAAGATTGTATTTGGGTGTTAAGTGAGTCGCATAAAAGAAAGGAGGAGTATTAGGGTTTTCGGGAAGCTAACTAGGGTTTTGGTGATCATGTGTGGGAGTTGGATAGTGAGGTTGTAAGGTCAAGTGTGGGTCGAGAGAAGTGATGGTATTTATAATAAAGAAGAGTTTTGGGTTCATAATGAGTGGGCAGAAGATGAAAGGAAGTCCCGGGGATCATGGGTTGTATTGGATATGTGTCATGTGGAGGAGCTAGTGGTAAGTAAGGGTGATGAATGAATAACATCGTATTGGGAAGGAGAATTGCTAGAGTTTTGGAATGGCTGACTAGGGTTTCGTGACCAAATGTATTATATGAGAAGCAAAATGTGGTACTTGGGGAAGAATCGAGCGAGGTGATAAATTGGAGGAGTACGAGTTATATGGGATAGAGGCAGATTAGGCCATATAGGCCAAATTAGGGTTTTTCTGAAAGAAAACCCTAGAGAGTTATATTAAGTTGATTCAGAAATATGAGAAGTGGGCCTCAGTGTTGAGTAGTCATGGTAATGAGGAAAGAGTAGGAAAGGATATTAGGATGAACTAGAAGAAGTAAAAGTCCCAAGATATAGGACAGGATTATCGGGAAGTCGAGTGAGTCATGTATGTCTAGTCAAGGTTGTGTATGAAATAAGATATAATAAAACACTAAGCACTTAAAGTGAAAGATTATCGAGCCAAGGCCCAGTGAGGTTATATATTCTCCGGTCCACTGGCTATAATAGTGGTCAAGTGCGTTTTGCCCTACTGAGTGTTTTCGGTCCACCGACTATAATAGTGGGGGATTCTGGGCTTGATAAATCAAACCGTGTATGGTAATAAGTCTTGGAAAGATACTATTTACTTACATTGGAACACCTCATGAGTTAGGGCTAGTGAGGATATATATATATTTTTCGGTCCACTGGCAATAATAGTGGTCAGGTGCGTTCTGCCCTATGGAGTGTTTTTGGTCTACCAGCTATAATAGTGGGGTTCTCGTACTCACGTGGAAATAATATAAAAAATGTGTGAACCATAAGTATATGGAATGGAAAGGTACTAATCATTTACAGGAGAACACCATGTGAGTTGGGGCCGGTGAGGTTATTATATATTTTCCGGTCCACCGGCTATAATAGTGGTCAGGTGCGTATTGCCCTGCTGAGTGATTTCGGTCCACTGGCTATAATAGTGGTCAGGTGCATTTTGCCCTGTGGAGTTCTTCCGGTCCACTAGCTATAATAGTGGGGTTCCCATACTCACATAGAATTATTATAAAAGAGATATAAGGTAAATCACTAATATAAGTTCGGCCTAATGTTGTAAATCTGGATTATTATCTTGTACGCCTTATGTGTTTATTCCCTTGCATGGCCTTACTTACGTGCTTCTTTCTGGCCTTACCCATATGGTTACCTTACTCAGTACGTAATGTACTGACCACCCGTTTCATGGGTGCTGCTCATTCCCATGAGTAGAAGACCAATTTGATTTTGTGTAGGTAGGAGATAACGTATTTGATGCCTACGACACTTACAAGGCATCAGGCGGGGCCGAGAGTTGAGCCTAGACTTGGCCTAGGGAATCGAGAGTGACCCAACCGAACCCTATTTTCCCTCTTATTTTACCATGTTTCGTTCTTATTCTAGTTATGTCATGTCGTACAATATTTTATATTTTTGAAAAATTGTAGTTACTTACTCTTTGGGTTGTAATTCTTAAATCACACTCTGATTTCCGTATGACTATGAGGTAGTCCTCTCATGGGCTCTCATTGTTTTATTAATGGCTTGTGTTTGATGTTAACCCTGTTTAGCCTTAGCACTTAGTACTGAAACGGTAGGAGTAAACCGGTCTGGTACTAGGTGTGGCGGTAATACCCCCAGAATTTACAATTTTATTATTTCACTTATGTTAAACCTTTTTATTAAAAAGAAAATTTTTAGTAGTAAATTTTGGGGGTGTTACAAATGAAGAGCAGTGTGGGCATTCAAAGGGGTTTTGAAACCATAAAGAGAAGTAGAGGAGGGGATCATGGGACAGTGGGGAAAAAAGAGAGAAAGAAAATGAATGGCGAAGAGCAAAGTGGAATAAAAGGGGAAGCATGGGATAATGGGGAAAAAGAGAAAGAAAATGAATGGTGAGAGAGTAAAGTGAAATAAATAGAGGAAGCTTTAGAGGAAAAACTAAGGTTGGGGAAAATTAGTTAGCCAGAACCAAAAGCTGAAACAAACAACAAAAACCATATGCTAGAAACATGGTTTTACACTTTTAAGAGTAACCGATATATTTGGGAAAGAAGAGGAGATTTGAGCACCTATAAAAACATGGGAGTACATAAATGGGAAAAATGCCACACATTTGGGATTAGGATAAAACCAAGCCAAGTTGTGGTCTAAAAAGAAAAGAGTTCTATTTTTTAATAGTTCCAAAAAATAATTTAAGTTTAAGGGTGGTTGTAGGACATAGTATCTCCAAGCCCAATTAACAAGTGTTTTGTCCTAAGCCACCATAACTCGATGCTTAAAATCATCGCAAGCATTTTCAAAAGTTTATCATCATTGACCAAATATACAAATCAAAAATAAAATGAGATCATACTAAAACATGATATCATACTTACACAATACGCTTAGCTAAACATGTATTATCATGATCATATGATGCATCAGGATTTCATGTCATGCAAAGATTTAGACAATTCATAACTCATCATGCTTGTTAATACAACATAGATTTCATGGATAACACGTATAATTAATAACAAGTTAGTCGATGTCTCGGTAGATTCTTTTACTATCCACTCACAAGAGTATTCCATTAGGTCCATTTTCCTAGGGTTACATGATCCATTAATTTAATTATTCATCATCCATTATTCCTTTTCTCATTTTTGAGCGATGGATTGATTACAACCCCATGGTCTCATATACCATGGGAGCCTATCCAAACTAGAGGACATAAAGTCCGGCTGAAGCTAAGTAACTACTAATGGACATAAAGTCCAACCAAAGCTAATTAAAAACCATTGTGACTAAACCTTTTTGTATCGATACGCCCTAGTGCATCATCAATGCCTAGAGTAGTTAATGAACCAAGTTCTACTAGGATCCTTCCCGAATGCACCCATAAAATCCCAAAGACACACTAACCCTCAGTAGCTAATTGAGGATCGGGTAATCTAGACCCATGCACAACACGATAATCTTTCACTTTAAGTGATTTGTATGTTATTCTCCAAGGTTATGTTATCATACAAGACCCATATAATCACCAATAAACACCACCTAATCATTCCAACTTAATCATTGTTATCGTTTAAACTATGTGGTGGGATTTTCATTAGTTCTTATCCAAGTTTAAATGAACCCATTAAAATAATCCATTTAGGCTAAGAATTTGAATTACATCATCCTTTTGTAGAAACATAGCATACACATTCTGATTTTTCCATTAAAGCTCTCCAAAGGCACTTATTAAGAATACCGTGAATTATGAACCATTTAATCCATCTAATAGGTTAGTTAATTCATTCCAAAGTGTATGTTCTCATCATTAAATAATCATATTATATCATAATATCAAGTCTCAAATCATATCGAGTTCAAAGGAAACAAAAACAACACCCTTAGGCTAAACTAATATATTAGTTTGGGATAATCGGTTGATTGGTTTGGCTCAGCAAAACCTTAGAGTTCCCTCGAACCAGTTGATCAGTCTGGTCAGAGCATTCGACTATTCTACGACCAGTCAATAAGTTCTAACAAATCGATTAATGGGTTTAAATAGATAGCAACCAAATTCAACATAGATAACTCGATTGATTAGTTTAGGCTAACCAGTTGATTGTTCTAAGGATCAATCTTTTGGTTTAGTTTAACTAGTCAATTGTTTTTCTCCTAGATACCACATAAAAAAATATATTTCAAACATGATTAAAGTTATAAAATCCTACCACATCTAAAGCATAACACTGTCTTGCATAAGACCAAGATTTAACTTGCTCATACGCTAAATCATACCTTATCCCCTATAAATTAATCTTACTTCTCATGAATCAAGCCTCTTTTTCTTCTCAAAATTCTTAAATACTCCAACATGCATCACTAAAATATCAACAATATTATACATGCATATAAAGAAAATAATTTACAGAGTACACTAACTTACATGCTTAATCATGCTACATTTCAAAGGTAATTGACTTACTTGAAGCTTAGCAAAATTTCCCCCAAGAAGACAAAACCTTTAGTTGAAATATTTAAAATTTAAAGACATTAAAAACAAGAGGTTAAAAACTCATAAAACTTTAAATAATTCTTATAAATTAAGAAACTTGAATAAGAAAGGAAAACAAAATTACCACCTTTAAGAGAAACTAGAGGGAAAAAATCAACTGAAAGTAGTACTAAAATTTTGATAAGATCAGATAAGATCATTACCTTATAGTCATTACCTTAGCATCAGATAAGATCATATTGCCAAAATTTTGATAATAATAAAAACAATATAAAATCAATGATAATAATTTAAAAAAAAATTATGATTGTATACTATAATAATAATATTAATGAAATATATATATAAATTATGGGAATAGCTCTTTAAACTTTTTTAAATCATATCATATCAGAAAATTTTGTCTAAATAAATAGGGCCATACAATATATAGAGATATCATAAAAGTGTTTAAATGAAAAAAAAGGACAATTTCCACCTTCTTAGACGGGGAATGGCCTTTGTGAAGAAAAAAATTGTTTGAGAAGGTAACATGGTCCATTGTAGGATTTTGGATCTTCAAAAAAACCCATTATAATTGTGGTTAACACCTTGTAATAGGATGTATCAATTATTTACTAGGGATAAGTCACTAGATATCATGAATGTTATATAGTATCATAAACTTTTTAAAGGGTAGGTGCATTAAAATTTTAAGCTTTAAAAGATAGATTTGTTTATTTTCTCTTATGATTTTATGACTACTTTAAAAAAATTGTTTGTTGTAGCTTCAACATATGGATAGACTAACTAGGAATCTCGATCATATCCTAACGTTTAATCATGGAAAAAGCGCCTGAAAAGTTTTAATAGATATGCTTTGATATAGTGTATGTCTTATTTTTATACATGTTATTAATGTAGGAATATCTCATCCATAATCTTTATCTATGATACCAATATATGTAAGGTTGAGCCTATTTGGTGTGTATCTTAATGTTAATTAGATGCCTATCTAGGAGGTTTGGATGGTTTGTAAGTTTATATTTGTATGTTTGCTAAAGTGTGATTCATCATGGTACATGCTAAACTTGGATTGAATCCTATTTTCTTTAGGTTTTATAATGAAAACCCAAATTTTCATTTAGCCTATACAAAACTAACAAGAATGAACAAATCAACTAGATATCTAAAGAAAAGAAAGAAATTACAACAAAATACAAGGGATATGTGGTGACAAGCCATCCTCATTACAACTACTACTAGAGAGAAAAAGGGTGATGGCCAACTATTTAAATTAAAACACTTTGTATGAACCAAAGAAGGAATGTAGGAGGAAACCAATTTTCATTAATTAGAATCAAATATACTTTATAATAGTTAATTGAGCTTTGATTTACTTGCTCTGTAGTGACCCATTTTTAAGAATATACTTAATAATATAAATATAATAAAATCAATTCATTTAAATATTTATTTGATTTTCTAAATGAAACTAAAACCCTATCTACATTTTAGAAACATTTTGTTCTATTATTCATACCTTAGCTCATAATTTTGTTTTGTGAGATTGATTGAGTCACTTTTGGCCATATAACTTCTATTGACCATCATAGATTGATCATATTTGGATGACTTAGATTGTTCAAAGTTTTCTAGCCATTTAAAAAAAATGGTAAATGGTGGTTTTGATAAAAAAAAATGTGAATTTCATCTCTTTTGGTTTTATCGTATTTTACATCTTGAAATGGTATTTTTAATATTAAAACATTTACCAAACTTTCAGAATTATTATATTTTGGTGTTATTTAGTTAAAAATTAATTAAAAATAATCCACATTTATTTTTATTATTTTAAAATAAATTTCCCCTTTTTAGGTAAAAAAAATAGAGGCTACTCAAAGTTAACATTTTTAGTTAGATCTTATTATTTGAGGTTCAAGCCCCACCATCCATTTGTGATAAGATCAAATGTTTTCCATTGATCTTGTCCTTTAGATTTTAGCACGTCCCTCCTTGATTGATCTTGTCTTGATTCAAAGTATCAAGACATTTTTTTGCTCATTTATCATTATTGTAATATCCCATCCTAAAATCCTTTAAAATTCATTTAAAATTATGTTGATAAAAAAGAAATAATTTTGGTTTTGGAAAGTGCTCAAAACATGGGTGAATAACTGAGTTTTAGGGGTAATAATCATTTGGATATACTTAAAACCAATTGAATAATCCATTTAGAAACACGGGCATCCACTTCAAAATAACTAATTAACTAGTGGGAGAAACCAATTCACTAGTGAAACCAGTTGGCTGTCATTTTACAACTAGTGAACTAATTATACAAAAAACTTTTAGGCATTTTCTAGTTTTTATTTGATTTCTCATCCAATGATTTCCTAACCTTTTAGTTAGTGTCTCTTTGTACTAATAAACATATTTTGGTGATTTGGGAATATTTTCACATTATTTAGATCATTCTATGATTTTATTTAGGTAAAAATTTCCCAAAGAACTTTTGAGGTACCTACTCACCTAATTTCTCCCTCACTCACTTTTCTCTCTTCTTTGGTAGCCAAGAATGTGTGCAAGCATTCCTTTGTACTTATAACTTTCCTATCATCTACATGGATTGGTTTCACTCCATTCTCCCCCATGCTTCATCATTTTCACTCCTTACACCTTATACTTTACACTTAAACTAAGCCAATTCTCTTTTTCTCTCTCCCTCCTTCCCCCTTTACCCTTTTATATGTAAATCACAAAACCTTTCCCCTGGCCTTATTTTTTATTTATCATAACCCTATCTTCAACACTTGTCCTTTTTTTTCCCTCTATTTTCCTTAGTGCAATTTTCATAAGGTTTGAGACTTCATTCTTTGCCTTATCTCTTACTTTTCCTCTTTTGTTCAGTTCCCCCCTTCTTTATTCTCCTTATCTTATCCTTATCTCTCTGTTTTCCCCTACTTAAACAATGAATAATTAAGGTGTAGAAAAAGTTTGAAGATACTAACCTTTTTCTCCTCTTAGCTAACATTATTATTGGGAGGATGTGGAGTTGTGCTTCTTTTTTCTTCTATTAATTTTGATTTTTAAATATGTGAAAAATGAATTTTTTGACCAATTTTGATTTTTGAATCTTAGGATAATCAAGGTTCCTAGGTGTGGCTAACATGTTAAGAGTTTTGTTTGCTAGAAGATAATTACTAAAAAGGTAACATAATCTTATTTTTAATATGGTTAAGTGTTGTGTTGTATGTTGTGATTTCATGACGTATGGTTTGTTCCATGTTAAATATGTGATATGTTTATTTATAAACTCAAGAATGATAGTATGATTATATATATTTTGGAGGCATGAGCATGTTTTAGATATTTTTAGCCTCATTATTAATTTTGATGGATTTAGTATGATAATATGATGTGATTCTAATTGATGAGCATGAATCTATTTTTTAATGCTGAAAGTATGTTATTATTCTTTCTTTAACATTTTATAAGTATGCTAGGACTATGATGTGATTCGATTTTATGGCATGATTTATGTTAAAGGTAGGGCATTAGGTGTTACAGAAGCCTCAGTGCCAAAGCAATGGTGGTCGAGGCAAGTTAGCTGCTAAATGGGAAGGGATGTATTAAGTTGTAGAGCAAGTTGGGTCGGCCACATTATTATTAGTTAATGAAGAGAGAATATATCTAGCAAATGCTTAGAATGTAAGACACTTGAGAAAATATTATTTGTAATATTATTTTTCCCAACTTAACTATGATCTTTATTATTGATAAACTTAAATAATTTTAATATTTTGATCATTTATTATCCTCAGTTGCATGTTCTTTGGTGCAAGCTCCTTATGTTTTAGACTATTTTAGCTCTTTGATTTGTGTTACTCGTCTCTTTATGCATTATGTAGGAAATGTTAGGAGATATAAAGAAGATAAGTGTTTACATTAGGGACATAACTTTTTAGACATAATAGAGCTTGAAATAAAGGAGATGTTAGGAGGCTCTAGTTCATCATTTGGCTCTCTCTTTCATCTTGATTCTAAGTTAGATTTAATTTTGAAGCTTTGTAACTGTTCGGATTCGGCGATGAACTATTGATGTTGTCAACACATTGGTTCTATCTCCTAACCTATTACTCTATTTTATTTAATTACTATATAATTTATCTATTGTGTCTATTGATTTAACTATGAGTGAGTATATTCCTTTTCTAGGATTGGAGCTAGTTTAAATTGTTGATTAATGATAAATTAGTTTAATTTTAGTTTCAATTGATTGAATTCTTGATTTCAATTGTTATGTTCTTTGTTTATGGTTGAATAGCTTGATCATCGATTTGATTAAATATTGGTTTTAATCTATGAATTGAAAGATGAATGTTAATAAACAAAAATATAACAATTAAATAGGAGAATCAAACCACGAATGTAGGCTAGAGACTCTTGGGAATTTTTTTCTGATTTAGCATATAACGTAATGGATTTAATTTAATTTGATACCATGAAAATTGGTCATTAATTAGGATTAGGTATGGATCTTAGATCTTGAAAGAGGCTATTAGTTAATTTAGGCTATTTCACCCTCTTAGATTTAAGTCACTATTTAGAAATTAAATTAATTATTCATTAATTACCGATTTATGATGATAATCCAATCTTACACTTTTAATTATATTTTTCTTAGTACCATTAACATTCTTAATTGATTTTCTTTCTTTGGTCATTTTTCCATTATCTTAATTTGATTCATCTAGATAGCTAAAATATTAAAGATTCATCACTCGATAACAAAGCCTTTGTGGAATACAACCTTGACATGATATAACAGATCCATACGCTTGCAAATGTAGCCCATAAATTATATGTGAATGTAGAGATTATGGTTTCATATCAATGTTTATAAAGAAATAAATATTTTTTTCTAATATTGATGTATTCATATAATGACTTTTTGTAGAAAATATGTTTTAGACTAATACACCTAGGCCACTGAGTCTAAAAGAATGAAAAATAATAGGCACACCAGATGGAGTTTAAAATAATAAGCCTAGGCTTTTATGGTGAACCATGGTCTATCCACCTAGCCCATTGAGCCCCAAATAGGTACATCTGATAACTTTTTCCGCTACTAAGCCAAGGCTCCCATGGTGTGATCCTCAACTAATGTGTTAGAGCCACTAAGCCTAATATTGAGGGGTTTTGTTGGTATATTTGGTCTGATTAACTAATGGTGTTTCGATCAAAAACTACTTTTGTTAGCCATTGCCAAAGTATAAAAAAAAATTAGAGGTGTGAGTAACTTGTGATGCAGGTGCATCAATGGAGTCTCAAAAGGAAAAAAAGATTTGACATACTTGGTTATGGAGCCGATTAAATAATTTTTCTTTGATAATAATATTTCTAACTCTAATGAGTTCACTTTGAGTAATTCTTGTAGGTATGTAACATATTTCAAGGAGAAGATTAATTCATTTCAAAACATCAACATACTTAAGATTATGTGCGGTACAAGTTATTACAAGACAAGGGAAGCTATTATGCACAGAAGTCAATATTGCAAGTCAAGAGAACTAGTTATCATTTTATGTAAATTAGGAATCTTGTTGGTTTATTCCATGTGTAATATGATTACCTTGTAATTAATTTCATTTGGCTCATGTACTATATAGGTTACATATTATTTGTTAAAACTAATTAGAGTTAGTTAGATAACTAATAGCCAACGTTTATATTTGTTATATTCTCAAACTTGGGTTTGCAACAAACATAGGAAACAATTATATATTAGTTATACCTCACAACTAAGTTTGTTAGTGCTTAGTTAAAGTTAGTTGTAACAATTTTTAGGGTTGCTTATATAAGCATGATGTCGAGCCATTGTAACCCACAAATTATCATTTTTGGAATCTTAATTCAAGTGAATTACTCGGTTATCTTTAACCTTTCTTGAGTACATATATAATCTATTCTTAAACCCTCAATCCTAAAGTTTGAATATCTACTACAACTTCACCATCTCAATGTGATTATATGCAACTCACTAAGGTTAAAAAGAGCTTATTTTTACAGGAGAAAGATATGATTAATTGCATTAAAGAGGAGGGGATTTGCTATGCCTTAGTAGTAAAAGAATCTCAAATTGACGAGACTAATTCTAATAACTTGAAACTTACTAGATTAATTGGTGAGTATAATGATGTATTTCTTGATGAATTACCGTCTAAACTACCACCTATTAGAGGTATAGAACATATTGTAGACTTAATTCCTAGAATGAATCTACCAAATAGGCCTTCTTATAGATTTAACCTAGAAGAATCCAAAGAATTGCAAAGATAAATACAAGAGCTAGTAAATAAAGGTTATGTGAGAGAAAGTATAAGTCCTTGTTGTACACTTACCTTGTTAGTTCCAAAACAGGACAGTACTTGACGCATGTTCATATATTTTAGAGTAGTAAATAATATAACTATCAATTATCATTTTCCTATGCCTAGACTTGATGAACTTTATCGTGCACATGTGTTTTCCAAAATTGATCTAAGAAGTTGTTACCCTCAAATGAGAATGAGGGAAGGAGATGAATGAAAAACAACCTTTACAATTATATATGGTCCTTATGAATGGGTTGTTAGGCCTTTTAGGCTGTGCAATGAACCTAATTCTTTCATGAGACTAATTAATCAAATTATCCTTCCTTTCCTAGGTAACTTTATTTTAGTTTATTTGGATGACATCCGTGAATATAGTAAGATGATGATGACCATTTTGTGCATCTAAGGAAACTATTTGATAAACTAAGGGAAACTAAAGTTTATGAAAAATTAGAAAATGTGATTTTATGCTTCCAAGTGTAGATTTCTTTAGTTAAATTATTAGTGGAGAGGGTATTAAAGTTGATACTATTAAAATCTAATCTATGTAAGAGTGACCTATTTCTAAGGATGTTCACCAAGTAAGAAGTTCTCATAGGTTAGTTAGTTTTTGAAGGATATTTATTAAGGATTTCTCTACTATAGTTGCATCTATTACTCAACTCATGAGAAAAGAAAATTTAATGGGGAAAATTTTCCACTAAATATTTTGACACCATAAAGAATAAATTTTACAATAATCTTGTGTTATATATAACAAATTTTGACCTACTCTTTGAGGTAACTTGTGATGCTAGTGAGGTAAGGCTAAGGTTGTTCTATCACAAGAATAATGCATATTGTATACTTTAGTGAAAAGTTAAACGATGATAAATTGAAGTATTTGACATATGACAAGTAATTCTTTTCCATCATACGTATCTTAGAGATATGGATTCATTATTTGAGGCATAAACCCTTGGTATTACATTATGATTATGAGAACTTGAAATACTTACATAGTAAAAAGAAAATTAGTCCTCGACATGTAAAGTGGGTAAAATTCTTACAGTATTTTGTGTTCTCTATCAA
Organism: Tamarix austromongolica; assembly: GCA_039764185.1. Taxonomy (NCBI): domain Eukaryota; kingdom Viridiplantae; phylum Streptophyta; class Magnoliopsida; order Caryophyllales; family Tamaricaceae; genus Tamarix; species Tamarix austromongolica. The sequence continues at coordinate 105,095,264 of CM077809.1, read as the reverse complement.
ATACTTAGATGATAAGAAAAATGCAGTAGGGGATGCTCTTTCTCGACGGTCTACATTGCTTGTCATGTTAGATGCTAAATTTATAGGCTTTGAGATTTTAAAAGAATATCCTAATGATGAAGATTTTGTGGATGAATATCATGCATGTAATGAAATGGATACCATGATAACTATGCATTACAATATGCATTTTTATTTATACTTAATAAACTTTGTGTACCTAGATTGAGTATTGGAGACTTACTTATTAAAAAGTAACATGAAGGGGGTATAGCTGGACATTATGGTACCCATTATATTAGAAACATTATACAAAAATTTCTACCAGCCACGTATGGTTAAGGGTGTACAAACTATATTAAACTAATCTGTTACTTGTCAAAACAGTAAAAAATTGTTTCATAAAAGTTTATATACACCATTACCTATTCCTAACCATGGTAAGGAGTTAGTATGAAATTTATCTTAGGGTTATCAAGAACACAACGAGGTAAAATACTCTATTATGGTTGTGGTAGATATATTTTCCAAAAGGAATCATTTTATTCCATGTAATAAAAATGATGATGTTACACATGTTGTTGGCTTATATTTTAAAGAAATTGTGAAACTTCTTGACATTTCTAAAAGTATATCAGTAAACCAAACTTAATGATGATAAGCCATAGGAAAAATACTAAATACTTATAGTGGAACACCATGATAGTTGTGGCCAGATTGGTCCACCGATGATAATAGTGGCCAGGTGCCTTGTGCCCTGGAGACCATTCTAGTGGAAAATAATTGTAATACCCCAAATTTTTAATTAAACCTAATCCCGAGTAATTAATATCGAAACCTAATTCTGACCTCAGAAATTTATTTTTCTGTCTTACCCTAATTCCCTAATTCTAAATTTTAACCTAATCCTAATTTTTATTTTGGGTTATTTATATTTTTCCTAACCTTAATCTAATCCCAAATACTTATCTAACCTAAACCTAAATCTAAACCCCCACCTTTTATTTTCCCTTTTCCTTTTTCCTTCCCCTCTACATATCTTATTTAATTATTATTTTTTCTCTCTCCATGATGATCACCTTACCCTCCCCTACCAAGCATACCCCTACCCCATCAATTCCCAGCTCCTACGGTTGTGGGTTGGGGTTTAAAAATTTTACCTGATCCTAACTTCCCTCATCTCCCTCTCTATGTGTATGTAAATATGTGTACATATACCTCATTTAATTCTCTAAAAACTACCTCCTTATTCCTCAAATTTTCTATTGAAAAACCACCCCAAACACACTCCTTTTTTCCCCTCCTTACCAACGCCAAAACCGCCCAAAAACACCCTCAAAGACCTACCTTCGGTAACCATTGCCACACCACATCCACCACCATCGGAAAAAACTCCTATTGCCTCATCCCCAGCTGCAAAAAAAATCCTCCAAAACACCCCTAGCTGCACCAAAACCACCCATTCCTACCCTTAAGCTTTGGCAAAACTCACCAAAACACCCCGAAGCTTCGACAAAATCCACCAAAACACCCACTACCTACGGCAAAAAGAGCTGACATTCCTAACCCCCTAGTTGTAGCAAGAGCTTCTGCAACCCCCCAATCTGCAACAACATCCACCAAATCCCAACACACCCACCTTCAGCCATAACAACTGAAACTCCCCTTGTGCCGCACCATTTTCCCACCGTTGCTCACCCTTCCCTTCGGCCAAATACACCTATCCCACCCCCTAATTTTGGCCTTCCTTGCTTCTGCAACCCCCTTGCAACGACAGGTCGTGCAGTTGCTAGCCCACCCTTGCTCGGCAACCCCAATCAATCCCCCCTTTGTTACATAATTTTTGGCTGACACCTCCTTCGAACCCCAGTTTGGTTTTTCCCCATTCTTTTATCTTCCATTATCTTAAACCTTCATTAATTATATCATTAATTCTAATTATATTTTTTAATTATTCTTAGGTGATGTTCCAAAATTTTTGGAAGAAGTGGATTAAGATAAGTGTGCAAAGAGACCGGAGCCTTATTAGTAAGGATACTGGTCGATGTTTCAGGTTTTGTGTTAAATGCTTGTATAATTATGTGTGTTATCATGTTATTATTATTAAACTATTAAAATGAGTGTTTTTGATGGTATGATATATTAATTTGAATTATGTAAAAGAAAGGAAGTGAGAATATGAAAAGATATGCTGATACGATGACATTATGCTATGATGTATTTTTGTGGATAAGTATAAATTGTGGGAGAGTATTGTGGGCCTAATGAATTATTACAAGTGGGAAATAATTATATTTAAGATTTTTTTTGATAAAAGGATTATTAGGAAAAAAAGATATTGAGGATATGGAATTTTCGTAAAATAAGGGCTATCGACTATTTTGAAGGGCATTTTTGTCAATATGTGTTAATATAGAAATTTTGGTATTTTAACGTGTTAGATGGATTAAAATATGCTAATAATATCATGTGAATTTTTTGGTAGTGATTATGAAGGTCATAAGTTCTTTAGATGAGAAAATAGCCTAATTTGGGAATAATAGGCTTAAAACGGTAATGTTATTTTCACATGTGTAAAATTTTAGAGTTAGGCCACGGATTTCGGATATGTTGTTAATATGAGTATTTTAAGGATGTATATTTAATTTGGGAGTAAAATATTCCAAAATTCTAATTTTATAAATTATGGCCAAATAAGGATTTATTAGGAAAATTAATTAAATAAATTATTTTATTAAAATTAAGAGAGTTAATTAAGGTAAATCAAGAGGAAAAAATTAAATAATTTAATTAGGAAAAATTAGGGTGTTTTGCTAATTAATATGGAAGTTAAGGGAATTTTTCCAAAATAGCCAAATTAAGCTAAAAAGGAATTTAATTATTATTATTATTTTAAATATTCAAGGATACCAAAATACCCTAAACACCCCAACCAACCTATTTTCTACTTTTCCTTTTTCCTTTTTCTCTTTTTCCCCTTCTTTTCCCTTTTTCTTTCTTCCTCCCCTTTCTCATTTTTCTTTTCCTTCTTCCTTCCCTGGAACAGGCTGGCCCGTGTAGCCCAAACCCCTTCCCCCTTTGGCATGACCCAGGCCCACGCGACCTGTGCCTCCTCGCCCGTTTCCCCCAACTGGTCGGTCCCTTCTTTTCTTTTTTTTTTCTTCTGGACCACGCGATCCAGCTTATCGCCCTTCTTCCTCCCTCGATCCCAACCTACAAGTTCTGAAACTTACAACCCTCACCGTCGACAGCACCGACCTCCTCCTCCCTCCCCATTGCTTTCCTTTCCTTTTTTGACCCCAACCAACCACGCAACTTCCCTCCATGCATACCGCCCTTTCCTTTTCTCCCCCTGACCTAACCTACCCTGCCATGGCAGGACTACACCGCTTGCCACCGCCGGCCGGTGGTCCTGCCTCACCTCTCGCTTGTCCTCTTCCTCCTTCATCATTTCCCCCTCAATTGAGCCTATAAATTCCCCATAGGCAGCCATAACCAAGCTTCTGTTTTCGCAACCCATAAAATCCTGACCTTGCACCATCGCCAGATTAGATCTTTATTTCGTCGTCGTCGGCCATCGCCGCTGCCCACGTCACCCACCAAAGCCTTCCCTGCACCACCCTCTACAGAATTGAGCCTCCTTCCTCCCTTAACTTGCTCTGCACGAGCCACCCCGACCGTGCAAAATCACCCTCCTGATCAGCCAACTTCGACCTCTTGCCGCCCCTCATGCCACCGCCCGTCACCTATTTCGCCACCAATAACCCACCTCTACCCCCCAAAAAAACCAGGGGACCTCACTCTACCTCCCCATACCTCCATCTATCTTTGCCTCCCTCTCCTTCTCCCTTCTCCACCTTCCACCACCTTTGGCCACTATACCCGCTGCCGTGCGCCGCCACTTTCGGCTGCACCACCACCTCCATTCCACCCCTCTCCACCCGAGACACCTTCCACCACCTCAAACACCCCCTCATTCCCTCTCCTCTAACCTATACTCCCATCTCTCCACCTCTCTTCCTCCTCCATCACCGCTGCGGTTGCTGCCGCCGGTTCTGCCACCAACCCTAGGTGGTATTCTAATTTTCCCAGCCCTTAATCTTTTTTTATAAGTGCTAGTAATTTTTATTAATATTAATATTATTACTCCTATTATTATTATTATTAATGTTTTTGTTATTATTATTATTATTATTATTATTATTATCATTAATATTATTATTATTATGTTATCACTCTTATTATCTAACCTAACTCTAGAAATATTTCCAACTAAGGGTATCATTATTTAAAAGGCTACAACTTTAGTATTTTCATTATCATCATCATCATCATCGTCGTCATCATCACCATCATCATCATCATCATCATCATCATCATCATCATCATCATCATCATCATCATCATCATCATCATCATCATCATCATCATCATCATCATCATCATCATCATCATCATTATTATTATTATTATTATTATCATCATCATCATCATCATCATCATCATCATCATCATTATTTTCTTACTAATACTATAAATACTAACTTGGGCCATTATCACTTTTATTATTAGTGTAAAGGTTGGGACCCTTATGTTACTATTATATTTTTCGATTATTATCCTTATTATGCTTAACACTATTATAATTACTACTACTACTACTACTACTACTACTACTACTACTACTACTACTACTACTACTACTACTACTACTACTATTATCATTTCCATCATCATTATTATTATTCTATTATACTTGACCACATTATCACTAAGGCTACTACTAATGTGATTTTTGGGATCTTCATTAGTATTATTCTTAAGATGGGAACTATTATTATTATTATTATTATTATTATTATTATTATTATTATTATCATTATTATTATCATTATTATTATTTAATACTACTATAAATATTATTATTGTTATCTTGTTTTTTGTTAATATCTCATAATCACTAACCTATTATCACTAATAGCATTATTAATATAAGAATCATTAGGGCCACTACTTCTATATTACTTATATCACTATTATTATTATTATTACTAGGGTTTGGGGTCAATATTAGTATTATCACTAAAACTATTAATAATACTGGAACCATCACCTTAATACTATGAATATCACTATGACCACTTTAACATAAACCATGATGACTAGTAGTGGCACGATTAATTATTTTGGGAATAATAACCCTACTTTTAATTATAAAACTACTATTATCATTATTAGCCCTAATAGTAGAGTATGATAAGATTAGGGTAGAAATAATGGTAGTCTTTGGTAAGAGGGAGATTAACCTATAGTATTTCCTGCTTGTCGGTGAATCAAGCCAAAACCCTAAGGAGGCATAGGAGCGTGCTCCAAGCCTGGCGTCGTTTTAGGTAAGGATGTAGCTAAGGCCCATATGTGTTGTGTGACTTGTATGCCTTGGGTGTTATGTATCATGCTATGTCGTGTATCATATGGTTATCATTAACTTGTCTTATATGTAGCGTAGCTTGGAGTAGAGGTATGTTTATGTGTTTCCTTTTGGCATGAGTATGATATGTATATATGGTGATTATGATGTGATATGATCTGACCCTCTAGGACATGCATGCTAGGATGATTGATAATATGATATGGGGATAAAAGGATAAAAAGAAAGAAAATGGGAAGTGGGTTCACTAAAAGGGATATGAGGTTAACCAAACTACCTCATGATCTATTAGAGGAAAATAAAGAAGAAGAGGTGATCAAAATGAATGGGAGATGGGAACCATGTATAGGAATTCTAGGGTTTTCATGGGGACTTCAAGCGATTGCATGGGGTGGAAGAAGCTTTCATGGGGATGAAATTTACATGAGAAAAGTTGTTTCAGGGTGTAAGTAAGCTAAAGGGAGAGTTGTGGAGTAATTGGAGACTTGGGATGAAAAATAGTACGTAGGTTGGTGTAAGGGTGTATAGGGGACTTGATTAGGGTTTTGGGAGGAGGCACTAATCTAGGGAAAATGTGGAACTAAAAACAATTAAGGGAGAGTGGAGTATGGGTTGAGAGTGGGAATTTATTATATAAGGGGTGAGTATGGGTGTCATCGGAGAGAAGAGATATTAGGTGAAAAATAGAGTGGTTACTTGTGAGGAAAGAAAAGTACTAGGGTTTAAAGTGGCCAATTAGGGTTTTCCGGTCACATGAGAAATCGAGGAGTAAAGTGATATAATTTGGGATTGAATCTAAAGGAGATAAAGTGTGGGGTGATGAATGAAATAATGGTAGTGTAAGTGAGAGGAAGTTGGGCCACATAGGTCCAATTAGGGTTTTCAAAGGAAAACCCTAGAGGGTGATAGTAGGTAGAGTTTGATGTCATGAAGTGTTGAGACTTAACCTACACCCTTAGGATTTGGGATTTCATTATGGGTTAGTGTAAGGGGGAAAGGATGTCGGGGCATGATAAGGGGCATAAGAGTCCTAAGATATAGAACGGGCCCCCTTGAGAGGATAGAAGTTGAAGGTTGGTGGCATGCATGTCAAGGGTGAAATGCTTATCGAGTAAGATACGAATAAGATACTAATCATTTAAAGAGAAAGATTGTTGAGTCGGGCCCAGTCCTATCCATCGGCAAATAATAGTGGCTAGGAGAGTTTTTCCCTACATGATTTCGGGTCCATCGGCTATAATAGATGGGGTTTTCGTGCTCAACAAACCAAACATAATGATGATAAGATATGGGAAAGATACGAAGTAATTATAGTGAAACACCATGTGAGTCGAGGCTGGACCGGTCCACCGGTGAATAATAGTGGTCAGGAATGTTCTGCCCTATATGTATTCTAGTCCACCGACTATAATAGTGGGGTTTTCGCACTCGCATGGATTGATAAATATTATGATGTGAAACGATTATACTTACCAGAAACCTAAAGAATAAATCTATCCGGACCATAGCCGGCCTTCATATCTGTATTATTGTATGTTGCTTATATGATCATGTTATGTTGTATGCCTTGCATGTTTGGCCTTAGCGTATGGTTACCTTACACATTACGTAGCGTACTGATCACCCTTTTCATGGGTGCTGCTCATTCCCACGAGCAGAAGACCAGTTTGAGTTTGTGCAGGTAGGGGATGACGTCTTCGGTGCATACGACACCTACGAGGCATCGGGCGGGGTTGAGCATTGAGCCTAAACCTGACCTGGGGATTGAGAGGGACTCGGTTGGACTATTTTTTTCCTCTTATTTTACCATGTTTCATTCTTATGCTAGTTATGTCATGTTGTACGGTATTTTATGTTTTTGGAAAACTTTAGTTACTTACTCTTTGGGTTGTAATTCTTAAATTGCACTCTGATTTCTGTATGACTATGAGGGAGTCCTCTCTTGCACTCTCATTATTTTATTAGTGACTTGTGTTTGATGTTAACCTTATTTAGCCTTAGCACTTAGTACTGAAACGATAGGAGTGAACCGGTCTGGTACTAAGTGTAGCGGTAATATCACTAGAATTTACGGTTTTGTTATTTCACTTCTGTTAAAACCTTTTTATTAAAATGAAATTTTTCAGTAGTAAATTTTGGGGGTGTTACAGGGAGTGATTATGAAGGTCATATGTTCTTCAGATGAGAAGATAACCTAATTTGGGAATAATAGCCTTAAAAAGGTAATGTTATTATCACATGTCTAAAATTTTAGAGTTAGGCCACGAATTTTGGATATGTTATTAATATGGGTATTTGAAGGATGTATATTTAATTTGGTAATTATATGAGCCTTATGGGAGAAGTTATAAATAGTAACTTTTGAAACAGGGCTATTATCGCTTGTATAAGACGGGGGAGTTAGAACTTGAAATTTGGGTATGTTAATGATACTATTATCTTAGGAACATATACTAAATTTGGTGGATAAATGATCAATATAGGGGAAGTTATGCTTAACTTGTGAATTTAGGGTTTTCGGGAGAAAATATGTATGTTAATCTTTGAGAGTGGTCTTGTTATTTGTATGTTGATGCCTTTGCTTGCCTTAATTATTTCATACTTATAAATCAATCATCAATAAGATATTAATCATTTGAAGTGAAATATCACATGAGTCAGGACCGGTTGTATATGTCCGTTCTACCGGATGAAAATATTAGTCGGGTGTGTCTTGGCCCAAGATTGTATATTATTAATTGTTCCACTAGTAAGAATAGTGGCCAAGAGCATTTTATCCTAGGATGGAATAATCATTCCACCTATTGAGCGTAGTAGGGTCTCTGAACTCAATTTAAAATAAATCCTAAGAACGATTATAATCATTCATAAGACACTAATCACATAAAGTGGAATGCTACATGAGTCAGGACTGGTTGTATATGTCCATTCCACCGAACGAGAGCATTATCCGGGAGCGTTCTACCCTGATAATGTATATTATTAACTATTCTAATGGTATAAATAGTGGCCAGATGTATTATCTTGGGGTTGTATGTTATTAATCGTTCCACCGCCGGATGTATTTTCCCGGGGTTGTATGTTATTAACCGTTCCACCGATAAGAATAGTGGTCAGGAGCATTTTACCCTGGGGTGGAATAATCATTCCACTGGTTGAGAATAGTGGGGGTCCCTAAACTCATCGTAAATAAAAGAATGGATCCTGATATATTCTAATAATACGAATCCAGACTAGTAATTATCTAGTATTACTTTTTGTATCTCGCATGTATACTACATCCCACTGTGAATGTATGTAATTTTATGTTTTTCTGGGTTCGATTGTATTGTTACCTTGCTTAGTATGTAGCATATTGGTCATCCTTTTTATGGGTGCTACTCATTCCCACAAGTGGATGACCCTGATGGTTTTGTGCAGGTCTTTGAGGATCCAATTGATGATTTTTCCGCATTTGATGTAGTGTGTGGGGGAGAGTGACATTTATCTGTACTGGGTGTTTAGGAAAAGATTCATGTTATCCGAATGATGTTTTTATGTAGATACCCTTTTTGGACTCTTTGATCCACATCAATCCTTTTGTAGTATTTTGTTATTGTAATCCGAAATTATTCTCCAAACTTATATTTGGTATTATGAAACTTATCTTATTTTTGGTTTTATCCCATTGAGCATTTTAAATTATCTAGCCTTATGATTGACATAAAGCTGGGATGGTAAGCTCGACGTATGTCAATTATGGTGGTAACACCTAGTTATTTTGATTATGTTTCCACTATAAAACAAAATTTTTTAGTAGTAAATTTTGGGGTGTTACAATAATAGGGGCCATGAGCGTTCTACTCTGAATGTCTCTGGTCCACCGGCTATAATAGTGGGGTTTCCATACTCGCATGGACTTAAAGTGAGAATGGTGTGAAAATGGGAATAATGGCCAAAAATCTAATGATTATGTTTAAACTGGACTGATTCACTACTTGTATTATTTGTCTTTCATATATGGCCTTAGCTATATGGTTACCTTACTCAATACATAGCGTACCGATCACCCGTTTCATGGGTGCTACTTATTCCCATGGGAGCTGAGTGATGACCTATTGGACTTGGCATGAGTGTAATACCCCAATTTAAGCGTAGTGTTATAATTGATTTGACTATTTATATCAACATGGTATACCATCCTTTTGGTGATTCCGTCCTAAGAACTCTACAGTTAAGCATGCTGGCCGTTGAGCAATTTTAGGATGGGTGACCCTCCTAGAAAGTTTTAGATTTTTCTAAAACTTTCTCGGAAAGTGCGTGAGTGATGACAAAGCACGTTGAAAGGACTCGTGTTGATTTGTGGGGCCAGCCAATCAATCCGAAAGCGCTCCAAGGTAGCCCCCATGTGGTCATATCGACTCGGGGTGTTAGAAATGGTATCAGGGTGAAACCGTGACTTTGAGATGAACTTGGATGAGCCAATTAGCCACCTAGCGGGATGATTCTTGGGATAAAATGTATTGAGATAGTTATTGGTTGAGATGCAATGAGGAAATTGCATTCTTTTAGTGGGGGTGATTGTTATACCCCAATTTGAGCGGAGTGTTATAAGAATTATTCTGGCTACTTATATCAACATGGTCTACCATCTTTTTGGTGATTCCATCCTAAGAACTCCATAGTTAAGTGTGTTAGCCGTGGAGCAATTTTAGGATGGGTGACCCTCCTAGGAAGTTTCAGATTTTTCTGAAACTTTCTCGAAATGTGCGTGAGTGAGGATAAAGCGCACTAAAAGGACTCGTGTTGATCTGTGGGACCAACTGATCAATCCAAAAGCGCTCTAATGTAACCCCCATGTGGTCATATCGACTCGGGGTGTTATAATGAGGCCAAAGAGTGAGTGTTGTTCGAACTCATATTTTCCTATTTTACTTTATTTTACTGTTCGAACTATTTTCCCTTTAGAATCTTTGACTCTGTATTAGTTTTCAGTTTCTGTAATAACTCTTTAATCGTGCACTCTGATTTCCCTTTCAATTATGAACTATTCGAATCCTTATGGTTTTATGTCCTAATAAATTTTATGACTTGTGAAATTTCTAGCCTTGCGGTTTGTACGAGATTGATCGGGGGCCAAGCTTGTGCTATTCATGGCGGTAACACTCTCTTATCTTAATGTATGGTTTCGATTAAACAAAAAATTTCAACTGTGAATTTTGGGGGTGTTACACTAGTGGCTTCATCTTAGTCCGAGTCAACTTCTTTTATTTTTGAAGGTAGTCCTCCAAGTTGGAAACCTTGACCTTTAGAAAGTTTACATCAGTCGAGTTAGATTTTAAGTACTCCTCTCAGCTTCTTGCTTATCCACTTTTGCCTCAAGGAATTCATTTTTTGCTTTTAGAGTTAAATATCTTGATGTTCTCTCTCTACCTGACGGAAGCAATTAGCACTCCATTAAAATCTATTAATTTTTTCTGCATAGATAGATGCTTCAAATATCATCAACATTGTTATTTAGTGTTTACACCAAGTTTTTTTCAAATATAAAATATGAAAATGATGATGCACTTGGAAATAGAGATTTAAGTCTGCCTTTAGTAGAGTCTTCATTTTAAGGGCATCAACCATATATTTATAATAGCCTAAAATTATTGCCTTAACCAACTCAAGATCGGCATTATTGTCCATGTGAAAGTTAAAGAAAGAAAAGTTGTCGGACATGGTTAAGGTGACTCATTTATCTTCAATATAGACTTAGAGCCCCTTTCACAATATATTTTTCTTGAAGGGAAAGCTTTTAGTTTGGCTACTTCGGCATCATGACCCTATAGCCTACAAACTTTTTTTTGTTGGGTCGCCAAAACTAGTACTAGATTTCTTCTACATCTTTGACGATGGAATAAAGATAACTTCGGCATTTGTACCTACTTTCCTATAGCCTTCATACAATCATCCTCACCTTTGTCTAAAATTATTATGGTTTCTTTATTGGGACTGGGGTTGGGGTTGCTTCAAGAAAGGATTTTTATGAAACGATTTTGGACACCATTAATAATGATTGTAAAACACATTTCTCCTTTCTTTGAGTTTCCTTTTGAAGTAACTCAAAAGGATCATCTTTATTTTTGGGAGTTGCTAGCTTCTTGGTGGTAAGTTTCTTGGATGGGGCTTTTGGAGCTATCTTAGATGGAGCTATTAGGATAGCTCTAGGTAGATTTTCCTTCTGGAAAGGTAAATAAGGCTAAGGAGAATCATAGATGATGAGAAGAAATGAGGAATCATGTATGATAATAGGGTCAAAATTAGCATTTAAGGATGTGTTTGTGGTTGGGTCCGATGCAAATAGGGAAACTCAAGTGGGCACCTTAATAGTAAAAAGTTCATCATAATATACATAGGGTCCCTTATAGCTAAACAAGTTGATAAGAGCTTTAGTATGTTTTCCTCTCGATGAGGCTAGGGTGATAACCAACAATGGGGTGAATAAAAGGAGTATCAAGATGGATGCCACTAACCCAATTTAGTTTTGTATTTTTCTTTTTAGGGTTGATTTTAGCAATCCCCTTTGCTTCTTGAACAAATAAAAATATGAAGGTATTTTACACTATGGTTATAATTGAGGTCATATAGTAAGGATATTTTGAAGTATGAATGGAAAAACATATTTTTTATTTAGATGCTTTAACTGTAGTCATTAAGGCACTAGATGTAGGCACCCCAGGTGGAAACAAATATGGGCCTTCTAATGCCCTTAAACAAGTTTAGGAGAACAAAATTTTGATAAGATTTGCATTCATAAAATTGTACAGATAAAATATTTATGCTCACTCAATTGACAAACTTATAAAATTGACAAATGGATAAGAATGATGAAGGGGGAAGAAATTACTTACTAGTGTTAGAAATCAACCCAATATTTTTAAGGCGGACTGGTTCACTCATGACCTCACTATTATTAATTATATGTCCATACTATACAAGCTTTCCAAATCTATCAATGTTGGCTTATATTTCCAATGAGAAAGGTGGAGACTCCTCGAAATCATGGGTAAGTTGGCCCCATTTAGGCAAATCCTATTTGCGATCTTCTCGAACAAAAAAGTATTGTGTCTTCCACCTTTTTATAGAGGACCTATACTCTTTGATGAATTTATTATTGCCTCTTATTTGAATAGAATAGAAGCTCATAGTTGAATAATGACTTAGAAATTTAAAAAAAAAAGTGTTTGAACAACTCTATCATTAGTTGGATGTCTGGTAAATAGCACCCATATAAGAATTTGACCACCATCCTCTAGGAATTGGGGATAAATTGAGTGGGAATTAAATGATAGACACAAATAAAATCTTTAATACATGGCTGCAAAGGTAGATGCACTCTAGCACATGAAGTCTTGATAGATAATGTTGTACATAAAGCTAGGGGACTATTAGCTCTATCGATTGTAGAAGGATGGATCAGCTTGAGATCAGAAGAAAAGTGGTACTTAATATGAAATTGGTTAATTCAAGCTTCAATAATATTGCTTGGAGGAAGTGTGTCCAAGTCTTAGGATTTAAAATCATCCATACAAAAATCAAAGAGGAAGTTTAAAGAGGATGGAGTGGTCGACTGGTTCATGGGAAGTAAGGAGGAAGAATGCAAAGTTTGAATAATGAGAAGTAGATGAACAATGGGTGTGATTAAGATGCTTAAGGTAAAGAACTTTCAAACAATTAGGGTACTTATGAAGTCTCTCAAGATAAATTGTGGCTAGTAAACCAATGACATAAAATCCAAAAGTTTGGCTACCATTAGGAAGCTTGTTTCGGTGTACTTCTCTACTCACGGTGATAGTGGGAGGAATTTCACATATATTAGTAGATGAAGACAATAGTGGTGTAGAAGGTTCCCTATCGAAGATAAAATCAAAACATAGGAGATTTAGTAGACCAAATAAAGGAGACTGAAATCTTTAGGTTTCTGGTAGACGTGAATTTGAAGTAAAAGAAATTAAATCTTAATGCAAAAGAAAGCACAAACGTTGAGTAACTCATAAAGTATTGTAATCAAAATAGAGAAAAGTGGATAAATTGTAGGGATTTATATATATAGTGATGAAAGATAGCTAGAAATACCTAGATTTCAATTCAGAAGAAAAATAATTTTCTAGGATGTGTATACTCATTACCGAGGGTGTATTCCGTAGATTTTGCAATAATCAATTGATTTTTGTGCCCTCTTGAGAATACGGAAGTCAAATTACAACTTTGATCCTTTCATTTTTTATGTAATATAGCAGTGACAAAAATGTATGGCCTTTAGTTACCTATGAAGGTGTTTCTTTTATATCACACTACAATATTGCGTGGCCTTTATGGGCTAGGATTATGTTCCTTGTTGAAAAGTGGAAATAAGGAGGACAATGCTTTCCTGATAACCTATTTTTTTACACTAACTTATTCTTATTCAAATTCAAAATTCAAAATTTGTTTAAACTTATACAATTTATCATTTCATGATATCTTGGTTCTCTTCTTATAGGATTACCCGACTCGATGTATTCTATATTTTGTTTTGCCCTTCGCTCTTTATGGCATATACTTTGTCTGATGAACTTTAATGTATAAGAATGTCCACCACCCATTATGATGTCTTGTTTGTCTAACATACCTTAATGTATAAGTTTGTTCGTTATTCTCTAATAGATCTAATGTATAAGTTTGTCCATTATATTCTATGTTGCATATTTTTTCCAACATACCTTAATGTATAAAGTTATCCATTATCCTTTATGATATAGTGTTTGTCTAAAAAAGTTAATGAAAATGTTTTTGTCCGTCAGCTTTATGATGTATATTTTTTGGGTCGATGGACCTAATGTATAGATTTATCTATCCAACTAATTTTTAATCTATGGGTTTGTCCATCGCGCTTTATGTTGTATAACTTTTAGTTGACAAAACTAATGCCTAGTTATGGTTGTCATTCATGATATTGTTGTCTAACTTATCTACCCCTTGAAAGCAGCTGATATGGCAGATTGATTTTTGAAAGAAGTGATGATATGGATATTTTCTTAACTAGACTATTAGACCCTTGAACAACGACCTAAAAGATAAGGATTGGCCTCAAAAGTATCATAAGCTAGGCCCAAATATATCTCAACCAATCCTATTTGGCCTTGGACAGGTCTCAATCTACTAGCATACAAAGCTCTATTTTTAGGCTAACACTCTATGTAACACTCAAGATAACTTCTCTTTTCTCCATCGTATAGTATGTTTCCTTTCCCTTGCCCTGATTTAACCCCTATATATATGGAGTCTTGTAGTCATTTTGTGGATATGGGAAATTACAATAATATTTTAATATTTGTGTTCTCTCACCTCATTTTACCATCAGTATTTCGCTAATACTAATATCTATCTTAATCCTTAAGAACCTCTATGTTGATTTCTAAATAATTGGAATTAAAGGATTAAAATTGGAATGAATTAGTTATGTCTTGTAGGGCTATGGCTTATTACCTAGCCTCGACCTATTATGGCTAGATATTACTTATTGTGGGGTTATGCCTTATTACCTAACCGAGGTCTATTTTGGATAGAAATTATTTTTATGGGGCTATGATTTGTTACCTAACCTTGACCTTTAATGGATAGGTATTTCTTTAACCTTGACTGATGAATACCTTTCATGACTAGTTGTTTGTGTTGACCCTCAGCGGTGAAGGCATTTCATGGCTAGTTGTTTGTAACCCTAAGTAATCAAAGTAATCAAGGAATTAATTAATTTTTGTGTGTGGATATTAATATCCATTGTGGAATAATATGGTGGTGTGAATAAATTATTAATCATATAAAGTTAAATATATCTTGAGTTGGGAGAGAAATCTCGTGCCTCAGACTTAGGCCCTCAAGTTCATATAGTTGTGAAATGCCCTAGAATTATTTATTTTAAGATATATTATTAAATAAGGATTTATTAGAAAATTAATTTAATTTATTATTTTATTTGGAATAAGAAGGATTTATTTAGGGCAAATTAATAAGAATTTATAAATATTTTTTTATAAAGGAAAAATTGGTCTTTTTTTAATTAAAAAGGAATTTAGGAGAAATATTTTAAAGGCCCTAAATTAGCCAAAAAAGGAGGTTTAATATTTTTTTATTTAAATATTTTTATTGTAAATACCCAAAATATTCTAAATATATTATGCAAACCCAAAACCCTTGAATTTTTCTTTTTTCCTCTTTCCTTTTTCCTTCTTTTCTTTCTTTTCTTCTTTTCTTCTTTTCTTCTTTTCCTTTTTCTTTTCTCTCGCTGGATTGGGCCTGGACGCAACCCAATCCCCTTTTCCCTTCTTCTTCCTCCGCGACCCAGCGCCGTTTCTTTGTTCTTCCTGCGGCATCTTGACGCCGCATTTCGTCCCTTATTCCTCTGAGATGTTGCGTCTCGTTTAATGAAAATCTAACCGTTACCAAACCGGTCCGGTTCTCCTCTTTTCCTTTTCTTTCCCGACTGTTGGTTCACCCCCCCTCCTTCCTTCTTCCTCCTTTCTCCCCCATCGTTGAAGCCTACAACTCCCGTCCCCAAAAATGGCTCCGCCGACCATGAGGGTTTTGACCGGCCGATTTCCCCTTCATTTTCTCCCTATTGACTCGCATATTAGCTTGGCATGATCGGTTATCCTCAACTCCCGCTCATTCTCTCCCTATTTTTTCTCGAAGGGTCAAACCCGACCAAATCTTTCGCCGGCCGATTATCGCCTCCGGCTGCCCTAAACCCTACATAGAATACCCTCCTACCAACCCCCAAAACCCTACCATTCCCTCTAACCTCTATCAATAGCCTCGATTGGAGTGTTTTCAAAACTTTTCCTCCCCGAAACCCTAAAAGATAACCGTGCACCACCTTGACTTCAGCCGAGCCTTCAGCCCCCGATAGCCAACCTCACCAACACCGCTGCATCCCAAATTCTTCCTTGCATTTCACTCTAGCTAACTAAGTTCTCCACATCCTTCAATTTTTCTCGCACGAGCCGCCATAGCCGTGCCAAATCTCCTGTCCATCTCGCAAAAATCTATACCTCGCAACCTTTAAGCCGCCGTCCGCCACCACTTCTGCCACTTCTATTGCCTTCTACACCACCCAAAAACTTCTTCTAATTCTACTCCACCAAACCATAACCTTATTTTCTCTTTTCCCCTTCTCTTTCCCTCTTTTTCTTCATCTTTTTCCCTCTTAGACTCCTTTTTCGGCCACCGCCGTACACCACTGCCGGTGCCACCCATCCCTACCGACTTAAGGTGAAACCCTAGACCTTCTTAGCCCTTCTTTTATATTTATTTACATTTATTCTATTTTTATTCAAATTTTAATGTTTATTAGATGATTATGATGATGATGATTATTATTATTAGATGGAATATTAATTCTAAGTTTTCTTTGCAGGGCAGAGAGTAGGAATAAAATAATTACGATTATTAGTTTCGAATTTTAGGTATTATTTGAATTATTATATATTTTATTACCATTATTATTATTATTATTATTATTATTATTATTATTATTAGTAGTAGTAGTAGTAGTAGTAGTAGTAGTAGTAGTAGTAGTAGTAGTAGTAGTAGTAGTATAATTATTTTTATTATTATTGTTAATTATTCTGGAAGGGCCGAGACCTTAATTCTATTATTAGTATTCACACATATGCTTTTTAGTATGATTATTACTATTTTTACTATTATTAACAATATTATTATTATCTTTATTATTTTAATATTATTATAAGTAATATATGTTATTAATATTATTATTAATATTATTGAATAGTATTTCATTATTTAGGGGTGGGGTCGAAACCCCACCTTGTAATTTTAAGGCTTATATTATTATTATTATGAAGATTTCTATTAATATTACTATTATTACTAATAGTTTGTTATTATTAAAATTATTATTATTATTATATTTATCTTTAATAACATTATTTTGGGGAAGGGTAGAAGCCCTTATATCACCTTTTCGTTTTAAATTATAATAGTATTTATTCGTATTTTTAGTAGTATTTTGTATAGTTAATTTTAGTATAGTATTATTTTAAATAAAGGTAAAATCTTTGGATAAGTTAGAAATTACTAGTATTTTTAGGAAGGAACCTAATTCTAGTATTTTTTCCATAATAGGTGAGCCCAGTCAAAGCTGTCAAGTGGGATAGGAGCGTGCACCAAGACCGGTGACATTTTAGGTAAGGGGTGCTAAGGCCTTTTGTGTGCTTATATGTGTTATGTGCTTCGCATGCTATATATCCTATGTTATCATTATTAATTATTTCGTATGTGGTATAACGTGGAGTTGAAGTATGTTTTTGTATGGCATGCGTAGTATATGTGATGAAATATTGTATACGTGATGATATATGTTGTGGCCTTAAGACATGCATGTTAAGGTTTCGCATGATGGTGTTAATGTCGTATGGTGTTAGGGTTTTGCATGGCGGTATTAGGGTTCACATGGTGGTATTAATATTGTATGGTGTTAGGGTTTTGCATGATGGTGTTAATGTCGCATGGTGTTAGGGTTTTGCATGGCGGTATTAGGGTTCGCATGGTGGTATTAATGTTGCATGGTATTAGGTTTTGCATGGAATTTATGTTCACGTGATGGAGTTAGGGTTGCATGGAAGTGGGGTTTACGTGGAGATAGAGTTTGCATGGAAGTGTGGTTTACGTGGAGCTAGGGTTTGCATGGAAGTGTGGTTTACATGGAGCTAGGGTTCATGGGAGTTAGGGTTGCATGGAAGTGTAGTTTACGTGGAGCTAGGGTTTGCATGGGAGTTAGGGTCACATGGTGGTGTGGTTTACGTGGAGTTACGGTTTGCATGGGAGCTGGGGTTGCATGGAAACTAGGGTTTGCATGGAGTTAGACATATATGTCTGGGCGAACGTTTGTGAATAAAATATTTAAGACACTAATCATTAAAGTGAAAGACTATTGAGCCGGGTCTAGATCGATCTACCAATCAGGAATAGTGGTTAGGGTTTTACCCTATAAGTGACCAGTCCACTGGCGAATAATAGTGGTGTGGATTTTGTCCCGCAAGGGACCGGCCCACCGGCAATAATAGTGGGGTGACTCGAGCTCAATAAACACAAACTAGAATTGCTAAGGCTCATAAAAGACACTAATTACTTACAGCGAAACACCATGTGAGCAGGAACCAGACCAATCCACTGGTCAAGAATAGTGGTTAGGATTTTTACCCTATAAGTGACCGGTCCATCGGTGAATAATAGTGGTGTGGACATTATCCCACAAGTGACCGGCCCACCGGCAATAATAGTGGGGTGTTCCTGTACTTACATGGATTTGATAAAAGGTATGGTGTGTATCAAATTTCGATGAAAGATTAATTAAATAATTAATCTGGACTATTTGGGCCTTTCTGTGTGGGCTTGATCATTTATAAGTCATATGCTTATCTGTATGATCTTATGCATTATATATGTGGGCTTGAAAGTGTAAGATGAGTATTATGTTGTATGATTTTATGTGATTATGTGTCGGCCTTAGTGCTCGGTTACCTTAATTAGTAAGTAGCGTATTGATTACCCCTTTTATGGGTGCTGCTCATTTCCACGACTAGAAGGCCCATCTGACTTGCTGCAGGTAGGAGATGTTTATTTTGATGCGATAGATGTATATGGGACATCAGATGGGCCCGAGTGATGATTGGGCCGAATCCGTTCCGGAGTGGCATGACCGGTTTTCCATTGAAATTTTTATCCCTATTTCCTTTTAATTATGTTGAGCACTTCAGAAACAATTTTATTGTTGTAGTTATTTCTTTTCCCTGAAAAACCAACTCTCGTATTTTGGATTGTATAAAGACTTATGCGTACCTGATTTCTGTATTTAAGAATTTGGATTACCTAATAATTTTATGAGTTGTTTATTTTTTTTAGCCTTAGCACTTGGTAGTGGAACGGTAGGAGTGAACCGATCTGGTACTAAGTGTGGCGGTAGCATCCCCAGAATTTACGATTTAATTTATAAGTATTATTTTTTTTAAAAATGTGTAAATTTTGGGGGTGTTACAAGTTGGGCATTACCTCATTTCTCACAATGCTAGATTGTAAAGGATATTTTTTATTTTAAAATAAAATTATATTATGTTGAAAATTTTATTACATCTTTTATCAAATTGGAAAATCCAAATTTTATTTTTGAACCATTTCGTTTTCATTTCTTAACCTTTTCTCACAAATTCGTCTCCATGAGAGCTTTTGAGTCATTTTTGGCTATTGAGCTTATTTTATATCATTAAAATTATTTCATTTATGAAATCCTTGATTTTTTAAAGTTTCCTAGGCCCTTTCAAAAAGCCAAACTAAAGTGTTGGCAAAAAGACACTATTCATTATACTAGCGTGGCTTAAACACATTTTAAGCCTTAAAAAAACCTTTTTTGCTATCTAAATTTTATAAAACTTTGGAGCTCACTATATTTTAGTATAATTGAGCTTAAAATTATTTAAATATGTTATACAATTGTTTTTTATGATTTCAGGGTTTATTGAGATAGTTTTTGATCTAATAAAAGTTATCATATGAGACTTTTCTTCTTCTAATCTCTATCAAATCTTGTGAGCATTAATCCCAACCTTTCATTATTGATTAGGATGGTTTATAACCACTTCATTTTTTTTCATTTGAATTTCGTGTCTACCCTCCCCTTTGTAGCTATCAAATTGTATTTCAATTCCTCAATAAATTACCATTTTAATCTTAGTCGTTTTTCTTTGTTTCTTTATCCTCCACTCTTTTCACCTCTCTTCTCCGCCTTTAATTATTTTGTGTTAGGATGATTTGAGGCCACTTATTCTTCTCCCTCATGTAGCATAACCATTACCTTTCACTTTTAGATAATTATCATAAGTTAGAAAGTTAAAAAAAATACCCTCCAACCCTTACACCTATCTTCTTTTCTTTTCTCTCTTCTTCTTTCTCGCATCTGACTCTTCCCCACTTTTGCAACACCCCAATTTTTACTCCTAAAAAATTTCATTTAAAAATAATATAATGCAGAAAAAAAATGGGGAGTTCTACTGCCACACCTACCATAAGATATATGCCCATCATCTATTTCCTGATAAGTGTAAGGGTAAAACATGTCTAACAAATCCTTAAATAGAAATTGAACAAAAAAATCACCATTGATAAAATTAGCAGAAAATCCTATAAAATCATTGTTGATAACTCAACAGAAAACCTATAAGATAAAATTGGCTTTTCAAAATGAAAACAAGCATCAAAATATAATGGTTGTTTACAACACAAAAAATTTTCAAAAAATTACAAGAGTCATCGAGGGACAAACCTTCGAGTAGCTCTAACTCTCAACCGAAGTCCAAATCACATTTAACTTAAACTAGAGTACCTTCATAAAAACATCTAAACATGTGTAGTATCAGTACGTTGGCGTATTGAGTAGACAACCCAACTTATAGCAATAGCATAGACAGGTAGATTCACATACATATACAATCTTAATATGAAACATGCTCTCATAAAGATCAAGGAAACAAAAAAATACCATACACAGATTAACAAGAGTATTAGGAGAATATAAACCAAGATCAATGTATGTCTCGTAAAGAATACAAAATCTTAACTAAGCATGATTTCGCAAAAGAACATACTATTTCAATATAATTATGCGATCAATTCTACCGAAAGATATAACATCACACATGCTGATTCACATTATTACCCATTTCCTTCTATATGATATCATAGTTACTTGTTTTGACTTATTTTACTTATTTTAATTATCCATTTCTAATGCATAGTATTTCTCACATCCAAAACATAATATAATTCATATTTAAAATATAATATTATTTACATCTAGGGCACTATATCCAAGGATCCCACAACAACATGTCACCTATAGCTTTACGGCTATGGAAAATACTGTAACCTATTCCTCTATGTTTATGTCCTACACAACCACTTAGCTCACCCTAACATTTAAGTATCAATATTCCTTACAGAGCCCGTAGGTCAGCTATAGAGCAGAGAGAGGAGCCACACCATCGCACTACTAACGCATCATATACGAAATCACAAGGAAGGCGTCCACCATATGACCCTACATCAAAGGTAATCTTGAGGCTACTTAAGGTGGACTATATACAACCACAGCTATGACCACTAATGTGACCTATATCACAATTTTCATAGGTGGACTTAAACCACTAGTTATGACCACTAATGTGGTCTATAACACAAATATCATAATTCATTCATTTCACTTATCACTTAAATTATTCATACTATATATCCATGATCACATATTCCACCATATATATCACAATCACAAATGTTCTTAGTAACCATCACATATGATTAACAATAAAGAACTCAACCTCTTACATCACATTAACAAACATGATATCAAAAGAGTATGCCATGGTATATCTATACGACTTACATAGCATAATAATTTATAAAATACAACTACAAAGAATCATGATTCATACGTGAAGAACTACACAATACCACACCACAAAATAGCCATATGGCATAGACACATAAAGTACATGCCTTATGAACAAACCCTAGTATGTTCATAGCATAACCAAAATATGGAATAATACATATCAATACATAGAATTCTATTAACCAAAAGTTTAAGAGGTTTACCTAGCTTCCAGGCTATTCTAGCACAAGCAGAAGGAAAAACCCTAGCTTTGGGATCCACTAACATGCTTTCCTAGATCATCGTTGAAAATTATGAGACTATGTTAGATACAATTAATCCAAACATAAAATAATAGAAAATAAGTAAATTTTATCAAAAACCATGTTTATAAATAGGTTTTACCACCCAAAGCATCAAATCAATCAATTTCAGAAAAGTAATCTAAATAATAAATTAAAAATTTATTTAATTGGTTTTTAAATCATCACTAATAAAAGAATCAAATACAACTCAATTTCAGAAACTATTCCCAAAAATTAGGGTTTTAAAGCCCAAAATATAAATCTATACAATTCAAATCGATTAAGTTAAATTGAAGGTATTAAAATTCAATTAAGGTCATTTCAAAAAATTTTATAAAACCAATTTTAGAATAAACAACTATACAAATGACAAATCCCATAATTTCATGTGAAAGTTAGGGTTTTAGGCCTAGAAATACAATTCGGTTAAATTTTATTAATTTATTTAAATTGAATGTTTAGAAATGCAATTAGAACTATTTTATAACATATTATATAATCAATTGATTGAAAATAATGAAAGAAAGATAAAATTTAACATACTTAGGGCATTTGAACCTAGACTGCAAATCCGGTTAAATCTTATTTAAATATTCAAATTGATGGTTCGGAATTAAAATTAGACATATTCTAAAACATATTGTATAATTGATTTAATAAAATAGTTCAATTACACAATCTAATTTAAATCTGCAAGAGTTTTGACCTAAAAATACAATTCTGATGGATTTCACACATTTTTTCCAAATTAATACTTCCAACATGAAATTAAATGCATTTTAAAGCATAATGTATAATCATTTTATCCAAAATAGCTCAATCGGATGAATTCAATAAATCCGAACATAACCGGATCAAAATCCTATTTTTCACAAATCAAGCATATACCACACAATTAATCCATCCAAATTAGTCATATAACACACACATACATAATTAATTAATCAATTTAGCTTAATAAAAGCTAATTCATTTAAAATTAATCAAGATAAAAGTTAGAGTTTGGGGTAATTAAACCAAACAAATAACTACAAAACTAAAAGAGATAAGGGTTGCTGGAGCTTCATTGGTGGTCTAGTGCACTGGAGGTGGCCGGATGGTGGTGTCATTGTTGTGTTGCTCATTACGCCAGGATGTTGCTGCTTGGTGCACCTGGATTTTGCTGTTGTTGTCGACGACGAAGAGCGGAGGAAGTGATGGTGTGGTCAAGTGGTGGCTGTGGTGGTGTGGTGGTGGTTTTGCATGATGAAGGACGAAGATAGAGGAGAGGGGCATGGGAGGTTAATTGGTCGTTTGGGGGTTGGGAGCACGAAAAGGAAAGGGAAAGAAATGGAGGAGAAGAAGAAAGAAAAGAAGGAGGGGGAATCGTTCTGTGTGTTTTTAATGATTTATTTTTATATAAAATATCTAAATAACATATATAAAATTAACATCTAAAATAAGAGTTAAAAGATATTTCAATTAAGGTACAATTTAACTGAAATAAACCCAAAGACTCTGTAAATAGATGTCGAGAGAAAAATAAGACTTACCTAATTAAATGTTATTATAAAATTTAAACCAGAACACTTATTAAAATAGAAGTAAAATTACAAAATGATGTTTAAAATAAAACAGAGAAATATTTTTATAAAAAATTGAGCAACTTTAATTAATTTAAAAATTTTCCAAAATGTCGTGCGTAAACTAAAAAGAAAAGAAAAGAAAAGCTAGAATAAAATTATTTTCAAAAATAAAATCATAAATAATTTATGAAATTTTTTTTAATTTAAATGTTCCAAAGATCTTATCCACCTCATAAAACAATAAATTCAATGACAAAAATATTTTATACGGAATAAGTTATTAAAATAAATTTACTCTTTAGATAAATTTATAATTTAAAATTATTTATTTTCATTAATGAAATACAACTCTAAAATAAAGTCATAATCACAAGACAAGACTATACTCAGAAGTGAATTTAAAATATTAAAATCAAATGCATGAAAGAAATAGAAATATATTTAAGCAGAAATTGAGTTACAATAATTTGATAACATTGTAGTTGTGAACGAATTTATCTAGAATAGTCCGCATTAACAAATGATTAAATAAGTTTCAACATAAATTCAAAATCATTAATAAAACCATAAAATAAATTAAAAACTTAACAAACAATTATGAAAAAAAAAGATTTAAATTAAATAACCCAATTGAAATTAAATTAAATGTTAAAACTCATAAATCAACACTATATGTATAAAAAAAATTAGATTTTGAGAAATGGGGAGTTACACCTTGATATTTTTACGCCACCCTCTCCCCATTTCCTAGATATTTTTGTTACAAAAATATCTTACTCTATGAAGTTACCAAAATACCCCTAAACACTTCACTAATTTACCCCTAAAATATCATCTAACTACTCCAATTGATCATATCATTTCACCTCACTTCATCCCACCATCATCTTCTCATCTTCTTCTCCTTCCCTTGGAAGAAATCAACCTCCGTGCACTTCTATTTATACGACCAAACCCCCCACCATCTTCATCATTTTTCTTCCTTCTTATTCTCTTTTTTTCTCTCCTTTTTTTGGCTTTTTGAAATAATCCAAAACCCTAATTTAGGAAATTATGGTAAAATAAGAATTTATTAGGGAAATTAATTAAATAAATTATTTTATTAAAATAAAAGGGAATTAATTAAGGAAAATCAAGGAGAAAATAATAAATAATTTAATTAGGAAAATTTTGAGTGTTTTGCTAATTAAAATAGAATTTAGGAAAAATCTTTCAAAATTCCTAAATTAGCCAAAAAAGAGAATTTAATTATTATTTTATTCAAATATTATTATTTTTAAATATCCTAAAATACCAGAATATTTTAAATACCCCAACTCACCTATTTTTCGTTTCTTTCCTTTTTTCCCTTTTTCTTTTTCCTCTATTCTTTTTCCTCTATTCTTTTTCCTTTTCTTTCCTTCCTCTCCCTTCTCTTTTTCTTTCTTCCCCTCCCCTTCCCCGACCTCGGCCAACCCAGCCTGCAGCCCAATCCTTCTCCCTCTCTCGTCCTCCTATGCGGCCTAGGCTCGCGCACCGCACCCCTTTTTATTTCCCTCCAGCCGGTGGGTTCCCCCTTTATTTCTTTCTTTCCTTTCTCTCTGGACCGCCGGTCCAGCCTTCTTCTTCTTCCTCCACGATGCATGCCTACAACTCCCCCGACCTACGGCTTGATTTCCGTCAGCGACACTGCCTGCTGACCGCCATCCCTCCTCTCTCTTCCCCGCTGATTTGCCTATCATTTCGACCTGACCGGCCATCCCCTGTCTTACACGTGCCCATTCCTTCTCCCCAACCCAATCATGGCCCTGCATTGATAGACCAGCGCTTGCCTACCATCGTCGGCTGGTGTACCCATACCCCTTGCCCCTTGCTTTCCCACTTCCCTCTGTCGTTTCCCCTTCTTTCGATCTATAAATACACCATAAGTAGCCCAGAATTTGGTTTTTCTTTTGTAGCCTAGAAATCTCGTCCCTTGTGCCACCGCCTAATCAGTCAACCTCATCGTCGTCGTCGCCCAGCGCCACCGCTCGATTCACCCACAGAACCACTCCCTACATCACCCTCTACCAAATTACGCCACCCTCCGCCTTTAATTTCCCTTGCAAGAGCCACCCCGGTCGTGCAAAGTACCCTTCCTGAGCAGCCACACTTCCACCCCCGCCGCCCTTCGCACCACTGTTTGCCACCACTCTCGCCACAACCACCACCTCTGACACCTCCCAAAATCCCTTACAGACCTCCCTCTACCTTTCCCTCCCCTCCTTTTCCCCTTCCTCCCTCTCCTCTTCCCTTCCTCCCTTTCCACCACCCTTGGCCACCACAGTGCCGCCGCCTGCACCATCGCCTTTGGCCGCGCCACCACCCCCATTCCAACCCTCTCAACTTGGGAAACCTCAACCACCCCAACTTCCACCCTCACCCCCTCTCCTATTCCAAACACTTAACCAATTCCCTTTTTTCCCTCTTTCCTTATTATGCTTAACACTATTATAATTACTACTACTACTACTACTACTACTACTACTACTACTACTACTACTACTACTACTACTATTATGGTAAAAATATTCGAACCCTTATATTATCATTATTTCAAATATTACTACTATTATTACTATTATCCTTAACAATATTAGTATTTTGTTAGTATTAATATTGTTATATTACTATTTTATCCCTAGCCCTATTATTAGCCTTAGCCTTAAACATATTAGGGTTTCTATTACTAGGAGTAATAGTATTACTATTATTATTAATATCACTATTTTTTCTATAACTAGTGTTAGTACTATTATTAGAAGAAATAAAGCTATTAGATTTAATAATATAAATATGGATATAAATGTTAACATAAACCTATTTTGACTAGTAATAATCTAGTAGGCTAGCTTGAGGATAAAAACCCTATATTTTACTTGTAAAGTTCCCTTTAATAATAGTAACCCTAATATTAGAATAAAACAGGAAATAATAGTATTTTTGATAGGAGGAAAACTAATCCTTATTTTTCCCTCTTATAGGTGAAACGAGTCAAAATCTTGAGGAGGCGTAGGAGTGTGCTCCAAGACTAGTGACGTACTAGGTAAGGGTGTAGCTAAGGCCTTTGTGTACTATGTGTCTTATATACCTTGGATTCCATATATGATGATATGTTGTGTATCTTGAACTATTGTTATAACTATTTTATGTGTAGTACAGCTTGGAGTTGAGGTGTGCTCATGTGCTTCCTTATGACATGTGTTTAATATGTATATGCTTGGAATTGTGATGTGATGTGATGTGGCCCTTTACGACATGCGTGCAAGGATATTCAATGTGGTAATGTGGGATGGAAAGATGTAAAAGAAAAATGGGAAAGTAAGAGGACCAAGGGGAAGTAAGTTGGCTAACGTAGGTGGGATTGACCTAAATATCCCATGGTCCATAAGTGGAAGAATAAAAGGGGGACTTTAAATAAAATAAAAGAGTGGGTGAACTTTGTAGGGGAGAATCTAGGGTTTGCATGGAAATTTTAGGGTTTTGCATGGAAACTTTGAGGGTTTGCATGGGATGGATAAAGTCTGCATGGGGGTGAACTTTACATATGGAAAGTTGCCTTGGGGTGTGAGGAAGGTAATGAAATGGTTGTTTGGGTGAAAAATAGTACGTGGGACAATACAAGGGTATATAGGAGACCGAGCTAGGTTTTGGGTAGAAACCCTAATTTTGAGAAGGTGGAAAAAGGAAAAATAGATGAGGGTGAGTGGGGTATGGGATGAGGATGGAGGATTATCATGTGTGGGGTGAGCATGGGTATCATGGGAAAGTAAGAGTGGAAGGTGAGAAATGGAGGGGTGACAGGTGGGAAGGAAGATGCTAGGGTTTGGCGTGATCAACTAGGGTTTGGCATGGCCACCTTGGGTGTCGTGGTCACACGTGTATTTGGGGGAGCAAAGTGAGATGATGAGGGTTGAATCTAAAGGTTGTGATGTGTGGAGCGTTAAAATAGTTGGGTTGTGTGAGGCAAGAAGGAAGGACCATATAGGCCCCAAATTAGGGTTTTTGGAGAAAACCCTAAAGTAAGACTGTGAGGTGTTAGGTCATGGGCCTTGACCCACACACTTAGGAGTTGGGCCTCTAGTGTGAGCAAGTGGAATAAGGAAAGGTTGTTGGGGCGAGTTAGGAGGTGTAGAAGTCTCAAGACATGGGACGGGTCCTCTTGGGAGGATGAGTGTAGATGGAGTTAGTCATGCATGTGTAGGGTGGAATCTATTGAATAAGACACTGTAAAACACCAATCATGTAAAATGGAAGATTATTGAACCAATCCCAGACCGATCCATCGGATTATAATAGTAGTCAGGTGCATTATGCCCTATAGGTAACCGATCCACCAGCTATAATAGTGGGGGATCATGAGCTCGATAAACTAAACCCTAAGTTTGATAAGACACCTAAAAGATAATAAGTAATTACAGTGGAGCACCATGAGAATCGGGGCTAGACTGATCCTCCAGCATAATAATGGCCAAGAACATCTTGCCTTAGAGACCGATCCACGGGCATATAATAGTGGTCAGGTACGTTATGCCCTATATGTGACCGATCCACCAGCTATAATAGTGGGGTTCCCGTACTCGCTTGGATTGATAAAAAGTATGGTGTGAAATAATTACTGATCAGAGATTAAATAATCAGGTTTATTCGAATTGTAGCTTGTCTTTTATTTATCTAAGAGATTGTATGATTATCATGTTAACATGCTTGTATTACTTGCCCTTATATGTTGGCCTTAGTGTGTGGTTACCTTACTCAGCACGTAGCTTATTGACCACCCGTTTCATGGGTGCTTCTCATTCCCACGAGCAAAAGGCCCCTTTGACTTTGTGTTTATCGGTGATACTATTTTTGATGCTTTTGATGCTTACAATGCATCAGGCGGGGTTGAGTGTTGAGCATGGAGTTGGCCTGGGGATTCGTGAGCGTTGTGACCGGATTTACCTTTTCTATGTCCCTTTATTTTGTACTAGTTTACCCAAGCTTGGTTTTTATTGTGCTGTAACCTTTATTCCTGTTGAGGAATTTTAAATTATGCACTCTGGGTTGTAAAACTTTTTCTGCTCTCTGATTTTTGTTTATGTATGCTCCAACACTTTTATGAAACCTTACTTTGAGTTTGAATTATGATGGTTGTAAACTTCCTTTAGCCTTGTGATTAGTATGGGAACGGCTGGGGGGCCGGACTTGTATTGATAATGACGGTAACATCTCCGAAATTCACAAGTTTTGATTTAACTACTTCTATTAAATCTTAATTAAAATAAAAAATTTTAGTAGTGAATTTTAGAGTGTTACACTTTTCTCTTCCCTTTTCTCCCCCAATTTTCATGGTTTCTCTTCCATTTTCCTTCATTGTTAGAGCTTGGTTTTCTTCCAAAATTTGAATATAAGTTTCCCTCTTTATCTTTTAATTCTATATGCTTTGACTTAGTTTTTATGTGTTGATTGTTGCTAATCTCGTCATGATTTTTTCTAGGTTTTGAAGGCTTTTTTGGAAGGTTGATTTTGGTCCTCCAATCTACTAATTAAATGCTTAGGTTTTGGTAAGATCTTATTACATCACATAAGCATATTATAGTGTTGTGTAAATTGATGAGTATGCCATGGCTTTATATTATTAGGTTTTTGGTCCAATTTGGGGCTTTTTGATCATTTGGTTGTTTTGTAAAATTGATGATGACATGTTTTTCTTGGTAAATTATAGAGTAACACACACACACACACGCACACACACACACACACACACACACACACAATGTTATATTTGGATGATCTTAAGTGTGATTTATTTTTAGGTAAAGGTTAGGTGGACTTAGGGTTTTTTTGATTCCATGTGTGTTTTGTCAAATATATTATACCATGTTGTAGATCAGGTTATGCAGATAAAATTTGGTGTTTAACTTGTTTAAATCCAAGTTTGTTTGATATTATTTTTAGCAAAAATAATATTTTGGAGCTTTAGGCATGATTTTGGTGTTTTGGTCATTTTGGAGTCGGATCTAAGATCTGATCATACCATGATGATCCTTATAATTTTTAGACCAATTATGGTATATATTATGTCTATTAATAATCAAGTTTTGATGGTTTTAATTTTGGTTATAATTATGAAAGCTTAAGAACATTCTTCACATTCTTCACATGTTTTATGCGACATTCAAACTATTCTCGGATAACGACGACCTTACCTAAGGTAAGTTAAATTTTGGAATAATTGTGTTTTTGGAGTTAATTAATGGTAATATCACTAAAATTTTCCTAAAATGCTTTAGTGGACTTTTAGAGTCGAATGTTGATCTCAACCTTTGACATTTAACCATTTTACCCTTGTGAATAGTAAATTATAGTGAATAGTATTTTTTGGTAACAAAATATTTTTTAATTTTGTTTTTATGCTTCTTGGTATAAAAAGATATTTTTTTTGGACAGTAAATAGTATAAAATTCTAAAATTAGCATAGGACATTATTTTAGCCTGGTTAAACTTACTTTATCTATTATTTTCGCTAATTTTGGTCCTAATGGCAAAATGTGTTTTTTTAGCATTTTTACCCCTCATTTGGGATTATCTGTACCTATGGATTAGGTTTTAGATATTTAAAGTGTGTTTTAGTTATTTTATTTGGTTTTTGAGACTATTACTTGGTAAGAGGTGCCTTGTTGTTTCTTTAGGAAAGGTTTTCATATGGTTTCTGGCTTTTATTTTAGATTTTTAAAAATAATTTTAAGGGATATTATGTTCCATTGTGATCCTTTAGATCAATGGTTTTCATCATTTTGAGCTATTTATGAATGTTCTTTGAGGTTTAGGATTAACCATAAACGCTTATGCGTGTTATTCAATACCTCTATGATATGTGTGTTGATTCCTAGCTGTGATGGCCATGTAATGAGATTCCTAGTCATGATGGCCATGTAATGAGATTTCTAGTCTTTATGGCCATTTATTGAGATTCCTAGTTATGATGGCCATGTAATGAGATTCATAGTTGTGATGTTCATGTAACAAGATTCCTATTGTGATGGCCAAGTAATGAGATTTGTAGCCATGATGTCCATATAAAGAGATTCCTAGCCATCATGTCTATGTAATGAGATTCCTAGTTGTGATGGCCATATAATGAGATTTCAAGCTATGTTGGCCTTGTGTGGATCCCCTACCGAGATGACTGTGTATATGATTCTTACTCAAATGGCTATATTGATAATTATGCTTTATTATTTGTACCCTTGACTTTGTTCATTGTGGTAGGACAATTATCCCTATATATCTTAGTTTTATACCATGTTGTTATTGTTTGTGCTCCATGGGTTTTATCCATTGGTGGTAGGACTGAATGTCCAGGCTTGTGCCTCGGAGTTTGGATCCATATGCCTATGGCTTATGTGATTTTCTTAATTATGCCCATCCTTATATGTCCTTATCTGACACAAATTAAAAATATGATAGAGATGCCTATAGATTTTGCTTGATTCCTCTATGTTGTAAATCTCGTATGATTCCAAAATATTTATATATTGCTTGTGCCCTAGATTGCTAGCTTGAAGCTACCCTAGGTGATTAAGTGTAAGCATATACTATGTTTGCTTCATTGTCAACATGTACCATGTATGCTTCATTGTCACCATGTATCATGTATGCTTCCTTCTCAGCATGATTATTATTAACAGGAATGTATTTCCTAGAGTTGCCTATAAGATATGTTCTCTTTGCTTATGCATGGTTAATTCCATTATCACCATGATGTTGTATGGTGTGATAATGTGTTTTGTGTGGGGGCATGCTTATATGAGATAATTAGGTCTTACTAAGTATGCTAGTTGTCCTGATACAACGTCATTTCCATTTGTGCAGTTTTCTTGAGTCTTGCTATGTGAGGTTGAGAGTGTTGAGTCACTAGTTGACTTAATAGACTCTTCATTTTTGGATCCTTATGATCTTGCATTCTACTTTTTTAGCTCTTGTTGAGATTTGTTACATATTTTGATCTTGTATTTATATTTCATATTATTTTCGTAAGTTTTATATTAAATTTGGGCTAGATGATGATCACACCTAAATCTTGGAATATGAACTTACTTTTTAACCTTTCACCAAACATAGGTTAGGTATTGATTGTACCTCTTTTATATCAGATGCAGTTGTAGCACCCTCCATTTTCTATTTAGCTTTCACAAAATTGTCTTGTAAAATAAAAATTTTCTAATAGTGAAAGCAGTGGTGTTACTTAAAAGGTCCACTTCTACTCTTATGGATTCACAACCTTATAGAGGGTACTCATCCTTAAGAATTTGGGTGCTGATATTTGTGTATACACATCTTTATGCTGATGCGTGTACGGTTAGAGTCTCAGGCTTGGGTGTAATATAAATGGTGGTTTAGGGTTAGGAAAGGTGGAAGGCGGTTTAGGGTTGATGGAAAGATAGAAGGGCGGTGAAAAGGGTTTGGATGGACAAATGGAGTGACAGTTTGGAGTAGGGTTTTAGGTGGAAAAGATAGAGGTGACAAAGTAAAAAAAAATAGAGGGATAGATTAATCTTTAAGCCACACAGAAATAAAGATTAAAGTTTTTCGAAACAAATCGTTCACACATATTCGATTTGTTACAAGATGAATCTACACAGAATTCGGGTTTAAGCAAGCTTAAGGTTTTTCTTCTCGTTCAAATTGTGTTCTTTCTCTTGGTTTTTATGGCTTTAAATAGCCAAAAGTTGTCAAGCCTCCCTTCAAAGATTACAATAATCTTGCCACTAATCTTTCCTAGAAACATTGAATTCCCTAAGACTAGCTAAAAGATATTAAATGATCTAGCTACTAACAACCTTATTTGACTCGAAATAAAAATAATAATAAATAACTTAATAATAAACATTACGCTAACTAAAGAACTTTGCATGCACCTATATGTTCATTCATCTGCGTGGAGTAGCTTAACCATCTTAGTCGGTGCCGTGTCATGCGACTCTGATCCCGCATCATTCTCCCCGGGTTGGTTTGAATTTGTCCTCAAATTCACAACTTTGATGAGGAATAACAAACACCAAAGGACATATTCTTCAACGTGATACTTGTCCTTGTATTCTTTGAATATCTCCTTCACACTAAAGTTATCTTTGAAAATCCTCCAATGCCTCTTAAGACTTGACGTTGGATCTTCATATGCGTACATCAATGAACATAAACCAAATGCATGGGGTGCATTATGGTTCATTTGTTTCTTCACATCACATATATCTTCATGCACATTATACACCTTCGAACTCACCATGTTTTCTCTTCAATATCCTTCGAATGATATAAGGGTTCCATGATAACATTTGCTCCATAAAAAAACAAGGAAACCATGGGATAATAATGCACATCATTCTCCACATAATCAACGTGATGCATGTAAATACTTGGTTTCCCTTCTTCCGCTTCAATGGTAGTAACAGCATGATTGTCTTCATCATTACATACTCAATTTTCTTCCTCATTCAGGCTTTCCTTTTCTTCTCTTTTAATCTCCTCAATTTCTCTTAAGGTCATAACTCTTTGATTAGGACACTCTTTAGCATAATGACCATAACCTCTACATTTAAAACATTGTCTACTTTTACCTTCAATCTCCTTAACTTTATACTTCTCCATGCGTGGCTTAAGATCTTTTTCTTCTATGATAATGCTCGAATTTGATGGCATAAAATTCGAAGATGATGTTGCTTCTTTCAACAAGGAAGAGGAAGGTTTGGAGAATACCTTAGGCCTTTTGAGTTGCCTTTCAAATTTTATAGCAAGCTTGATCATATCTTCAAGTGTATCATATAGAGAAACTTCAACTTTATCTCTGATGTTGAAATTCAATCCTCCAAGATATCTTGCACAAGTTTGTTCCTTCCTCTCTTATACATCACATATCAAGGATAATTTTTCAAAGTTCCTTGTATATTCTTCCACACTTGAATTCCCTTGCTTCAATGTCATCATTTTGATGAAGTTGTCTTGCTCAAATTCTCTTGGGATGAATTTTCTCTTCATGTGCTTTTTCAATTTCTCCCATGACTTGATCTTTGGCTTGCCATCTCTTTACCTTTATCTCTTGATATTATCAAACCAAATTATTGCAAATTTTTGAAGTTTAAGAGTAGCCAACTTACATCTCATATGATCATCATATTCTTTAACTTCAAAGATGGATTCCATAGTGTGCATCCAATCTATGAATGTCTCCGCATCTAACTCTCCATGAAATTCTGGAAAATCAACCTTCAAACCCTTATCTTCACCATGCTCTTGCCTTCTTCTTGTTCAACTTTGCGTGCTTGAAGATGGGCTTGAGTCTTCTTCAACATATTGAAGTTTTTTATTCAAATGACCTCCTCTTGATTCAATGACTCGCCTCACCATGCCTTCAACCCTATCATTTTGTTCTTCCATCTTATTCTCCATTTTTACTTCAAGCTTTTCAAATTGAATGTTGATGGCATCAAGGATGGACTTCATAAATTCTAAATTTTCCATTGTTACACACGCTAGGGTTTAACTCAAGGTGATCGAATGAAGTTTTGTAAATTGAGAGAAAACCAACGAATGAAAAGGAGTATTGTATGCTAGGGTCGAGTATATCACTCAAGGAGAAATTTTTTTATGTGTGTGTAATCTCACAACACTCAAAAGAATGGAAAGTATCGATGTATATGTGTGGCGTATGGAAGAAGAAAAATAAGAGAAATGGTAATCTTCAACTTTAATTGAATCTTGATGATGTTTATCAAGATCTTGATGAACTTCTTGGTTGAAGATGTACTATAAAGGATGAATATCTTCAAACAAAGGATGAAGATGTGCTAAGGACTTATGAATGTAGGATCTTGAATGAAATCTTGATAGTAGAAGTGATTCTTGATGAGTGGAATTCTAAACCTAGGAAAGTGAATTATCTTAAGGAAGGATGAGTCATGAGGCTCTGATACCAAATTGATGCATGTACGGTTAGAGTCTCAAGCTTGGGTGTAATATAAATGGTGGTTTAGGGTTAGACAGTTGGAAAGCGGTTTAGGGTTGATGGAAAGATAGAAGGGCGGTGAAAAGGGTTTGGATGGACGAATGGAGTGACGGTTTGGAGTAGGGTTTTCGGTGGAAAAGATAGAGGTGACGAAGTCAAAAAAATAGAGGGATAGATTAATCTTTAAGCCACACAGAAATAAAGATTAAAGTTTTTTGAAACAAATCGTTCATACAGATTCGACTTGTTACGAGATGAATCCACACAGAATTTGGGTTTAAGAAAGCTTAAGGTTTTTCTTCTCATTCAAATTGTGTTCTTTCTCTCAGTTTTTATGGCTTTAAATAGCCAAAAGTTGTTGAGCCTCCCTTCAAATATTACAATAATCTTGCCACTAATCTTTCCTAGAAACATTGAATTCCCTAAGACTAGCTAGAAGATATTAAATTATCTAGCTACTAACAACCTTATTTGACTCAAAATAAAAATAATAATAAATGACTTAAGATTAGCTAGAAGATATTAAATAATCTAGCTACTAACAACCTTATTTGACTCGAAATAAAAATAATAATAATAAATGACTTAAGACTAGCTAGAAGATATTAAATGATCTAGCTACTAACAACCTTATTTGACTCGAAATAAAAATAATAATAAATGACTTAATAATAAACGTTATGCTAACTAAAGAACGTTGCATGCAGCCCATGCATGCACCTCTATGTTCATGCATCTGCGTGGAGTAGCGTAACCATCTTAGTAGGTGCCGTGTCATGCAACTCTGATCCCACATCATATGTCGTGTGACTGCTTTGATATGCTACTTGGAAAATTATATAATCAGTTGTTGATTCATCTTTGACAATCATTACCTTGGATTATGATATTGTATCCCTCTCAATGTTGAATTTAATTCACTAGTCGACCACCTTAATAAAGGATTCATAACTAAACTCATATCGAGATTGGGGTGTATTAATTTCTTGCTTACCTTTGTTGGTCACCTGATGTTAATGGTTAATTGGACTTGTGATGAATTATTTGGTGAAAAAAAACACCGTTTTGGATTATTTTTTGTAAACAACAACCACCGTATTGATTTGATTATTGGTTCATCCTTGATGATTATTTCCATAGATAATTTGAGACTTGCATTGGGTTGTGCTTTCCTTAGCAATCATTACCTTCGATTGTTGAGATTATTTTGTATTGAACCTATCTTGTATTTTGGGGATTGTTATATTTTGTTGATGGGCGAGATTAATTGATATTATTGTGTGTTGCTGCATGATTTGATGTTATCACATGTCAATGATGTCTATACATGATTTTTACACTTTTGTGTGTTGTATGTTATGTGAACATGCTATTTACTTTGAGTTGATTGTGTTTACTTAGCACTTTTGTACTAAACAAACTAATTTTTAGTGGTTTTAGTGTAGTTGTTTGGATTATTTCTACGACTCTAGGTCAAAGTTAGAGAGCAGAGCTTTCGGGGTTTTTTCCCATGTCGGGCCTTCTAGTTTTTGGTTCTTGTCAATTTGTTGTTGTTTATGAAACCTCTGTTGTGATTTTATCTATAAAAAAGTGTAATATTCATATCTAACCTTGCATTTGCCATGTGTCAAGTGAACGCATATACCTATCATCATGATAGGTACAACCATTTCATCATTATTTTCTTATTTTTGCTTCTACATTGTATTTCAAAATGAAAACTTTTTATTGGTAAAAATGGGGGTGTTACATATTATGCTCCATAAGACCCATATGCAATCAGGAGAATAAGTAAAGAATGGAAGGTGAGCAGGATTCATGGTGGAAACTTGATAGAGAAGCTTAGGTAAAGGAATCAAGAGGATAGAGAAATAAGATTGAAGGTTGAGAAGGAAAGAGAGGGTTAGGTTTTAGAAGTACAAATGATTGTAAGGGGTGGCATTTAGGGTAAGTGGAATGGCTGATTGAGTTTGTTGATCTAAAGGAATCTCGACCTAGTTATGAATTTAGGTTGAGTATGACTCAATCTTGGGCAATAGTTCTAAATAATAATGATGTTGGTTTGCCTTTAAGCCTAAGTACAAGAAAAATCATGACTAGTAAAATTAAGTGAATTAATTACATCAAGTTTGTTGAGCAGCAATACTTAAAAAACATTTGAAGACTCAATACAATCCAATAATGTTTGAGCCTAAAACTTTATTCCCACTAATTTTAATCATATAAAATAGAAATGGGGAGAACAATGGATACATTAATGTTAGTCTCTCATTTCATAAAGCTAATAACACTTCTTGTGCTCTTATTTTTTTTATTTTTATTTTTGATTAATAAGGAGTTTGTTTCCCTAGCTACACCTTGAAAAGTGCCATAATCTTGTGAGTCTATAAAAAACTTATAAGGTTGAAACTTTAAATTGAGGTTCATTTTCCTTCCAATTAAATATACATCCTCAATGCCGTACTATGTTTTTGGCAAAATGTACAACCAACAAATATATCTTCATCAGTATACACCACCAAAAAAAGTATCCAAACACTCTTTGAAGATATGTCTATAAAATATCTTGTGCATTAGTTAGCTCGAATGAGATTACTGCAAACTCATAATGA
This sequence comes from Tamarix austromongolica, assembly GCA_039764185.1. Lineage (NCBI taxonomy): Eukaryota > Viridiplantae > Streptophyta > Magnoliopsida > Caryophyllales > Tamaricaceae > Tamarix > Tamarix austromongolica. The sequence continues at coordinate 105,057,902 of CM077809.1, read as the reverse complement.
CCATATCTAGTCTAAAATATATATTCCAAGGATAATCCTTGAGAACACTGTAATACTTGTGAATTGGTTCTGTAGTTATTGAAAAAGGGAAAATTTAAATGTCACATTTGATATCTAAGACTCCAACTTCGATTGTTAGATGATAGCATCACTTTATCTGGCTGAACTGAATAGATGCATTATCATTTTGACAATTTATATATGAATCAGGGTTAACGTTTGGCCAGGTCACCTAGGCCTACGACTAGGGTCCCAAAAAAAATGAGGGCCTCGTACAATTACGATGTGCATTTACATATAAGACAAAAATGGGGGTCCAAATCAAAGTGCATAACAGTGTTAGGAACGAAAGGAAAGCTAGGAAACAAAGAGTTGGGGTGGTGCGAAAAAGACTCACCAAGTTCAGTGGATCAAATCAGTCCTGATATCAACATCCAAGATGACTATTATGCTTCTCCATAACTTCATAGTTCAATCAATATTTATATTTATCACCTCTATTGATTTTAAACCATCTTTGTCTCCCACTCTGTGCTTGTTTGGTACGAGAGTAATAGGGGTGGAAAAATTATCCCCATATTTTATGTATCTTATATAATCTATTTAAAATTAAATATTTTTATTCTAATGAATATCCATTTTAGATCTTAATTTAATTTAAAATGAGTATTTCATTAAAATATATTTATTATTATTAAATACTTAATATAAAAGATGCAAAATAGAGGAGAAAATTTTCCACTCCTATTACCCCCGTACCAAACAAGCCCTCAATCTTTTTCTTCCCTTTCAGCTTCTTCAATTTTCTATCAGTATATCTGCTCAGCAACCCAATTTCCTTTTAGCAGACAACAACACGCTTGACATGTCTGGCATCTTAACTTTGGAAGATTATGAATTCTCTAATTTTTCTGTTTACCTATTTAATTGTTTAAGACTTGGTTATTTGCTCTCTATTTTTTTTTGTTTTCACTTGTAATTAAAATAGTAGGGATATAATTAGGTCATGAAGTACTGGTTAGCTACGTCCTACAAATGCATACTTTGTTGTATGCTAAATGGATCAAAGAATACCTTATTCTGGATATGAAAATGTCAACTGTCAAGATTTTCAATTTTCAAGAGGCCGACTTGGTTGTAGCCGACGGATATTTTCGTTACCTTGAAAATGAAGCTAAATTTGATGAATTTCTGAACATACGTGATTTTATTCCGATCCATCTCATCTTTGTTCACATAGGTTTACAACTATTTGCCTCCATGCGTGTGCGTGTTAAAAAAAACTCTGAAGTAGAAGAAGGGAATACATAACAACTAATTTCCTTTTTGAAATAGCAAAGATATCTGTATTTGTTTTTCATCTTATATTGCAAGTACTAATACCTTTTTTTTTCTTCTTTTTTTACTTTATTCAATGCAAGAACTTAATTGTTATAGCAACACCTTTACACGTTGCCACTATTCCAATATCAAATCAGGTGTTGTGCTCCTATTTCTATTTTATTAGTTTATTGCATAACTTTTATTTACCATGTTCTATTGGTTTTTTTTTGGGCCAGCGTTAACTGATGTCTCCTTATAAATCAGGAATTGAAAAATGGAATAAGAAGAACAATCAAGGTTGAAGAATTTATTTAGTCTTAGAAATGTGCACTTGATAAATTTATTAGTAGTAAATCAAATAGTGCAAAAAGTACATGGGAAAATCCTATAAATGAACCACTTACTACTGTTGGTAACACTATCAGTAATAATTTGGATCATAATGTATAAAATGAATAATAGAAGGAGAAAATTTAATGTTTTAATGATTCACTTGTAGATGTCAATATTTAAGATCTTGAAATTTGAAAAAATATTAGTAATAACTTGAGAGATTTGATTGTTGAAAATGAGCCTATTAGATATAACATTGAAGACTTTTCGAAAGATAAGAATTCTTGATATTTTTCCACAACATATTATACAAGAAAATTGAAAAATGAAGAAATGCATGATAGAGCGTGGTTAGCCTACTCAAAGAAATTAAATGGATTACTTCGTTTTAGTTGTAAATTGTTATCAAAGTCAAAATTTAAGTTTTAGCTAGTAAATGATCGTTGTAAGCATAAGAAAAATCTTGGTGCTAAGCTAAAGTGATGTGATCCCATAATGAAAATTAAGAGGATCTTTGGATGAGTTATATGTGGGAGGTCAACCTTCCACTTTTGAGTTAGCTTTTAGGTGGAGTTATAGCATTTTTCAGGTGATTACGTTTGGGGCCTATCTGGCGATTACATCTTTAGGATCCACATTAGTTGGTCCCAAACGATTACGCCTTTTGGTTTTTTGGTGGGGCTCATTTGGTGTGATGATATCTAATCAATTGGGTTAATATCATAATGACTCATGAAACAAGTAATGAACACATCATTAATGTGTCTTCTTGGATTGATGCAAATATAAGAAAATTGGAAGAAAAAAAAACAATTGATAAAAAACTACAAGATCATATAAATAAAGAAATATAATACTAGAGAAACATACTATTGAGAATTATTAGCGTTGTGAAAACTCTTACAAAAAAAACATGTTATTTAGAGGTAGAAATGAATTTTTTTTATAAAGATAATAATGGATTTTTTTTTATAGATTTGTTGAAATGATTGATGACTTTGATCGAGTAATGAATTAACATGTTAGATGCAGTCAAGCAAATATAACTTGTTGTTATAAAGTCATTACATTGTTTAGTGTATTACAATAATTTATTCAATATTTACCTTTTCTACTAGAAGATGGAAAATTTTAAAAGATTGTGTGTCTTCATCATTTGTGAAACATTATCACAAACTCATTGGAAAAGTCACATTGAAAATGTTAAAGCTCTTAGATTTCAATTTTCATAAATAAGGGATACCCAACTTGAATTAACAAGACTAGTGATGATCCTAAAAACCAAAGGCAAGGCTTATTTTTTGGCAACATATCAACTTGAAGATTTTGAATTTTTAGTTGGCATGATTATTTGGTGTGATTTATTATTTGTTGTTAACAAAATTAGTAAGGCTTTACAAGCTAAAGACATGCATATTTGTATTACACTAAAGCTTTTGAAAGGTCTTCTTACTTGTTTGAAAACTTATAGAGAAAATGGATTTATAGTTGCTATAAATTCAGCTAAGGAAATATTTTATGATATGAATTTAGAATCTATATTGCATGAAAGAAGATTAATACACATATATAAATAGTTTGATGAAACTAATACAAGTGATATATCACATTCTCCTAAAGAATCATTTAGAATTAGTTATTTTTATTATATGGTTGATCAAGCTATATCTTCATTTAAGAGTAGGTTTCCACAATTTCAAATATATGAAGTTTTTTTTATATGATTTAAATAAGATACCATCTTTGGATAATGAGTGTTTGAAAACATATTGTCTTATTCTTGAAAGTTTTTTGAAACATGATATAGTTTCAAATCTTGATGGTTTGGGTTTATTTTTTGAACTAAAAGTTTTTTTAAGAAGTTTTTAAAGATGAAGCAAATAATCTATTTAAAATTATGAATGTTATGTAAAAGTTCAACTCCTTTCCAAATGCCATCATTTCATATAGAATATTATTGTCTATTCTAGTCACTATTGCATCAACAAAATATAAGTTTTTCAAAATTGAAATTAATAAATTTTTTCACGGTATCTTAAGAAATATTAAATAGACTATCTATTATTTTGATTGAAAAAGATTTATTGTCAAAACTCGATTTGTAAAACTCAATAAAAGAATTTGCATCTAGAAGGTAAGAAAAATTAAGTTTTAATGAGTATATTTTCAATGATAATTACTCTTATCAGCTGTGAGAATACCTTATTTTATATGTTTGCCTAGGGCCTCAACATGTATAAGGTTGAATATCGCCAAAGTATTGGTTCTTTCTAGATGACGAGAATGTTTTAAAAATGTTTTTCATTGTTTCACATTTTCCATCCAAAACCCATAATACTTGTGCGTTTGAACAAGGCTCCACAACTATTGAATCTTAAATTTGGATCCGTGAGGGTAATGTTGACTGTATTACATTTTTTACGATTTAATATTATACTTTCTAATTTCTTTTCTTGGTTTGAATGTAAACTTAGCCATTAGGTAAGTTTGGATTAGGTTGAGAATGGGCTTAGTTTAGGTCGAGGTCGGGTTAGGTCATGACCCACCACAGTTGTTTGTTAATGAGCCTTGGTTGGGTCTGGATAAATATTAAGCCGGATTAGGTCGGTCCATGGACCTTGAAACCTTTTTATAATAACTTTTATGTATTTTTGTGTTGACTATTTTTAATATTTTTTAAAAATAAAAAATAAAATAAATTAAAATGACTACTTATACTAATTGTGGTACTTACTTAATGCGCATTAAATAAATTAATATAATGTGTTACCTTATCAAACTTTCACTTGTAAATAGTATATTGATATGAAACTAAATTTTTATAAGGTTGGTACTAGTTATCAAGTTATTTTTTTCATTTAACTTAATTTTTTTAGTGTAATAATACGTTTTTCTTCATTTTTATAGGGTTGATACTATTTATCAAGTCATTATTTCAATTTAACATCAGTTTTCTCATGTAAGAATACTTTTACCTTAAGTTTGAATTTGATGTTATTGTATTTTTATCGACACATTAATTCTACTTTAAGGAAAAATGAAAATGAAATAGTGAAAGCTCTTGTTGACATTGTATAAAGAATAACTTAAAAAAAAATATAGTGTTTTAAAAGTAATTTTTAAAATATAAGTAATTATAGGGAAAAACAAGTAGCACCAAATAAGATTTATTTTATTTATATTAATTGATTGATTAATAATAAATTACAAAATAATTGGATTGATAGAAGTTTATGAGGAATTTTAAATTTTATAAGATCGATCCATATTTAATTGAGCCTAAATAAAACAAAAAAGGCTCATGAATCTTATAGGTCAAGTAAATTTAGGGTCATGAGTAGGTTGAATTTGATGGATGAGATGAGCCAACCTAATTTTATATAAGTCTATTTGCATGATTTTTGCAATGATTTTGTATTTTTATGGGTAGCTCATCGACCTGGTGCATAGATTAGCACCACTGTCCATACCAACTTATATGAATCATTAGGGTTGGGTGGGGTTATGGTAGCATATGGTTTCAAGGTCGGGTTAGGGATTGTCGATCAGTTTGGTAGCATAATAGATTTGCTAGAAAGAATTGTCATCATTAGCTTAATTCTTTAATATTGGTCATGGTGGTATACAATCAGGTAAATTTCGATGGATGCATGGTAAATGAAAAAAGAATTTTGAAAGGGTAGGGTGTAAAAGAGCATAAAAATAAATAATTGAGAATTAATTTATCTATTTTTATTTTTGTATTTGTAAATAATGATAATAACTTGATTTATTTGTGTGTGTTTTTGTTATGTAAGAATGAGAATGACAATAAAGTGTCACCAGAAAAATAAAATTGATTTCTTTTTAATTTAAAAAGTATTTAAGTAGGAATATTTTAAAATTTTACAACCTAATTATTATTCTCACCCTCCTATTACTATATCCCTGGATAATAAATCTATGAAAGAATAGGGGTATCAAACTCTCATTTCCCTTTCAATCCTTAATTTCTATTTTTCATCTCTTATGGTCTTTTCTAAAAATAAAGGGGCAAGAATGCTATCCCCATTCCCAAAATCAAAGTATATATACTCATATCTAAATCCGTCATATTTTATAATTTTTGTTCACACGGATTTTTCGTCTCAATCTCTCTAACTATATTGATCCCCAAATTAAGCTAGTGTTATCGTTCTTAAAACATGTATCCATTTTTAAAATCTGAAATAATTCTTAAACATTTATAACAAATCATTTTTTATTCTTGTTAATTTAAAAAATATATATAATATTGTAATATATTTATATGTGTTTAATATATATATATATATATATATATATATATATATATATATATATATATTATGGTGGGTTTGGAGACAATCCTCTATCCCTTCTCTAAAAGAAAAACTCTAAAATCATCCCCGAATCGAAACCCAAATCCACTGAAAAATCTCCGACCGGCCCAAATTCCGCGGGAATATTGCCATCCCAATGCATTCGGTTCTGCAAGTCGCAATCTTGGGCAAAATGGAATGACCGTATCCCCGAAAAGTCTGCATTGATGTTCTTGAATTGAATTAATTAATAGACTTGGCCCGGCTAAATTGAGACTTCAGCCCACTAATTGAATCTGTCTAGAGCCGGAATAGACGGAAAAAAACAGGAAGAACGTGGCGCGGAGAGCGAACTCTTACGCTGTCAAAAGAATCGCAGACGTGGCTAGCGGAGAAGTAGCCTCCACGAATCGTCATGGACAAACGCATTTTTCCACATTATTCTAGCCGTTGGATCCACACCTGACTTTAATCCGACCCCAACCCAGATCGGTTTTAGACGAACTTATTAAGAAATACGACTAAGTACACAATAAAGCTAAATACAGAAGAATCCTCCGTATGCACCGTAATTACATTTTGCCCTGCAGGGGCCTCCCGCTATAAATTCTGCGTTTCATACTCGCTAGGTTTGCCGAACCAAACCCTCGAAACGCCCTTATAGGAAGAACGGCCTCCTTCCCCTCCTTTTGTCTTCTCCATCACTCTATCCTCTTGTGTATTCTATCATGGGGACGTCATCTAAATCACGATCAAGTGCGCCAGTACTTCCTCTCAAATTCTCTTTTCGGCGCTCAATTTCACCTTCTCACAGATTCTCATCATCGCCGGCCGATCCGTTCACATCGGCTGCTGCGTCGGCGTTCTCATCATCGTCCTTTGCCGCCTCTTGCTCGAGCTTCACCACTACCTCCTCCTCCTCCTCCTCCTCCTCCTCACCGGACTCGTTATTCAGACGTTCGTCGTCTCCAACGCGTGTCAATCTGTTCAACGCTTCTACACCAACTCCGTCCGTGCGGATCGCCATAAACCGCTCACAATCTCCGTCGAGATCTGTTTCAGTTAGAGATCAAGTCGTTCGAAAAAGTAATAATGTTGCCAAGAGGACGTGTATGTGTTCCCCGACTTCACATCCAGGTTCTTTCCGATGTAGTATTCATAGAAATAATAATAATAATAATAATAATAGGAGTCGTAGTAATCAGTCGTCCATCTCGTGTTCACCGAGTCGATTGAACCTTCATCGGTCAGCGATGACGAATTCGCTTGTTAGGATCGGGACTGTGGAAGGTGATTGGGTTAAGAGAGCATTGACGGCCTTGATTCGACCTTCATCGCATCACCAGCGGCGTCGAGGCTATTTTCATCCCCGTCCTAGTCGGCTCTCGATCATGTCTAAAGCTGGAGACGACGATATGTGAGTTTGATTGACTTATCGAGACAGGTTTGTTTGGTTTGATTCTTACATCAAATGGAAAAGAAATTACTGCTGCCCTTTTTTGAGTTGGTAGAAGTGGTCGATCAAGTTGTGGATCGGCTGAGTATGGGATCTGGACGTTATAGATGGTGAAACCTTTTTCAGACAAGAGTTTGTTGTGAACTTGTCATGTGTTTTTTGTATCGGCAGAGATGTTGAATATGACCGGCGACCTCGGGACATTGTGAAATGTTTGACCATTGTACATAGAAACATACAAATGAGCTAAATCAGCTCTAACCTTGCATTACAGTTTCTGGTACTCATTATTATAATTAATTTAGAATTCGTCTAATTGATGATTTCAAATTAGTTTGAACCTGTATTGGTTTGTTTTAGTTTTTATTATATATATATATATATATATATATTCCCCCGTTGCGTTGTATTTAGCGGAATTAGGTATTTGATCAGTTCCGTTTTTCTGTGTCCACAGTGTTGCCGTTACCCGTAGCGTTTATCCGTCTGGTTTCGTTGTGCTTCCTGTCGGCCGTCGTTATTGTATTGTTCATCGCCTTCCCAGGTACGTTATTACTTCATTATTTTTATTCAATTGTTAGATTTTTAGTTGTTTGAATCTATGCTGTTTCTTTGTATTCAATTAAACGGTTTACTTGTTCATATTATTTCTGCAGGTACGTTTGGAGTCAAATTCGATGCATCTGCGCGTGAACTGTCAACTGTGAAATTTGGACAAGTACACTGCCACATCTACGGTTCTAACTTCGAACATTTATAATAATAATAATAATAATAATAATAATATTCCTCAGCACATGGGAAGGAGTGAGTGAGGAGGAAGGAAATAGCGGTTTGTTTGGACTTTGGACAAGAGAAAGATATAGATTATAGACCTAACTAGCGGTTCTAGACCTTCGACTTTGGCGCGGTTCAAGAATTTGTCAGCTCCAAAACTGGGAATATGCCTCTAAGATTATTGATTCATACAGCGGGATATGCCTTGGGCTGTGATACTGGCCCAGTGGGATTGATTTGATGGTACTTTCTAGAGAGGCGCTTATACTTTTCAATAAGAAATGGTCAAGTGACTCAACTCTCGAGCGGTTCTAGGCGTACAGTACCCACAGCAAAAGGAGATAAAAAAAAACCTCAACACAATTTTTTAAAGTAAAAGGTAGGTTTTTATCTCTTTTAAACTCTTAACTTCACAACAAATATTTAATAATATAATATTAAAATATATTATTTTATTAATCTATATCCTACTACAAATAACTAAAATAACTAATTAATTATATTATTTATTAAATACTAATTTCTATAATTGAAAAGAAAAAAATATTTTTTTAATTTTAATAAAATGATAAAGTCATATTTTTTTTTGATTTACTAATATTAACATATATATTTTTTTATCATTTTAATTAATAATAAAATTAATTCTCTTCTCGATAATATTTGTATATTATTAATATTAAATATTATAATAAAAAATTAATATTTTAATATTTTTAATTTATTTTGTTTTGGCTTAATTAAATTTTATTTTACATTTTAAATGTCTAATCAATTCCTAAAATACCTTCAACAACTAATTTTCCTCAAATGGATATATATATATATATATATATATATATATATATATATATATATATATATATATATTATCATTTTAATAAAAAGTTATATTTTTAACTAAAATAGTACAATATAAAAATATTTTATTAGTACAACAACAATAATTACAGTAAAACATAAAATTACATAATCAAAATAAAGCAATGATTCTCTAAAAATTTAAATTAAATAGTCAAAACACAATAATAATTTAAAGATATCACAACAATACAACTAAAAATACAATAACAAAGATCATTTTAGTTTCTATCAGGACCAAAATGTTGTCATATATACTTGATCAAATCCATTAATAACCGATGATGAGAATCTTTGTCTCGAACTTGAATAATATTTTGAATATATTGTACATGTTCCACTGTACGCTAACAAAAATACGGCTCCTTTATGTCACTTTGATCAAATTGAGACATATCAGCTGCAAGTAAATCTATGTCATACTCATTTTCAACAATCATGTTATATAATATGATATAGGCATTCATAATGTTACTCAATATTTGTACTTCCTAAAATCATGCCGGATCTCGTATAACAGCAAATTGTGTTTACAAAACTTCAAACATACGCTCAATGTCCTTTCTAACCGACTCATGTACTTGAGTAAATAATTTATTCTTTTTACCTCGTGAATGACATATAGATTGGATGAATATAGCCCATAGTAGATAGATATCAACTGTGAAATAGTAGCTTAAATTATATTGGTTATAATTAACTGTAAATGATAAACTATAAATGCTACAAGTGGAGCATTACCATTGTAAATATCATCAAATATAGGAGATCAATCGAGGACATTAATATCATTACATGAACCAGGAGTACCAAAATATGCATGTCAAATCTATAAATCATATGAAGCGATAGCTTTAAGTATGACCATCGACTTCTCATATCCAACAACCAAAAACATTTAACACTCTCTTGTTGTAGTTTCTCCAAGACCCACATATTCATCACAACTATCGATTGACATTCCATATGCCAGCATTTGCAAAGAGGCTATGAATTATTGTAACGGTGATAAACCATGCCTCCTTAATGCTTCAAATCTCTGAGTAAAGTTTGAAGTGTGGTTAGGGTTGTTAATAAACCAAATCGGCTCGCAAGCTTTTTGGGCTCGGTTCGTTAAAGGCTCTGCTTAATTCGCTTATTTAGCTAAACAAGCTTAAAAATTAGGTTCGAGTTTGACTCGATTATTAAACAAGCAAAGTTTGAGCATAATAAATTTGAGCTCGAGATCGTTTATAGTGAAAAAAATATTGTGAGCTATGTTTGTTTACTACAAAAGATCGCGAGTCTAGTTGTTAAAGGCTCGTCTCATTTATAAACAAACCAAGCTCAAGCTTATTTTTAGACTCGTTTCTTAAATGAGTCAAGCCTAAGCCTACCCCATCTCTGCTCGGCTCAGCTCGTTAACATCCTTTAGTGTGGTTACCTAAAGCTTCCACTATACGAAGGAAAATAAGTCTCCTAATTTGAAATCTAAGATGAAATTACGCATCCGTGTAAGATGCATTCTCAGAAAAGTAGTTAGCATACAAGCAAGTATGGCCACCTTGACGATCCATGTTTATGTAATTACATTTATTGACTCTTCTTCGTGGTTGTGCATATTGTGAAAGCTTTTGTATTAGCTCCCGTTGGTGACGTAGTTGATTTTCAAGGTTGAATATGTAATCATTGACCTTTTAGACTATTTCATTTTCTATGCATTGGATGTATTGTACTCTTCATCATTTGATGAAGAACTTGATAAAGAATGTGTGGATGAGATATAAAACATGCTTTGCTTAATTCTTTGTGAAACTTGATGGTTGGCTAGAATAGATAGTGGTAGATGGTTTTGGTTGTTGGACTAACTTCATGTTAAATATATAGAGCTTGTGGATTTTGTAATAATGTAGATAAAAAATAATGTGTTGGATGAAGAAAAAGGCAACCTATATGCCTAAAATAATGGTGTTCTGATGCATTGGATAAAAACAAGGCATCCAATGTGCCTATAATAATGTAGATTCTTACCTAAAAAACATATTACAAATAATGTGTTAGGTAAAGATAAAGACAACCCATGTGTATATAGTATTAGTGTTCTGATAACTAAAACATTAATGATCATTTGGAACACAACACATTACTTTGGAACACAATATAAATAGAAAATTACTTTGGAACACAACAAATTTGTGAAAATCAAACAAAAGCTATTATATAAAGTTAAAATGCAGATAACTAAAACATTAATTTAGAACAAAACATAAATGCATAAAACTTACAACAACATAATAAAAATGCATAAGAGCATTAATTAGAAGTCTTCCTCATTCATCATCTTCAAGGCACAAGTCAGCTTTTGATTGTGCAAACCACCTATTTTGTTGAGGTGCTATGTTTTATAGAAATGATAATTTCCCATATTGTCTCCACTTCTTCATCATTATTTTATCCTCATCAATTTTTTCCCTACGAGTTTCCAACTTCATCTTTTCCTCTAAAATTTTAGCATAATTTTGAATTGTGTGAGACACCTCATTTATTGACTGATTGGATGCGTTTACCGAATTAATTGCCTAATTGACAATAAATCATTTTCCTGTTTGTTGTCTACTTGGAGGGTGAGGCAAAAATTGTTTTATTGGGGGGAAACATTGGTTGGAGTGATAGGACTTAAGGATATGTTTGAGTATATACCGCTTTCAATCACCCTACTCCTCTTTGCTCCACTACTTGTAGATTCAAATGGTGGTTCATGATATTTGGCTTTCCACTTTGGCTCATGCCTCAATATTTCCCAAACATGCATTTGATTAAATTTGTTTCCATTAGTAGTTACATAGAATTGGTGTGCTTTATCAATAACATCAATTTTTGATTCTTTACTTTTTTTCTTTCTAAGTGCTTGATTGTATGCAACACTAATTTTTTTTCTTTCTTTCAAACTCATCCTATAGCGATTCTTATATTGATTGGGGGTTCGTTCATGACTAGCACCTCTAAATTTATTATATCCTTCAATGATTTTACCCTAAAAGTATTAGAAGATTAATTCGTTCCTACAAATATATTGTTCATCACATTAATGTGCGTATGGACTAATGTTTTGCTATCTTCTCTGGACCAAGCAAACTTTGGGTGCCTTTTTTTCCCACGGTTGTATGTCAACAACAAGGCTCTCCTCTTTCCCCTCTGCCCCTCCTCATTATCATCATCATTGCCACCACCGCCAAAATTTCCACCAATTTCTTCATTGACATCCTTTATACCAATTTGTGTTGAGAAAGTAATAAAAAGCATTTGTGACATCTATGAACCTCTACTAGAATGGGTCATAGGGTACTGATCTATCAAAGGTTATGGTGAATAACCTCCTCGATTAAAATTCAATCTTTGAGATTGAGTGGGTGGAAAGGTTTGAGCTTGTGGATAAGAGTGGTTTGGTGAGTATGAATCGAATTGTCTAGATGATGTATGTTGAGGTTGATGTTGAGAAAATGGTGGTGAGTTCTAGTTGTATTGAGTGGGTGGAAAAATTCGAGCTTGCTATTGATCTAGAGTTGGTCTGTGACAATCTTATTGTTGGAATTGTTGTGAAATGTTTGGGGTATTGGAATTTATTTGAGAAATTTTCCAATATTCCATATTGATTATTTGGACTCCAAAATTATGCACATTTTAAGTATGTTGTGTACTTTAATGAGGTTGAATATTTTATAGATTTTGACGGGATAGATGAATTTGTGGAACTATTTACGTTCTAACTCTACATTTTCCTTTGTTGATGGTACAATTTGAGTTCATTTTGAAGGCAACTATTACAATAATTACAATATTAGTGTTAAATAAAAAGTTAATAGAGTTTATAGTAGTAGTAGTAGTAATAGTAAAAATAAATAAGATCAAAAATTTCTAATAGTAATTAATAATAACATTAACAACCATAATAAAGACAAAGAAAATAGAAATTAAATATACTAACATAAATATTAATTAATATGACTAATAATAACAATAATGAAAAATAACTAGATAAGAGTAACTAAAAAAAATTTCATCTAATTAGTAACAACAATAACAATAACTATAACAATAACTAAATAGGAGTAACTTAAATAAATTTATAACTGATAACAATAACAATAATATTAATAGTAACTAAATAAGAGTAACTTTGTCTCTCTTCAAAAAAAGAAAGAAAGAAAAACAGGCATTAAAATATATTTATAACTAATTACTAATACTAACAATAACGACAACAATAACAACAACAATAATAAGAGATAGAAGATGCTGTGAAAATATAATATTGAGACAAACTATTTATAGATCCCAAAATTCATTATTTTTTTTAAAAAATGGTCAAGATAATAAATGAGGATAAGAAATTATTAAAAAAAATCTAATTGAAAAATGAGGCACTAACACATGGTAGAAAAGACCGATAATTTTTTGTATTAGTTTCATTGCCAAAACAATGAATTTCGACTGTTAGCAGCCCAAAACCATACGTTTTAATGTGATAAAATAAATAAATAAATAAATAACATATAAAATATATTTTAAACGGCCATATTACATATTAAACGCTTATAATATGGCCGTTAAGCTACATGATCATTGTTTTTGAGCCAGGTCAACTTCCTGAGCTTTTTTATTCTTTTGCACTGTTGCTGTAGTGTTTTGCACTAAATCAACAGGTGAAATTGTTTTTTGCACCTTCATTGTGGACAATCCTAGGGAAATGAATCATGGTAACATATACCTAATTTAATATTTTTTATTAGATCATCGAATGAATTTTAGATAATGATAATTAGATATGGATAAGAATATAAAGAAAGAGAAAATGTTAGCTAGATTTGGATATAAATACAAGTAATATTTGTCTTTATATTTCTACTCATACCTATATTTATTTGCTGTATATAAAAATAGATCTTACCATTTATTTAAATAATTTATTAATATATTTTATAAGGTTAAAAGTAAACATATAATTAAACTATAATAATTTAAATATTTTTATCCTCAATCGGATGATTTTTTTTTTGTAATTTAATGGATTTTAAGTACTAGATATATTAATGGATATGAATGGTGATGAAAAATATTCGTTGAATTTAAATATAAATATTAATATAATTTTTTTTATCAAAGTTTGAATAATAGATAGAGATAAGCCAGCCGTCTTATATACTGGGAAAATAAACTTTTAATCTATATCTATGCACAAGTATATAAAAACTAAACCATGTCTCAAATTCCGACGACATTTTCCTACCAATTTACACCAGATGTATTTTTTTAGCTAAGATTATATTTGTACTGATGCAAATGATGATTTGACAGAATCAATTAGTTGATGCTATTTTTAGGGGGATGACTAAGAGCATAATAGTTGTTTACACTAGAAATTTAGATGTGAAATATGAAAAGGCAACTCATTAAAATAGAAAGCTAGAGGCTTGAGGAAGGTAATGCAGACAATTAATATCTAATAAAGGCATGAATGAAAAGTTAGGAATTTCAAACTATTTATTCCTTCCTTTGTAGTAAAAACAAAGTAATTATGAAGGTTAATTTCACTTAGAGGAAGAAAAAAGTAGTACATGCAGAGACAACATGAGAGCATAAGGTAGAGAGAAGTCGAAGATTTCAGTTTCCATTCTCAAATTTGTTTCTCAATATCAATGGGCGTACATCTGAAGGACCTAGTTCTCTCTTCAAGCTCACCCAATTCTTCCTTTAATACTCTCTCTTTCTCAACTCTAGAAAACAATTTCACCTTACCTAACCCAAAATTAATCTCCCTTCCTTTTGTATTTACTTTTCTTGGTCGTTGTTACTAAAATTTGATTAGATGATTCCACTGTGAGGTAATGAGAGGAAGGAAATATTATATTCGTTGTCACCACTGTTATTGACTGATGTGGCTGAGGTTAATTGATTTTTTTTATGGTTTAACGGTTAACAAAAACATCAAACTCAGCTTCGTGGCTTGAGCTAAGATACAAGGACTCAAAAGTCCACATATCTAACCAAAAAGATAAAACCCCGAAGGAAGCCAAATTGCAGGGCAATCAAGATCAAATAAAAGCCAACATCAAGTGATCCTACATCTTAGCCTAGGCATTGCAACTAATGTACAATATCATCGACCCTATAGTCACCAATATGCTGACCGTCTTTTAGCCACCCTAGTCTTGACCAACATCAAAATCTAGTTCAGACAAATATTTGCATTATTAAACACCGCTTTATTTCGAAACTCCCAAATAGTTCCAACAACTGCAAAAAGGCTGCAACCAAGATTTTACCTTTTATGCCTTTCTATCTCACTCCTAGCCAAGCTGTGAAGGCCACATGACTGTTATCTGGCAATTCCCAATTGTATCCCATCCAGTAGCAAATTTCATACCATAGTCTCCTCGTGAGTCTACAGTGGAGAAATAGATGCGAGATAGTTTCCACTTCTGATCCACAGAAAGGGCATAACACATCACTAGTCCTGATGAGATGTAACTTTGCGAGTTTATCCTTTGTGTTTAGTTTTTGTTGAATCACGAACCAGGTCAACAGTTCAATCCTTGGTGGCGCTATACCAATCCAGAATTTTTGACCATTTTTCCTTGTTTCTGCTTCCCCTACATTTCCTCTGAAATGAGCTTCCCAAAAGGATTTGACTGTATACACCCCACTGTTGGTATGATCCCATAGAATGCTGTCTCTCTTATGTTTTCTTGGTAAGGTCTGATTTATCGGGTTTATCAGATTATGCTCTTGCTCCTCTTCCCATACAAACAGTCTTCTTCTCCAAATAATACTCCAATTCCAGAACGCTCCGTCCCATACCCCCATGTTTGCCACATTTTCATTTTGCTGACAGGAAACTGAAAATAGCCTTGGGAACCTTTCACGCAAGTTGCCGTGACCCACCCAATTGTCATGCCAAAAACTAATCTTTTCCCCATCCCCTAATATTATCTTGATGCTCTCCACAAGAAGCTTGCTATCACGACCTCAGTTAACGATGTCCCCCCAAGTAGTCTTGCCTCTACCAATCCCTGGGACTTCTATGATTCTATTTTGATCCTTTGGATACACCGCTTCAATAACTTTTTTCCATAAGGCTCCCTCATTGGTGAAGAATCGCCACCACCATTTAAAAAGTAAAGAATTATTCTTGACTGCCAGATCGCCAACACCAAGCCCGTCCATACTTCGTGGTTTCTGTATAGTACTTCAAGGAACAAGAGGGATATTCTTCCTATCTCCATTCCCTACCCAGAAAAAGTTCCTTTGGATGAAAATGATCTCCTTTATTACCCCTTTTGGAATTTTAGACATGCTCATGTAGTACAAGGGAAGGCTATTCAGAACACTCTTGATTAGAACTAGTCTTCCTACTCTACATAGCGTTCTAGCCTTCTAGCTTTGTAGACGCTTTTGAAATTTCTCAACCACCGGCTTTCACGTTCCTTTTCTTCTAGGGTTTTCACCTAATGGCAAGCCAAGGTAGGTAATAGGAAAATGTCCCACCTAACACTGAAGAATCTCAGTCATTTCCTTCATCTGATTCATATTTGTACCTAACCCTATCACTTCTGTCTTAGAGGAGTTGGTCGTTAGCCCTGACAAAATGGAGAAACAATCAAGAACCATCCTCCAATTTAACACATTGTCCCTTGATGCTTCATAGAACACCATTGTGTCATCTGCATACTGTAGATGCGACACCTCTAGCTGCTCATGTCCTACCTTTAGCCCCCGAAGCACACCTGCGATCAAACCCCTTCGCACAAGATGGTTGAAACCCTATGTGGCTAGGACAAAAAGGAAAGGGGATAGAGGGTCCCCTTGCCTCAGTCCTCTCCTGGTTGAGGTTAATCAAATTGCTCCGTGAGATGAAATAACCACTCTTGCTGGCACAAGATGACTGGTGGGAGTGATCGGAAAACTGAGAAAAAGGGACCATTGATTGGTGGTGTGCCAAAATTTAAGTTGATATCTCCACCGTCTTTTCCTATATTCTCGTTGTCTTTGCTATGCCCCCGTACTTGGTTCTTCTAAGTTACTTGGCTACCATGTATGTATGTACTTGTCATTGTTTTGCCCGATATTACTTTGAATTTGAGAAATGAAGAGTTTCCCCCCTCATAAAGTTAACTTTTGTTTAGGGAACACATCGTTACCAAAAAAAAAAGCCATAAATAACGATGGAAAAAAAGATGGAGAACATCGGTTGTGTAAGCTATAATTGTCTATAGCCGTCTAGGATATAGTTGTCCATGTTATAGATTATGGTTCAAAACATAATTGTTAATAATAAAAAAATTAAAAATAAAATGTGGAGAGTATAGAGCATGGTTTTGTCTTTCAAAATATCATTTATAGTCATATAGATGACGGTTTTTTATAACAATCACTATCCGAAGTCATGTGTTTATTATGTATTGAATTATAGATATTTTTTTAAGCTATAACGATCTTCTATGTGTGAATATAGATGGTGTTTTTATTCACAACCACCGTCTAATTTTTTTTTTATATTTTGTGTGAAGGAATAGACATTGATTGTGCTCTCAAAGCTGCCAGTTATAGTTTTGTTTAACTTACATTATATCTACTTCTTGTACTATTCACAATTTCCTACACATTAAACATACATACATTTCCAACTAATACACAAGTATCATTGTTGTGTATCCCAATATCATAATCTACAATTTGCGATATGTAGTTGCATCAACTAGCCACATAATATGGTTTAATATAACATATATACACGTAACCTAGTCACTCATAACATCAATCAATTTACATTAAAATTATTTACGTCAACTACTTATATGAAAAATAAAAATAGATCAAACATGATAGGAAATATACATACATTTTATAACAATGTATTGATTACAAATAAATGTCATTGTTATCAACTTGGTATCTCCATTTTTTATTGCCTTACCATGAACTCGACCATGTGAAGAGACCAAGTTAGATAACAAATATTTTCTTATAGAATTATGAGCTTGTCATCTTCATCATGACCATCAAATGTCATACCTATATTAAATCATCAAAGTAATAATTATGCATATATTTGAACAAGACATTGATCACATATATATTTCATTCACAAATTTAATATAAAATTTCAATAATAAAGGTATGCTTCTCAAAATTCACAACACTAAAATGTTTTATATCATATTTACATCCACATTCATCTATGTCGCTTTATGTTGTAACTTCTACCTTCCTTACAAATAAAGTTAGATTCAAGTGTATAAAATCCTTCTTTGTGATCACCTTCTATTTAAACATTATTAGTAATATCATGGATATTGGACGAGGATGGTAGGTCCATACTAATATGTTTTCCTCTTCTATGTTATTGTCCAATTTCGTTGATGACAAGACTATGGACCATCATTTATCAATTGGATCAATAACATTAAACACCTTCTTGCCTTATGAGGACAATATAAATTGGTATTTGTAACTAATCTAGGAAAGATTCGCCATTGTAAACACCACATCCTTCGTAGAAATACTATTTTGATTATTAACCCATTTGCATGCAAATAAAAGAACCCTAAAGGAGTCATAATCTAATAGCCATATACTCCAAATTACCTATAGTATGTTATGGGTGCCTAAATAGGGTTGTTTTCCTATAACAATTGATACATGTAAAGCTTCAGATATTATAATTACACCACTATTCTTCATGGTACTCTTGTCATCTTACTCTTTTATATAGAAAGTACTACTAACAATCAAGTACAAGTTGTAGCATATTACTTTTTGACAAGAGGGTGGGATAACTAATACAAATTAATATTGGAATCGAACAGATGTGATGCCAACCACTCCAACAATAAATTATTGTGTTTCTCTAATAACAATTTCTAACTTCTAGATGGATTTGAACTGTAACACCCCCAAAATTCACTACTGAAAAATTTTATTTTATTTAAAAAAGTTAGCAGAAGCAAATTACAAAACAGTGAATTCTCGGGATATTACTGCCACACTTAGTATCAGACCGATTCACTCATATCGTTCCAGTACCAAGTGCTAAGGCTAAAGAATAAAACACACTTTACAAACTATATTTAAATTAGAGTAGCATAACAGACCATTTATAAGAATAAAATCCACCAATGGTGGTTACAAGAACAATAATTACATTAAAACTAGAAATTTAAAGGAGAAGAGAAAAATCCTAAAAGTTCCAGATAATTCCTTACTCTCTTTCCCGTTGCCCACTTGAAAATCACCTAAAAATGGAACTACAAGGGACACTGCCCATTGAATAGGTAGGGGCCCCACGAATGGAACCCTTCAGTACTATGGTACTGAGTAATCCTTTTAAACACACTTAAAGGCAGACCCGCAATGTAACACATGATACAAAGCTATATACATATATAACAAGATGTGTATAGATAACATTCACATCAGATATCAATAGGTCGTAATGCACGATCGATACTTTCGGCCTTAAGCCATGTCACAGTGCAAAATCAATACTTTCGGGCCTTAAGCCATTAATCAATCATTATTCAATCAACTCTCATATTTTATATCCATGTGAGTGCGGGAACCCTACTATTATAGCCGATGGATTGGTCACTTATAGGGCAGAACACACCTAAACACTATTATATGCCGGTGGATCGGTCTCTAGGGAAAAACGCTCCTAGCCACTATTATGCCGGTGGATCAATCTGGTCCTGACTCTCATGGTGTTCTATTGTAATTACTTTGTGTCTTCCCCATATCTTATCGTTATTATGTTTGGTTTATTGAGCTCGGGATCCCCCACTATTATAGCCGGTGGATCGGTCACTTATAGGGCAGAATGCACCTAACCACTATTATATGTCGGTGGATCGGTCTCTAGGGCATCCTTACACCTGGCCACTATTATGCCGGTGGATCGGTCTGGGCCCAACTCAATAATCTTCCATTTTAAGTGAGTAGTATCTTATTCGTATCTTATTCAAAAGTATTTTACCCTTGACATGCATGACGCTGACCTCTACTTTTATCATTCGAGAGGGCCCATCCTATATCTTGAGATCTTTGTGCCTCTTATCACACCCCGACATCCATTCCCCCTTACATATAACCATAACGAAAACCCAACTCCTAAGGGTGTGAGTCGAGGCCCATCACCTTACGACATTCAAATTCTCTCACTACCACTCTCTTGGATTTTCCTTTGAAACCCTAATCGGACCTATATCACCCAACCTTTCTTTTATTGTACAACACCTCATTTCATTTAGTTTCAACCCAAATCCCATTACTCTACTCAGTAATCATACATGTGACCGTAAAACCCTAGTTAGCCGATCAAACCCTAATACCTTTTGTACGTAAGGATTATCCCATGCGAACCCTATAAACCTCCCATGCAAGAGTTGCATCACTCGTTCGTTTTGATCATAATCTCCTATTTTCCCCTCATGGATCATGAGATATTAAGGTCAATATCGTGTCTCCTTAGTCAACTCACTTCCCATTTATTCTTTTTTATCCTTTCACCCCATATCATATTATTAAACACCCTAGCATGCATGTCCTAGAGGGTCACATCAGATAATATCGTACGCACAACATATATAATCATCATCCACATGTCATAAGGAAGTCACACAAGCATACATCACTCGAAGTTGTACTACAAATGATTAATCCTTAAGTATAAAGTACAAAATACGGCATAACACATGGCACACGAGGCATATAATACACACATTGTTGTCCTTAGCCACATACCTACTCGGTTTGGGTTACCAAGTCATCTCCCACACTTATTAGGTCACCAATCACCCTTCATAATTGTTATACTTATCATAATTCCCAATGGTTGGTTAGATTACCCAATTGCCCTTCTCCTTTGTTATAATTACTAAATTGCCCTTATGTTGGATAAATTGCCAAGTTACCCTTTTTCATTATCATGATTACCAATTTTCCCCTTTAGTAGGTTAAATAATTACCAATTTACCCTTTAGTTGGTTAAATTACCAAATTATCCTTCCCCATTATCACAATTACCGAATTGCCCCTTTTTGGTTGGTTAAATTACCAAATTGTCCTTATCCATTATAACAATTACCGAATTGCCCCTTTTGGTTGGATATATTACCAAATTGCCCTTATCCATTATCAAAATTACTAAATTACCCTCATGTTGGTTAAATTACCAAATCACCCTTCTCCATTACCATAATTACCATTTTACCCTTCCTAATTATTATAATTACCATTTTACCCTTTTCCGTTATGATAAATACCAAATTACCCTTCTCCAAAACTGTAATTACCAATTTACCATTCTCCATCATTATAGTTATTAATTAACCCTTCTCCATATTTATAATTATTAATTTACCCTTCTCCATATTTATAATTATTAATTTACCCTTTTCCATAATTACAATTACCAATTTACCCTTCTTCATAATTATAATTATTAATATACCCTTTTCCATAATTATAACTACCAATTTACCCTTCTCCATAATATAATTATTAATTTACCCTTCTCAATATTTATAATTATTAATTTACCCTTCTCCATATTTATATCTATTAATTTACCCTTATCCATATTTATAATTATTAATTTACCCTTCTCCATAATTATAATTACCAATTTACCTTTCACTTACAAATTACCGTTTTACCTTTTTACTATCAAATTTACCATAATATCCTCTTATTTGTAAAAATTACCATTTTGCCCCCTTACATCCAAATTTACCATAATACCCTTTTACATCCAAAATTACCATCTCACCCCTTTCTTACAAAATTACCATATTACCATTTTCTCCCAAAATTACCATAATACCCCTTACTTATTAAATTACCCTTTTGTTATTTACTTATAAAATTACCATATTACCCTTTTGCTTCCAAAATTACCATTTTACCCCTTTTATTACACCACTTTTATTAAATTAACATTACCATATGGAATAATAATATTAATACTCCATTAACAATATCCAACTCCAAAATTACCATATTACCCTTTTCTCCCAAAATTACCATAATACCCCTTACTTATTAAATTACCCTTTTGCTATTTACTTATAAAATTATCATATTACCCTTTTGCCTCCAAAATTACCACTTTACCCCCTTTATTGCACCACTTTTATTAAATTAACATTACCACATGGAATAATAATATTAATACTTTATTAACAATATCCAACTCCACCAACTATTATACTTTAATATAATACTTATTAGCACCCACACATATTAGGCCACGTTCTAGCACAAGGACTATTACTAAAATGCCCCTAGGGCTTACAATAATATTATTTATGCATAAATAGCCACAATAACATAAAATAACATGGATAAGTACTTAACACTTTCATTAATAGCCAAACTCTTTCCTTAAACGACATTTCCACACATGGCATATAAACTAGCATACTTTCCTTTTTATCAATCAATACAAGCAAATATATACATTATATTAAACCGCAAATATAAAGCATAATAACATATTAAAAATCCTAATGTGCTAACATATGTTTATCCATGCGTTTAAGTGGGGTTTAATGATCACCTTCGATCACGTAAAAATCAAACCTTATCGGTATCTCAGTTAAAGATTCAAGCTTTAAATAGCAAAATCAACACCTAAAAATAGTATCAAAACTTATCATGTTATAAGAATCCAAGCATAAAACTTTATAAAATTTAATTAATGAAACATTTAACTTAAAATGCTATTATACCTTAAAAATTTTGTACTAAAGTACTAAAGCATGCAACAGCTTATCTGCTCATGCAACATGAGCTACATGCAAAATAAAAAGGAGGAAGTCTCGAAGAGGGGGTGAAAGGAGGGAAAATTGGTTATTTTCGGGTTAGTGGTTTGGGGCTAGGAAAGAAGATAGATGGGGGAGGTTTGGAGGCAAGGGAAAGGTGCAGGAGTGAAGGGGGGGGGTGTAGGTGAAGGATGGTGATAGGTTGGTGGCGGCGGCCAAGGGCGACAGAGGCGATGGTGAGGTGGCAAAGTGGGTTGCAGGAGGGCATTGGGCTGAGAAGGAAGGAAAAGAGAGGGGAAAATGGAGGGGTGAGGAGGCTTGTTTCGGCCAAAAAAGGTATGGGGCAGTAAAGGGGGTTGTAGGGTGTGGATTGGTGGTTTGGGTGGCAGTAGAGGTGGCTGGAAGGTGACGAATGACGGGGTTGTAGGTGGGTTGTCGAGAAGGGGGAAAATGGGAGAAAAATAGGCGGGGAAGAAGAAGGGCTGAGGGATGGCTTGAGAGGGTGTATTGTGGTAGTGCAGGGCGGTAGTAGAAGGTGGCAGGAGGCACTAAAGGCAGTGGGTGTAGCGGAGAAAGCAACAGAGGGGTAGTGGTGCAAAAAACAGTGGGAAAGATGGAGAGGAAGAAAATGAGAGAAAGAGGAGATTGGGGGATAAGGGGCTCAAAAATATGGGGCATGAAGGGTTGGTGAGGGTAAGAAAAAGAAGCGGGAGGATAGGGGTGCAGCTGGCTGGCCGGTGGCCACGTGTAGGGTTGCAGGGGAGGTGGTAGGGTGGCAGGGAGAGGGAAGGGAAGATGGGAAAAGGGGTGGCCATGTGTAATGGGGGTACATGGCATGTTGGGTCTAAAATTGTGAAAAAAAAGATGGGGAGAGAGAGGGAGGGTTGTAGTGGTGGCAGAAGGTGGCAGCGGGGCGGTGGCCGGCGTGCCCGAGGTGGTAGGCTGGTGACAGGGCCAAGTTGGGGAACTGTTGGGTTGAGACATAGAAGAAGGAAGAAGAAAGAAAGAAGGGGGGGAGGTGCAGGCCTGTGTAGGGGAAGAAAAAAAGAAAGTTGGGCCGGCCCAGTCCAAGGGAGAAAGGAAAAGAAAGAGGAGGGCAGGGGCTGGGCTGTGCGCATGCGGGGGAGGGAGAGGAAAGAGAGGGAGAGGGGAGATGGGCCAGCGACCCAGGCGCAGGGGAAGGAGGAAGCAGGCCTGGCTTGGCGAGCGGCTCGAAGGAAGAAAAAAGGAAAAGTAAAGAAAGAAGAAAAAGGAGAAAAAGGAGAAGGAAAAGAAAAAGGAAAAAAAGGAAAATGGAAAAATAGGGAAGAATAATTTAATTTAATTTAGAAAATAATAAAATGTAATATTTTTTATAAAATATTTAATTTACTAATTTAATTCAATATAATTTAATATATTGGTTCAAAAAGGATAATTTTAGTAAAATAGTAGTTTGAAAATTTATTTAAATAAAAATAATATGATAAAATAATAAAATATTTATTTTTAATTTATTAAATAATCCTATCCAAATTTATATACTCAAAAATCCATAAAATAATTAAACTAAATAATTTTAAAAGCTAATTTATTTCAAATAAAACTATTTATTAAATTATAGTTTTTCTAAAATCTTGAGGGATTACATGAACCCCTAATCATATCCATGTATTGGTGCACAAATGGTTAGACATCATCTATATTATGAATCACGTATGGGTGAAAATGTGTCAATGTGTTAGCATAATGAATCTTTAGCACCCAAATCCTTTATCCCTCTTTCCTTCATTTAAATGTCATGGTTGAAGAAGACTTATAATATTAGCATCCGAAAAGAAATCAAAAGAAAATTTAGTCGCCTTCTCCACTAGATAAGCCTCACTATTACATCATTTTGCCTTGTTTGGATTTCTTATATAGGCTTTTAAGAAAATCATGAACCTTCAAATATATCCATCCAATGCAAATGAACTAACTCATATAATTTAACCTCCTTGCTCAAGTGCACTATTAAATTGATCATGATCACAAAGAAAGATAAAGAAAAATTTGAGAAAATATGCATTTTTGAAATTCATTTAGTGAATTATTTACTTTCTCCTCTTCCCATGGCCAAGACGAGGAGTTTGCACACGATTAGGTTGAGTGGATCACCAAGGAAAGGATCTATAACATAAAAAAAAATATTTTAGTCAATTTACGAGATGATTTGACTAAATTAATCACAAGTTCTACTTGAATTCCTTCTTCTAGTGCCATATCAATAGAGAAATCACCTACTTTGATTGTTCAAAATAAAGAGATAATTAAATTCTAGTTTGATTTGAATGGTGCAACAAGTGACCACTTATCCAAATCATATTCGCCCAGATCTGACATCTAACTTGAACCCTAACCACTCAATTATAGATTTGGATCCTACATTTGCCACTAAAACTATTTCAAAATGACTTTTTCAAGATGCTTTTATGCAGAAATTCTAGAGGGATATCGTTATTGGTAACCAATATCCCAAAGATTCTACTACCTTAATTATATTTCTCCCACCTTTTCTATTGATCATTGGAAAGTATTCATTGTTAAGGAGAATGTTATGGAGAATTACAAATAATGGCAGGAGACAATTATAAGCCATTATTGGCATCTATCTGAGTATGGTACATGATATGTTTTTCATTCAATATAACTGACCTTTAATTCAAATTCCCCAAGTATGGTTGCATGATGACAATTTTATTGTACTTAAATTTAAGTCACACTAAGATTGAGATTAGGTGCTTCAATGTGATGTGTGTGGGAATATGTAATTATCAAATATGTAAACCTAAGGCTCAATTATGTTGGAATTAAGAAGATGAAGACTCGAAGGTGGTGAATTGAAGATGAAGATAGTCGTTTGTGGAGGTAATTATGAGGATGATTCGATGATGGTGATGATGATTCGATGTTGATAGGATGAATGATGAAGGTGATTCAACAATGGTGAGGTGATGAGGATGATGATTTGATAATGATGAAGTGAAGCTGATGATGAATCGGCAATTAAGGTTTAAAAATAGAAGGTTTCATGGGTTAAGTAATACTTAGGGTTTGGCTTTAATTTGGATGAATTGGGGACGATGGTTATGGATGGGAATGGCATGGGTTATGGAGGTTAGAAATATAATACTTAATCTCTAATTCACACTGACGAAGAGATTAAAGGTTTCAAGATTAATTGTTCACACATATTCGATTAAAATTGAAAAGAACTCACATAGAATTCGATAAGTAATACTTGAAATTTTCACTCAAATTCAATGCCCTCTTCAATGTGTGTTCTATGGCTTATATAGCCAAGTCCATTGATTAATTTTATCAATATATTTCCATCTAGTAGCTAAAAGACATTAGAAGATATAATTCTTCAAAAGATAACTATCTAAAAACATGATAAGATATAATTCTTCAAAATATAGATTTATGTTACTTTATTCTCTAGCTAATCATGAACTTGAATAATTAATTATTTAATTAATTAAACCAACTAATATGCATGCCCATGTAGCCTTTTATTCCTCCCATGCACGTAACCATGCCCTTCATGCATGCCATGTATATGCCATATACCACCTAATAGCTTGTATGGTACATTTCATCCATAACTAGCAACAAAACTATCTATTTATATTCAATTATATGGGAGATCCTTTTTAAATGAAGAAAAATTGATTCCATAATGATGAATTCCAAGTCCTGAGTGTTTACTTCTACATCATTCTCCTATTGTTGACTTGAATTTGGCCTCAAATTTGCATCACCATAGTAAGGGCTAACGTCTCCAACATTGAATGTCCTTGATAACCCACCATATGAATCTGGAAAATCTAGCTCATAATCACTTTCCCCAAACCTTCAAAGTACTTTGAAAGGACCATCTGCCTATAGCATAAACTTATTTTCCTTAGATTAGGAAATCTCTCCTTTGTCAAGTGCAACCATACCAAATCTCTTGGTTGAAAAACATGTTGACTTCTATACTTGTTTGCTATTGTCTTGTATACTTCATTCGCCTTCTCAATATTGTACTTGATTTTTTGATGAAGCTTTTGAAATAACTCCACTCTATATTGTCCATCATAACTCTTCACTTCACCTTTTTCAATGGTACCATATCAATCGGTATATATGGATTAATACTATATACTATCTCAAATGGACTAGAGCTTGTTGTAGTGGAAGGACTTTGGTTGTATGCAAACTCTGCATGTGATAACTTGACATCCCAATCCTTTGAACTCTTACTCACCAATCCCCTTAGCAAAGTGGCCAAAGTTCTATTAGTAACTTTAGTTTGTCCATTTGTTTGAGGATGATGTGATGTGCTAAATAGAAGCTTTGTTCCTAGCATGTGCCATAATGTCTTCCAAAAAATAACTTAGGAAATTCACATTTCTATCCAAAACTATACTCCTCGTAATCCCATGCAATCTCACAATCTCCTTGAAATACAAATCTACAACATGAGTAACATCATTATTCTTGTGACATGGAACAAAATGAGCCATCTTGGAAAATCGATCCACCGCAACCATAATAGAATCCTTGC
Organism: Tamarix austromongolica; assembly: GCA_039764185.1. Taxonomy (NCBI): domain Eukaryota; kingdom Viridiplantae; phylum Streptophyta; class Magnoliopsida; order Caryophyllales; family Tamaricaceae; genus Tamarix; species Tamarix austromongolica. Next base: position 105,030,464 of record CM077809.1, on the reverse strand, counting down.
CTCTTTGTGCCCTAGGTAATCCCAAAATAATATCTATACCAACTCCTTACTATGGTTGAGTAGGCACGTGTAGAGGCACATATAACCCTTTATGGAAGAAATTCTTGCTTCTTTGGCATGCATCACAGCTAGCAACCATGACTTGTACTCCCTTTTGCATTCTTGGGATAGTAGAAATGTTCTTGCAACAACTTCAAAGTTTTGTGGACTTTAAAGTGTCTTGAAATTCCTCCTTCATGCACCTCTTTGATTAGTAAGTCTTGAACTGAGGTCATAGACACACACAATTTTTTGTATTTGAATAAGAATCCATCTTGAAGAACATAAGCTCCATAACTTTGGAGTCTTCAAAGATCATAGCAAAATCATCATCCATGGTATATTGACTCTTCAACATCTCAAATCCCAAAAGCTTTGAATCCATCATGGTAAGTACCATGGTCCTCCTTGATAATGCATTTGCCACAACATTCTCTTTGCCATCCACATGTCTTATAGATAACACAAATGTTTGCAATAAGTTTATCCACTTAGCATATCTTGGAATCACCTTCTTTATACCATGTAGATACTTCAAAATCTCATGATCCGAGTGAAGTACAAAAGGCTTGGGTCTCAAGTAATGGCTCTATGTATCCAAACAATGCACAGTAGCATAGAAATCTTTATCATAGGTCAAATAGTTGAGTCTTACACCATTTAACTTTTTAATAAAGAAGAAAATCGATTTTCTTTCTTATGTGAGCACATCCCCAATTCCTACACTACTAGAATCACATGTTACTTCAAATAATTTATCAAAATAAGGTAAATATAATATCGATGCATTTGAGAGCTTTGTATTCAAGTCTTCAAAAGCCTTCATCACTTGATCATTTCAATGGAACTCTGCTTTGTTCATCAATTGTGTGATAGGTGCTGCAATGGTTGAAAATTGTTTGATGAACCACCTATAGAATGAGGCTAATCCATGGAAACTTCAAACTTTGTGGACATTAGTAGGAATAGGCCATGTTTGGATAGCTTCCACCTTTGATGGATCAACTCTAATACCATCTCCACTCATAATATAACCAAGGAAAACTACCCTCTCTATCATAAAATCACATTTCTCCATCTTATCATAGAGCTTCACCTCTCTAAGCTTGTCAAATAACCTCTTTAAGTGTTACATGTTCTCGAACTCACTCTTGCTATATACTAAGATATCATCAAGGTGAACAACAACAAAGACTTCAAGGAAGGATCTGAGTACCTCGATCATCAATCTCATGAAGGAATGTGGTGCATTACATAGCCAAAATGGCATCGCCAACCACTCATTCAATCCATACTTAGTATTGAAGGCCATCTTCCACTCATCCCTTTCCTTTATTCTCATTTAATGATAGCCGCTACTAAGATTGAGCTTTGAGAACACCTTTGCACCATGCAAATCATCTAACATGTCATCCAATCTTGGCATCAGAAATATGTACTTGATTGTGATGTTATTGATTGCTCTCAAATAAATACACATCCTCCACATACCATCCTTCTTATGCACCAACAAAGCTGAAACACCACATGAACTCATACTCTACCCAATATAGCCTTGGTCCAACAACTCTTACACTTGTCTCTATAGCTCATTATCCTCCTCTGGATTGCACCTATATGCTGGCTTGTTTGGTAATGGGACTCTAGGCATAAGATCAATAGTTTTGTCAATATCTCTTAAAGAAGGTAACCTAATTGGCAACTCATCCTGAAAAACATCGACATACTCTCTCAACACTTATTGCAATTTTGGATCCATATTACATTTCTCCCCTCGTTGGACTTCCTTTACCACCAATGCACAACATATCTTCTCATCTTTGATAGCTTCAATTATCTCACACTCCTTAAGGATCAAAAACTCCATGCCACTATTCTTTCTTCCTCTCCTACACTTGATATCTTCCTTATTTTTTTCTTCTTTTTTTTTCTATATGCTCTCGGTTCCTTCCCTCTTTTCATTCCTCAAAACTAAATCCTCCCCATCTAGATTAGGTTTTATCCTAAACTTCTTTTGGCACTTGCACACCACATACTCATTAAGGTCTCCATGATTTATAACCTTCCTATCAAATTGCCACGACCTTCCCAACAAAATGTGACAAGCATCCATAGGTAGAATATTGCATAAAACATCATCAAAATACTTTCCAATCTTAAAAGAGATAAGGGTTTGTTTGGTTACCCTTAAACCTTTGCCTTTGTTGAGCTATTAGAGTAAATATGGTCTTAGATGACACATGGTATCTAAAGCGAGCTTTCTCACCATCTTCTCACTAGAAACATTAGTGCATGAGCCACTGTCAATGAATAATTCACACACTTTATCACCAAATCTATACTTGGCCTTGAAAATATTCTCCCTTTGAGTAAGTAGAGGTTGTTGTTGTACTTGGAGCATCCTTTACAACACATAGCAATCCACTTGGCCCTCTTCCAAAGCATCCTCCGAGCTATCACCCTCTTCTCCAAGTTCTTCATCATGATCTTCATTCTTATCACAACCCTCCACACTTGCTATCTTATTCAATGGAAATGCCCTTTGGTTTGGACAATCCCTAGCAAAGTGACCATAATATCTACACTTGAAGCATTGCATTTTCACCTTATCAAATACTTGATCCTTTCCCTTTTCTTCACGAATGAACCTTCTAACATTGTCTTTATTTGTGGCTTGAGAAATTAGTGGCTTCGATACCCCCTTGAAAGTCGAACCATATAGAGCATTGGTTGACTTGTTCGGTAGATTTGTTCTCTTCAACCGTTTCTCAAACTTGATATCTAATTTGGCCATGTCTTCGATCACTTCATAAGGATACACCTCCACCTTCTCTCTAAGATTCATATTTAGCACTCCAATGAATCGTGCACACTTTTTCTCTTCTATTTCTTGGATATCATAAATAAGAGCTAATATTTCAAACTCTCTAATGTATTCATCAACTCTGTAGTCATCTTTATGAAATTCTCTTGCTCATATTCTGTAGGCATATATTTCATCTTCAAGTATTTTTTTTTTAAAAATTTCCCATGACCTATTTCTCATTTTTCCTTCTATCTCCCTTCTTCTCTTCAAATTATCATTACACTCTAGCAAATTTCTTAAACTTCAATATTCCTATTTGGCACCTCTTCTCATCATTAATCTCTTTATACTCAAAAATAGATTCAACAATTTACAACCATTCAAGAAAATATTCCAGATCGAGATTACCTTCAAAGTCGGGTAGATCAAATGGGATTTCCTTCTACACATCATCGTAGGTTCTTCTTGAGGTGTTATGTGGACTTCCATAGTTTCCCAAACTATCTTATCCTTCCCCCATTTGATCTTTTTCCCTTTTTACATGGTCTTCTTCTACTTGTTCCCTTGTTTATTGTGGCTGCATATGCGACCCTTGAGATTTTGAAGCTTTTATTCTCCCCATATGTAGCTTTACTTCCTTGATTTTTTCCACTAATACCTTGAGAAAATCTCTCAAGTCATCCTCTTGGTTTTCCCTATCCTCCCTTCACCAACCGAGTGGTTCTCTCTAAAACTTCATCCAATTGCTTGGATCTTGGTGTCTTCTTATTGAATTCTTGGGATAATCTTGAAGAAGAGACACGTTCTTGCAAGAATCTTGAAGGAAAGATTGGATCATGATCACAATAGATCAAAACCTATGCTTTGATACTAAAGTTGATGTGTGTGGGAATATGGAATTATCACATATGTAAACCTAAGGCTCGATTCTATTGGAATTAAGAAGATGAATACTCAAAGGTGGTGAATTGAAGATGAAAATACTCATTTGTGGAGGTAATTATGAGGATGATTCAATGATGGTGATTTGATGTTGATAGGATGAATGATGAAGGTGATTCGAAAATAGTTAGGTGATAAGGATGATGATTCAAAAATGATGAAGTGAAGGTGATGATGAATCGACAATTATGGTTTAAAAATAGAAGGTTTTATGGGTTAGGGTTAGGGTTAGGGTTAGGGTTTGGCTTCGATTTAGATGAATTGGGGACGATAATTATGGTAGGGAATGGCATGGGTTATGGAGGTTATAAAGATAATATTTAATCTCTAATTCAAATAGATGAAGAGATTAAGGGTTTCAATATTAATTTTTCACACATATTCGATTAAAATTGAAAAGAACTCACATAGAATTCAATAAGCAATACTTGTAGTTTTCATTCAAATTCAATGCCCTCTTCAACGTGTGTTCTTTGGATTATATAACCAAGGCCACCGATTACTTTATACAAGATATTTCCATTTACTAGCTAAAAGATGTTAGAAGATATACTTCTTCAAAAGATAACTATCTAAATACATAAGAAGATATAATTCTTCAAAAGATATATTTATGCTACTTTATTCTCTTGCTAATCTTTAACCTGACTAATTAATTATTTAATTAATTAAACCAACTAATATATACATCCAAGCTGCCTTTTATTCCCCTAATACACGTGTCCACACCCTCCATGCATGCCATGCATATGCCATATACGCCTAGTAGCTTGTATGGTACGTTTCATCCATTACTAGCAACGTAACCATTTATTTATCTTCAATTTTGTTGGAGATCCTTTCTAAAAAAAAATGGTTCCATAATGATGAATGCCAAGTCTTGAGTGTTTGGTGTTGCATCACAATGCCCATACTAAATGTTTATGAACAGATCATTCCATCCTTAAGCAATGTCATCAACAACTTTAATTCGTTAAAGAACATTTCCAATTCATACCTTTATGGATAAAACTTCCAAGCCTCTCTCTAGACTACTAGTATGCATATTCCATTAGTTAAATCACTAGTGCTATAGGTCTACCTCTATTTTTAATGGGACAACAACATCAAGGGAGAGGATACCCTATGGGTGAGCACTTGTGGATGTTGATGTAACCAATATATATGTTAAGTTAGTTGATATAGAGGACTTAGATGGAGATGTTATTGCATAATATATAGTTTATAAATGGATACCATCCTTTTGTAGTTTGTGTGGACATAACCATTGATTTCACCTAAAGAAGAACAAGCCAACTCATAATTCAGGGACTATTACTACAGACCAATATGTTGTTGTGCAAAGATATTATAGGAATTCTCAGGAAGTGAAATAAGATAATTAGGTTTCTTATAGGATTAATATCATGCATGTAGTGATACACAATAGAAAAATTATAGTTGGAAACCTCAAAACCCTCATAAAGACTATGGAAATATCTCACATCAACGAATTAATAGTGACCACCTACAAGATAATGTAGTTACAAGCACTCTACTAAGAAATATGTTTGCTCCCTTGGAGGTGGATCTAGGATGGGTGGATGAAAATGGAAAATAAGGTGTTGATGACACCTTACCTCTCACATTGTTATCATGATAAGTGCCTAGAATGTCTGAGGCCTTAATAAAAATTTCAAATATAAGTAATTAAGGTATTGGGTTACAGTAAATAATTTTTCTTTAATTGGCTTATTAGAACCTCAAATAAAAACACTCTAATGCTAACTTGATGAGGAGAAAATTAATTACTCAATATACTACTCTTGACAAGTATACTCATCATCATAATAGGAGAGTTAAGTGTTTGTCGGACACAGGTAAATGTCATGTATAATCAGTACAAGCTTATGCTCAAGGTATCCAGGTCAAAGCAACTTTCAACTCCACTTGAAGTAACATTTGTATATTATTCCTTTATGCACACAACCTAAGGAGTGACAGAAAAGATATATGGTAATGGCTTGAATCCACTATTATCATAGATATGCCCTAGCTTGTATTCGGGGATTTCAATGTGGATCATATAATTATGAAAAGTTTTAAGGGGAAAGCCTTAATGTTGGGGATGTGAAGGAGTTTAAACATTGTTTGCATAATGTTATAGTTGAAGATGTATATTTTATTGGGCATAACTTCACATGGAGTAATAGAAGAGATTGATGATTAAAGAATCATATGTACACTTCATAGAGTTTTGGGCAACATAAAATGGTTTGAAAACTTCACAATTTCAACTATGGACTTCCAATCCACCTAGTTCTCTGATCATTGCCCGACTTTAGTAAATTTGAAGCATATAAGACCTCAAAATAAAGGGAGATTAAAGTTCTATATCATATGGACCTATGATGATGTTTTATCAAAATTGTCTCCAGGGTTAGATATAGAAAAAAACCTAGCTTAGCATCTACTAAGATAAAAAACTCCCAATATCAAATTAAATATCATCTTAGGGAGTTTTATTAAGAAAATTTTAGCACTATCACAAGCAAATTTTTTTGACTAGAGGAAGAGACTTGCAAAATTCAAGAGAAGATTAAGAACACCATCAAAATTGTAGAAACCTAAAACTTCAGGAAAGTGGATGTCTTAAACAATATGATCGTCATGAAAAATGTGAGAAGAGTTTCTTCAAAAAAAAAGGAGGGCATTAATTGGCTCCAAATAAGAAATTTAAAAAACTAATTATTTTTTTACCAATATGAAGGGAAGATATAATATAAGAATGATTTAGAAGATTGAAAAAAAAATGGAGAATGGGCCACTAACCTTGAAGATGTTAAAGATGAGTTCGTAGTATTTTATAAACATCTTGGTTCTAGTTCTCCTAAGACTAGTGCAAAACTAGTGGATAGCTGTATCCATCAGCAATGACCTCTTCTTAGTACTAAACACCATCATGAACTGCTTAAACCTGTTTTAGATCAAAATTCACGGATGCCTTGTTCTCCACTAGCAATACAAAGGATTTTGGACTAGATAGCTTCCCTATAGGTTTATTTCTTTGAAATTAATGGTAATAGAGTGAAGGAGATAAAAGAGAGGATAATACTTATAGAGAAGATTTATTTCACAAGAAAACTATACAACTTCTCCTATAATGCCACTAGAGTGGAAGAGATAAAAAGAGGGGTTAACACTTGAATAGAAGACATCTTTTACAAAAAAAAACTATAAATCTTCAACTATAATATCCCAGGAGGCTTTAAGAAAACCCTACTATAAATCTGTGATGTAGGAGAATCTCTTGAAAAATCTCAATCTTATTCTTATAATGATGTAGATCAAGAGGAAATAGCATTCTTGGAGATAGAAACAATTATGATTGAAATTTCTTATGTATCTAATGTTTTATCAATTCATTCTTCTTGGAAGTATTATACATATTTGCAAGAAATGCATGAAGTTCATAATGGTTGAAGATCTTTGTGATACAAGGCAATGGCAATGGATTACAATATTACAAAGTTCAAGTAAGAACAAGGATACAAGAATTTAAATTTTAGTCACATATGATTATATCTATGTATGACATTATTAAGTTGTGTAGCTTTGTTATTTTTGTTGTCTAATTTGTAATTATTGTAAATTTATCATTGTAACTTTTATTGTTATCCATGACTAGTGCCTTAGGAAGGTTAATTCATTAATAAGCCTTCTAATAGGCTTCTTAATGAAAAGGCCATCATGGTTCCATTCTTATATAAACACTTGTGCTCAAGGTTTAGACACATTATTATGAATTTTATGAAAAGTTCATTCGAGACTTTTGGAGAGAGTTACACAAGGGTGTTTCTACTTCTCTTCTCATTTCTCAAGTGAGTATTGAGAAGTATAAAGGGTGATCTATTGAGAAATATAATTTTATCATTAGAAGAGTTAGGTCTTGGATTAGATCTACTCAAGTTCTATCACAAATTTGAATAATCGAATCATATACAAGTGAATTCAAGTATTTGGTGTTCATTTTTCATTTTTATAATCCTTCAAATAAGGTCTTGTAGTGTTGTAGAAGATTTGGAGATAATATTTTGTATCAAAATTGGTATCAAAGCCTCGTTGAAGTTGGGTTATAAGAAGAGAAAAAATGCAATCAAGGTTCGACCATCTTCATCACCATCCTTGGGTTCAAGTAAGTTTCTTGAATAATCTTAGTAGATTCTTGTGAATCTTGATGAGTTATTGTTGTGTTGTGTAAAAATAGAAAACTATATATTTCACGTGGTTCTTGAATAATCTTGCATGGTTCTTACATGATTCTTGGATTGATTGCATGATAGGTTTGACATTAGATAGAAATCTTTGGTTAAATTCGTGTGCAATATTTTTTTTCCAATATGTAATATGCATGAGTTGAATGTGTGTTCTTTGATTTCTTTGTTTATAATCATGCATGTTTAGTTTATTTTTGCTATTGATGGGTCTCGATTGGAGGTCCTATATTGTGGTGAATGCTTCTAAGTATAAATGATGAAAGACGTTAGTGTTTTGATGTGATAACAAAGAACTGAGTGTGTGTGTGTGTATTTGAAAATGAATCGTGTGTATTTATATAAGAGTACTCAAGCATGAGATGATATTATCTAGTGGTATTAATGTAGATTTAATAATTGTTTGTTTTTGCATGAAATGTGACTGGAACTATTTGGGTACATATGATGATATTTCAAATGATTGAGTAGGGTTTTTCGAATATATTTTCATGGTTTTATGTTAAGAGTTTTGCAAGTTTGATTTCGTGTGTGTTTTCTTTTTTGTGTGTAGTGATTTATAGTTTGGTTTATGATTGCGTTTTGTAATTCATTAAACTATAAATTGTTACATAAGAACCAACTAAGAGACCTAAAGTGAAAGTGAGGGAATTTGGTTTTAAACCATTAAAACCAAGTGGAACTCGAGTGATAATGATAGAAATAATCAATCATGGAGTGGAAAAAAATTTTCAAGCCATTTTTGAAACCATTCAAAAAATTTATAATTACTTGGATGCCACTGACACACAATTTAGACAGTTATTGGTTGTACAAGCGCAAACCCAAAGGTTAAAGTCTAGGTTGGCCAAACAAGATTCGTTCCAAAATGTCCAAGTACATGGATAATTATATAGGGAGAAGTTTGGAAGTGCTATTAGGTCAAATAATCAAATTAAAGGAAGTAATTTGAATTAAAAAATAGATTATGAAGAAGAGTCTATAGGGAGTGAAATTAATAGGAAGTTTCATGACCATCAACTTAAGTATCATCAAAAGGAGGATAAGGTTATTAAGCTTGATCTTCCCAAATTTGATGGTAAGCTTGATGTGGACTCATTTCTTGAGTGGTTGCATAAAGTGGTGACTGCTTTTAAGTTTAAGGATTATCAAGACTAACAAAAGTGAAAATTATCAACTCTTAAGTTTAAGGAGTTTGCTAGAAATTGTAATGATAAATAAAGAGGACGAGGGAATGAAATGGCAAATAAAAAATTAAATCTTAGGAGAAACTTAAGAAACATCTAAGAAGAAACTTCATTCCTAAAGAGTATGAAAAAGATATTACCTCAAATTAACTACTCAAAGGTAAGGACTACTAAGTGTCAGGGAGTATGTTAGGAATTCGAGAGGTTGACACTAGTACATGATATCTATGAGAGGAAGGAACAAACATGTGCTAGATTCTTGGGAGGCCTTAACATGATGATTCAAGACAAGGTAGACAGTTATTTTTTATGATTCCTTATATGATATGATTAAAATTTCCATAAGATTTGAAAGAAAAATTAAGTCCACTAAGCCTCATTCAAAACAAAATAATCCATCCACCAAGTACCACTCAAGTAACCAAACAACCAAATTTGGAGTGAGTACTTCAACTTCTACCAATCTTGATAAGAAACTAGGAATTACTATAGAGGAGAAAGGAAAGAGAAAATTAAATGAAGTCTCTACTAGGCAATGTTTCAAATGCCGAGTGTTTAGACACTTCGCTCGTAAATGTCTTAATAAAAGGGTATTATCAATCCAAAAGATTGAAGCTGTGGATACATGTGAGGAAAATTATTAAATTGAGACTTTTGAGGAAGATTCTAGTGAATCCGAGAAAGAAGAAAGTGCTTGTTATGTCTTAGAGATAGTACTTCAAGCACAAGCTACTAAACAACCTACTCAAAGAGAGAAGATATTTAAAACAAAGGGAGAGTAGGAGATATGGTTTGTCGTATTATCATTGATAGTGGCTGTTATACAAACATAGACAATGAAAAGATGGTTAAGGATTTGGGGTTGAAAACTACACCAGATGGAAAACCTTATTCTCTTAAATGGTTGAATAAAGATAAGGGAGTCAAGATGATAAAAGAAACCTTAGTATCATTCAAAATTGGTAACTACCATGATGAGGTTCTAGGCAATGTTTTACCTATGGATGCATGTGGAATATTACTAGGTAGACCATGGCAGTATGATAGAAATGTTATTCGTAATGGTATTACGAATGAGTATCTAGTTGAGAAGGATAAAAAGAAGCATAAGCTTAAACCTTCTAAGAATGATAAGGAGAGCAAATTCAAGAATGAAAAGAGTTTATTATTACATGAAAAAGGCTATGGTCAAATGTATTCAAGAAGAAGGGAGTTGTTATGATGTGGTCATGAAAGAATCTATAAAAGGGGGAGAGAGATTATGATAATCCTCAATTATATTTACTCCTTGAAGAGTATCACGATATTTTTCCTAATGAATTACCACTTGGATTTCCACCTAAGAGAGGGATAGAACATGCTATCAATTTACTTCCTAGTGTGTCCTTACCTAATAGGCCCATATACAAATGTAATCCATATGAGGATAAGGAGATAGAAAAAAAAATCTAAGAGCTCGTGAAGATAGGCTATGTAAGGGAAAGCATGAGTCTGTGTTGTGTGCCTCTATTACTAGTCCCTATAGGCCCATATATATATATGTAATCCATAGGAGGCTAAGGAGATAGAAAAACAAATCTAAGAGCTCATGAAGATAGGATATGTAAGTGAAAGCATGAGTCTGTGTTGTGTGCCTCTATTATTAGTCCCTAAAAAGGATGGTATGTGGCGTATGTACATCGACTCAAGGGTTTTTAATAATATCACTATTAAATATCGATCTATGATGCCAAGGCTAGATGATATGCTAGATGAGTTATGTGGTCACTGGTATTCTTTAATAATGATTTGAGAAGTGAATATCATTAGATAAAGATTAGAGGATAATATAAGTGTAAAACTACATTCAAGACTAATTATGGTCTTTATGAGTGGTTGGTGATACCTCTTGGCTTATGTAATAAACCAAGCTCATTCATGAGACTAATGAATGAAGCACTTAGCCTTTTTATTAGAGTTTTCATCATAGTGTAACTAGATGATATACTTGTGTACAGTCAAAACAAACATGACCATCCAATTCATCTTAGGAAATTATTTGATAAATTGATAGAGATTAAACTATATGGAGAAATGGAAATGTGTGACTTTATGCTTTCAAGGATAGTTTTCCTTAGGTACATAGTGAGAAATGAAGGTATTAAAGTTGATCCCACTAAAATTAAGGCTATTAAGAGTTGGCCAACACCTAAGGATATTCATTAAGTAAGGAGTTTTCATGGTTTGACAAGTTCCTATACGAGATTCATTAATAATTTTTCTACTATTGTTGTGCCAATAGCTCAACTCATGAAAAAAGGTGAGTTTAATTGGAGTGAGGATGCAACTGAGTCTTTCCAAAATTTGAAGAATAAGCTATGTAATGCACCAATACTAATTGTACCCGACTTTGAGAAATTATTTGAAGTTACTTGTGATGCAAGTGGGGTAGAGATAGGAGGTGTACTCTCACAGGAAAAATAAGCTATTGAGAAATTGAATGATGCGAGGCTGAATTATTCCACATATGAAAAATAGTTCTATACCAGCATATGAAGTCTAGAAACATGGATTAATTACCTAAGGCTTAAAACATTTGTTTTGCATTCAGACCATAAGAGTTTGAAGTATTTACATGGGCAAAAGAAAATTAATATGAGGCATGTAAAATGGATTAGTTTCTTACAATCCTTCATGTTTTCTGCCAAGCATTTCGATATAAAGAAAACGTCATGGCAAATGCTTTGTCTCTTATATCCATGATATTAGTAATGTTGGATGTTAAGTTATTGATATTTGAGATGTTGAAGGAGTTATATGACAAGGACAGAGATTTTATTGACATACATAATATGTGCAAAGAGAGTGGTAGTTTGGTAATTATTTACTATAAGATGATTATCTCATTAAAATTAATAATTTGTGTATACCTCATTCAAGTGTACGTGATTTACTTGTTAAAAAATTATATGATGAAGGTATCTCTGGTCATTTTGGAGTTCATTAGATCATGGAAATACTATAAGAAAACTTTTATTGGCCATGGATGATAAAACTAGTACAAACTATTATAGGAAGATGGGTAACTTGTCAGAAAAGAAAAAGTTTCTTCCATAAGGGTTTGTGTACTCCTTTAGCTGTACCTGATCAACCTTGGAAGAGCGTTAGCATGAATTTCATAATAGGATTACCAAGGATGCAGAGGGGTAAAGATTCAATGCTTGTGGTAGTTGACAGGTTTTAAAAAATGGCACATTTTATACCTTGTAACAAAACTGATAATTTAACACATGTAGCAAACTCATACTTCTAGGAAATAGTGAGGTTACATGGGGTTCCCAAAAGTATAGTTTTGGATAGGGATGTAAAATTCTTGAACTACTTTTGGAAGACACTTTGGCACATGTTACATACTAAGTTGTTGTTTAGCGCTTGTCATCATCCACAAACGTACCTAGAAAATACCTTAGCCTAACTCATGTGATCTTTTACTTTAAATTATTATATTATTATTCAAGGTTTTTCTTAAGGGTTAAGATCCTTATATTTTCCTAGAAACCCTAATTTTACTCCTCAGAAATAACTTCTTCTCTATTTCTCTTTTACTTACCAAATTTATTATATCTTCCTTAAATATTATTAATATTAAAATAGGTAAAATTCAATGCCCAACTCTACTTTCTTACACATGTGATAATAACCCTATCTCAAAAATAATTATTCACAAGGCTTTTAAAATCCTAGTTTCACAAGTACATCATAGCTTTCCCTATAAATATTATATGACTACTAGATTCAATATATATTCCTAAAAAACCAATATTAATACGATATCTAAAATTCATGTTCTAAATCTAGTGTTTCACACATGTGATAATAGCCTCCTCGTTTTAGGCTTATTATTCCCAAAGTAAGTCATTTTCTCATTTTATTGAACTTAGGTCATTTATGGCTACTCTAACCATTTCATATGATCATCTTAGCATATTTTCAATCATATAATACATCAAAATATCAAAATTTTCATATTAAACCCATAATAACCAAAATGACCTTAGAGGTAACTAGAAACCCTCATTTCAAGAAAACCTTATATGTTTTGGTATCATTACTTCCAAATCCTGTACTTGTAAACATATATATTAATTACTCTTTTCTCACTTATCATAATCTATTAAGCCCATATTACAACCATGTATCACATCGATCTGCTTAGGATTTTCTTATGTAAAATATTGTTATAATGATATCACCTGCTTCTCAACCCACACATTTCTCATCATGTGACATCATATTATCATATCATAGTATTGAAACCCAGTATTAATCCATATAATATTTAAAATGATAATACACATAGCCAAACATAATAGGGATGGTAATGGGTCGGGTCTGGGTCGGTTCCAACCATACTCAAACCCTGACCTGTTTATATTACCTAGACCTAGACTCAACCCAGACCTGTCGGATCTTAAAATTTCAAACCCAAATACAGATCCATCGGGTCTAGCGGGTAAATAGGTCTTAAACGGGTCCTAAATAGGTCCGGTTATTTTTTTAAAAAATAATTAATAATCTATGCTAATACAAATACATTTATGTTTTATATAACTTAATATATATTTTTTTTGTTAAAAAAATCATCTAAGTGAAAAAATAAATATATTAAAATAGTTATATTAATTTTTCAAATGGTGTTTTAATGCTTTTAGTAGGGATGTAAATGGGGTGGGTATACCCATATCTGTATCCTTATCCGATAAGAAAATTCATACCCGCATTCGTGCCCGTACCTAAATCCATATCCGCTAACATATGTATATCCGTATTTGTTGGATATTCGTTACTTGACGGATTATCCATTTACCTGTTAATGGATATTATTCGACGGATAAATCCATCACCCGATAGATAAACCCATTTAGAATTAAGCCAAATGACAATTTTAACTTTAATTTATACTATATTTATTTTAAAATTAAGGGTAAAAAGGTAATTATATATCGGGTAAATAGGTACGGATATGGATACGAGTATGATTATGGGTACGGGTATGGATATCCCATACCTATATCCGTACTCAAGCCCGACGGGTATTTTTTTTCCATCATCCATATTCATATCCATATTCGTTTATCCATATACGTTTAAATATCCGTTGGGTTTTACGTAAAATCCACCCCTTTTACATCCCTAACCTTTGGAATACAATGTTATACATATTGTTTATAAAGTAAGTATGCAAACATTTTTAAAAAAATAAATAAATAAGGAGCTTATATAAGATTAAGACAATAATGACAAACATAATATTATTATGTATTTATATATGTATACATACACACACACACACATATGAATATTAAATGGGTTTGGCGGGTTGGGTCTAGGTCTAGAATTAGACCCAAACCCAGATCCTTTAAAGTATATATGGATCAAAATTCGATCCAGACCCGTCGGGTCTAAAAATTATGGACCCAGACCCGCTAAAAATGAGGCGAGTCTAGCGGGTCTGGGTCGGGTCCGAGACCCATTGCCATCCTTAAAACATAACACATAGCATGAAAACCCTATACCATGACTAGTATCCTTACAGAGTAACACTCCGATCTTTATACACATATCCTATCTCGCCTCCTTTGGAACTTCTGGTAAATGACCTAAGAAAAACTAACAACACATCATTAGGATTTAATGATAATTAAGGGGTAAATGATAAAGAAATGGAGGGCAAAACAATGGAGGAAAATTGAACCAAATTTGGGACAATTTTGCACAACAAAAGGGAGGGGGTCGGTGAATGTGCCAAGGAGATGGGTGGAGCAACAATGTATTTTGCCGTTGCTAAAGGGTGGAAAATGGTGGAGGAGGTTGGGGCTTAAGGATAGGGAATGATGGGAAAGGCTGAAGGGGGTGGTGCGTTCAGTGGAAGTGACTGAATGATGGGATAAAGGATAGACTAATAGTGCCAAATCTAGGTGGGGAATTGTGATGATTTTTATTAAAGGAAGTGGGGTAAGAACTGTGACTTTTGATGGTGTAGGATCACTGGAAAACGTTGGTGGTAGTGGTTAGCCTTTGGTGAAGGAAGTTGAAGGTGATGAGGTTGCCTTCTTGGGTTTTACCCGTGCAATGAGTGAGGAAAGGGTGAATTTGATCAGTGGTTATGGTGAGGCTTTGGCAAAGGCTGTTGGTGGGTTGTTTTGGTGACGACAAGTAGGAGGGGAGGGGGAGAAGGAGGGAGAAGTTGGGTTTAATGATAAAAATTTGATAGAAAAATTTGAGGGAGAAGTAAGGAGGTTTGGGGCATTATATATGTTGTATATATATACACACATGCATGTAGAGGATGTAGAGGGTGAAGAGGATAGGTGATGGGCAACATCTTCAACGCAGCCCGTCAGCTTTTGGCATAGGTGAGGTAGTCTGTAGAGTAGTGCGTAAGTGATGGCATGGGAGAGGCATATATGTATAGGACAAAGTTTTACACAAGAAGAACAAGAGAAGAAAGGGGAAAAATGATCGACAGACAGGGAAGGAAAAGAAAGAAAGAGGGAAAAAGGAGAAAAAAGAAAAAAAAAGCGGGTATTTAGAATTAGATTTAGGTTAAAATAATTTAGGCTAGGGTATTGATATAATTTATTTAATAATTTTTTAATATTAAAATTAGATTAAAGTATTAAGAATTCGAAATAAGGATTATGATAAGGTAAACTAATAATTTTCTAAAATTAAATTTTGATTATGATATTAATCACTAGGAATTATAGTTAGCTAAATTTTAAGATATTACAATTTGATAATAAGACTTCCTTGGACTTGATTTTGGATTCATGGCCCGCATTAAAATAGGGTAGATCACATTTAATTCATTAGGCTCAATCTAATTATTTTAACCCAATTTAATAAGATAGGAACAATTCTTTACAAATTTATAATTTATATTTTAATTTATAAACCCACATAATTTTAGGAATAATTAATAAATTATTCCTAATTTAGGTTGACATTCCAAGAGACAATCAACTTTTATTATTATTATTATTTTTTTTTCTATGTCAGCGAGTGCCCCCGCTAAGAATCATTGTCTTGGTATGCTTAAGGCTAGCTAGACTCGTAGTATCAGTTTCTCTTTAGCCTTATTATTATTATTATTATTATTATTATTTTGGGACAATTTTATCCCAGCCCAGATAATGAAATTATATCGAAACTATAAAAAAAAAAAAAAAAATTTGTCGGTGACTTATATCTTCATGACAAAGCATATCTAGAAATTTCTCGGTGTAGGAAATCTTCTCGGTTCGGTTTCTATCTTTTACTAATATTTATCTTTCGGTACATGGGTCCGAAGAAGGTAAAGATGAAGCATATCTGACGGGCTGAGTCGTTAACCGGCAGGGATGAGTAGACCGAATAGTACTAACCATAAATGAGAAAGTTTTAACCTCCTGGGCAAGTAGCCAAGTACTGAAGCTTGACGTACGGCAGGATCGATCTCAACCCCTCAAGTTTCCAGAGAGTTCTGGACGACACTCCCTTTTGAGGAACAAGGTTGATCGACTCTTGGCATGCTCTTCCTCCTGTGCAATATTTGGTTGCTCCTCTCCGACTGTCTGCCAACTTTCTTTGTCCCTCTTAGCACGTCCCTTATGATGCACTCTCTGGTAGTCGTAGATGTCTCCCTTTTTTTTCACATAGTCTTCACTTGATGTCTGTTTTGTTTGTTTCACCCTTTTTTTTTTTTTTTTTTTTTCATGTTGTTTCACGTTGCTTTGTTTCCCTCCTTTCTAGTTTCTAGGCTGCCGGATATTGATAAGGTTACCGTAAGCAACCCCCTTTCTCATCCTTAAACTTCTTTCTCTCAAGGCAGAGACCCGATCGCGTGTAGTTTTTATTTATTTATTAATTATAGTTTTTTTTTGTAGGTATTGTTGTTTAAGTAGCAATGATGGCCCTAAATGATGGCATCCCATGCGACAATGGGGTCATTTGTGACGACACCCCTAGATAGCGATACCAAACTCGTCAATACCCCTAGAGTGCGGTGCCGAACGCAGAGGTGCCCCTTATGGCAGTGTCGGTCAACAACAACCTCCACACGGTAGTGTCCACAACGACGACCGAAAAAAGTAATATAAAATAGGCAAATTAATGGACCAGCATGAGAAAACTAATTGACTGATGCCACCACCAGACTAGTCAAAAATCTAACTTATTGGGACCATACTAAATTACTTACCAACTTCCAGTGAAATAGTCCATTGGCAGGTCAAAACCAATTGACCAGTTTTGTCATAGATCAGTTTGTTGGTTCTACGAGGCAAAATATAATCAAAGCATTACATGCATTCAATCAAAATTTAAGCACATCCGTAATTCATGAAATATTCCATAAATTACTACGAACATCAATAACATCAATACTTCATGAATCAACCCTCAAACCACCGAATTACGCAATAATCAAGTTACACTCAACTTCATAGCTTTTTATTCAAAACAATAAAACCTATCATACTCCTAAAGTCATTTTCAAGCTTTTAACTACTTAAAACATATTTGTAATAGAAGGTAAATCATTGAAATCATTTGGAAAAATAATTAACACATAGCACATAATATATCATTCTACATCTATAAAGTCTAGCAAAATTTACCTATTTAGCAAGTCCTCAAGCAAAGAAGACGAATCCTTAATGGTCCTTCAACCTTATGAGTCTTTTTCACCTAATCAATAATAAGAGAGAATTATTTAACCAAAGCATTAGGCTTTAAAACGAACAAAATAGAGAGGAGAAAAAAGGAAGAAGTTATGGAATAAAGGAAGGAAAGAATACATAGAGATTTTTTTACGTAAAGGGAGAGTAAAGGCTTTAAAGTGAGCTTGCTAGAATTTAGCCGAGCCATATGAAAGAGGAGAAAGGCCCAATCGAGATCAAAAAAGAAAGGCAACGCAGATAGCTAACCACTTGATTGAGGAGGAGAAAAAGGGTGGATATGGCTATACCTTCTATGTGAATTCTTCACACATCTAAGCCTCCACTACATTCCTTATCTTTATCAATCTTGTGGTTGTTTTTCTTTTCTAAGCTCGTTTTGTACTTTGCAAAGTTTACACAATCTTTACCGAGTTTGTGTTGTCCTTAACGACCTTGTGTTACCTCAATTGCGCTTTAGTTCCTATTATTGGGTTTGTGTTTTTAACCTTGTGCATCTTGAGTTTTGATATTACAACGCATGCTACTAATCTTACATCGTGTGCTACCAAGCCTGCATTCCACCCTTCTCAGTATGGGATTCTCCATTCTTTCTTCCCTTTTTGTTGTGTGAATTACTCACACCAGTAGCCCTAACACCGATACACCCTTGCAAGCCTACCTATCTCCCTTGGTTCTTCCCTCCTTTACCTTACATCCCTTTATTTTCTCATGCTACCCACCCTATACTTTCATTCTCATATTTGTCTAGGTGATCGCACTATGGTTTTGAAGGTGCGTGGTTATGGGTATTTTTTCTTAGAGGCCAACGTTATTTTATTGTAAGGATAAATGTCTTAGAATGGGGGTTTTAGGTCATTTTTTTTAATTATATGTAATATATGCTAGTATAGTTACATTTATTGAAATTATGTTGTTAATGTTATGCCATGGTCCTATTGTATTGTATTATGGAAGTATGGTCGTTATATGAAAATTTTAGCTTCTATGATATTGTTTGGTTAACCTTTGACTTGTAGGCCTAGCATGTTAGAATGATATATTATTTTGATGGATTTATGAAGAGTGATATGAATCTTATGACATTCCCACATGAAACTCAAAAGGAATACTAATGATGGAAGATTTGATGTGGTGGTTGAATGGAAGAAAGGTATATGATAGGGTTTATGTAGAATTGTAGCTCTTGAATACCTCACAAAGATAGTACTCAAAAGGATCTTAGAGAGAAACTCACAAAGAAAATCCTTTTGATGAAAATCAATTGAAGAACACACAAAGAATCTTCATATGATTCAAACTAAAAGAAGAACACACAAAGAATCTTTAAATGGTTACTCCTAACTCACAAAGATATTAAAAGGTTTTAATTCTCACAAAGATAAGTTTTATTCATCAACTTTAATATACTATATCATGGTTAATATCATGCCCATTATATAGACATATACCCTCAGAAAACCTAACCAACACACCCTCCTAGTAGACATTCGTATTTGGAAAATTAGTTAAGAAAAAAAATCCTGACTAGCTTTACAACAAGCAATGAATTATTCCCCTAAACTAGCCTTTAGTAAAAACCTAGATATATGCCCATACTCTAGCTATCATAGAACATCATTCAAAACTTGAAAATAACATATAACTTTATATCATCAATCCGAGATATAATTGGTTATTAGGGTTTACATAAATTTGTTACAAAAAAATCATAACTAAAAAAATAAAACCCTAACTACATCATATGTGTAGTCGAAGGTTCTATCTAGTGTTCCACATTTGCATGTTGATTGTTCCATGTCTAAACTATCATATCTTTAATTTTCACACGTCACAAAATCTTGTATGCCATCTACTTTCGTGTTTGGATCTTGAATTTGCAGAACTTCTCATACTATGGTTCTTTTTTGAAGAAAGTGTTGTAGGATGATTAAACATTTCCAATAATGCCAAGAAACATTCCAAAAATATCCAAGAAACATGTTTATATTGTTAAAAAGGATGCTTTTGGATCATTCTCCCCCTCTTAAGGAATATGGCCTCAAATTCAAACATTTGAGGATGAATAGCAATGAAATCTGAACATATTCTTCAAGGTGCCTTGCATATTTAAGCTCTTATAATATCTCTCCAAGATAAAATTATCCTTAATTATTTTCTAATTTCTTCTCAAGGACTCCATTAGATCATCATAAACTAACATACCATTTGGAGAGTGTCACGACCACATCAACTATAAGAGAGGTGTGATCATCACCTAACTCATGCCTAATGCAAGGTAAAAAGGAACGACAAACAAATGAACGCATGGTACAATGGTAATGATAACAATGGTGAGAATAATACTATATATGGAATAGAGGTTGAAAAATCCAAATACAATAACCAAAGATAATAATTTAAAACAAAAAAGAACCAAAAAGCACTCCAACACAGTGGGAAAATTACTTATAAGCTGGTTAGCCTAACTCGTAACAAAACGAGAATGTAACTCTTGATCCCCGAAAAATGGCCAATTATTGGCCCGTGATATCATCATGAAGATACTCTATCTTAGAGCCATAACCCTGCAAATTATCATCTGCTCACCAAACTAAGACCAAATCATCATAGTGACCACACAAATGTTGTACTAGTAGGGTGAAGTATTGATAAAATATACTACCTAATACATGGTAAGGGCTCATGTTGCACATCAAGCTCACATTGTAACATGGTATAACACACACTCATATAACATAGCTTATAGGCTCATGAATGTAATATGATAAAGCATGCTTGCACAATAATCATGGAAGAAGTAATAAATCACACATTAGATGCACACAACGAGAACCATATTACAAATTACTAAGATAATTTGTTCGACTACACGTAGTTTTCCACCATGAACCAAAGTTAAGGCATCATACATACACAATAGGATACCACATCCATCACACATCGAATACACCTACTGTGAGGGCTAACACAGATTGGGATACCACACCCATAATACATAATTAGAGTACATCAAAGGGGCTTTCACTTGGATACCTCACCCACTATATCTTGAATGCATCCTTCATGAGCACTACATAACTCTCAATATCACACCCGCCTAAGCAGTGGATAATACAAAGTAGCATGGGGATTATATTGGGATACCTCACCCACCCGAGCTTGACACTAATACCATATTGGCCTGCTACAATATAATCCTACCCACAAAGATATTCACATGCATCCCTACTGAACACAACCCGGTTGAGAAGAAAATATTTACTGAGTGAAAATAAAAATGAAGACACAAGGTGACCCACCCACTAACTACTAGCTAGATATCTTGAGAGTCGGAGAAAAAGGCATGAATGAAATCTTAATTCATTATTATTAAATTTCAAGTGATATCACTAATCATAATTAATTCCATTAATAACCATTTGGGTGTTTTCATGTGATAACACCAAACAAAACACAAGGAATATAATACGAGCTAGGTATTTAGAGGTGACATCAAAATTAACCACTAAAGGAACCATAATATTATCATTTTTGCTGATGTTAAAAATCAAGTTAAGCATGATTGAAAACATGATTAAAATATTATAATTACATGAAAAAATTAATGTAGAAGTTAATATTAAATTAATAAGGAACATAGCAAACTCAAGCATACTAGTTGATCAAATGCCAGGACTAGTCGATTGGTTTAGTTGCACCAGATAGGAGGAAAAGTAACACATCAAAAAATTAGTTAACTGGTTGGTCCAACTAATAAATTGATCACAAAAATCAATTGATGGGTTTAAGTAGAGTGCAAACTGCTCTGATCACAGAACAACTAGTTGATGGGTTTGGAGGACAAATCAATTATTCATGGTAACCAGTCGACTAGTTCATCAAACCAATTGATTGTTCTTGCAACAAATTGATTAAGAATTCAAAACCAAGTGATTGTTCACACAACCAATCGATAAGTTATAGCAAAACCAATTGATTGGCCTAGGTGAAATAATTCTGAAACCCGTGATCCAATTTAGAAAAAATTCACCAAACTTTTCCAAATTAATCTTAGTATGCTTGTATGTCATAAAACACATAAAAGGCATACTCCACATATCAATTCACAAAAATCATGGTTGGAATCAATACTCAAAAGGGAATGATTGAATTGCATTAAACTCATACATAATATCAAAATACTTAAGCATGTTCCAAAACTTTAGAAATCAAATATTACAATATGCTGGAATCCAATAACTCAACATAATACAAACATGTCAAAAAACATACCATGCACTCAAAACCAAAAAAAATAACACAAAAACTTATTCATATTAAATATACGGATGATTTATCTCCAAGAGAATCTTCTAGAACATAATTACTCCTAACTTGATGGTCTCTAATAAGATCTCAATTTCCTAAGATAATCAATAACCAAAACGGTTAAAACTCTTTTTCAAAATTTCATAAAATGAATTTGGAAGAAGAAGAAGAAGGAAAATGATGTCACCAAACATCTTCTCAGAGCTAAAATCAAAGATAGAGCATGAAGATCTTCAACCTTTCTCAAAACCTTAATCCTTATTTAATTAAGAGAAAAAAGGTAGGGCAAAGATAACATTAGGATAACAGGGGAGTGATAAGAACTAAACCAAAGAATGAGAGGGGAATAGGCAACCTTTTCTTTCCTACATAGAAGGAAAAAAGAAAGGAAAAATGAAGGTTATTTCAATAGTGAGCAAATTTTAGTGAAAGAAAAGGGAGAATAGAGTACATGCAGAAGGTAAGGTGTGAAATGAACAATAAATAAAGTGTATGAAAGAGAGATGGTTGATAACCATAGGAGAAAAGAGAGAAAATACTGACTTGGTTAAGTTTAGGCAACCAAATGTAATGGAAATGCGTGATGAGGTGAGGGAGGTAGAGTGTAGTGAGGGAGGTTATGGTACATGGTTGGTTAGTCAGGGAAGATGGTGTAGGATATCAGATACATAGGAAAACATGAATGGACTCCTTATGCTATTGTAACAATGTGAAGGAATGGAATCTACTCTCTCTAAATGGAAAGAATATATTATATTATTTCCTTGGTTGTTATCTTACTATCTTGAGGAGAGATGAAAGTTAGGAGGAGGGAGGGAAAATGTCAGGAATTCCACAAAATTTTATTTGGCAGAAATTCTAGCTAAATAAAATCATGGAATGATCTAAACAATATAAAAATAATCCCAAAGCATCAAATATGCTTATTAGCACAAATATATTCTAATTAGAAGTTTTTATAAAAATTGGAAAGTGATTTGAATAAAATTAAAAAATATATATATATAATTAGAGGATAACCAATTGATGAGTTTGGGCAAACCAATAGACTAATTCATTAGGGAATAAAATTACTAGTTCTTGGCTATACTGGCCGATTAGTTAGACTAGACAACCAGTCAACTGGTAAGCTTGAAACTCACTATTTTATTAGACTTTCAATCCCTTCCTAAAGTGAAAACTAATTTATATTGTATCAACATAATTTTAAATACATTTTAAAGATTTTATGACGGGTTATTACATTCTTCATCATCAAGCATGTCTCCCCCTTTTCTTCCTGGGTGATAGGAAAACCTCCATCTTCACTTTTATATTCATTTGGATCAAACATATCTTCACCCCTTTATTCTTCAACCACTTTTTCCCTCTTATTTATCTCTTTAGATTCTCTTAGGTTTAAGACTCTTTTCGTAGGAAGTTTCTATTAATATGACCATAACTTCTACACTTATAACATTTCCTACCAGTATCTTCATTCACCTTTTATTTTTCCTTTTTCAATTTGAGGTATCATTATTATTTCTTCAATTTTTGAAGTTAAAATGGGAGTAACATAATTTGAAGTTGAAGAAGATGGATGGGAAATTACCTTTTTTTTCTTGAGTTGCATTTAAAAATTCATGTATAGCTTGATTATATCTTTAATGAATCATACAAAGAGACCTCCACTTTATCTCTAATGTTCAAATTCAAGCCTCCAAGGAACCTTGCACAATTTTGTTCCTTCCTCTCTTGAATATCAAAAATTAGTGAAAGCTTTTGAAACTCCCTTATATATTCTTCAAAACTTGAATTAGCTTGCTTATGAGTGATCGTATTTATGAAATTATCTTTTTCATATTCTTTTGGGATGAAATTTCTCTTCATATGCTATTTGAGTTTCACCCTTGACTTGATCTTTGGTTTGCCTTCTCTTTTTCTTGATCTTATTAGATTGGCAAACTATGTTCTAGAAAACTTTTTGAATTTGAGTTTGACAAGTTTACCCCTCATATGCTCATCATACTCTTTAAACTCAAAAATGGACCCCATAGTTTTTAACCAATCTATACAAATCTCGACATCAAGCTTTCCAAAAATTGGAGAAATTCAACCTTGAATCCCTTATTTTCTTCGTGGATTTACCTAGATTACCTTTGACTTGCGTAAGCACTTACAATAGTTATGTTATCTTTAATGTATTCAAGCTTCTCATTCATTTTACTTCCTCTTGTTTGTATGGCACATCTCACCATACCCTCTACTTTATCATTTTAAGCCTCAATTATATCCTCTACATTACTTCAAGACACTGGAATTGGTAGTTTATAGTCTCAAGTAGGAAATTCATAAAATCTTCACTTTCCATGATTATATTTGTTAGAGTAAAAAACCTTATTGACTAAATACATGTGTGGAAAATAAACTACACAATAAAATGATTCTCTACCATATAAGGAATAACTGAGTTATGAACACTCAAAGTGAGATTTATTTTTGTGTATGTTGACTCACACCTCTCAAAGGAACAAGTGTATCACACTATTAAGGTGTTTAAATGTATAATCTAGGAGAAGGAATGAGTATGCTCAACTTTGGATGAATCAAGATGAATTTTGTCAAGATCTTGATGAAGTTCTTAGTGGAAGATGTATAAGAAAGGATGAATAACTTCAAATAAAAGTTTGAAGATTGACTAATGCATGGTAATACACATTCTAATTGATTCTTTAAGAAGAAAGAAAAATAATGGGAATATAATGGAGTGGTGTAATATCGAGTATGGTGAGGAGAAAAAAAAGGCAATAATGCAAGGAATAAGTGGATTAGAAACCTAGGAAAGTTATGACATTAGGAACACTAGTACAAAAGTTTCTTTAGACAACACATGAAAGACAATGGTTCCTTGCTAGAATTGCTAAAGAGTATAATTGATAGTGGTTAATACTATACTGTCATTGTGAAAGATAAAAAAATTAGAAGCGTGGTTGGCTAGCCTTGACCTTATATTGGTAATATAATGAAATAACAACGAGTTTGTGTATTAGTGTATCTAAAATAAAAGACATTAGATATAGAGAATAGATATAATAGGTTTAAATCCATTATAGTAGAGTATAAAAGACATATAAATTTGCAATGAAGATTTAATAAAGAAACTGGCTCTAAAACTATAGTAGAATAGTATAAACACAACGAAAAAGTTATATCTTCTACAATAGTTTCTTAGCCATTCTAAGTATTAGCTGAATGAATAAAATACCTCACACCACTTTTCCAAAGTAACCCATTCTCTTATATCATAATTGCCACTTCTTCCTCTTGCACCATGATTCAGTTATCCATGACATCTAATGTGTGTGACATTCAACCTACGATGACACTGCCATGTTGTTAGCTATTATCCCTACCGCCACCATGGCTATAAACCTAGACCACCATCCTCATACCAACAATTCTAATTCATCATCATCATGCTTCCCCTTAATTAATCATCCTCAAGCACATGCTATCCTTGTCTCAGAGTTTCTATTTCTTAGTTAATTTCTGTTGTGATTATTTCTTATTTTGAGGTAATTATCTCTTACTCCATTGTATTCTTAATTTATTTTTTAGGATTATTTTAATTTGATAGCAGGGTTTTAATTCCCAAATTGATTCCTTTTTCTTGCAATATGTTGTTATAAATAATACTAAGTGAATATGCTTGTGTTGATGGAATAACACACAATTTACATATATATACTTGAAATTTTTTGTTTGATGGTTTAAGTTCAAAACCAAGTAAATTAAGCCATTATTTGGTGATTTGCATATGTTTGCTAATTGGTGTATACGAATACCTTTATTTTCTCAACACATTCAGAGTATAAGGGAAAATAAACTTCAATAACTTGAGGGAAGTACAACAAAGATACATAGATATATAATTGATGGTGCATTATCCATGATGCCATACTTAATAGTTTTACTTGGATTGAATTATTTTGGCCAACAAATATTAGGTTTAATATCATCCTATGTTTTTCCTAGGTGATTTGATTCGGGTTTGATCAGGTTTGACGGCTAACAGCAAATGTATAAGATGTTAATGTAATGGAATAGGTAATGAATTATAAGTATTAGAGAATAATGTTGTTGGTGAATGAAAAGTGCTTAGAAAAAGTACTAACCATTGCTCTATCTTCGTTGTAGTACTATTATTGTGTTTTTGCTTCTCTAATGACTTTGATTTGCTTCCATATTGTTTTTGACCTTTTGTAGTGTCTCTATTATTCATCAGTTGTCCAAAACATGATTTTTAGTGAAAATTTTAACTAAATATTGATGTTATTAAATCTTAATGAGGCTTTGAAGTATCATTTGATCTTATTATGAATTCCTTTCCTTTTTTTTGTTATTTTTATTAAAGTGTATGTGATTTAATATTATTGTGCATAAGGCATCTATTTTTTCCTTTGTTCTGAGGGTGGAAGACCATATACATCTCAACAATTTAGGTATTGAGTGGATATAATGATACATAAAGTCATGGAATTCATAAGTTTTAATTGAAGACTTGAATTGTTGGCTTTTTTTCTTTTTTTACTTGAATAAGAGGGTATAACATCTAGCCTTACCTTTCACATATGAGACATTCACTATTATAACAATATCTTACTGGAATATATATATATATATTGTGTGTAAAAAGTTATTTTTTACTAATAAATTAAGTTATTTTTATCTTTAACTATTATTGGACTAACAAACCAAAATAAATAATAAAATGACACCAATGTCATTTTTGAAGAGCTTTAGTTTTGCTACAATACTTTTATTTCTAATCTTGATTTTCGCAACTTGCTTGAGTATGATAATTTATTGTCTAATAGTACATATACATGATAGATTAGTGCATTGCGAGTTGAAAAAAAATATTGGGTTACAACTTCCAAATTGATAGAGAAAATAATATATGCAACCAGCTAAGTTTAGATGAATAAGGAAAAGATCAATGATTTGGAATAATTATGAACTTTATGGAAGGTTGGTAAAGGATATGAACAAGCTTTTGTACTTAATTTCTGGTTATGTTTTTTTTTTACCATTATTGAAGTACTCTCATCTCTGCTTTAGAGACACACACACACACACACACATATGAGTTATTTTAGTAAGAATATAAAAATAAATAATAAATACATATAAATACAATTTAAATTGAGATTTATGGATAAATGAATATTATAAGATGAATAAAATTTTAATGGTAAGTTAAATTAAAACTAGTTGAGATTTAGAAATACTTATGCAAGTTAATTTTATGGATAAAAGTAAGGAGTTAAAAATAAGCAACAAAGAATCCATATATATCTTAAATATAGCTTTATGGAGAAATGAATATTATAAGATGGATAAAATGATAAAAATTAAATAGTTAGTTTAATTAATTAAAGTTGTTAAGATTTAGAGTTTGATATTCATTTTATTTAATTTAATATAAGGGTATAAATGAAGAACTAACAAAAAATAACAAAGAATATAAATAAAATATTAAATATGAATTTATGGTTATGAATATTTTAAGGTGCAAATAAACCCTTAAATGATTATTTTAGAATAAGGGTAGTTAATATTTATATACATACATACATATGTATATATGTATTGTATGCTATATTTACATAAATTCAGTTAAGATATACTATATGATATTATGTATGTAGTGTTATAGATCTTCCTATGCTAATTTGTTTTCCTTTACTTGATGTCTACAACAATACATTTGGATTGAGCATAAATGATAAGCATAATGCATAATCTAAGGGGACTACCATAAGTATTGTAAATTTAAAAGTTAGTTAAAAGTTTATAATTATTTAGCTAAGAAATGTTGATCAGGGACCTCAAAGATGAAAATGGAAAACTTATATGTGATGCATGGTGGATAAAAATTAGGTTAAGCTAGGATAATTAATGGTGGGTTAGGTAGGAACCACCGAAAAGAAGGGGGTGAATAGGAAATTAAGAAGCTGGGATGTGAATTAAGTAATTCCTAATTCATAAACTTGAATCTATCACAAGATTTGTGAATAATATTCAGCCTAAACATGCACTAGTTGGCAGGTAACCTCATTTAAAAATGGGAATGAAAATGGTACTCAAAGTCTCCTTTCTTTCAGTCCATTTTCACACTTATAAAGGTGTGAAAATATTTAGTTATAACTTAACTAAACTCTAACTGAATGATAGAAGATTGTTAGACTTTAAACTACCTATTTACCTAATAGGGATAACAAAACTAGTTTAATTCCAACCAACCAAAATTCAACCCTTGGAGTCCTTTCAACCTCCCAAACGTGTGTCCATACTCCCATCATTCTTCCTTAGATCTAATTGTGGCTAGGGTTACAAGCATTTAGCTACTTGGCTTGGATAATTATCATTTAAGGATAGAAAAAGAACATACTAAACATAGCATGTACTAAGGGCTGACATGAGTACAAAAAAAATTAAGGAATTAGTAAAACAAGTGGAAGCTATAACTTCCTAAAGTTAATTCAGCCCTTACCAACCTCCTTATTTTTCCATGCCATTTTCTGTGCTTAGGAGTGATCCACGCGGGTTGCGTTTTGAAGATCTTGTTGGTGGTTATGGAGGTTGGATCATCCTTAGTGGCTTGGCTGAGTGATGACTTGCATTTGTCCAAAAAGGAGCCATAGAAGTTAAGTTTTGTGAGTTCTTGAAAGGATTTAAAGTTCCAATGGTGTTTTCCTCAAATATTAGTAACCTTGTTTCAATGATAGATTTGAAATTGGCAGGTAAAAAATCCTATGAATGTCATGTTTTGATGCAACAGATATTGTCGATCGCTATTTTTTCCATGCTCCAAATTATGTTTGAAATGTAATTACTATGATTTATCTTTCAGTCAAGGCCATGTTCTCTAAGGTTATTAAAATTGAAAAGTTATATGCACTATATAGTGATATTTTTATCATTAAGTGTCAACATAAGAAGTATTTTCCTCCTTCCTTTGATTCCATGGTTTGTTAGATGCACTATGTTAGGAGGTGAAATTGTGTGGTTCTATCTATTTACATTGGATGTACCCATTTAAGAGATTTATGAAAATTTTAAAAGGGCATTTAAGGAATCCATATTGACAAGAGGGGTGTATCACTAAGAGCTACATAGTTGAGGAAGCTATTGAATTTTGGTCCAATTGTTTATCGAATGCTGATGTAATAGGTATTCCTTAATCTTGACATGATGAAATAAGTGAAGGGGTGGGTATGACTGGGAACAAGTTGATATGCATATAACTTGACTTGTGGTAAAAAAGAATATCTGTATGTTTCTCATAATACAAAAGAGGTTAAACTACATGTAGAACATATGAAAATGTTACGTACTAAAAACCCATCTAGAAGTGAGAAGTGGATACTAGAGCAACATAAATTATCTATTATAAAATGGTTCTATGATCACATTCCTCATCAAATGACACACTCAATAAGTTATATTTCTAATATATTGAAATGGTTATCCCAAGGGCCTTGTATGGAAGTATCATCTTTCACAATATACTTGAACAATGGATAAATTTTCTACACTAGGCCCCATGGTGATAAGAGTATCATGCAAAATAGTGGGGTGGCTTTGAATGCTAAGCATTACATATTGCAAGTGCAAAATATAACAATCCGTTATATGTGAATATGTCATATGATGGTGTAATCCAACAAATATGAGAGTTGAATTATACTTTCTTAATGAATCTTATTTTTTGTTGCATTTGACAATAATAATGGGATTAAAGTTGATGAACTAAGGTTAAATCTTGTGTATCTTAATAGGGTGGGCCTTAAACATGATCATTTTACACTGGAATCACAAGCAAGATAAGTGTTTTATGTCATTGACTCTCTTGATAAGAGGAGGTATGTGGTTTTAAGCACAAAAAATAAGAATGCATATGAAGGTGGTGATTTTAATGATTTTATTTTTCAAGAAGAGGAAACCTTCTCTTTGACAAGACCATCATTTTATTAGGGTGATGACACTGATCCAAATAAAGAGGATACCTATATACGGGATGATCACTTTGAAGGAGCATAGATCATATAAGAAGATACAAGGGAAAAATCAAAAAAAGGAAAATCTTGTAATTCTAAGTATGAACCTTTATTTATTTTAATATAATGGTGGCATATATTACCTTCTCTTTCCTTCTTTATCTTATTAATCATCCATTTTTTTCCTATCATCATAGAATGTTCTTTACAATTTGATATACCTAAACCCATTATAAGAAGACAAAATACTTTTGTTTGTATAGGAAGGAGGAAATATAAGCACAAGTTAAGATATTTCCCAACTAAGGATTTAATACTTGTTGTCATATTTGGTATGTCTTTTAACCTTATTTGAATAAGTTTATGCAATAAAGTATATAAGACAAGATGAATACTATTTTTGACTTCCTGAAATAAAATGCTACTTATGTTTTTATTAATTCCCTGATCATTGTCATCATTTCTATTATCATTTTAGGTTTAGTTAGTATTTGTAATCACATATGAATATAAGTTAATTTTTTTTTGTAATGAATTAATAATTGACTGATATTACACTAGAGTATATTTTAGCTGATCATTGCCCTATGTTGTTTATAGACATGGCTTGTGACGATTGAGGTGCTTCAACTAGTGGAGATGCTTCTATCAATAGCCCTCATAAAAATTGGAATTTACTACATTGTAAGAGGTGGTAGTGAAATAGTTACGAATTTTTTTTTTGTTTAGAATGGAACATGAAGGGAAAACCATTTGCACAAATGGTAAGATTTTATCTACTTACATGGGATAATGTGTACGCAATCATGTTCTTATTGACTATGAAATATGGGATGAAGTGCCAAAAGAAAAAAAATTGTATGGGACGAAATATTGGTAATTTGATTCACATGCTTTAAATAATATCTACATTACCATTTAAGGTTTTATGTGATTATTATACTATTGCTATGATTTTGTGCAATTCGATAGGCTAGTTTTGACATCCTTATTTATTGAAAGAAGTCAGTTCTTGTTTGAGTTACAAAATCGTGGAGGCAGTTTAAGTTTACTTTGTGAATATCTTTCATTTATAAGGATGATGACACTATCCAAAAAGAGTCACAGGAAAATTATCCAATTTTACAATTGGATTCAGATGTTTTTCTAAGGATAAAGCTGACTAATGAATATAAATTATTTTATAAAACATTTATTCTTCATATCTATTTTATTTATATATCACTATAGTTAGGATTATTATTATAGGAAAAAAAGTGCAGTACTACAAGAGCTAGCTTTAAAGAATCTATATAATCATATCTTATCTCGCAAGGCATTTTAACCTTTCAAATAAATTCATATTGTAAAGAGAGGTCTATATTCTAAGACCACTATAACAAATAAACATGCCTTTGATAAATATGTAAGGGCCCCTAAAGATGGTACTATCATTAGTGAAGCTATTAAGGAATTAGATGAGAAAATTGCAATATCTTGTTGTTATATTCATTTATTAATTTCAATTAACCTCAAATTGTTATGGTATTTGAGCGAATACATTGGAAACTTTCAAAACTAATGTATCATTTACACCACCTACTAATAATTTATTGACTAAGGCTCTGGAAACGACCAAAAATCTAGGTCATATTAGGATTGGAGGAGTAGAAGTTGCACTGAGAGATTATTTAACTTCATAGGATGCCTCTCAGAAAACTTCTATGTATGAGAATATGATAGATTGGGTAAAGGAGGAGCCAAAGGAAAAAGTGGTGAAAGAGATACCAAAATAATATGGAAAAGAATTTTCAAAGTGGTGGCTTAAGATTGATGTCCTCTTATCCAATATGGAAAACAAATTTTTTAATGCAATAGAGATGATCTATGTTCCTAGTTTCAAAGGTTGTTTTTCATATGCATGTTTTGTTCATCTATTAGAGTTATATGTCTACCTTTATATTGAAATTTCTAAAATACTATTTTGTTAGATAACTTACAAATAAACTCATTGCTCTATGTCTACCTTGATTCATATTCTTTTTACCAACATAAGAGATAAATAAGATCTTTAATTATCATTATATAAATAAGATAAATTATCTTATTGTCTAATCTTGTAGGGGGATATACCATGTTTGTTATTGTTAAGTAACCTAGATCAACTAGTTGCAATATGAGGAGAATGTATATGCCATGGAACCAAAACTATCATGTTGAACAATAAAACCTTGGATGTCAAGCACATGAGAGATGTTAAAGTTCCTTTAGATTATTATGCTCCATTGCTTGTTCTAAATGATGAATATGGTATATATAAGGTCCAACATGCGTTCTCTTCTTATATTGCATGGCCTAAAGCTCTAGTGGATCTCAACATTGAGGTATGTCTTATGTAATTTTCAAATAACTTATTTCTAGATCATGCTAATATGGCTTCTCACATATCCTTTTTAGTGATGGTTTTACTATAAAGTGTACATCACACCCCAATTAGGATGCACCACACCCTAATCAGATTGAACCACAACCTCCATAACATGAATAACAATCTTTAGCAACTATAAACAAAAGGGGAAATGTTGTGAAACTCATTTCTAAGAGGAAAAGGGCTAGTATAAACCATAATCCTCAAGTTGTAACAGTTTGGTAAAAAAGTGCATCAAATTAAGGATTTTGAAAGATTATACCAATGGAATGGAATTTTCAGATTTGATCATGATTCCATGTCCTAGATATGTTATGTTCAATGAATATGATATTATGATTGATTGTAAATGTATCAATATTGTTCATACTAGAGGTAAAGTTGAGAATTCAATTATGGCAACATATAGCAAGTGAGTATCATTAATTAATTATTAATGATTCAATATTTTTAACTATATATTTATTGTCACAAGTTAATAAATTTCAATATAAGATAATGTTTGAAAGGTATAAGTGTGTTGGGATATCTACTATCGAGCTCTTCTGTCCAAATATGATTTTAGGTTATACTAACAAATTGTAGGATTGAGCACGGTATTTAGTAGATTTTTCTGTGAACATCCACAAAAGAGATTATTCTTTGTTCCATACATTCAAAAGAAATAGTTCAAATTCATGTACCATATTAATTAAAATGATAATATTACTAAACATGTAATCACCTAGATTGCAGGAATCATTGTATACTTTTTATATTCTATCTTCCATATGAAATGTGTTAATGGCATAACTCTATGCATGACATGTTGAAGTCATACAAACTGTGAATATGTATGATGTTCAACATTATAAGTGTCTATTCATGTACACATATATGCATTGATGTTTTACATAAATCTTATTTCATATAATATTCTTTTATATTGGAGTAAGGCTATGAGAATGTATCAAGTTAAGAAAGGGTTTAGTGTAAAAAGTGTAATAAAGTGGGAGATAGTTGATGAGGTATAATAATTAGATTTTAAAGCAATATATTATTCCTATTATGAAAATGGCATTATATTATGCAAGTTTATGATACTCTAATGTATTTAATTTTATTATATAGTGTCCTAACGAGCAAAATGGGATAGATTATGAATACTATGTCATAAGGTTAATGAAAGAGATTATATCGAAGATGAAAACCTAGCCTCAAATTATAAAGAAAGTAAGTTTAAAATTTTAAGCTTGAAAGAATTATTACTCATGGATAATAAATGAAAAAAATGTGAATTAATTTTTAGAATTTTCCATTATATAATGGTCGATCCTACACCTATGAAGAACTTGATGAAGTTTGAGAGGAACCAACCTCCATAGATATTACTTATTTGAATACTTAGCAGGTAAAGATATGGATGGAACATTGAGTCTTAACATGATTTTACGTTGATGGTGTGATATAATGGGTTATCATATTTGCTATATGTAATTGGATTTTCTTATTCTTAGCATTTTAATTATACTAATTAATAGTGATACATTGAAATAATATATTCTTTCTACATCTATTAAACTTGTAAATTTTTTTTTCATGTTGACAATGTTATCTAAATTACATATTGAGAAGAATATGGATTTGGTGTTAAGTTATATTTTTTATATTTCTTTGTTTGATTGCGACCAATTTTTTAGCTTCCTTATTTTTTATTTTAGAACTCTTAGTTGTATATCATGTGGAAACGTAGTATCTTGTTGATGCTAACTTTGGTGAGCTCTTAGTTTTAGTGAGATATTAGAATATTTTTGTTCAAATCCATTAATACTTTCATTTTCCCTATGATTAGAAATTTATAATAATTTTTCTAAGTCTCTCATGATTCTAAATTTGTCTTTAAAGAGGAATGGTTTCGTACACTAAGTGGAAGACAAGATGTTTCATTCATATTTAGATTTCTTGTTCTTATTGTCATCTTTGGTTATATTAGTTGTTTGGTTTTGTTTACCTTATCTCTAATTAAATAATTATCTTTCCCATGTTAATTTCTTTTGATTTATGTGTATTTGTCCCCACACATTGCTCGGAGGAGAAACTATGGCTAATTATTGTTGAAGCATTTTGGTGAGTGTAATAAAAATGTTACCAGTGGTTGTTTTTGTCATAAACCTATGTGACAAATTTTAAGATTTCATATCTTATTTAGTGATCTTTTTATGAACATTTGGTGTAGTATTTGTTTTATAAATATTACTAGTAAATATAATAGCATGTCTTTTTTGGAATTAAGTAAGAACTCCAAACTATCTTATTAAGTCTGTATTTATATAGCAATTAATGCATGTTGTATGTGACATGTCAGGTTGTGGATATATCATGGATTGTATATAGTAGGTTGTGGATACAGTATAGATTGTATATGGTATATTATATTTATAGTAGGTTGTAGATATAGTATGTTGTATATAGCTTATTATATATAGCATTTTATAAGATGAATTGGTAATGTTTTAACAATCATTTTCTAGTAGTAGTTAATGATATTAAGATACATGTAAGCAATGTAACTCATGAAAAAAAATGTTACTAATATTGGCTAAATGGATTTTGATAAATTATGAAATTAGTTGTTAAATAAATTTTGTAGTAATGCAATTAGATATTAAAATTTTTTGACAATGCCTAAATCATACATAGATAATGATTCAATATGCCTTGTATACAATCTTAAGACAATGAGCAAATAGTATATCCACAATGATTAAATGCCCATTATAAATTAACTTAGACAATGGTTAAGTGTTTAATTAGCAATTTTTAAACACCCGTTGTAAAATATTTTAGACAAAAACTTAATTCTATATTGACAATGGTTAAACAACCATTATAAAAGATCTTAGACAACGGCTACACACCCATTGTAAATTATTTCAGACAATGACTTACTTTGATATTGACAATGATTAAATACTCGATGTAAAATGGCTAAGACAATGAATTCATTCTATATTGACAATGGTTAAATGCCTCTTGTAATACTCTTCAACAATGATGATAGTAACTTTTGTCTTTTAAGATCTTTAAAGACAACACATGTAATTTCAAATTCTCTGACTATACATAGATATGCCGTCCTTTAGAGTTTATGGTGTTGTGGAAAGTAATATCAAGAAGTTTCTATTCCGTTCTTTGATATGAATCTCATGCACCATGCACATGAAAATCAAAGGCAACAATGATGATGGAAGATTTGATGTGGTAGCCAAATGGAAGGAAGGTGTATGATAGGGTTCATATAAAAATATAACTATTCAGTGCCTCACAAAGATAGTACTGATAGGGATATAAAATAGAAACTCACAAGGAAAATTCCTTAGATGCAAATCAATTGAAGAACATGTAGATAATCATAAAGTGATTCAAACTAAAAGAAAAACACACAAAGAATCTTCATATGGCTACTCACAACTCATAAAGATAGTGAAAGGTTTGAATTATCACAAAGAGAAGTTGTATTCATCACCTTCAACCCATTATATCATGGTCAATATCAAGCCTTATATACAGGGATGTACCCATGAAAAACCCAACCAATAAACCCTACTAGTGGACGTTAGGATTTAGGAAACTAGTTAAGAAACTATCCTAACTAACTTTACGACAAGCAATTATTTATTAACCTAAAATATCCATTAGTAACAACCTCAATATATGTCCAGAATCTATCTATCATGGCATTACATTCAACACTTGACAACCTATCATTATATATCATCAATCTTAGGCATAATCGATTATTAGGGTTTACATAAATTTGTTATAAGAAATATCACAACTACAAAAAAAAAAAAACTAACTACTCCATATATGTAGTTGAAACTTCAAGTTAGTGTTCCCACTTTTTCATGCTGATTGTTCCACATCCAAACTGTCATATCTTTAATCTTGAAATGACACCATTTTGTAGAACATCTCATACTACGGTCCATTCTTAAATAAAGATTTGTAGAATGATTAAACACTTTCAAGAATGTCAAAAAATATTCCAAACATATTCGATACACATGTTTAGATGCAAAAGAAAGGATGCTCTTACATAAAATAATGAGGTTCATGTATGATAGCATCATCATAATGGAATATGTTTGATGTTTGAAGTTGATAATTCTAGGATTCATGGTTTTTTTCTTTATGAAACATGAAGGTAGTTCTTGATATTAAGGGTACTATAATATTTTTGGGTCTTTTGTGAGAAAATTAATATGGCATGGTAATATTTGATGGATATATAGTTTGTTTCATGTATATTATTTTATAGTGTTATTTGGGTAAAACACAAGTTGCGTAAGGAGATGATTTTAGGTGTTTAAGCACGATATGGATATTTTTGTCAGTTTGGGTTAAATATGTAATTTTGGGATTTATAAAGAGGTATTGGCCTAAAACATTTTAATTATGTTATGTGAAATACTTAGGTTAATTATAAGTATCATAGGTTCAATATAATGTGAAAATAACTTAATTTGAAAATGGAAACTCTAGAGTTATGATACTTATTAAATGTGTGAAATGTTAGAGTCATGCCTTGATTTTGGGATATGTTGTTAATAATGATATTTTAGGATATTGGGATAAATTAGGTGTTTTGTGGAGGTAATTATGCTTGACTTCTAAAATTAGAGTTTCACTAGGGCACTAGTGTCCTTTCCCTTGAGAAAATAATCTAAATTACATTTGGTTGTATTTTATGCACCTTGTATATTATGTTAAGTTTGCATGAAATTATTGAGATAACCAATAATATAATGATATATTAATATTTAAAGTGAAAGATACTAAGTTAGGACTAAGTGTAACAGTTCATTCCACTTGATAATAATAGTGGATAGGAGTGTATACCTTGGGAAAGGTTTATAATTTTTACCAGCCCACTGATATAATTGTGGTTCCTAGGAGCATATTACCTTGGAAGGGTCATAATACCAGTCCACTATATATAATAGTAGTGCCCAAGTGAATCTTACCTTAGAATGGTCGTTGCTACCATTCTACTAGTTGTGAATAGTTGGATTCCTGAAATCAAGTGACAAGAAAATTGGAAATGTATAAACTCCTACATTAGAATTCCTTTTGGTTTCTCTCATGAACCATCTCATGTACTGAATAAAATGCATGTTTAGTTATTTTATGTGATCTGATGTATTATCTATATCCTTTTCTTATGACATCCTCGATTATTTTCTTAGTTATGATACACTTCTTGTGGAGGAGTCTATTTGGGTTTAGGTGTAGAGTC
Organism: Tamarix austromongolica; assembly: GCA_039764185.1. Lineage (NCBI taxonomy): Eukaryota > Viridiplantae > Streptophyta > Magnoliopsida > Caryophyllales > Tamaricaceae > Tamarix > Tamarix austromongolica. The sequence continues at coordinate 104,992,500 of CM077809.1, read as the reverse complement.
AATGTTATCTGGTAGCTAACTTTTTATCCTAATACTTTATGTACCCTTAATTCTAGTGAATCCCTTTTGTTGTAATTTTGCTTATATTGTGCTCATAATTAAATCTCCAAATTCTTATCTAATATTTATGGAAATGCCTCTTTCTCTCTTATTTATCTTATTTAATGTTGTAATTATTTTTCCTTGTATTTGATATGAGAAGGGTATGGCAATCCAAACTCATGTCAAGTATGGTAATACCAAATTATCTTAATATTATGCTTCAATAAAATGAAAATTTTTAGCAATAAATTGGGGGCATTATGCTTTGCATATTGCCTCCATCTCTTAAGTGGCATTCTTAGGTCCATTATAACTCAATAGGATATTCACCATCGATATAGACCTCCATTGCGATTGCCTCATCTTGGTGTCAAGTATCTTTAAAAGACTCTCCTCCCAAGTCAGTGCTCATCAAGCTCAATCTCATATTGTAAGATCATGTGAGATGGATCTATAAATTAGTTCCTCTACTACAAAAAGTAGAAGACATATTGGACACATGCTAACGCTACTAACAAATATAATTAGTAGGGAACCTTGCTAACTCTATCTAATATATTATACATACCAATATACCTTGGGTTGAGCTTGCCTCTCTAGCTAGATCTCAGAGATTCTCAACAAAACCTAATCAACCATGTCATCTTTATCCAATCTCTTTCTTAAATCAGCATATCTCCTCTTCCTGCTCTAAGATTCCTTCATCCTTTCTTAAATCAATGATGCAGAATCATATATGGATTCTCATAATAATGAGGATTTGTCATTCTTAGTAATAGATCCTATTACAAAATGTGTCTTTGATGATGTTATAACTATTACTAACCATAACAAGTCTATTTTGAGTAATTTTTGTAGGTATGTAACATAATTGCAAGGTGAAGATTTATACACTTCAATATGTAAACACATTTAAGATTTCATATGTTACAAGTTATTACAAGTAAAAGGATCTATTATGCATGAAAGTCAAACTTACAAGTTAAAGAAGACCTAGTTATCATTCTTATGTAAATTTGGGTTTTTGTTAGTTGTTTCCATGTAATAATTATCTATGTTTGTTTGTAATAAATTTTCTTTTGATTCATGTACTATATAGGTTAGTGATATGTTGTTATTACTAGTTAGTGTGCTACTTAGCCATGTGTGTATTACCTTAGTTACCTTAGTGTGCTACTTAGAAAACTACTATGACTTATATAAATACATGTTTCGACACCTTGTAACATAGTTGATGAGTCAAATATTTTGAAATCAAATACAAGTATAACACTTGGCTATATTTTCTCTCTTTGAGTGAAAGTTTCTATCTAAGACTACTTGGAGTAATCTTAGATAGATCTCTTTGAATGTGTGTTCTTAGAGACACATTCAAAGTTATCTTCTTATTGAATTCTTGTTTGAAAATGCATATAATTCTTTAAATCTTGTTTGAATCTTTCTTGAAGATTCTCCTTCTTCTTCTTCAACTTCAACCCACCAAATCACCATTCCTTCTTTTAACCTTCGAATCTTCATTCTTCTTAACAAGAGTCACACCAATCAACCCGACCCGTTGAGTTGTCTCTTCAATCATCTTTGTCCCAAGTATAGTAGTGTAACACTTCTATTTATAGAGTGTCTCGAATGGTGTTGTCTCAAAGATGGCATGATAATTATTGTTGTAGGAAAACTCCATAGATGTAATCTAACCTTTCAACTACCCTAAAAGTCTAAGATACAAGATTGCAACATATTCTGTAGAGTTTGACTCATCCTCTCTATCTGACCATTCATAGTTAGGTGGAAGGTGATACTCATCTTCAACCTTGTACCCATAACCTCTTTCAACTTCTATTACAAGTATGAAAGTAGTCTCTAATCATGACCAAATACTATATTGGTAGGTGTGCTATGCCTACTCACTAAAAATCTATTGCATGCACTGAACAACTGATCTATAATCAAGGTAGACTTCATCATTATAAATACTGCTAATTTAGTTGACCAATTGACAGAGACCCAAATCATATGACAATCATTGCACGCCCTAAAATGACCATAAAAAAGATCCATGGATATCAAATCCTACTTCCATCCAATAACATCCAAAGGCTGCATAGGTTATATGGATTTACAATGCTTGATCTTGACCTCTAATAGGTTAAACATTGGGATTCGAAGTCGGCAATCTCTCGCTTCATGTGTAGCCACTAGTAGAACTATTCGAGGCCCTTATACAACTTATCCTATTCAGGGTGGATAAAAAAAAATTTATGACCCACATCCATGATATGGCACTTCACCTTAGTTAACCCTAGACACACACTATCTACCCATATATCTTATACTATCATCATCACAAATATGATAATCCTATAGTCTACCATCCTGTACATTCTATTGAATCCTCTCAAGCTTGACATCCCCGGGCTATCAAGTTGGAATCTCATCAAAGATAGTAGACACAATCATTAAATAACTCATCCAAATATCTAGATCACCAAACACAATTATCTCTACAAGTATGTCTCCAAGATTTTCTAAAACGTTTTATTACCATAACCATGGAAATTAGAGAATGTAATGTCTACCTAATAAGTGCATTTACTAGTACATTTGGTTGATCAAACAAGAACATATTCCTAAACTAACACAAGCCATCTCCTCTACCTTATACTTAACTCTTAAGTGAAAAAGTATTTAATGCCCCCTTTTTCACTACCTAAAACTTTTGTTAAAACATTATAGAAGCTGAAAACACACCTTGAAAAAATAGAGTGTTACCACCGTACACGACACATGATAGACGTCTATCACTCACCCCACATCAGATACAAGGCTAAACCAACCAAAACATTTAAACAATAGAGTGCATGAGATAACAGATAACATTAACAACTTAAAAATGTGTTTACATCAGAGGACCTTAGCAGTCATTGACCAAACCGTTACATGTAGATAGAAATATGGGCTACAATGAAATGAGTTATGGTATGGCACTAAAATTAAAGCCATGGTCCCTTACGGACTCCACAAGAACTCTAGATGCCCACTCTCTCAAGCATCGACCTAAACAAGAGAGGCTATCTCATGGTAATAGGCAAGTGATTGAGCAAATGGGCACATCAGTATGCTACATATTGAGTAAGAAAAGTTTATCCCTCAATGTAAACACAAGTATGCCAAACTATAATATATGGACATGAAATATGACATGCATCATGACAAAACCATATATATAATAGTAGGATTACATATGGGCATGCTATCATGCACAATTCCAACAAAGTAGGATATACCATGCTTAGTTTCACATCCTCATCACATAACCACTCACACATGCCATAGCAAAGAGAATCCAAGCAACCTCTAGGGTTTATTTCCAATTGCCCAATTCTTTAGGTTATACCATTTACTTATCTATGTATGAGACAGATCAATCATCTAATCAATATTCCATTCCATAACCAATTAGTCACCACGACCATTAGCCAAGTGTATAAACTAGCTTTTATTCCTTTTTGATCAATCATACCATTACTTCCATTCTTAACTGAGTATTAACCATTCTCTTGATCATCATTCATAATTTACCAACCAATTACTTATTATCCATACTTTATTATCATTGAGTGATGGACAGTGCACCACCCTATGGTCTCACAAACCATGGAAGCCTATCCAAAATGGAACATAAAGTCCACACTAAATCAAATCACCAAATATACATAATTCTAGGCTGAGGCCAACCAATATGAACATAAGTCCAGGCCAAAGCCAACCATCTAGGTAACTAGACCCTTTAGTATCAATATCCACTAGTACATGATCATTATCTAGAGTAGGTAAGGCACTAGGATCTCCTAGGATCTTGTCCGAAGGCACTAAAATGCAAGAAGACAGACTAACCCCTAGTAGCTAATCAAGTATCGGGTAACCCATACCTATATGTAACTCGATTGTCTTTCACTTTACGTGATTAGTATTTTATTCACAAGGATGGGTGAACATTTAAGGCCCATACAAAGAAAGTATGGCAATTTTCCATGATAATCCATATCAATCCTTTTCTTCCCATTTTTCCAACCATGTGGGTGTTCTATTTATCCTTGGCTAATATTATTCATATCCACCGTATTGTTTAATTCAATCCAATGCTGAGTTTCATTACTCTTTTCCTAATATCATCACTTATCATAAGTGAAATACCCATTTAGCCTTTACATTACTCATAGAGTATACCATATATTTTGATCCATTTTAATCCTTTCATTAGGCCAACAATCTATGATAAAATCTATATTTTATACCATTAAAAATCATGGCATAGTCCCAAACATAGCCTCAAAGCATAACAAACCAAAAAGAAACAAATCATGCAAACCAGTTGATCGGTCTGATTGAACTAGTCAATCAGTTGCACTAACCAATCAATCAGTTTGGGTCGACTAGTCGATTAGTTTGACTCAACTAGAACATGCTTTCCTCAAACTGGTCGATCAGTTTGGGTAAACCAGTTAACTATTTATAGACTAGTCGATCGGTTCTACCCAACCAGTCGATGGGTTTAAGTAGAGATCAAGATCAAGGTCTCTGCAAGCTTACTAGTCAATGGGTTAGGTCGACTAGTCGACTATTCTAGAAACCAGTTTATTAGTCTTACCTAACAAGTTAATCAGTTTGCCCTAATAGAGCACCAAACCATTACATTTTTTGTAGATTCTTGCATACAAATAATCCTGAACCACATTAAATCATGTATCAACTTATTCTAACATATTTTCAACCTGATTAACATGCATTTCTCAACATGGAATCATCATATCCTATTTTGACCAAATTTTATGCTTTTTACTCAAATCACGCCATCTAATAATCTAAATCAATGATATAGACTATAATCATTCATGCCAACATGCAAAAATCAACTAAAAGTAATACCTAACATGCAGGGATACTTACTAAACATTTAGAAGCAAGAATCACTTACTTGATGCAGGTAAAATTCCCTTAAAACTAGAAATTCCAACTACTAGAATTTTAAGCTTTGAAAACCTTAAAACCAAAATCTTAAACTCAGTTGCACCAAAACCTTATTAAAATTTTAAACTAAAAATAATGGATAGAAATAATAACATACCAACTGTAGGTTAAAACACAGAAGAGATAAACTAGACCACTCAACCCTTTTCCCCATAGTCTAACTCCTTCTTGCTTAACAACTGAAACAAGCGAGAGATAGAGATAGGATCAGAAGAGTGTAATAAAGTTAGTTGGTAAGGCTTGAAGTGTAGAAAGAAGATAGTGAATATAAGACTTAGATAATTTAGTGGCTGAAAGAAAAGTGCTTATGATGGAGGATTGGGGCTATTTATAGGCTACCAATCGAATAAAAATATAGAGGGTTCAAGACTCAACTCAAAACTCTACAATTGACCATTTGAATTGGAGCTAAATGGATGGATTTGTCCAGGATTTGCTGACCTATTCTCCTAAACTCAAATGGTGTCTCTAGAGAATGATAGTTAATTAGGGAAGAATTGGCATACACGAGGGAAGTAATAGAAGGTTAGTGTTGAAGCAATCTTCCAACTACTCAAATTCGTGCTTGAGATAGAAGCATTGAACTCAGAAATGTGCAGAGGAGAGAGGAGGAAGAAGATAATGATGAGGTCATCTCTCCCCCTCAATTTTCTAAATCAACATCCAGATTGATTCAGGGTAATATTTTAGTTTAAATGCATCATGAAACTGCTTAGGATTCTCTTAGTGACAAAATGGCATGGGTTGGTAAGGTACCATTTCAATTTAAGGGATTTTTCAAAAAATCAAGCTCGAAAAATATGACCAGGTCGACAAACCAATCGATGGATTTAGGCCTACCAATCAACTATTCTACCACTAGTCAGTCAGTTTCCCCGCAACCATTTGATCAGTTTAGTCGAGAAACTCAATTCGCTGAAACAACAAACCAATTAATCAGTTCATGAAAGTAGCCAATCGGTTTGCCTGAAAAACTCCATAAACTCCATTTTTCAACATGGTTTCAGACCAAACTTTGCCCCAAACTAAATCATAACATTAAATTAAAAATAAAGGTCTAAAAATTTGTCATAATTCTCATTCAACAATTTTACAAAAATGTTGGGTATTACAAAGTACTTGAGGATTTTGTGGTCGGTATAGATCTTACATTGAATCACATACAAGTAGTGTCCCAAGATCTTTAGGGTGAAGACCAAAACTACCAACTCCGTATCATCCATAGGGTAATTCTACTAATGTGGCTTTAGTTGACATGAAGCATAAGCAATTACTCTCCCATGATGCATTAATAAACAATATAATCCATGATTTGAAGCATCACTCAAACCCATATTAACAAGAAGGAAATATTAAAATTGGTGCCGAAGTTAGACGATGCTTCAAATCCCAAAAAGCACATTCACAGTCATTATCCCACTAAAATTTGGTCATATTCTCTAAGAAGTTTGTCAAGGGACGAGCCAATATCAAGAAGTCATGTACAAAACATCTGTAATACCCTACCTAAACTAAGAAGATTCAGGGCTCCATGACAGTCATGGGGGATCTCCAATCCGATGTTGTCTAAATATTTTCCAGGTCAACTTAAACTTTATATGAAAACATCACATGGATTAGAAAAAAAAAAGACTTCTCCTAAACAAGTTTCACTCCTAGAACGTTTGGTGTAATGTTTGTGCTATCTAAGATGTGTGAATATTATCTATATAGAATGTTCAAGTTGTCATCAATGACCATGGTTGGGGCATTGGTGAGTCCAAATGACATCTCTATGAACTCATATTGTGTGTAACGGATATGGAAAGCATTCTTTAGAATGTCGAACTCAACATTATGGAGTTGATGGTACCCCTACATGCACATTAATCTTTTAGAAAATGATCACCCTTAGAGTTGATAAAAAAATATCAATCCTTAGCACCGAGTAATGCTTCTTGACCATCAAATGGTTCAAGTCTCCATAATCTATGCATATTCTCAAACTACCACACTTCTCTTTATGAGCAAAACCAATGCTCTGTGGGGATACACTCGGACGTATGTAGCCATGTGATAGAAGCTCCTCCAATTGAGCCTTAAGCTCTCTCATCTCTACTGATGTTGTTCGGTAAGGTGCCTAAGATACATGCTCCACTCTTTAAACTAGGTTAATTGTAAATTCCACCTTGAGCATTGGTGGAATGCTGGGTATCTTCTCTACGAACTCATCAAAAAAAATCATACACAACTAATATCTGCTCTAGAGTTATAATGCTAGCATATATATCTCACATGCTGCAAAAATGCATCAAATAATTCTTTCGAACTAAGGAGTCAATAGTGAGGATAGACACAACCTTCATAATGGACTTAGGCTTGCATCTCTAGTAAGAGACTCTAACATCCACATTTCTCGTAAGAAAAGCTCACTTCCAAATGCAATCCAATATTATATGATATCTCCCCATCATGTCTATGACTAATATGACATCAAAATATTTCAAGTTAAGCCCCATCAGGTTTATGGAAAACTCTACCCCACCTATAACTAAGGCCACATCACAAAATAATCTAGTACATGTAATAATGTTTGCAAAATGTAGCATAAAAAAAGCAAAAATAATAGCTAAAGGTAGCATATCAATGCCGTCAAGAAAAGTATAAGATATAAACAAAATGTGATGCATCGGTGTTCAACATCAGATAAGCTAGTAGAGAGGAAATGGTAAGTTTACCTATGAAAACATTAATGTAAAAATATTCCTCTACATGACCGATCATATTCAGGCACCTTTCTAATAGACCACTCTTAAAATCATTGGCTACCTAAGCCTGACCACTATTCCCTCCCTGGAAAGTACATTGAGGTACCTAGACGTTGCCTCCACTTGAAAGACTCTGAGCATTGTCAGGAGTAGAGGTGCTACCTGTTGTGCCTTTTGGAAAGTAAATGGAGCCTTTTGTTGATACAGACCCCTCTAAGTTGTATCCCCCCAAATTGTGTGATACTCAAATGACTTTTGCCCTATCCTACTATATGACTTGAATTAAATTATCTCTCCATCGCATCCTATACCCTAATGATCGACCCCATAACATCTGCATTAGAAGTGTTAAACCTCCCCTAAATCTATGCTCAGAATTTCCCAAAACCTTGACTCCTCTGAAAGCTAGGATGACCACCAAAATTTGGCTCAATTCTTCAATAATTTTGTTGAGAATATGGCTTCCTCTTGCCAAATACCAAACTATTCTCCTACACCAACTTGGTAGGTATACATGCCTTCTCATAAATACTTTACAATTCTTAGTGAGTTTGAACTATCATCATCCACTAAATACTGAAGGATAACCCCTTCTCAAAGTAGAACATGGTTGTAGCAACGCTAGTTGTAATATCCAAATAGAATCTCAAAAGCTCTATGAATTTGGCGTAATACTCCCTTATTATCATCATTCCTTAAGTGAGACAAAAAAATCTAATTTATCTATCATGAGGTTCTCATAGTAGAATCAGTTATACAAGCCTACCTCAAATTGCTCCCAAAACATAGTTGGTCCACCCTAGGCAATTCAACGAATCCACTACTTGTATGTTGTTGCTCACAAATAGTAAGATACCACATTAACTCTCCTTATATGAAGGTAATCCACTACCTTTAAGGTCCTATCCATGTCTCAAATCCAAGACTTGAGAATGATTGGGTCCTTTTGAGACTGGTGATGACATGCGAAACTATGTAATCATTCTTCACTGATAACTACCTTCTTTAGAAAATATAAAGATGGTGGTGGAGATTGTTTTTAGACTAGAAATTTTTTAGCATACTATTATACAAACTAGGTAATGAAGATAACAGTATCCTTGAGATTAGTGTAACTACCTTCCCTAGAACTTGATCTATGAGCATTTTAAACCATTGCAAGTTGTAATAAAAAAAAAACCTTCTTAGAATAATAATCACTACCTTGCTTTAAGATAATATATATTCCACTTATCCTACCCCAATGGAATCCTCATAAACTAATCTAAGTTCAAAACACTTAGGGTAGAGTCCTTTGAAATCAAAATAGGGATTTTTAAACTAAAGGCTCTATCGCCAACTTATACCACCCAAAATTTCAACCAATTTTTTTTAATTATAGATTTTTATAAGGGAAAACTAAAACATAGTTGTTACCAACTCTCTTAACATGGGTCTTTTATTCATACCTTTCTTATGCCAAGGGCAAGGTAAAACAATTACTAAACTGGTCATGAAATAGGGAACACCAAAAACAACAATAATATAATGAGAATAGTTGTGGAGATCAACTCTAAATGAATATACAACTAAAAAGGGAAGTGGGACACAAGAGTCCAAAATACCCAAAATACAAAATATCTCCAAAGAACCAACATATAGCTCATACACTAAGTCTCAACCCAATCAGTGTCTCTCTTTCTTAGACACATCCACATATAGATCAATAACACCCTCATCGGATACCTATAACAAGTCAACTACAAGTACATTATTATTATGATGATGTACTAAGTAAATAAGAGGTGGCAACATGCATCAAATAGGGCATGACATAAAATTAGTAAATCATAAGTACATATAACATGCTATCACATGTACTCAAACACTTCATAACCTTACACTCAACTCATACTATGTACTATTACCATATTCCATTCTTAATTAAGTTTACTATCTACCACAAGCTAATCAAATATAGATAAGTAGAATAACTATACAATAATTTAGTTGGATTATTTACCACTAACTTACCCAACATAGATAATCGGCACATCTTAAGTAAAATTATATTGAAACCACCTACTAACCTAATATCGATAGTTAGTGCAACTCAAAAGTATGGTGGACTAAAACCACCAATTATTCCAATATAGATAGCCAACATAGATCAAGATAAGGTGGTCTAAAACCACCAACTTATTTAATATAGAAAACTAATGTAGGTCACAAAATATGGTGGAAGAAAACCAACAACTAGCCTAATGTTGATATCCAACACAGCTCAAAATAATGTAGATGATAACAAGCACGACTCAAGATAAGGTGGATGAAAACCAGCAGCTAACCTAATATAGATAGCTAGTATAACTCACAAGATAAGGTTAACTAAAAGCACTAGTAGATCCCATATAAATAGCCAACATAAATCAATATAGGGTGGACTAAAATTACTAGCTAACCCAACATTGATTGGTAACACAACTTGCAAAATAAAGTGGGCTGAAACTTCTAGCTGACCTAATATAGGTGGTCATCATAACTTTTCCATTCTCTTCCACTTTAATAACAAAATATCTTATTCAAGGTCAATGTTTAATATGATATCGTACATTCAAGTCAAAACTAGACCAAGGAATGGGAAGTCTAGTAGAACCATTTATCTAGTTTTGGCATACCAGTCTATTGGTTTATAAAAACTAGCAAAACAAAGCCATAGTTTACTAGTCAACTGGTTTTGTCATATTAGTCGACTTGTTACTCATTTTGTTCCTCGATTTTATAATTCATTTTTCTTTAAAAATTAAATAATAATATTTTTATGTACATGGTATTATGTGTATTATTGGGAAGTAGGTGCATCACTTGAAGGGTTATCCCTCCTTCTGGAAAGTTCCTAGACATGGAGGTCCTTGGAAGCTCATTTACAAGGCCCTTGGTAATGAGTCACTAAGGTACATGTACCCTAAGACTCTTTAGAATATTCAGCATAAGGAATGGAGCTATCTTGGATATGGTGGTTTTGGGATAGTGAGTGATGGGTGTAGGTGCTCCAATGGAGAATAAATATGTTCTCTTTGGATAAAAAATTTCTCTCTTTGTTGATCTAGAGTTGAGAGGAGGTATGGATAGGCTATGAGGAAGAGGATGCTTTTTTCTAGAAGTATAAGAGTGTTAGCTATTTTATATATATATATTTTTTTTTTGTGAAGTGGAGCTGTAAATTTCTCTTGTCTAATGTTATTATCCCCTTGTTTTTAGAGGTTAGTAAGAGAGAGAAAGGCCTTATTCCAACTTGGGTTGAAATCCTTGTTTGGTCAGTTATTTTCGTTAAATTTTCCACAATGGATAAACTTATAACATAGAACTTATCTTTTAATCAACATGAGAAGTGTCATGTGTGGGGAGGAATAGGAAAAATGTAACCATCTTTCCCTCAACTATAGGGTGGCTTGGAAAATTTTGATGTGGCGGTGCTATATCTAGGAGTTATTGTAGGTGTTCCCACAAGGTATATTGGAGAAATTCTACTAGTGGAATATGCTTAGATGTAGTAATTTTATGCCAATTTAAAAAAAATGGTTTAGAGGGGATATTAAAAATGTTCTTTTAGTAAATAAGGAAAGAAAGACCATGATTTTTTTTAACAATAAATCCTCTTTGTTGACTAAAATTAGACATATGATTATTTTAAGGCTTAGGTGTTAGATATGTAGCTAGAAATTAGAATTCCTTCATAAACCTGATGAGATTGTGCAAAACCTTGATTGACTTAAAAGGAAGGAATAAAGAAGAGGTATTCATCTTGATCCCAACATTTCTACTATTTGGGGCCCACTTGATAGGGGGAGGTTAAGTCAAGCCAATGTTAGGTCGAGGCTAACTGGGCCCAAGCCTAGGAAGTTCAGATATATAAGGGCCCTATTGTTGTTGATTAATATATAAGTTGTTATATAGTTGAAAATCAAATTATTTTGTAGTTTAGTAGTAAAATATAATGAAGTGCGGGCTTTTTCCGACATTTGAAATATGAAAAATACAACCTATGTCTTTTTAACTCTTACAACCTTTTTTTAGCATATTATTTTGCAAATTGGTTTATTGTAGGGCATGCATATTTTTTCCTTGAAACTCTATTATCTCATTAGCAAGTTACCTATGTAAGTATCAAATTTTGTTTTGGATGGAGACTCTCACCCTCCATACATATGTACGTACGTAGTCAAATATTTTGGTAGATTTCTAAATTCTAACTAGTAGTTTTTCAGGGATAAATTTTATTTAGATACTATTTAATCAATTGTTTTACACATGTTTATAGTCTAATAAGTCTACTTAATACCATTTATATTGTAATATATTCTTATTTGAGTACCTAAATAGTATCACATTTCTAATTTTATTTAGACACACAAATAAAAATATATTAGGATATAAAGCTATCAAAATAAGATTATGAAAAAATGTAGATACTCATAAAATACTATATTTCGTGATATGTAAATAAATTTTGTCATAATATATTTTATAAATAGTGGTAAAAATTTATAAAAGACTCGTATTACATAATTGCTTAGGGTCCCACAATGTATAAGATAGGCCCTCATTGAGACGGAACATTGATACATCGATATTCGGGGGTGATAAGAAGTGTGTCATTGGTGGGGTGCCCAGAGATTAGCATGGTAACTTCATCTGTGTGATCTCTTACCTCAAGTCATTCACGGATATTAATAAGGCTGAGGCACAGGCCATTTTTTTTTGTGAGATTATGGAGTCATTAGATAAGGAGTGGGCAAGGTTTTTGTTCATTAGCATTGAATCAGATTCGGTGAACGTAATTACCAGTTCTGAGGCTGATAAGGGAGGTTTATGTAGCTGTAGTTTCACCCTCAATTTTGTTCTCGTTGCAAGAAGAGCTTGTGGGGACTTAAGGATTGTTTAAAGGACTATGAAAACTAATTATATAGTAGATTTTCTTGCTAGGTTGGGTTTTCCTAGAGAGGTCTGCTTGTATGCTTGGCTCTTGCGTTTTGGTGCTGGTTTTCTCTATTGGATGCTTTTGTGGTCTTGCTATTTTTCTTAGGTTCGTATGGGTTGGTCTATCTATGTGAAATGGGTGGCTTTTACTATAGAAATTATTAGGATAATCTGGTGCACCTATTTTAGTATAATTATAGTATATTTTTACTATATATATATTTTATAAAACTACAATAAAATGTACTTTTTTTATGGTTTAATGATTAACCAAAAGCACCGGATACAGCTACAAGTTTTGAGCTAAGATACAAGGACTCAAAAGTCCACATACCCAACCAAAAGAAAAGAAAACCCCGAAGGAAGCCGAGAAGTAAGGTGACGAAGATCAAATAAAAGTTAGCATCGGGTGATCCTACAACTGAGACATGCATTGTAACTGATGCACAATATCATCAACTCTATAGTCACAAATATGCTGACCGTCTTTTAGCCATAAAGCCACCTTAGTCTTGACCAGCATCAAAATCCATTTCAGATAGATATTTGCATTATCAAACATCGCTTTATTTCAAAACTCACAGATGGTTCCAACAATTGCAAAAAAGGCCGCAACCCAGATTTTACCTTTTATGCCTTTCCATCTCACTCCTAGCTAAGCTGAAAAGGCCTGATAAGTATTATCCGGCATTACCCAATTGTATCTCATCCAACAGAAAATGTCATACCATAGTCTCCCGTGAGTCTATAGTGTAGGAATAAATGCGAGATCGTTTCAGCTTTCGTTCCATAGAAAGGGCACAACGCATCACTAGTCCTAATGAGATGTAACTTTGCAAGTTTATCCTTTGTGTTTAGTTTTTGTTGAATCACGAACCAAGTCAACAATTCAATCCTTGGTGACATTATACCAATCCAGACTTTTCTATATTTTTCCCCTGTTTCTGCTTCCCCTACATTTTCTCTAAGTTGTGCTTCATAAAAGGATTTGACTATATACACCCCACTGTTGTCATTATCCCATAGTATGTTATCTCTCTTATGTTTGCTCGGTAAGGTCTGATTTATCAGGTTCATCATATTCTGCTCTTGTTCCTCTTCCTATACAAATAGTCTTCTTCTCCAAATAATACTCCAATTCCAGTACGCTCCATCCCATGTAAGTTGCTGTGGCCAACCCAATTGTCATGCTAGAAACTAATCTTTTCCCCATCCCCTAAACTTATCTTGATGCCCTCCACAAGAAGCTTGCTATAACGGCCTCGATTGATAATGCCCCCCCACGTAGTCTTGCCTCTGTCAATCCCCGGGACTTCTATGATTCCATTTTGATCCTTTGGATACACCGCCTCGATGACTTGTTTCCACAAGACTCCCTCGTTGGTGAAGAAACGCCACCACCATTTAAAAAGTAAAGCATTATTCTTGACTACCAGATCGCCAACACCCAGCCCGTCCATACTTCGTGGTTTCTGTATAGTACTCCAGCGAACAAGAGGCAGGTTCTGCCTATCTCCATTCCCTGTCCAGAAAAAATTTTCTCTGAATGTGAATTATCTCCTTTATTACCCCTTTTGGAATGGTAAACATGCTCATGTAGTACAGGCGCATGCTATTCAGAACATTCTTGATCAGAACCAATCTTCCTGCTCTAGATAGCGTCCTTGTCTTCCAGCTTTGTAGACGATTTTGAACTTTCTCAATCACCGGCTTCCACATTTCTTTTCTTCTAGGGTTTGTGCCTAATGGCAAGCCAAGGTAGGTAATAGGCAAATGTCCCACCTAACACTGAAGAATCTCAGCCATTTCCTTTGTTTGATTCATATTTGTAACTGACCCTATCACTTTTTTCTTGGAGGAGTTGATCCTGAGCCCTGACAAGAAGGAGAAACAGTCAAGAACCCTCCTCCAATTTAACACATTATCCCTTGACACTTCACTAAACACCATTGTGTCATCTGCATACTGTAAATGTGACACCTCCAGCTGCTCATGCCCTACCTTCAGTCACCGTAGCACACCTGCTATCAAACCCCTTCGCACAAGCTGGTTGAAACCCTCTGTAGCTAGGATGAAAAGGAAAGGGGTAGAGGGTCCCCTTGCCTCAGTCCTCTCCTGATCCAAAACTGGGTAGTAGGGGTCCCGTTTACATGGATAGAAATACTGGTTGTTGTAAGACATTAACTAATCCATCCTCTCCAAATTTCCCCAAACCCCATAAGCTCTAGAACCGAATCAACGAAATCCCATCTCACAGTGTCGTTGGCCTTATGGAAGTCCAACTTGATCATCAACCCTTGAGTACCTTTATTCTTCTTAAACCAATGCACTACCTCATTTGCAACTAGAACCCCATCAAGGATACTTCTCCCTACAATAAAAGCTGATTGAGTGTCACTAACCAGTGGTTGAATAACCTGCTTCAGCCATTCGACCATGATCTTTGGAATAACTTTATAGAAGAACCCAACCATGCTAATGGGTCTAAACTATGTCAGCTCCTCTACTCCTTTCACTTTTGGGATGAGAGTGACCAGGGTCGTATTTAGGGAATGCGGTAATCGACCTGTGATGAAGAAGTCCATCACCACTTCAGAGAAGTCATCCCCCATCACATTCCACATCTTCTTGATGAAACCCAAGTGGAAGCCATCATACCCAGGCGCCTTCATAGGATCACAAGCCCACACGGTCGCTTTAACGTCGTCCTTCTTCGGAATGCTCTCTAACCATTGATTTTGCTCCTAAGTAATTGTTTTGAAACCATCTCTATCATTCTGATCTCTGGTAGGTCGTGTTGACAAACAGATCCTTGTAATAAGAAGTAAGCGCTTCCTTAATCTGCTGAGAATCTGTTACATAACTCCCCTTCACTTTTAATTTGTGGATGGCCGCCCTTCTCTTTCGAGCATTTGCAATCACATGGAAGTACTTTGTGTTTTGTCCTTTTCCCTGAATCCCCGAATTCTTGATACTTAATGCCAATAGCTTTCTCTTCTTTTATGCTATAACCAAAGTTGCTGCTGTAAAGCTGCTCTTCTAGCTAGGGCCACTTCCGAGACAGGACTACTAGTAGACAGGACTACAATAAAATGTACTAAAAATATACCGTAATTTTGTTAACCATACAAATGGTGCACGCAATAAGTCTGCAAAAATTATTAGGTGAACTTACGGTGGTGCTTATTTGTTTATGAAAGGGTGTGATTCTCAGTCCATATAGGCTACTTCTATCTTGTCAAGTTTGATTAATTTATCCTATAAAGTGTCATACCATCTTGTTATTGGCTTGTGTGGAACTATATGTTTCTCCGAGCTGAATTGTAAAACTGAAATAAAATTTTTGATCATATTTATTGTTGGCAATGACATTTAACATGTTGAAAAAATTTAGAGAAGTAAAAGAAACGGAAAATAACTTCATAATAGTAATGGATACACATTTATCTCCATTTTTTTATTCCTGCATTTTAGGAAATGAGATTTTTCTTTATTATTAATTCAACGTGGATGTGCAATCACATATTTATTAACAAGGATTTTTTCAATATGGAGAAGGGCGGGAGTCTATTTATTTTTAAGGTTATTGTCTTGGTGACGTTTATTCTGCTTCTTTATATCCAAAAGGATATTGAAATTTTCATTCTTCTTATTTTCTTTTTAAAATGTTGCATAACCTTAACAAAATCCTTATAACTCAAATATATATATATATATATATATATATATATATATATATAAACAATAATCATAATCATACTTATAATAATTCTCATACTAGTAATAATTATTAGTATAATAATTAGTATATTAATATTAATTTATTTTATAACGATAATAATAATAATAATAATAATAATAATAATAATAATAATAATGCTATTAATTTTAAGCATAATAATTTTGTTTTTAATTATAATTATAATAGTTATGTTTTTAATCATAATTATAAAAATTATTATATTAGTATTAATAATAATTATATGAATAATACTAAATATTATCATTATAATTATATTTATAAAAATATTTTTAATATTAAAAATATTTACAATTATAATATTATTATTGATAAAGACAATAATAATAAATGATAAAAAATTAATGATATTTATAATAATTATATTAATAAAGACCATAATAATTAGAATAAATATATCAATAACTATAATAATAATAATAATAATAATAATATATAATAATATTATTATAGTAATTATAATAATGATTGTAATATTAACAATAGTTATTTTTAGAATGGTTATGATAATAATACTTATAAATTCTATTATTTATATACTAATTATTATTTTTATATTATTAAAGTAAAATTATTAATCATTATTTTTTTAATCAAATATAATCTTACTGCTGTTAATTTGATTTGATTAGTGCTAATAAGATCAAAAAATATGTATAAATTGGCTCTAGAAAACAGGGCTTAAAAGTAGCAACAAAAATTACTTCATCTCATTTTTGTTTAAGCTAATTAATCCCAAATATAATATTCCTCCTATTGACACTGCAATAACATATAATCTATTATTAGTATTTAGGCGTCCAATATAGTGGATCATACTTGACTCATGTGTGTTACTTTTAGTTGATATAAGTACATTTTTCGGTCGATGTATATCAATCGAAACGGCTTTAATTTCCTTTGAGTTGCTCATATATGTTTACTTTAGTTGATGCTTGACCATCTTTTGGTTGATGTATATTCTCCTTTGCATTGATGTCAATCAACTCGATATTTAGATCGAAATATATCCTCTCTTAGTTTGATGTATATCATTCACAACTTTAATTGAATAGAATTATAACATAAAATGTATCTAAAGAAAATTTAATCTACAGTCTAAAATATAGAAATAAGGCATGTTGACCACATACAAAACGTCTTTCAATTATAATTATTAGATTCTAGTATATTTTACATCACCTTATAAGTTTTATATCGCATGAGCATGTTATGTCATTCCGGTGGAACTTAATCTGTTCACCCGGAACTCAGTATGCGTATGACCCTAGACCTTGGATTATTGTAACTTACTTCTTAGGCCCTAAAACATATAAATACAAGCTAGATAAAATTTTGTATGCAATTATTTGATCTTGCCTCTCTATTTTTATTTATTTTTGAGTAAATTCTGTTATCAATAATTATCTTTTTGTTTGGAACCATTCATCCAAAATAATATTTTTTTAAAAAAAAATAGCCTAAAAAGTTCCTAAAATAAGTAAATTAGTGGATTCAAACAAGGGTTATATCATGTGATTGAGGTTTATGGATATCCAGGGCTTGAGGTTAGATATTCACCCAAACAGATTTGGCATTTCGGGGATCATTGTGCTAAATAACTGCAGCGATTGCTGTTCTTACAAGAAACGTTTAGCCAAATTCTTGACTATCTTCATAGTACTAGTACACCAGCAATAATGGCGTTCTTATTCCAGATAATGTGTTCAGTTTAGAGTGTGTCATGAATGATCAGTTTAATGCCTTTAATTAGTTCCCTGGACCAGGACGTTTAGGGGTGGGCGGCACACGCTTTCGGCGGCAGGATGTTGCACAAGTTAATCTGGTAGTTGGTAGGTCAGTGTCACGAGAAGTTTACTTCCAGCAAGAATCTGCGCCCGACCCCCACCCTCACCGCCCCCCTAAAAAAAAAGGAAAGAAGGAAAAAATCAACTTGAAGATCATGTGTCTGCGAGGTGGACAGCTAACCGAATTTTTTAGAATTGGCAGTCACTTTGACTTGATCTGTATACTTCTCCAAGTTCTCCTGGCATCTTATTTTTGCTCTGTTATCTTCTTTTTAAGTTGGCTCTCTCTAAATTGTTATTTTAGGAAACAAATTTACAAGCTTAGAAGTTCATATCTTGGTGGGTTATGCTTAAGCAAATAATTGATGATCCTTCTGTACCTTTTCACAATTATACTTGGACATATTCTTGTTTGGTTTTTAAATAATATTACTCATTTTATCACCGAGCATGTCTAGCAACGATGATATCATGTCCTTAGCGATATCGTCAACATCAGAGATTTAAATTCGACTGTTGTCAACATCAGCCATGGCAAATACACACACACATATTATTCACTCTTATTTAGAGATGACGGATCACCCTCCATTTCGAAGGGTGTTGCCATTTATCAAGGGCGATAATATTCATGATGTCGATCGGAATACATCGATCCATCGCCTCCGCTTCCCCCTAAATCCCATTAATTATTATGTCACATACAATATAAATGGGAAACGAAATCCCAAACCACCGAGTCACGCTCCTTCTGAGAGTCCAATTTCAACATTATGCCACTAGTCTTACTCTTTACGTGCACTATTGCACAATAAAACAATTCTTATGAGCTTTGTATAATATTTGGCAATACAAAAATCATGGATGTGTAGTATGTAACATTAAAAAGTGGACTATGTTTATTTTTAAATTCGTATCAAAAAATAAGTCATTCTATTATTATAAGTAAAATTTTAAAACTATATTTATTAGTTCTTAAAAAATATATAAATGATTATAATGACTTTTTTTTATACGAAGAGAGTATTTGATTAAGCCATGTAGGTGTTTTTTCAAATGCAATTAATTAGATAAATAAGAAGACGTATTATTATGTCAAAAGGGGCCATTCAATTCCTTGATCCATGGAAGCTAAAATGCTACTGCTAGGCATATCCAACTTCTTATGGCCCATTACATCAAACCTGTAGATCTCCTAGTTTTGCTTATCTTTCTTGTTGGCTTATTTCTCTAAACTATAAATGGATGCCATCATTACATGCTAGTTTTCATAGTTCATGACTTGCCCCTAGCATCTTGCGAATGATTCATGTGAATATGGATGCTCCCTTATTATCTTATGGTTGCTAATGTCTATATCATATCTCAGGTATGACTTAGTATCCCTTCTTTATATCTCTATGTGCTATTATCTCGGTATTTTATGCATATTCAATATAGTACTCAGCAGGTCTGTGTGTTAGATGATGCCCTCACCAGGGGTGCTAGGGCTGAAACTTCTAAGCCAATGACAAATTTGTAACACCCCCAAAATTCACTACTAAAAAGTTTTATTTTATTAAAATAATTTACGAAAGCTGAATAACAAAACTATGAATTCTAGGGATATTACTGCCATACTTAGTACCAGACCGATTCACTCCTACCGTTTTAGTACTAAGTGCTAATGTTAAAAGAGTAAAATACAATGTATGAGGAACTCAAACCATATTTAAATCAGAGTAGCGTAAATAACAATTTATAACAATATAACCCACCAGTGGTGGCTACAAAACAACGATTACATTGAAACTAGGAATTTAAAAGAGAAAGAATAAAACCCTAATAGTTCAGGATAATTCCTTACGTTCTTTCCCATTGGCCACTTAAATAGCAACTGAAAAAGACCTACCAGGGACACTGCCCATTGAATAGGTAGGGATCCCACAAATGGAACCCTTCAGTATTATGGTACTAAGTAATCCTGTAAAACATACTTAACAGCAAGCCCGAAATGCAACACTTGATACAACACTACATACATACATAATGAAAGGTGCATACATAATATTCACATTCATACATTCACATACTTAATAGGTCAATCAAATATTAATAGGTCATAATGTACAATCAATACTTTTAAGCCTTAAGCTATTAGTCCATCATTAATCAATCATCTCGAATTGTAAATACCCATGTGAGTGTGGGAACCTCACTATTATAGCCAGTGGACTGGAATGCATACATGTCATAACGCTCCTGACTACTATTATTGCCGATGGATCGGTCTCTAGGACAGAACGCTCGTAACCACTATTATTCGCTAGTGGACCGGTTTGGCCCCAACTTACATGGTATTCCACTATAAGTGATTAGTATTTTTTTCATAATTTATTCACAACCAAATCAAATTTATTGAGCTCAGGACCCCCACTATTATAGCCAGTGGATCGGGTACTCATAAACATTATCCAAGGAAAAACTCTCCTGTGCCACTATTATAACCGATGGGCCGGTACTCATAAACATCATCCAAGGCAAAACACTCTTGGGCTACCATTATATCCGATAGATCGGTACTCATAATATAATTCAATTTGTTCGGGCTCATTAGTCTTTTTATTTCATGATTAGTGTTTTTGTTCTTTTTAATCAGCACAATAATTCTATTTATTTGCCTTGATAGGAGATCAAGGTCCCAGGACACAAAGGTATACCAATCGCACTGGAGCATATAAGCTACTCAGTACCCTTCAAATATCAACCCAGGGATGCAAAGATACCCTAGTTATACTGGTGCATAAAGCTACTCAGTATCCTTCGAACATCAACCCAGGGATGCAAAGGTACCCTAGTAGTATTGGTGCATAAAGCTACCCAATATCCTACCGACAAGGACACCTAATCTATAAGTATGCATACCCCCTAAATAGGTCTATAGAGCTAGATAGACTAAGATATAGGGCCTGGTTTGGGCACAAAAGCACACCAGCAAATCTGGTATAACTATGGACTAAACCACGTCTTTAGGCTAGCGACCCCTAAAGAGCCACCATTCCCGATCTCAAGCTCTTTCACTTTAATTATTAGTGTCCTAATTAAGGTAATCACGAAAAGCACAACAATCAGATACTTATTCACTTTCAATGGTTCTAATATCATTAGGTATTTCTTATTCGTACGGTTATCCAAGATAACATAGAGGAATCATTAAGGTCATCATAATCTCATTCAATTCTGATTTAGGATTCGTTCTCGTGATGCTTACTAATTATTGAATACCATTGTCTTACTATTTAGTGTTACTTGAGTCTTATTACGAAACTCTATTATCCCATCAGCATACTAGATACAAATTACTAATTTACCCCTTACTTGTATAATTATTAAGTCATCCATTCCTTACTTGAAAATTTACCATATTACCCTTCATGTTGCATAATTACCAAATTACCCCTTACTCGATTTGGGTTACCAAATTATCTCTCATACTTATTAGGTTACCAATCACCCTTCATAATTGTTACACTTATTATATTTTCATTTGGTTGGTTAGATTACCAATTGCACTTCGCCTTTGTTATAATTACCAAAATGGCCTTTAGTTGGTCAAATTACCAAATTACCCTTATCCATTATCATCATTACCAAATTACCCTTCTTCGTTATCATAATTACCCAACTACCCTTTAGTTGGTTAAATTACCAAATTTCCCTTTTTCCATTATCATAATTATCCATTTGCCCTCTAGTTGGTTAATTTACCAAATTACCCTTCTCCATTATTATAATTACCAATTTACCCTTCTCCATTATCATAATTACCAAATTACCCTTATCCATTATCATAATTACCATTTTATGATTCTATATTATTATAATTAACATTTTACCATTCTCCATTATTTTAATTTTAATATTTCCCTTTTACTGACAAATTACCATTTTATCCTTTTACTTATAAAATTATCATTTTTCCCTTTACTTCCAACATTACCACAATACCCTTAACTTCCCAAAATTACCATAATACCCTTTTACTTATAAAATTTCCATTTTACCCTTTACTTCCAAAATTACCATTTTACCCCTTACTTCCAAAATTACCATTTTACCCCTTTATTTCCAAACTTACCATTTTACCCTCTTATTGCACCACTTTTATTAACTTATCATCACTACATGAAATAGTAATATTAATACTCCATTCTTATTATACAACTCCACCAACTATTATATTTCAACATAATACTCATTAACATCCACACATATTAGGCCACACTTTTTCACAAGACATATTACTAAGATGCCCCTACGGCTCACAATAATATTATTCATGGATCAATGGTCACATAATATAATATAATATAATATAACATGGATAAGTACTCAACATTTTCATTAATAACCAAACTCTTTTCTTAAGCAATATTTCCACACATAGCATATAAACTAACATACTTTCCTTTTTATCAATCACTATAAGCAATTATATATAATATATTAAACAATATATATCATGCAAAATAACATATTAAAACTCTAATGTGCTAGAATATGTTTATTCATGAGTTTAAGTGGGGTTTAACGATTACCTTGATTTTCACAAAAATCAAACCTTATCGGTATCCCAGTTAAAGATTCAAGCTTTGATTAGCAAAATCAATACCTAAAAATAATATCAATATTTATTATATTAGAAATAAGAAAAACCAAAGCTTAAGACTTTATAAAACTAATTAATGAAATACTTAACTTAAATATTATTATACCTTAAAACTTATTAAACAAAATATACCAAGCCATGTAGCAGCTCAGACTACTTATGCAGCATAAGCTGCATGCAAAATAAGAGGGGTAAGGGGCTTAAAATGGCATGAAAGGGAGGAGGGATTGGTGTTTTTGGGTTAGGGTTTTGGGGTTAGGAAAGAGGGCAGGTGGGGGAAGATTTAGGGCAAGGGAAGGGTGTAGGGGTGGAGAGGAGGTGTAGGTAGTGGTCAGGGATAGGTTAAAGGTGGCCAAGGGCAGGGGCAGCGAGGCTACGAAGGTGGCTACTGAGGTGGTGGGGGTTGAGAAGGAAGGAAATGGGAGGGGTAAAATGAGAGGCTGCAAGTGTTACTTTTTTCCAGAGGAAGTGTGGGGGTGGTAGAGGAGGTTATAGGGATTGATTTAGTGGATCAAGTGGTGGCAGAAATAGTGGGATGGAAATAAAAGGAGGTGGTGCAGGGTGGTTACTGAGAAGGAAGAAAAAAGAAGAGGAAAATGAAGAGAGGAGGAAGAAGGGGCTATAAGGTGGCTCAAGGTGGTGGCTTGGTGGTGTAGGGTGGTGGGAGAGGGTGGAAGAAGGTGGTGCAAGTGGTTGGTGAGGCGGAGGAAGCGGAGGAGAGGCCAGTGGTGCAAAAATAGGGAGGTAAAAGGAAGGAGAAGGAAGGGAGAAGAAGGAGGTCGGGGAAGGGAGAAGGCTCGAATAAAATGGGGCAAGAAGAGCTGATGTGGATAAGAAAAAGGAGAGGGAGAGACAAGGGGAGGTAGGTGGCTCGGTAGGGTGGCAGCAAGGTGGTAGGGGTGTGGGAGTGGCAGGGAGAGGGGAGGGAAATGAGGGAAAGATGGGGGCATGCGAGAGGAGGGAGAGGGTTGACTAGGTCAAGATGGGATAGGAAAACAATGGGGGAGAGAGAGGGATGTAGGGAGAGTAGTAGGGAGGAGGTAGGCTGCGTGTATGGCGGTTGTCTAGACATGGCGGAGGTGGTTGAGTATGGCGTCGAGGAAAGGAAGAAGAAGAAGAAAGAAAGGAAGAGGGAGAGCAGGTTGAGAGAAAGGAAAAAAAAATAAAGAAGGGAGTAGGCTAGCCCGGTCGGGGGAGAAGGAAGAAAGAAAAGAAAGAAGGGGTTGGGCTAGCTTGGTCGCGCAGGAGAAGAAGGAAAGAAAGGGAACGGCTAGGCTATGTCAAGAGGAAGAAGAGGAGGAGGGGAAGTGGGTCAATGGCCCAAGCACGAGGGAAGGGCGCAAGTCGTGGCCTGGCGGCCCGAAGGAAAGAAAAGAAGAAAAAAGAAATAAAGGAGAAAAAGGAGAAAAAGAAGAAAGAAAGGGAAAAGGGGGAAAAGGGAAATGAAAAATAGTAAAAATTAAAATAATTTAATTTATAAAATAATAGGATGTAATATTTTTGGATAATAAATTTATTTAATAATTTAATTTAATATAATTTAATATATGGGCTTAAAAAGTTAATTTTAGGAAAAATATTGGTTTGGAAATTTATTCAAGTAAAATGAATATGATAAAATAATAAAATATTTATTTAAATTTATCAAATATTCCTATCCAATTTTATATACCCAAAAATCTATAAAATAATTAAATTAAATCATTTTAAAAGCTAATTTGTCCAAAATAAAAGTTATTTATTAAATTATAAGTTTTTAAAATTTTGGGGTATTATAAAATTAGTATTAAAGTTGCTCATTGCCCATGCTATTTAGGAAGCATTTTATCGTGTTGTTAGGTGTACCCCAAGGAAATATGGGTAACCTGTTGGTTTTCGGCACATTAGGGCTTTACCAGCTTCAAACAAGTGAAGCTAAGGGGTTGTGTGTGCTACACGGGTCCATGGATAAGGAGTGTTGGTGGAAAAGGATTGGTGTGGGATCTAGGTTATTGAAATAAGTTGTTAGGATCTGCATAATGAGGTGCTCTCAAGAGTGCATGGACAAGTCACTGCACGGGGGGTCATATGTGTCACAATAAGTTGCGTTGGTTATAAGATATTAGTTGGATTTCAAGTCTTTTGAGGAGACATATGGTTTGTGTGGTTCTTTTGTAACATTGGGCTATAGCATTGAAGGAATTTCAAGGGGATAATGCCTGAAATGCAAGGATGCGATATTGGGACCCTTTGAGATGCAAACGAGGGCATTTACGATTTTGGTTGGGGGGAGATTTTCATGGTTAATGAATTGCCCCAAGCATATTACAAATGAGCCATACAAATATGGGTACTCTCTTATTGTCTAATGGTTCCTAATATAGATATTATGTCTAAGATACAACTCGATGTTCCTTCTATACATCTCTATGTACTATTATCTCAAGATGTTGCACATAATTGGCATGATACTCAGCAAGATTGTGTGTTGGATGTTGGCCTTACTAGGGGCATTGGGGCCAAAAATTCTAAGCACATGACATAGTGCTTTATATACACCTATGTTGCATGCTACTAAGGTCAACTTTTGCAAATGAATCCTATATTCTACCATTATATGCATATAATATACTTATTAGCTTCAGTTAATAGGAAAGTTAGGCCTTTAGACAAGTGGTTAACATAGATTAGGATGTACTTGTAACGAAAAACAATTAGCCATATATAATTTAAACCCTCTTATTGTATAAGTATAGTATAGTATTAGTGAATAAAAGTATTATTCTAGGGCAAAATTGAGACGCATCATATAAATATATTTATCCCATAAATAATAAATTAAAAGAATCTAAATCACACAAATAATAAGAAAAACACACAAATCAAATAACAAAGATGGATGAAGCCAATAGCTATGAAGATATTAGGGGTTGTTATATACCACCAGATTAGGTTAAGAAATAACAAATAATTTATGTATCACCAATTAGTCATAAGAAAGAGATTGATTAAGTTACAAGCTATAAATAGATATATACATCTTATATTACTTCCCTTAAGTAATTTATATAACAAAATGTCAATATTAAATCCTATTAAATGCTAGAAGAATAGTTGAAACAAACAATTCTTATAGCTTATGGCAATAAAAAATAATTCACATATTGCCTATTAGTCATTTTCATTTAAGTAAAAATGAAAGGATATCAATGTAGTACCCAAAGTAATACCTTAAGTGTGTCTAGCTGTATTTCTCACTTTTGATCCACATGTACTTAAATATTCCATGACTTTGGTTAGAATAATAAAACTATTAGGCCAATTATTATCTAATCTAGTTGCAATATATACACATTAATTATAATATGTTTTTATATCCACATGACAAATATATAATCCTATATATTGACACTATGGGAAACTTCTTTGAAAAAAGCTTAAATCTTGATGTATAAACAATTAAAATAAAATAAGCACAAAGGGAAATCTCTTGACATATAAGAAAATAATTAAATTATTATTAATATCTCAAACCATATATCATAGAGAAATTAATTACACAAAACCTATATAAGTGTAGGACAAGAGAATGAAAAAAAAAATAAAGGGCTTCTCATGTGCAAACTTCTTTGGAAAAAGCTTGAATCTTAATGTATTATGGTGTACAAAAATCAATCTAGATGATGGATGGATGATGGAAAGGAATATTGAATCTTGATGAATGATTGAATTGAATAATAGGGTGGATGAAGGTTAAATATAAAGAGCTCTAGATGTGACTTTTGTGATGGAGTCTAATTATGTGAGTGTGGCACTCTTGAGTCTATAATGTATTTATAGGGATTAAAGAAGAGTTTGGCGGCCTTTAGATCATGATATAGGTGGACCATAAGATAGACTTTCACACTACTATAGAATTATCAATTAATAATGGTATATAAATGATGTTTTATTAGAAATAGTTGATAAAATACATGAAAATTTAGGAGTTGGAATGTGGAGCATATTTTTACAATGGTTCTATACACAAATAGTTAACAAAATGAATACAAAAATGTTACACTTGATTTGGTAACTAGTATATTTATAACCTTTA
The DNA here is from genome assembly GCA_039764185.1 of Tamarix austromongolica. Taxonomy (NCBI): domain Eukaryota; kingdom Viridiplantae; phylum Streptophyta; class Magnoliopsida; order Caryophyllales; family Tamaricaceae; genus Tamarix; species Tamarix austromongolica. The sequence continues at coordinate 104,965,457 of CM077809.1, read as the reverse complement.
TTAAAACCAAAAGTATTGTGCCAAGTTTAATAATGATTATAAATATAACCTTTATTCAAACATAAAAATTAAATTCTCCATCCCTTCCCACTTCTCTCATTACATCTATTTCATATTTTTTATTCTCACTTTTCCTCATCCTTTTACCTAATGACAGTTATACTCCTTTCACTAGTCAAAGGTTTTTATGTCTACCTCACTCTTGTATATCAACAAACAACTTCCTCTTCCTCCTACTTGTCATCATTTTCTCTCTCTTCCTCTCATCCATGTTTGCACGCCACCATGGGCTTGTGCTCTATTTGGTATGCTCGTCCATCTGTTATTGTTTGTTACTTCGCTATCACCAGTGGTGTCTTGTGCGTGGATTTGGTTCTTGCTATATCATTGAATTTGTTCTTATCTTTTCCACCTTGCACAATTTTCATATTCATTTAGGTATTTAGTTGGTATTGTGTGTGTTATTATTTATATGGTATATGTTTTCCTCTAGTTCTTTGATGTTATGTTTTTTTCCTATAGGTTGGGTATTTCCCTCTATAAATATATACATGTAAAGATATAGGTTGATAAATTTCATATTAAAAAAATAGTGTAAATATATACATGCATGTTTCTGTAAAATGTTAGTGAAAAATATTGTACAAATTATTTGATTTCTTACTGATAAAATTTTGTTACTTGTATGGTGTGGATGCACCTCTAATAAATTGTTGGTGATATAAGTTAATTTTATGCCTGACATCTAATTTATGCATGTGGGTATGTTTTTAGCTTAACATAAGTTGTTAATATATGATATTATATATATATGATTAATTAGGTTATAAAATTTATATATTTTATAATTAAGAAGAGTTAAACAATAAACTTAATGACATAATTTAGTGGTTTTTCTCTTTTATAGATAGTGAAATGTCGTAATTACCTATTATTTACATAACTCTACCATATATGTGTGTATCATCTGATGTGGATTTTTGGGGGCATGTGATATAGTTATACGGAGATTTAGGGGTTGCTTGTTTGTGTATGGGTCATACTTTGATCCATAATATTTCAAATCGTATCACTTATTATTGATCTGGCCATAGATTAAGCAATGGTAAAAGGCTATATCTAGTTATTTACTTTTGCTTGTCCATTGTACCAATGCACCACACTTAAGATTTATTGAGAATGAGGTATTTGTGAGGAATTATGTTTGGATAGATAGATAGATGATGGTGATAAATGACTACCAAGTGTTCACCTCGGTTACCCTGGAGTATCCATCACTAAATTCTCTATTGATGATGTAAGGGAGAGGATGACATATCAAGAATAGTGTAATTTAAGAGTGATGGGTTCTAGTTGAGCCATGAGTTGCTATATATAAAATGTATCAAGTGTCAACTTAATAGTTAATAATATGTAATATTTTATTCTATATTTTGCATATATATGACTTGTTAGATAATGACCCATCAATTTCTTTTTGGTAAAAGGAAGGGTACACATCAATCAAAGTAACAAAATACTAATGATCTATGGGTCTATCTTGGACCCTAATATAATGCCCTTACATATTGACATTCAAATGATTGGAGATGTACTGTTGCCTTATTATAAGGGGAGTGACGGGGCAACCACAGTGTTGGAAACTCATGGAAGCTTAGGTCCTTGACCCAAAAACTAGATATATCTCACTACTAAAGAGATAATGAAATCCTCCATCCATCTTATACCAAACATGTTATATACATTGTTTAGACCTTATTACTATATATATATATATATATGGTCATTATATTTTATTTAATATTATCAATTAAGGAATTAAAAAATAAGAATGCTCTTAAGATGAAAGGAAATTGAATTGTTAGTGGAAGGAGAAAAATAAAAGAGGGTTCCAATAAAAGAAATAAAGATAGATAAAAAAAATAGTTGTCCCACAAAAGAGTCCATCCTTATAGGATAACCAACAACTATAAGTACCCCGCCAACTACCATCAGCTTTGGCGATGTTGTATTTTCATGCCCAAATCTACCTTATCAGCTATCTAATTATAATTAATTGTCCTTCTGAATATGATGGGAGGGATAACACCATTTACATGATATTGCTAGAAGTATCAGCAAAATTTATAAGCATGAATGGATATCAGCAACAAGTGTTGTCGTATATGTTAAGTATTATTATGTATCATATATTTTAATGCCTTTTTTGAATTTGTATAATTTTATAACTTCTTATATATATATATGAGTTATCAATTATTAATAAATATGTTTTATTATTGTCACTCATAGGTTGGTTGCTAGCCGTTTTATGGTAGAGGGGATGTTGTCCTCTAATGGTCTTATGTGTCCATACTATACATCTGACCGTACTATAATAAGTGATGGTACATACATAAACTATGTAGCAGATTATATCTTAAGTGATAGGTACAACATCAAGATTTATCTTATACCTCACCTTGTAGTGTAAAATTGGATTTTGTACTCCATCACCTTGTAGTGTAAAGTATATTTATTTTCTTCCCTTTGAAAATTTTCTGTTCCTTTTGTCATCACTCGTTCTGAGGGAAAATATTTAATTGAAATGTTAGTATACTTCTTATTTCATTAGCTTATGTATGTATATATTCTTCTTTAACTTCTCTTAGGTATATAAAGTTATAATATTATGTAATAAATTCATTTATTAGGACACTACAAAAGGTGTATATAAAGAGTGACAGAAATGGTGTGCCAAATCTAAGCAATCTTAAGTAGAGCCTGTAATGGTATGCAAAAAGAAAAACATCATATATTTTATGTCAATTCCAATTAATATCCAATATAACAACAAGCTAACTAAATTCATTTTATAGTATCCACAAATCAAAACAATAATAATCGTGGATACTATATTTGTAAAGCAATGGATCTCATACTCAAGAACAAATATGTGAACATAGATCCAAGCATATATGTTTTTCCCATATTTTTTCACTAATTAATCTATGGCATAAAAATTACTAACTGAATGATTGAATTGTATCAATTTGTAATCTTTATCAGTGGATATGCACGAGGCTAGAATATCCAAATGATTAAATTAATAAGTTAGAGATGAATGGGTCAAGTTTGTCTGCTCACACACTCAGTATTAGAGATGAATGTACATGTATGTTCTAGTATATATCTTATATGTCTTATATTCTTCTATGCAATTAGAGATTCATATGCATGTATGCAAGTGTTCATTACTTGTTGATATAAAGTTAGATTTTGTGATCTATGAACTTTGACTTTGAAGCATAGAACTACCAACTTATGGTACATCTATTAATTTCCATTCCTAAGAGGAATATATGCATGAATTAGTGTTTTTTGACACATTATAGATTTGGTAAATATTCCAACATACAACTATGTATATGGGTCAGAATAAAACTACACAATTTAAAAATAAAATACATTTTAATAATGATTCTTTTATAAACTAATATTAAGATCCTAACCTATTATATATTTCTTATGCTTTTAAAAATAGTTTTAACCAAAACCTTTGTTAAAACTAGGTTTTAATAACTGTAATGAGAAATAAGCATTGATAAATGGTGAATTAAATTCTTATTATATACTAATTAGGGTTTGATTAATAAGTAATTGTATATTTATTGTTAACATGTACCCTTTAATAACAATTTTGGGAGAAATTTTCCATTAAAGCATGAATTTAATTATGATTATTAATTATTTATGTTTTAAATTAATACTTTATTGGGATTTAGTTAGGATTTTTTAGGATTTTGTGGTTATTAAACTGTTTATTTTAATAATGGTTTTTGGGTCAATCACTATTAGGACATGAACTTTGACCAAATTTTGGTTGATTTTTTTAAGATTTTTTATGATGCTTATTGAATCATTATTAAAGCTTTAATAATGCATGATTCAATGACAGTTGAAGACCGTTATCAAAACTCTTTCAAAACTATTATCAAAATCCATTTATGAGGTATTAATTTAAAATAAATATAAGCCAACTATCTTGCATGTTAGGGAGATTTTTGGGACAAGGTTGTGTTCAACTTGGCTTCATCACTTTTGTCCACTTTAAAAACTTTAGGTATTTTAATTATAACCTTCTCATCCAACCTTGGTATAAGATGATTCAAAATGCATTAGATATACCACTTTGATCCTCAACATGTTTCCATGCTATTATTGGATCATGGCTAAAAATTTTAGTCTTCATAAGCATACACTCTTTTGTTTGTCAAGCCATACATTGTTAATCCATTTTTTGCTTGTATTTCTCTCAAAGACACATTGTTTTAGCTTTATTTTTTCATGATTGATCTCAAATAATTATTGATGGTTTAAAAATGGTTAAATTTTCCTCTTTAAAAGAAAAATATACATAAATGAGAGAATTTATAACATTATAAAAATTGGGTATAAAATGTACTTGTCAATATTTCTCATGTACTTAACTTCAATATGATACCTTTTCTTATAACTTGGTAGTGTGTAGATTCTATTGTCCTAATCTAATGAATGCCTTAATATTTTCCCCTTATCCTTTTAGTAGAGTAGAGGCAAGGATATGAAAACATGGTGTGCATAACTACTGATCCTTTTCCTTTAACTTGACATAGCTTCTGCCTTGCCCTCACAAGTTCCCTCCCATTCATGGGGTTTTACCAATGGATAAAGGCAACTAAGACCACATAGGGTCCCTTAACCCCACATGGTTTCTTGATTATTTAGGATATATATGTAGAGTGGTATCATTTACCTTCTTATGTGATGTATAGGTTGAGTAGTATCATTTAGCTTTTATTTTGGTGTTGGTTGAAGTACCTCAATCAATATACATGTCATTTAACTAAATTTGTTTCAATTCTAATACTAACAAGCACAAGAAACTTGCACAACATATTTTTGAGACTTTATATTGGAATATATTTACTAAATATTAATATATATCCATTTTTTATCTCACCCTTTTTAAAAAAAATGTTTGTCTCAACCTTATAGTTTGTAGATTTCTTAATTAGTAAATAAATATTATATATATTACTATCTTAAATCTTTTTAAATACTACCCTAATTATTTACTATATGTATAATATATCTAATATTATTATTTATAAAATTAATTATATATCATAATTGATTATTGTTTTCTTGTACCCAAATTTAAATTGACGGTGCTAGTTAAATAGTTATATAACAAATTAGTATGGTTTATTAAGTATATATGACTTGATATTTTTTTAATGATGTACTAATACAAAAATTAGGAAACTTTATATGAAAATTGATTTATGTACTATTATATATAATATTAGACATGTTATTATAACTATTGTTATTTATATATTATTAGATACAATTTTTTCATACATGGGAACCTCATAAATGTGAATCCTAGCTTCCTCCTTCTGGCCATGCCATTTCCAAAGCCAAGACTTTAGAGATTTTCTATGAGCAAGAGAGACTTCATTTTCATCATCTAATGATTTATTACCCTTGGTTTTGTCTTCCTTTCTTTCATCACATGCAAGATGGTCATCTCTTTTGTTTATACAGTGTCTAGCTTCTCACGGTCTGATCTATCACGTACCGACTAGTTTTCGATTCTCATTCATTATTAATTCGAATGAACAATGGTTATCATCCACTTTTACCTCCAAGCTAACCTTCTTCAAATTTGAAAACCCATGCTCATTAATCTTCCTTTGACAGGCAGCAGCGTATAGATTGTCCTCAGTCAAATGTCCATCACCATGTTTATCCACATCACCAACCTCTTCTAGATTAATCGATCCCTTTTCCCCAACGGTGACGTCTCTTTTTGTGTTTTGTTTAAAGTAGTAATAATTAATGTGGCACAACCCTATCCCATTGGAAACTAGATTGTTTCACAAGAACGGGGTTTTTATTATGAAGGCCTTATATTATATCTACCTATCTGGTATTGTTGAGTTTGTGGCTTAAATCTTATGGTTATGGAAGTTTTTAATGTGAAGTTGAAGTAACCGAAGAGTTGACTACAAAATTAATTAATAGTATTTACTACCATTAATGAAGAGTTTAAAACCTACGGTTATGGAAGACTTAAATATGAAGCTAAAGTAACCGAAGACTTTACTACTAAATTAATTGGTAGTATTAACTTCCATTAATGAAGAGTTACAGTTTTTAATCTCCATCAATTATCAGTTTTTAGGGTTTTCTTTTGAATACTACATATATGTATTCTTTGGCCCTTTCTCAAATTATGACTCACAATATCCATCATAGTTCCACACACATTTTATTTACTTTTCCCTTTGAGAGTTAGAATAATTGAGAGTGATAGATCTCTACAATCCTCTATTCAATTGAGGATTTTTTGTATTCTTTCTCTACATATTAAAATTATCCTTACTCGTAATCGTTCATGGATGTAGCCCACATTGGGTGAACCATGTAAAATTGTGTGTTCTTTTATTTTTCGCATTATTTGTGTTTATGGTTTAAATTAAATTGATCCTGCACTTCTCTCCTTGAATAGATCATGAAGTCACTTCTACATATCGCCTTTATTTTTACCCTCACAAGTGGTATCAGAGCTTTAGGTTCATGATGTTTTCTAAATTCGAGATCGAGAAGTTTGATGGAAAGATCAACTTTAGTATCTAGAGGGTCCAAATGAAAGTAGTGTTGACCTAGAATAGATTGAAGAAGGCTCTAGATGGCAAATCTAAGAAGACCGCGACTATGATGTATGAGCAATGGGATGAATTAGATGAGAAGGCGCTATCAACAATCAAATTGTCTCTATCAAAGGAGGTTCTTGGTGAGGTTGTTCATGAGACTACTGCATCTTCCTTATGGCTCAAGCTTGAATAGCTTTATGTTACAAAGAGTTTAGCGAACAAGATTCGTCTCAAGAATGTTTATATACTCTGCGTATAATTGAAGGTACTCCTATTCAATCCCATCTAGATGAATTTAATTCAATTATTATTGATCTTGAGAATCTAGATGTGAAAATTGATGATGAGGATAAAGCTATTTTATTGGTCGTCTCTTTAGCATCTACCTTTAAACACTTCAAGGAAATTATGTTATATCGTAATTCTGATACACTTACCTTTGAGGATGTTAAATCTAATTTTCTCTCAAAAGATAAATTTTATCTTAAATTTTGTTCTGATGATAAAGCTAAAGGCTTATCTATTAGAGGTAGATTTAATGATCGTGGTAGTAAAAATAAGAAAAAATCTCCGTTTAAATCTAGAGGACGTAATTCCAATGTGACTTGTAGACATTGCAAGAAATTTGGGCATGAGATTCTGACTACTATAAATTGAAAAATAAGAAAGATAAGGAGGATAAAGGAACACCACTGAAAAGTTATAGTAATGTTGAAGCTGATACAGTTGTTGAAAATGATTTTGAGGGTGATGTACTGTTGACTATATTTGTTGATAAAAGGAGCCAGTCTGAGTGGGTTCTAGATTCTGGTTGTACCTATCATATGTGTTCCAATAGGGATTGGTTCACCACTTATGAGCAAGTTGATCATGGTGTTGTCTTGATGGGCAATGATGCCTAGTGCAAGGTTATTGGCATAGGTAATGTGCAGATCAAGGCCCATGACGGATGTATTAGGACACTGACCAATTTTAGGCATATTCCTAATTTAAAGCGTAATTTGATCTCTTTGGGCACCCTTTAGTCTCTTGGTTGCAAGTATTTAGCTGAAGGTGGAGTTCTAAAGATCTCCAAAGGTGCTCTTGTCCTAATGAAGGGAAACATACATGGCAGTCTCTATATCTTGCAGAGTTCTACAGTTACAAGTTTAGCTGTTGTATCCACATTTATGTTTGATGAAGGCCTCACTTAATTATGGCATATGCGTCTTGGCCATATAAGTGAGAAAGGTATGAATCTTTTGATCAAGTGTGGTCATCTAGGTAATGGTATAGGAAATTTAGAGTTTTATGAGCATTATGTTTTAGGGAAAAAGACAAAGGTCAGATTCTTTACCGCAACACACCATACTAAGGATATTCTAGATTATATCCATTCTAATTCATGGGGAACATCTAAGGTTCCTTACCTTGGAGGTAGGCACTATATAATGACTCTAATTAATGACTTCTCCCGAAAGGTTTGGGTTTATTTTCTATGCCACAATAATGAAGCCTTTCCTACTTTCAAGAAGTGAAAAGCTCTTGTTGAAAACCAAACAGGGAAAAAGGTGAAGAAGCTCAGGACAGATAATGGGTTAGAGTTCATTGAGACATATTTTAATAAGTTATGTTCAAATCATGGTTTTGCTAGATACAAGACTCTAGTTAAGAAGCCTCAACAAAAAGGAGTTGCAGAATGCATTAATCAGACTCTACTTGAGAGGGCAAGGTGCACGGTCTCTAATGTTGGATTGTAGAACAAACGTGAGTTTTGGGCTGAAGCTACTTCTTGTTACATCATAAATAGATCTCTACATACATCTATTGATTTCAGGATTCTAGAGGAAGTTTGGTCAGGTAATCCTGTTGATTACTCTATTCTTAGAGTTTTTGGATGTCTTGCATATATTCATATTAATCATGGTAAATTAGCTCCTTGAGCTATTAAATGCATTTTCTTAGGTTATGCTTCTGAGTCCAAGGGGTATAGGTTTTAGTGTCCCGACTCCAAAAAAAATTATTCTGAGTAGGGATGTAACTTTTAATGAGAATGCATTATTATCTTCTAGAAAAGAATCTACTATTTCCTCGCATGGTACAGGTGACCAGCATGGTACTAGTGAGAAGGTGGAGTTAGAATTGATGCCCATTAATTTAGATCAAAGTGCTCCCTCTTCCTTATCCACACAGTCTAGTAGTAATGTCAATGGTATTGACCATCTAACTCATACCACTAGTCCCATCCAGTAGCAACAAGTGGATGGTTATTCCATTTCTCGTGATAGGCCGAGGAGAAATATTCAAAGGCCCACTAGATATGTAGATGGAGATGGTGTTGGCTTGATTGCTTATGCTCTAACAGTTGCTGAAGAGATTACCGAAGGTGTTAAACATTCTTCTTATTATGAGGCTATATCCAGCCCTAATTCTTCTAAATGGCTAGTTTCCATGAATGAAGAAATTGAGAGTTTGCACAAGAATGGCACTTAGGAGTTAGTTGAGTTACTTAATGGTTGAAGAGCATTGAGCTGCATATGGATCTTTTAGTGGAAGGAAGGCATACCTGGGGTTGAAGATGCTAGATGGAAGGCACGCCTCGTTGTTAGAGGTTTCAGTCAGAAGGAAGGTATTGACTTTAATGAGGTATTCTCACCAGTTGTTTGTCGTACCTCCATTCAAGTTCTCCTTGCTTTTTTTGCTCTATTTGATCTTGAGTTAGAGCAATTAGATGTCAAGACAGCTTTCCTCCATGGAGAGTTGGAAGAGGAGATTTATATGCATCAATCTGAAGGTTTTATTGCTCCTAATAATGAGAATTGTGCCTGTTAGTTGAAGAGGTCCTTGTATGGTTTAAAGCAAGCTGCTAGACAATGGTATATGAGATTTGATTCTTTTATGGTTGGGAAAGGCTACACAAGAAGCAAGTTTGATAGTTGTGCTTATTTTAAAGAGTTTTAAAGGTAGATCCTTTGTTTATCTATTGCTTTATGTTGATGATATGTTGATTTCTTCCAAGGATAAGTTCTTAATCAACAAGTTGAAATCACAACTTAACAAGGAGTTCGAGATGAAAGATCTTGGTGCAGCTAGGAAGATTCTCGGCATGGAGATTATCGAAGATCGAAAGGTTGGGAAGTTAATTCTATCATATCATAAGTATATTAAGAAGGTGTTAGATAGATTCCATATGGGTAATTGTAAACCTATGTCTACACCTCTAACTACTCATTTCAGACTATCATCACAGTTTTGTCCAGAGTTCGAGGAAGAGAAGGAGCTAATGTCTAGCAATCCTTATTTGAGTGCAATTGGTAGTTTGATGTATGCTATAGTCTACACTAGACCTGATCTAGCTTATGCTATGAGTATGGTAAGCCGATTTATGCAAAACCCTGGTAAGGGTCATTGGAACGCAATCAAGTGGATTTTGTGTTATTTGAAGGGTTCCTTTGATATTAGTTTGGTGTTTGATAGGAACAGAGCACAAACCATTGATATTGTTGGTTTCGTTCTTTCTGATTATGCTGCTAACTTGGATAAATGTAGGTCTATTTCTATTTATTTCGTCACACTATCTTCTGGTACTATTAGTTGGAAAGCATCACTACAATCTATTACTACCTTGTCTACTATGGAAGAAGAGTATGTTGCAGCGACTGAAGTTGTAAAGGAGGCCATTTGGTTGCAAGGTCTCATTCTCAAGCTTGGTGTTGCACAATGTACTACTATTGTGTTCTCAGATAGTCAGAGTGCTATTTGTTTGACCAAGAACGATGCTTATCATTTGAAGACCAAACACATTGATGTCAGGTTCTATTTTATTAGAGACATTATTGCTGTAAGAGATGTTGTGGTGAAGAAAGTTTACACATCAGATAATCCTGCAAACATGCTTACAAAGCCACTACCTACTACTAAGTTTGAGCATTGCTTAGACTTAGTTGGTTATTGTAGCATATGATTACATTTTGAGGTTTATGATGATGATAAGTATTGTGGATTTGAGTCAAGGTGGAGATTGTTGAGTTTGTGCCTCAACTCTTATGGTTATGGAAGTCTTTAATGTGAAGTTGAAGTAACCGAAGAGTTTAATACAAAATTAATTAATAGTATTTACTACAATCAATGAAGAGTTTAAAACCTACGGTTATGGAAGACTTAAATATGAAGCTAAAGTAACTGAAGACTTTACTATAAAATTAATTGGTAGTATTAACAACCATCAATGGAGAGTTATAGTTTTTGATCTCTATCAATTATCAGTTTTTAGGTTTTTCGTTAGAAGACTACATATATGTAGTCTTTGGCCCTTTCTCAAAATATGACTCACAATATCCATTATAGTTCTACACATATTTTATTCACTATTCACTTTGAGAGTTAGAATAATTGAGAGTGATAGATCTCTATAATCCTCTATTCAATTGAGGATTTCTTGTATTCTTTCTCTACATAGTAAAATTGTATGTTCTTTTATTTTTTGCATTATTTGTGTTTATGGTTTAAATTAAATTGATCCCGCACTTCTCTCCTTGAATAGATCGTGAATTGTTTTCCGCACATCGCCTTTGTTTTTCCCCTTATAGGTATCAATTACTATATCAACTTTAGGCCTTTAGTTTTCTTAGTGTCACCATGCATGCACAGAAAACATATGTAGACTCCACAGACACAAATTGAGGTGATATCAAAATTTTCCATGCTCTATTCATGTGTGAGGATGCCTTACTTCTATGATATCCATTCCCACTCTCGGAGCGACTTCTACATGCACATGTTACCCTATTTTGTAACATGTCCATAGAATGTTGTATCAATATATAGTGGGTTGGTTTTAGGAATAAAAGGCTACCACTGTTTTGCTTTGGTTGTGGGCTTCTAGGACACGGGATAAAGGATTGCGAAGTGGCAAGAAACAACATGGTTTTACCCTAAGGGCTTCCCCGTTCTGTAGAAGAACTGAAATTTAAGGAATAAAGCATGGCCCATGGAAAAATGTATCCCCCTTGAAACAATGCCCTTATGAGTTGATGAGGGATCGAAATAATGCTGACCATAGAAAGGGAAATTCCAATGAGACTCAATACAAAGCATCACAATAACTTTTTTTTTTGGAAACTCAGATACTTTAGATAAGAAGGAAAGATAAAAGGGGGAACAAATTAATATTAGGGAGGTTCTAAAATAGGTACAAGGAGTGTTCATCATAAAGACCAAGAAGTAGTGTCGGTCAAGGAAATTTAGAAAAATAGGCATATAAAGAGATTTAGGGTCCACTATTGATTGAGTAGAAGCAAAGCTAAGGCTAAAGGACAGGGGGAATGTGGGACATCTTAATGAGAATGGCTCAAAATACCATGGATTATATGCACTAGTATTTTAGGTGGGAGTAGTAGAATCGCCTAATGCAAACAAATGGAAAAAATATTAAAAGAATAAACAAGGTGAAAAGAATAATATGATTTTAGATTATAATCCAACGTTTGACTTATATTTGAAAAATACAAATTGTGGGTTATTATATAAGTTAAAATAGTATAAAATTAATCAACTTATGTTTCAAGTATTTGGGTGTAATATGTTTAATTAGATGTGAGACTATGTCTAAAGACATTAGGAGTTTGGAGTACTAGGTTATTGATGGATCAAACTAAAATGACCTGATAGATCACAAGTAAATCATCTATACATATAGTCATGGTCCCAGGGTCCCACATACTTTGTTTTAATTGATTCCTATCAGTCATTGGAGACAAGTGTGTACATGCGTGATCTAGAAGACTATAGTACCACCCATTAAGAGCTCACCAGACATTCGACAGTAATTCAATCAATCATTGCTACGGATTCAGGTACACTTCCATATCTATTTTGTTTATTACTTTTTATGAATCAATATTTGATCCTATTAGATAAATTCCATTAATTGTTAACAGAGCCTATATGCTCTATTCATCATGATCCAATTTTATGTTACTTATTTAGTATCATTATTAAATTAGATCTGTTTTATATTTGGTTTTGATTTTTAATCACTCTTATTCAATTAGATACATGGATTAATTTCTTTACTATTTATTGTCTTCTTCGATCTATTATCAGCTGGTCCACTTTGGTCTTTTGATTGATGTTATTGAGTTAGTGGCACCATATCCATTCAAACTGTACCAACATTACTTTTATCTAGTTTAGTAATTGAAATTACATATCTAATTTATTTTCTCTGTTGGTCCTATTTCTTTGGAAATTTTTTTGGTTAGATCTAGTCTTACCACATCAAATTCTTTGGTTTCCAGCAATTGGTAGTAGGGAAGCTAGTGTTAGATGGATTTGGTTGGTTGTTATGCTAATTGTCATTATGTTAGCTTCTATCGGTGATGGCGTTGCGGTAGTCGCAGTTGTGGTTTAAGGAAAGTTAGTGCCATATTTGGTTGTTTTGGTAGTCAAATGGTAGTTGCAGCTCTACTTTTACCGTGTATAAAGTACAAAGTGGCATTTCTTCTTTAACTTTATTTTTTTTAGCAAAATAAATATGGAAAGGAGGGTGGATTGGAGAATTAACACACAGGTAACAATTGGTTTTCCAACTAGTAAAATTCTATGGTTGGCATAAGGGTATGACTAAACCATTAAAATATAATATTTTAATTAAGAGTGGCATTAAATATTATAATGTACAAGTTAAAGATTGGTGATTAGAGTGTTGATCATTATATAGACTAATTGATCATTATATTTTATGCTAATTATTATAGTAGTGTTAGTTTTTTTATTAGCATATCAAGTTAGATTTAATGTCTTATTATTATTATTATGGATACAAAATATGAATAATGTTGGTCTTAAGGTTTTAAATTGTTAAAGCATATTAAGCAATCAATTGATTTAAATAAATAGCTATCTAATATTTGTAGATAAATTTGTTGACACAACATGTATCCAAAGCAACCTCTTTTGTGAAGACTAGTTTATTGAAACTATTGAATGTTAGTGTATATGTTTATTCATGCAGGTATTTAGTTGGCCCAAAGGAAGGTCAGTATTTGGAAAAATTTCATATGCACCTACAGTGATAAGTACGTGATTATTATTTGGTTGCTATATGGATACTAAGTTAATCTAAATATGAGCTTATTATCTAACATGCCTTGTTATAATTATTTGATCACTACTAAAAAGTTATCACTCATTGTTAATATTATTGTCTAATGAATTAATGTTTATGTTGTGATAATATCTTGTGATGGGAGTCCCATTTTTTCAAATTATTGATGCATATTTATGTATATTGATGTGAGAATACAGTTTTTTTACTTTATTTTCTATATAGTTTGTATAACTTCAAGGAATAAAAGAGAATAGTTCAGTTATTCTTAGCTATGTGGGTCTAGACCTTATGATCACCATTGGATGACCTACTCCTTGTAAGCCTAAAAGTTCAACCAATGGTAAATGGAACTTTGAGAAGTGAGATTGACCAAATGTCATAAGTCTTATGACCATTAAGAGCAACACTTTGGAAGTCTTTAGATGTAGAGTGTTAAATGATGACACTAATATTAAAGAGTTCCTTGCCAAAAAATCTAAGAATGAAATAAGCATATTTTTGTAAAGCTTGATTTCAATTACGCTAAAAGGCAAATGGAACATAAGGGAGTTCATCATTGAGATGTCTCAAATTGCTTCAAAATTTAAGTCTCTAAATATTTAGTTATCAAATGACTTGCTCATACATTTTTTACTAATTTGGCTTCTTACACAATTCAGTTAGTCAAAAGTCAATAATTTATAATAAGAGATATTATCTCTTAGAAGGTTTATTTCATATTAAGTGCAAGAGGAAGAAATATTGAAGCAAATTAGGGAATAAAGTACAAATTTGGTTACCAACCCTAAGGATAAGGACAAGAAAGAAGAATAAGATCATAAAGCTGCTCATAAGGGTCTAGACCAATTGAAACAATGTATGGAAACTGATAGTCGTTTCCTTTACACACGGTTTAGATTTATAATGAATAATTATACAAAATACTACATTTAGCGTGTAAAGAATGAACAATCCTTTTTTTCTCTTTTTATGAGGTTAATTCCACATTGGTACCTAGAAAAAATTATTATTAGTAGACTTAAGTGTAACTACTCATATAAATGTTTATATGTGAGGTTACTTGAGCTATCGAAATCTAAATAATGGTGAAAGATACATTAATGTAGGTAATGGATCATCAGTAGAAGTTTAAGTTATAATAATTTTAGGTTATTATTGAGAATTATATATTATTTGAATTTGAAATACACTTCGATTGTATTGTTCTTTAGATGAAATTATGTTCCCATATTGGGTTTATGCAAATATCATTATTCATATAGACATAATTAGCATTATCTTTCATTAAATTCTTATATTATCGATGACGGTTTATTATGTGTATTCAATAACCTATAGATGCTTTATATTATTTCTTCATATAATGAAACCTTGCAAATGGAATGATCATCATCTATAGTACCACCATGTATGGTGTAGCTAAAATATGAAATGTGACCCCTAAAGATATGGTGAGTATGTTTAAACATCATGCATTACTGGAAAGATAGTTAATTATTTTCTTAATAAAGTACAAAGTAAAGTAACTAACAAAAAACCTTGTGAGATTTAAAAAACTTTCAAATTTAGAGATGTCCTAACAAGAAAAGGTCTTACATGCTATATGGAAGGACATTAGGTTCTAAAGGATTGACTAGCTGCGTTATTGTTTATTTGGAGCGATTTAGAAGCATCACAATGTTATAATCCCACACTTAATTGAAATTTCATATGAAAACTATAACATATATTGAGGATGTTGAGCTTTGGGGGAAGATATATTGTTAGGAACATAGGCTTTTAGGAGGAATCACTTTTGAATTCTACTATAGCCTATGATGATGTACATTTTTCTATAATGTCATTAATTAAGAAGAAATTTATGAACCTTAATAAGATAATGTTGAAAAATTCCTTGTATAGAAGAAAAAGTTCAACAACTTCAAGAACTAAAGATATCCATTAGATAAATGAGAAACGCTACTATGGATTATTATTTCTCTATGAATATGAGGAAATAATGGAATATTGGGAAGTGACCCAATCACCTTCCATTAGGCCTTATTTAAATCTAATTCTCAAAAGTGAATTTAAATCATGAATGAGCACTATAAGTGTATGCGATACACTAAAGTATAATATATTATCTCATTACTATACAGTTTGAGTCCTACTAGTTAATGTCAAATGGGATTCAAAAGGTAATGCAAAAAGATATAAAGGTTGACTTATAGTAGAAGACTTTACTCAAAAGGAGGTCACTATTTTCAATAGAATTTTTCTTTGATTTATTAAAAAGTCTCTTTTAGTATCATGACTATTATTGCATATATTTACTTTAAGCATCATCAAATGGATGTAAAGATAGTGTTTCTCGATGGTAACATGAATGAAACTATACATATGGTGCAAATCTAAGATGTCCATCAATGTGCTCAAGCAAGTTTTCTGTCATTAATATCACACATTACATTAGGTAATTATCGCATTTGGTTTGAGTTAAATGTTGTAGGTAATGATGGGTATCTCAAGTTCTAAGGGAATAAGTATATTTTTAAGATATCACATGTTTTTTACACATTGCTTGAAGCTAATGATATAAACATATTATGTATCAAGAATTTGGATACAATGAGACACTATCGGTATATTTTGGAATTATCATGAAAGAACTATATCAATAAGGAGGATTGAAAACCATGTGACACCCCTATTGCTAAAGGAGACCAATTTAGTTTCAATAAGTGTCCTAAAAGTAACCTTGAAGTTAAAGATATATAAAGGATTCCATGCACATTGGCTATTAGGAATCTTATGTGCGCTCAAGTTTGTGCATGTTCAGACACACCATTCATTTTTAGAGTGTTAGGTAGATATTTACATGTCCTTGGTATGGATCATTAGGTGCAACCGAGGGGGTTATTAGATATTTATAAAAAACATAAGACATAAGGTTGCATGTTCACGTATAGACCGGCATATTGGTTAGATATCATATAGTATTCTAATTTGATTTAGTTGGATGTCACCATAGTATTAGATCTACTTTAGACTACCTTTATCTATTTACATTATAGAAGAAGAATTTGTAACACGTTGGCATATGGTCATGTAATATAACTGTAGAATTTTTTCATAGTTTTGCATATAATGGATGATATTAGACTAATGCTCATGTTTTTATATGATAATAAATTGGCAATATAGTATTTCTATAAAAATGGGAACTTGATTAAGTCTATGT
This sequence comes from Tamarix austromongolica, assembly GCA_039764185.1. Classification (NCBI taxonomy): domain Eukaryota; kingdom Viridiplantae; phylum Streptophyta; class Magnoliopsida; order Caryophyllales; family Tamaricaceae; genus Tamarix; species Tamarix austromongolica. The sequence continues at coordinate 104,948,461 of CM077809.1, read as the reverse complement.
ATATTGACAAAAAAGTTTCTATTTTTTAAATAAATAGTTTAGAGTGTATAAGTGTCTATCAAACACATGTGTATAAACCCCATCATTTTGGATCCACTTACTATAGATGTTTCACCAATTTGGTTTCATGTGCATATTTCTCTTATGCATGCTTCACCTCATAAGGATTTTTATATTTAGTGGTTTTATGTTCTTTTGATATAGACTCACTTTGATTATTATGTTATTTCATAGTTAATTTCTATGCACAATAAGGTTTTAATGTTAATCACACTTTTATAACAATAGATTTTGATCTCACTAAGGAACAAGGTAGACTAGTTGTAAATAGGCATGATAAGATCACATTCCATGAATTTTCAATGCTACACTATCCCATCTTGATCCATATCATTTATCTATATTAACATACATGGCTATTAAGGGTTTATTTATGAATGGTTTAGTTATATCACCATATATAACTATTGATCCATGCCAGATCTTGTTCCTACGTTGGTGTGATTGATGGAAGATATTGATCATAGGCATATTTTTATAACAATAAAAATATTGAGCTCATTAAGTTCTTTTATAATTTATATGTATAAGGTCACATATATAGCCAATGTGGCATTTTGTTGGATTATCATCCAATGTTGGGCTTATATGTGAAGAATATGAATGGGAAGTTATTATCTGAGTTAAGCCCATATTAAATCGATCAACTTAAGTGTAAAGTATTTAGGATTAATATGTCTAATCGGATATAGACCTATATGTATAAAGATATTGGGATTTATGTGTATGATATGGAAGACCACAGTACCATCCGTTGAGATCTTGCCAAATATTTTTTTGATTATTCAATCAATTCTTACTGTGGATTCAAGTATGCTTCTACATATCTATTCTAATTATTATTCTTGATGAATCAAATTTTGATCTTATCTTATAAATTCCATCATATGACAACTAGGGCAACAAAGCGTAGCGAGAAGGAGATATTTAGCCCTATCCTTATGGAAAGATTGAGCAAGATATATAAAACTTAATTAAATTTTGTTAAAGAGCTCAAAGAACTAGTGGACAAGATGATATATCCCGCTTGACATAGTGATGGACTTATTGAGCTAAAATTATTGGGCCCGGGGAATGATTCTACAATCCATACACTTCACAAGATAATTATGGATTATAGACCTACATGTATCTTCTTATGTGAAACTAAGTTAAGGAGTAGAGACATGGAAAAGCTTTGATATAGTTTGGGGGTGCTACAATGGAATTAAAGTTTATAGTCAAGGTTTTTTGGGTGGCTTAGCTCTCATGCAGAATAACTCGGTTGATTTCATCTTCCTTTCCTATTTAGTATATCATATTGATGTAAAATTAGGACTTTTTGGATAGAAGAATTAGTGGAGGGCCACATGCATATATAGACGGGCACATAAAGAGCATAAAAAGTACACTTGAGATTTGATAAGAGTGCTAAATTCACAACATAATTTACATAGGTTACTTTATGGGGATTTTAATGAAGTTCTATGGAGCATGAATAAACAAGGAGCAAACCTAAAAACTTTTAATAAATGGATGCTTATGAGGAGTGTTTACATATGAATGGAATTGTTGATCTAGGATTTTAGGGTGATTGTTTCAATTGGACCAACGAGCAACAAAATGGGGATTGTAGTTTTGAACGATTAGACTAATTCAGCACTACAACATATTGGGTTTACTTGCGTAGGGGATATTAACTGGCTCATTTTCCTCAAAAGTCATTATATCATAATGCCATCCTTCTCTTTCTAAATATAGCATCTAACTAGTGTCAGTATATAAGGAGGAGAACGATAACCTTCATATATGAGAAGTTTAGGGCTCTCCAAGAAGAATGTGAGAGGTTTCTTATAGAAGCTTGGAACTTTATATTGAACATTAATAGCACGGAAGATATAGTGGGTAAGATTTATAGTTGTGCTAAGGATATTAGAAAAAGGGATTCTAACACCTATGGAAACATAAATGATAGGTTAAAAAGTTAGAAGGAAATTTAAGAGAAAGAAGGGAAAATAACTTAGGAACAAAACAACACCCATCTAAGAAAATTGTACACGGAGTTAGAAAAAATACAATGGTATGAAGTAAATATTTAGAGATAATGGTCTAGAGTAGGTGACATAAACTATGGAGATAAAAAAATTATTTTAATCAAAATTCTAATTATTGAAGACACACAAATCACATTTGGAAGATTAGAGACAAGATTGGGGTGATTCAGGAGGATGCAAACATGATTATCACTATAATCTTTTTTGTTATGATACTTTCTCTTTATCTAACCCACCTATGGAGGAGGAGGATCTCTTTGAATTAGGACCTCACCTCTTATCATACTTTATAAGGTTTCTCATCTAAGATTTCAAAATAGAGGAGATCCTAACTTCTCTTTTTCAAATGCACCCCTTTTAAGCATTAGGTTAAGATGATTTGTTTGCTTTCTTTTACTAAAGTGTTTTGGCACATTATTGGTGATGATGTTACACCTCGTGTTTTCTCCTTTTTACAAACTTGTTCGACATCTTACAAACTTAACCATTCAAACATTACCTTTATTCCCCAAAATACCAACCTCTCCACAACTGGACCCATTTCTATATAACACCATCTATGAAAATATCACCAAATGCCTCGCCAACAAACTTAAGATTGTTCTTCCAACCATCATCCACAAATCCCAATTTTTCTTCCTTAAAAATTGATCCATAACTGATATTACACTGGTTACCTTTGAGAATTTTTATTTTATGAAAAGAAAATGAAAGATAAGAGAAGTTGTATGGCTTTGAATATGGATATGGAATATTCCTATGACAAGGTTCACCAAAACTACAAATACCATGAAAACAGGAAATAATAACGGGACATTAATAACGGTGGTTTGAAAACCGTTGCCAAACATGTGAAAATTAATGCATAGGATATTTTTTATAGTGGTTATAGTTTAAAACCGTTATTAAAAATCCAACGCTAAAATTTACATGGTAGTTTTAATAACGGTATACAAAAAACTGTTATTAAAGATGTTTTAATAACAGTTTCTATGAGAACTGTTGCTAAAAGCTCTACTTATTTTAATAACGGTTCCTACAAGAAATGTTTTTAAAACCCCATGTTCCACCTTTTATTTTGTTCAGTTCTGTTTCGTGCCAAAAATTTCAGACTCTGCACCTTCCCTCTCTTACTCTCCTTCTCTTTAAAACCCTCGCACCACTACACCGTGCACCACCACTCCAGCTCCTCTCAAGTTAGGGAAACCACCACTTGTTCTCTTTCACACCACCAACTCTCCTCTTCCTTACACCACACCTTTACCATTCTCGGCTTTAATGTGCTATCCTTCTTATGCACCTAGCCAGCACTTCTTCCTTCTTCCTCTGTCGTGTTCGTAGGTGGTCGCCACTCTCCTTTTACGTATGTTTTTGTTCTTCCGCTCGTAGATTTTTCTCTTCTTATATATATATATATATATATATATATATATATATATATATATATATATATATATATATATATATAATGCATGCATGTTGATATAGGGTTGCGTTGTTTATTACAAAAAAAAAATTGTAGTTTGTCATTGAAAATTCTGTTGGCGAAAAATTTTGTTGTTCGTTGTTGAATTTGTAGTGGTATTGTTATATATTAACAAATACATGTGTTGGCCAAGACCTTTACATATATATATATATATATATATATATATATATATATATATATATATAACATGTATGAGTGTAGAATTACGAAGCTAGAGAAATAAAATACTTCAAATTATTAGTAATGGCACTCATAAAAACTATACACACACACACACACACATTTTCATTAATAAGTATAGGACACTATAAGATATAAGAAATTTCATACAATGAAATGAAAATATATTTTACATATGCACATCATTAAATGAAAATTTCAATGAGAGATGCATATGTTAATGATTTTTATTTGATGAGGATTAAATAGATATAGAAAATAAAGAATATATAAAAGTGAATAATTAAGTTAATAGAAATAATTATGTATAATAATAATAATAATAATAATAATTTTTAATAATATTATTATTATTAATATAGGATTTATTACGGTTTAATTATAGTTAGATAGGTTTATGATTAGGGTTTATTAGGTTTAGGGTTAGTTTTTATTATAATTTATTAGGGTTTAGTGTTTATTATACTAAATATGAAAGTAAATAATTAAATAGAGAGAAATAATTGTCTATAATAATAACAATAATAATAATATAGGATTTATTAGGGTTTAATTATAATTAGCTAGGTTTAGGATTAGGGTTTTATGAGGTTTAGGATTAGGTTTTATTATAATTTATTTGGGTTAGGGTCAGGGTTAGGGTTAGGTGTAGGTTTTTGGTTTGGTCAGGGTTAAGATTAGGGTTTATCATTTATTATACTAAATATAAAAGGAAAAATTAAATAAAAAGGAATAATTATGTGTAATAATAAAAATATAGGATTTATTAGGGTTTAATTATAGTTAGCTAGGTTTAGAATCATTATCTTATGAGGTTTAGGGTTAGTTTTTATTATAATTTATTAAGGTTAGGGTTAGGGTTTAGCGTTTATTATACTAAATATAAAATTAAATATTAAATAGAGAGGAATAATTGTGTATAATAATAATAATAATAATAATAATAATAATAATAATAATATAGGATTTATTAGGGTTTAATTATTAGTAGATAGGTTTAGGATCATTATCTTATGAGGTTTAGGATTAGTTTTTATTATAATTTATTAGGGTTAGGGTTAAGGTTTAGCGTTTGTTAAATATCTACTTGATTTTACTATGCGTAGCTTGAATGATTTGATTAGAGTTTGATGCTCGACCAGTTTGTTAAATATATAATTAAAGATTATTTCCTTATTTAAATAGTTTAATGTTATTAGTTTACATAGTTGGTTAAGATTTGGTAGAATATATTTATGATTTGTCTAGCTAGTTGAAGATGAGTTTATATATTTTGTAATTTAGATCTTTTCAAGAGCAACCTTGATGATAAAATTTAGTGGTTCTCATTTGTAGGTAGTGAGATGACATACCCTCCACCATATCCATACATGGGTCCACATGTAGATCTATGGACTCATGTCATATGGTTATACAACGAGCTAGGTCGGTTGTATGCTAGTGGCTCATCCTATCACCCCTTCCATTTCAAATCATATCACCTACTGTTGACCCTACCTCAGGTAGAGCCATGGGCGTTCGCTACATCTATTTTTTGTATTGGTTTTTCCACCACACTGATGCACCACACCGGAGATTTATTGAGGGTGGGGTGTTTATTAGAGAGTATGAGAGGATATCGAAAGAGCTTATGGTAATTGATGGTGAGTGGAGGTTTCGTCATAGCATACCTTTGAGTATCCATCTCAGTTACCATAGAGTATCTATGAGTAGACTCTCTAGCAATGATGTTAAGGATTAGATGATATATCGTGATGAGTAGACTTTTAGAGCTATAGTTATTAATCTGGCTTGACGAGCTACCGTGGATTTAGTTTTACAGTTATGAGTTTTTGTTTTTTTAGGTGTTTGAGCTTTAGCAACCTTTTGATATATATAGTGCTTCTATTACTTTAATCCCGTAGTATGTATATATTTTTTAATTTGAATAATTGTACAATGTTTTGCTATGTATGTATGTATATATTTATATATGAACTCTTTCTATGTATGAGCAGTTTGAGTATTAATATCTTTTTAGAAACGTGTTAGCATATTTTGTATATATATATATACACACACACACACAGAATAGCATGATACATTTGAGATTAATTCTTTCTAAGAATGAGTAATTTGTGAATTATTAAACTAATAATTCAAGTGATTTGTAATAATTACTTTTGCATAGGATACATCTAGATTGAAAAACTATGGAACAGAAATGGTTGTCTACAAATCATCTGTCTAGAGAATATAATGAAGGAGTGGAATTTTTCATCAAGTTTTCAGTTGAACATGCTCAGAACTCTAGTAGAATAGTCCATCATTGTTTGAACCATGCTTATATTCAGCGTGTCAACACTAATGATTTGAGAGATCATTTGTTTTTGTATGGAATTGATACCAGTTACACTTGTTGGATATGGCATGGGAAAATAGAGTCTAAATATGATAATGACATATGACGATGTTAGGAGGGAAAGTAGTGGATCATCATTTGAGAACTATAAGGGACATTTGTTAGAGGAGATGACTCAAAAGGTTGAGGAAAGTGTTCAGGATTGCCCAAAAATGTTCAAGAAGTTATTAAATGACTCAGATAAACCTTTGTATGATGATTATAAGGCATTTACTCAATTATCCACTACTTTAAGGTTTTACAACTTAAAAGCATGTAATGGATGGAGTGATAAGAGTTTCATGGAATTATTGACACTTGAAGAGGATATGCTTCCTAATGACAACATTCTACCCGATTGTACCTATAAAGCAAAGAAAATTATATCCTCTATGGGCATGAGTTATGAGAAGATACATACATGCCCAAATGATTATATTTTATATCACAATGACAATGCATCTTTGCATAGTTGTCCTAATCCTAAATGCAAAGCACCATGATACAAGAAGAACAAGGTGTCTGCTAAGGTGTTGTGGTATTTTCCTATAATACCAATATTAATATGGATGTTTAATGATGTTGAAGATGCTATGGCCCTAAGATGGCATGCTGATGAGAAGATAGATGAAGGGCTTCTTAGACATCCATCTGACTCTCCATAATGGATGACGATTGATGGCTTATTTCCTGAATTCTATAAAGAATTAAGAAATGTGTGCCTTGTGCTTTCTACGGATGGAATGAATTTGCATGATCAAGCACCAACAATTTATGGCCGGTGATTTAGGTTATATACAATCTACCTCTATGGCTTTATATGAAGCGCAAGTATATGATGTTGTCTTTACTCATTTCGGGGCCAAACCAACCTAGGAATGATATTGATTTTTTTTGGCACCTTTGATAGATGATTTGAAGTTCTTGTGAGGCATGGGCGTTGAAGTATTTGATGCATATAGTGAATAAAATTTCACTTTGAGAGCAAAGTTATTCTATAATATAAATGATTTTTTGGCGTATGGCAACTTGTCAAGTTATAGTGTGAAAGGCCATTATGCATGTCCGATATATGAGGAGAATACTTCATTTGTTCAGCTAACACATGGCTGGAAGACTATCTTCCTTAGGCATCATAGGTTTTTACCCAAGAATTATCATTATCGTAGGCAAAGAAAAGCATTCAATGGCTTTCAAGAAGAAGGGAAGGAACCAATCCGGTTGACGGGTGGACAAGTGTAGATGAAGAAGAAACATTTGAGTGTCAAGTTTGGGAAGAAGAATAAAGATAAGCCTCTATTAATTTGGTGGAAGAAGATATCAATATTCTTCGACCTTCCTTATTGGGAATCTCTGTACGTGGGACATGCCCTTGATGCGATGCATATTAAGAAAAATATATGTGACAGTCTTGTTAGTACATTACTTAATGTTCCACGCAAAACTAAAAATGGCGTCAATGCTCGAATGGATATGGAAGAAACGGGTGTTAGATAAGAACTAGCATCGTGAAACAATGGAACAGGAACATATTTACCACCGGCATGTCATACTCTTTTTAGAAAAGAGAAAATTTTATTTTGTGAATTCTTTCATAGTGTCAAGGTTCTGGAAGGGTATTCTTCAAATGTTAGAAGGCTCGTGTCGATGAAAGAGTTGAAATTAATTAACATGAAGTCTCATGATTGTTATATTTTGATGCAACACTTGTTGCCGATAGCTATACGTGGAATTTTGTCAAAGCATGTTCGAATTTCTATCACAAGGCTTTGTTGGTTCTTTAACGCCGCCTTCTCTAAAGTCATACATCCTAATAATTTCGATGCCTTACAAAGAGGGATTGTGATTACTTTATACCAGCTTGAAATGTATTTTTCACCTCATTCTTCGACATTATGATACATCTAACTGTTCATTAAGTTTATGAGATAAAAATGCTAGGACCTATTTATAGGCATTAGATGTACCCCTTTGAACAGTTTATACAGTTGATAAAAGGTTATGTGAAGAATTGATATCAACCAGAAGGATGTATTGTTGAGAGTTACCTTGTGGAAGAGATAACTGAGTTTTGCACAAAGTACTTATCAAATGCTAAAGCTCTTGGCATTTCTAAGTCTCGACATGCAGGCAAAATTGAAGGATAGGGTATTAGGGGCAAACAATTTGGGAGTGTAGACCCTGACATGTTTCGTAAATCACATCTATATGTATTACACAACAATGATGATGTTCAGCCATATATTGAAGATGTAACACCCCCAAAATTCACTACTGAAAAATTTCGATAATTTAAAGGAAAATAGCAGAAGCAAATTAATAAAACGTGAACTTTGGGAGTATTACCGCCACACTTAGTACCAGACCGGTTCACTCATACCGTTTCGGTACCAAGTGCTAAGGCTAAGAAAATGAAATACAGCTTGAAAGAAATTCAACACACACAAATCAGAGTAGCGCATCAAATAGTTTACAAGAATAACATCTACCAAGAATGGTTACTTAAACAGCATTAAAACTAGGAGTTTAAAAGAGACAAAAGGAAACCCTAACGATACCGGATGACTCCTTACTCTCTTTCCCGTAGCCCACTTGAGTAGCACCTGAAAAAGACCTGCAAGGGCACTGCCCATTGAATAGGCAGGGGCCCCAAAAGGGAATCACTTCAGTACTAAGGTACGGAGTAACCCTTTAATACCACACTTAAAGATAGGCCCACAATGCAACACATAGTACAACTATATACATATGTAAACTGAGGTGCATACATAACAATCACACGTAACACAAGTTATAATTCACGATCAATATCTTTGGGCCTTAAGCCATGTCATAGTATAAAACCCATATATTCGGGCCTTAAGCCATTATTCCATCACCATTCAATCAGTATCATATTTTATATCCATGTGAGTGTGAGAACCCCACTATTATAGCCGGTGGACCGGAAAGTATACACTCAGGGCAGAACACCTCTGACCACTATTATTGCCAGTGGACCGAAAGATAAACACACAGGGTAGAACGCCTTTGACCACTATTATTTGCCGGTGGACCGGTCTGGCCCTGACTCACATGGTGTTCCACTATAAGTGATTAGTATTTTTCCATAACTTTATTCACATACAATACTGGTTTTATTGAGCTCAGGACCCCCATTATTATTGCCAGTGAACTGGAATACATATAAAATCATCATCCAGGGCACAACGCTCCTGGCCACTATTATAACCGGTTGACCGGGATATATAAAGAATCATTATAACCGGTGGACCGGGATATATAAAGAATCATTATAACCGGTGGACCGGGATATATAAAGAATCGTCATCCAGGGCACAATGCTCCTGGCCACTATTATAACCGGTGGACCGGTACTCAATATCATAAACATCTGGGCCTAGCTCATTAATATTCCACTTTCAATAATAGTATCTTTCCTTTCTTTAATCAGCACATCAATCATATTTATTTGCCTCGAACGGGAGATCAATAACCCAGGACACAAAGGTACACCGGTCGTACCGGTGCATATCAGCTACTCAGTACCCTTCAACCACGAACCCAAGGACGCAAAAGTACCCTGGTTGCACTAGTGCATAAAGCTAACTCAGTACCCTACCGACAAGGACACCTAATCCATAAGTATGCATACCCCCTAACTAGGTCCGTAGAGCTAGAACGAGTAAGATATAGGGCATGGCTGCGGCACAAAGGCACACCAGTAAATACCAGAATAATCGTGGACTAAACCACGTCCTTAGGGTAGCAACCCCTAAGGAGTCACCATTCCCGATCTTGAGGTATTTCACTTTAAGTAATATTGTCTTAATTAAAGTGATCACGAAAAGTACGATAATCAGATACTTATTCACTTTCAATCATTCCGATATCATTAATCGTTTCTTATTCAAATGATTATCCAGGATATCACAGAGAAACCATTAAGGCCATACTAATTATCAAATACTCTTACTTGGCTAATCAGCATTATTTGAATCATATTATAATGTTCCACAATCTCAAAGACATGTTAGGTACAAACTACTCATTTGCCCTTTACTTATATAATTGTTAAGTATCCATTCCTTACTCGCCAAATTACCATATTACCCTTTAGGTTACATAATTACCAAATTACCCCTTATACGGTTTAGGTTACCAAGTTATCCCCTACACTTTTTAAATCACCATTCACTCCTCATAATTGCCACACTTATCATATTTCTCATTTGGTTGGTTAGATTACCAAATCGCCCTTCTCCTTTGTTATAATTACTAAATTGCCCTTGAGTTGGATAAATTACTAAATTACCCTCCTTCATTATCATGATTACTATTTTGCCCCTTTAGTTGGTTAAATAATTATCACTTTACCCTTTAATCGGCTAAATTACCAAATTGCCCCTTTAGTTGGATAAATTACCAAATTTCCCTTCTCCTTTATCATAATTACCATTTTACCCCTCTCAATTTATTTTAATTGCCATTTTACCCTTTTTAATTATCATAAATCCCAAATTACCCTTCTTCATAATCACAATTACTAATTTACCCTTCTTCATAATTATAATTACAAATTTTACCCTTCTCCATATCAATAATTACTATATTACCCTTCTCCATTATTAAAATTACCATAATGCCCTTTCATTGGTTAATTTACCAAATTATCCTTCTCTAGTATCATACTTATCCAATTTCCCTTCTACAATCATAATTTAATTACTAAATTATCTTTCGTCCTTATCATAATTACCAAGTTACCCCTTACTCCCAAGTTTACCATAATATCCTTTTATTTACAAAATTACCCTTTTACCCCTTACTTTCAAATTATCATACTATCCTTTTATTTATGAAAATTACCACCATACCCATTTTACTTGTAAAATTACCATAACACCCCTTTTCTTTACAATTTACTATCTTACCCTTTTACATCCAAAATTACCATTTTGCTCTTCTTTTCCAAAATTACCATATTACCCCTTACTTATAAATTATCCTTTCGCCATTCACTTATACAGTTACCATATTACCACTTACTTATGAAATTACGATTTTGCCCCTCTACCTCCAAAATTGCCATAATACCCTTTTACTTGAAAAATTACCATAATGCCCTCCATCCAAAATTTCTATTTTACCCCTACTTCCACAATTACCATTCTTACCACTTACTTATAAAATTACTATATTGGCCTTTGACTCCAAAATTACTACTTTACCCTTTTTTCCAAAAATTACTATAATACCCCTTTACTTATAAAATTATCATTTGGCCATTTAATCATAAAATTACCATATTATTCTTTTACCTCAAAATTACCTTAATACCCTTCTTTCTCACAACTTACAATTTTATCCATTTACTTATAAAATTATCATTCCACAACTTTCTTTTGAAATTACCAAAATACCCTTTTTGCTTACAAAATTACCAAAATAACCTTTTCACATATAAAATTTCCACTCAACCCCTTTATTCACCATTTTTATGAATTTACCATCACTACATAAAATAATGATATTAGTATTTCATTCTTATCATCTAAGTCCACCGACTTGTCATTATTCAACATAATACTCATTAGCAACTACATACATTAGATCAAATACTTCATAAGCATAATTACTAAAATACCCTTAGGCAATAATATTACTCATGCATTAGCAGCATAATACATCATAAACAAGCATTTAATATTTCCATCAATAATCAAACTTCTTCCTTAATTATCGTACCTACACATGGCACCAAGGTTATCATACTTTTCCTTTTTATCAAGCAATATAAGCAACCATATATATATATATCATGCTAAGCACACAAACCATGAATAAAATCATACTAAATCCCTAATGTGCTAGCATACGTTTTTCCATGTATTTAAGGGAGGATTAACGGTTACCTTAATCCTGCAAAATATTAAATCTTACCGGTACCCCAGTTAAAGAGTCAAGCTTTAATAAGCAACTCAACACCTAAAATAATATAAACCACTATTATGTTAGAAATAAGAAATTAAAAAGGATAAAACTTTATAAAAATTTATTTAATAATAAAACACTTTAATTAATTATTAATATAACTCAAAAAATTTCCAATTAAAATCCAAACAAGGGGGAGCTCACGCTGCATAAGCAGCGTGAGTCTCATGCAGAAATGAGAGGTGAAAGGGTTCGAACGGGGGTGAAGGAAGCAAAATTTGTTATTTTCGGGTTAGGGTCTTTAGGCTAGAAAAGAAGGTGGATGGGGGAGGTTTTAAGGCAAGGGAATGGTGCAGAAGTGAAGAGGGGGTGTAGGTGGAGGCTAAGGGTGGTTTCACGGCGGCATAGGGCGGCGGAGACGGCGGCGGAGACGACGGCGGAGACGACGGCGGCAAGGCGGCGAAGTTGGCTGCCGAGATGGGTCGAGGTGGAGGGGTTGTGAAGGAAGGAAAAGGAGAGGGAAAAATGGAGGGGTGCAAGGGTTTTTTTCGGCCAACTAAGGCATGGAGGTGGTAGAGGGGGTTGTAGGGTGTCGAACGGTGGGTTGGGTGGCGGCAGAAGTGGCCGGACGGCGATGGAAGTGGCGGTTGCAGGTGGCTCGGCGGTAAAGGGGAAAATGGGGAGAAAAAAGAAAAGGGGTGGAGAAGGGAGGAAGTGTAGGGCTCGAGGGGTGGCGTGATGGTGCAGGGCAGTAGGGGTGGTGTCAGGAGGCGGCACAGGGGTAAGGATTGGTGGTTCAAGCGGCGGCGGGCGGCGGCGATCAATAACTGGGAAAAAAATGGGGGAGAAGGAAGGAGAGAAGAGAGAGCTCGGGGAAGGAGTAGGGCTTGAAAAATATGGGGAATGAAGGGCTGGGGAGATGAAGAAAAATAAGAGGGAGAAGAGAGGGGGAAGCGGCTGGCCGGCGAGGGGGCGTAGGTGGCAGGGTTGGTCGGGTGGTAGGGAGAAGGAAGGGGAGAAGAGGGAAAGGGAGAGAGGCACGTGAGTTGTGGTCCAGGGGCTGGTTTGGCTCGAAAAGGGAAGGAAAATGACGGGGGAAGAGAGAGAGGGAGAGGGACTAGGTGGTGGTAGGTGGCGGTAGTTGCAGGGCAGCTCGGTGGTGGCAGACATGGGGTCGAAGCTGGCAGGGGTCGGGTATGGAAGAAGAAAGAAGGGGAGGGGTGCGAGTGGCTGGACCGGCGCAGGAAAAGAAGAGAGTCGGTCGGTCTAGGAAAAAAAAAGAAAGGAGATGCGAGCTGGACATGCTGGGCGGGCGCGAGGGGAGAAGGGGGACGGGCCTGGCCCAAACGCACGGGGGAGGAAGCCAGGCCAACGGCCCAAGGGAGGGGAAAATGGGAAAAAGAAGAGGAGAAAAGGAAAAAGGAGAAAAAGGGTAAGAAGGAAAATGGAAAAATAGGGAAAATAAGGTAAATTAATTTATAAAATCATAAAATGTAATATTCTTGATAAATTATTTAATTTAATAATTTAATTCATTAAAACCTAATATATTAGTTTAAAAAGGATAAGGTTGGTAAAATATTAGTTTTGAAAAGGTATTTAAATAAAATAAAATGAAAATAGCAAAATATTGATTTTTAATTTATTAAATACTCTTATCCGAACTTACATACTATAAAATCCATAAAATAATTAAAATAAATAATTTTAAAAGCAAATTTTATTCCAAATAAAAGTTATTTATTAAAATATAGGTTTTCGAAATTTTTGGGGGATTACAGAAGAACATATGCTGTCTTTATGGATTGAAAATCCATCAAAGACAGAGAATTGGATAATCGATAAACATAGTCTTTCCTTTGTCGATTTGATAAGAGATCGCATCATTCCACTCATCAGATATTCCTCAACTTCAATTTCCAAAACCCTACATTAGTTGTCTCAAAAAACTCATTATGAAGTTTTTTCATATACCAGTTATATGATCAATGGTTACACTTTATATACAAAAGAACAAGATGAGAGGAGCACAATGCAGAACAGTGGGGTGACTTTAGTGGCTGAGGCAACACATGTGGCAATAATATTTTCTTGTTTTCATTTTTTAAATGATTTTGCATTGTATTCAAAATTTAGGGTATTACAATGTACCTATCACCAAACTATTTCAAGTCAAGCACACTTTTTTATAAAGATGGATTTACTAAAAGAAAGGAATATTTTTAATATAAGCATCACATACCTTTTTCATATCAATCCTTTTAAGGCCCCATCACCTACCATATAACTTGAGGCATTACATACTCCTCTATTCAAAGAAAGAAACATCCTCATTATGCCTCAACTACTGACTATTTTATTACAACCTGTCACTAAAATAGTCATACTAGACGGATGACTAGCTCATTCAAGTTTATATTGCAATCATAGCTTCGCCCTAATATTTGTAATACTTCATCCCATATTGGCAATAGATAATTACTGTAGAAATTTTAGGATTAATGATTGACCCCATAATTTAACATGAACCCCTTACCACATATTTTTTTACTAACTCACACGTTTCTCGAAAAAATTTCAAGCATTCAACCATGCGTAGACTACTCTAAGCTATGCATGTTGAAATTTAGAGTTCTCCAAAGATGGATTTCCAAGAAAAAGAAGATATAGCTTTTTTATATAGGAAATCATATCAATTATTTTAAGCATTCACCATCTTCCATGTAACTTGGGGTAATATAAGAAGCTCCATGGAATTGTACATAAGTTTTAGGATGAATGGAGTGGTAGAAAAGAACCATGGTTAAGGTGTGGTTGAAATCATGTTTGTGTTTCTCTATCTAGAGAAAACATGTGTGCGGTTGGAAACATGGGCAAGGTGTGATCGATGAAAATTGGCAAAATTTTGCTTTGGAACTAAAAAGAAGAGAATGCATAAAGAGAATGAGTGGATTATGTTTAGAAATATGTGAATGCTTGAAAAAAAATACAATCCTTGTTTATTCTATACCCTTTATATATGTACCACATTGGTTGTTTTGATGACAAATAATGCACATAGAAAGATAGAGGAATAAAAAAACCTTTGTCCTAGAAATAATGGAGAGGGAATTATAGATTTAGATTTGATTGATCTTAAGATCTATTATAATACATCAATCCATCAATAAAATACCTACTCTAAGTTGTGGTTTAATAAATTCTAAACCACATAAAAATATTGTTTCATTTTCTAATTCCTTTTCTTGATTTCCTTATTAATGTTCATTGCTTACTGATTAAATATTAGAATAATTGGTATCATAGCCTAGTTGATCAAATTAAGATCAATTATAAATTGAAGACACAAATATCAAGGTTGTTAAGTTTGATGGTTCTTATTCTAATTTATGGAAGATACATATTAGGAATTTTTTTATTAGAATGATCTTCATAAAAACATTGAAGGTGATAAGTCATAATAAATGGAAAAGGTTTAAAGTGGGATGCTTTATATAATGAGGCCCTAGCTACAATCCAATTAAATTTTGCTTAAAATGTCATATTTAACATCATAGATTAAAAGATAGTTTTAGATGTGCTAAAAGAACTTGCCAACATGTGTGAAACATTCTCCACTCTGAATAAAACATTTCTTATGAGAAATTTATTGAATATGGATATATTTGATGATGCTTCTATCATAGATTATATTAATGAATCTAAAGTGGTGTTTACCTAATTGATTTATATTGATATATTTTTTTATGATAAAGTAGAAGCCTTGATATGGTTATCTTTCTTTACAAGGAGTGACGATACTATTTTTTTCTACAGTTAGTGTTCATATAATCAAACTAAGTTCAATTTTATTACGGTTTGACCCTTATTATTATTAAGAACATTTACAAGAAGGAATTAAGGTAAGAAATTATAGTGAGTGCCTTGAATAGTGATGGTAGAGGAACAAATAACAACTAAAGCACTAACAATTGTGGTAGATCTAAATACAAAAGCAAGTCTAAAAGATGTGGTTAAGCATCTTGTTAAAGTTTTGCTGAGAAAGAAAGTCTCAAGAAAGGCTTTAACAAACCTAATAAAAAGAAGCGGTTTTACTACCATAATGATAGTCATGATTTAGCACACTTTATTCACAATTCAAATGCTTTGGTATGTAGTGTGGAGAGTCCATTGGATTTATGAATAATGAATTCTAAGGCCCAAGACCCTATTTTAGAATTTTTCTTCAGGATAGATTGGGGTGGGATATATTACAGACCATAAGTGTTTGAAGATTGTTGTCAAGGGTGATATAATGATTAAAACACTCATTATGATAACCCAAATTTTGGAAATCTAATTTGTCATACTATATTCCTTGAATAGGAATTAATCCTAACTTGATATGGGTTAGGTACGTTGTCTTGATCCTTGAGTAGGTATAGATTTGTAGAGTTACTAGTTAATAAGTTACTAAGTAATCAATCAATTGGTTTTGCTTATTTTCTTTTTAGGTCTCTTGTGTGCCCTATCATTTACTCTTACCAAACTAGTCGACTAGTTTAATAGGTTTCTATTTTTGTTATCTCTTTTGATTTTCAAATCTTACACATAATTTTCTAATCTCCTAATCCTGTTGTATTCTTGTTGATAATTGTGTGGATGTTTTGGATGACTATTCTCTTCTCTTCTAGAATATTATATCAATTAATTTAAAAAAATCTACTCTAGTTATTTTTCAACCAAACCACTCATTACCTACTAAATCAACTATCTTCTCTCCCTTCTTCTATCAAATCTCATGTAGTAGCAATAGTAAAAGTTATTTGTATTGACTCGCATAATGTCTCTATGTTTTTCCACAAAAAATCTACCTCACTTATCTCCTCACCCTTCCCCAACCCTTATTTCATTCAAGTGTTATAAAAGCAAGCTTTATCTCTCTTTGTTGTAGAATTCTAACCCATTCCCTTATCATATGCCTCTTTATTTTCCATTTTTTTTGTTATATTTTGATATCCTTAGTTTTTCTTATTTTTAGTTTATCCTCTCTCCTCACATTCTTAAAAGTCACGTAATATTTCACCTTAAATGATTAATATTTCATTCATTAATTACTTATCTTAGAATCATATTCTAAATTGTGTTGAGTTCAAGGGCTTTAATATTATTAATCCGATGGAATGGATAGAGACACATCTCAGGCATAAGGCTCCCGAGCCACTTTTATCTCCCGGTGGATTAGATACAACACCTAGGCTCCAACTCACATGATCTTTTACTTTAAGTGACTGATATCTTATCCATAGTTTGTTATATCAAGATCATCATACTTGACTAATGTATATATGCACAACACATAATTGAACACATAAAGCACAGCCATATGTAAAGAAATCCTAATTTCACAAGATGAGCATAACTTCTCCCATAGGGATTATCTCATCACAAAATTTCATATACCAACCTAAAATAATATAATTAATATCATACACAAAACCAAGGTCTAACTCCAACATCTTACATGCTATAACGATCCTGTCTATATCTTTTATTCATGATTCAATTCATCTTTTCATTTTATTATACTTAATCCATTCATTATTATCTTAAATACTCCAAGTATCCTATTAACCATATTTAACATCTATTCCCCTTATTGAACAAAATACCCTTATCTTGCCGAAAGCCTCAAATCTCTTATTAGCTCACCTATGTCTTACTCAACTACCATTTAATACCAACTTGTAACACTCCTAATTTTGAACCAAAATTTTTTTTGTTAAAGATAATGTGGAAGCATTTGAAAAACGTTTTGGGTAATGTTACTACCACATCAACTATGAGAATGGTGTGATCATCACCTGGCCCATACCTGATGTAAGGTAAAATGGAAAAACAAATGAAAGATGCATGATCATAATATTAATGCGACAGTACAAGATAATAAAGGCGAGAACAATATTATAGATATAAAGAGTATGATAGTTTGCAAATCCAAATCTAGTATATTGAGCTAAGAGTTTAAATAACCGAAAGAACAAAAAAATCCCAATGGAGTGGGAAAATCACCTCTAACTGGTTAGCTTAACTCTTAGGCATAAACATAAAACTTCAACCCCAAGTAATGGCCCATATCATCACACTTAGCATACTCTAACTGAGAGTCATACCTCTACAAGTATCAATACGGTGAAGTATTAGTAAAACATGCTATCTAAAATATGGTAACCCTCATTCAGCACATTAAAGTCACATAGGAGCATGATGATTAGCATACCAATACAAATTAACACTTATTTTCATAGTAATAATAAAATAAGACATACTTTCATGGAAATCATGGAAGGATAATAATACGATGAATGTGTCACAATCTATACAATATAAACCATATTAGAATTATCGCTTTAGTGATCATATTGTTTCCAATTAATAAGATACTTTATAGATATGTGCATAACCCTACCGATAGCAACCCAATAGAGAAGAAAATAGGTATTGAGTGAAAGATATAACCACAATGCGACTAACCCACTAACTCTTAGTCAGCTACCCTAAGATTTGGAGAAAATGCTTGAATGAAATCTTATTCCATTATTATGTAATTTCAAGTGATATCACAAATTACAAATAATATCAACAAATAATCAAATGGGTGGTTTCAAGTGATAACACCAAACACATCACAAGGCATGAAAGCCACCAATTGGGTGTTTTTCAATTGATATCACTAAACAAAATTATATTCCATTATTACTACATTGGGTGTTTCTAAGTGATAACATCAAACAAATCATAAGATATGATATCCATCAATCGGGTGTTTAGAGATGACACCAAATTTTACTAAATTCAAGTATGAAATATTATCATTATGATTCTTATTAATTCAGAGCAACAATAGTTGAAATCATAATTTAAATGTTGAAATTACATAGAGGTATTAACACAAAAGGTACAAAAGACTTACAACAATTAATAACTGAACTAGGCGGCATACAGCTGAACTAGTCAATCAACCCGTGGGACTAGTCGATTGGTCTTGGTACCAGACTTGATCTAAAACAACACAAGAAGACCAGTTGACTAATTGGTATTACCGACTGACTGTTCAATAGAACTAATTAATGGGCCTAAGTAGAGACCAAACCATTTTTGTCTGCAAAGTCACCAATAAATGATTTTGATAAACCAATTGACTAGTCATAGGAACAAGTTGATGGGCTTGGTCTAACCTCTCGATGGGTCTAAACAGAGACCAAACAATCAAAGGGTGTAACAAACCAATCAACTGCTCATTGAAACCAGTAGATTAGTTTATCAAACCAATTGACTGATCCCATGACCAACTGATCCAAATTTCAAAACCAAGCAACTGTTTGCATAACCAGACAATGGGTTCGGTGAACCGATTGATTGGTTTAGCTAAAACATTACCTAGGATTGTGATCCACACACCTAAAAATTTTCATATTAATCCTAATATACTTCTATATCATAAAGCTCATAAAAATAAATGCCACATACAGATAATCACATGGGTACACGATAATGTAAATATTTGAACAAATCATGCTTAAATAGTCAACTTATGCATAAAATTAGAGAAACCCAACAATGGTAACTTTATAAAGAAATTCTAATTTAAGCTCAATTTTTGGAATATAAATTAAATGGTGCTCACATGAACAGACCATGCACAAGGAACCTCAATAAGTAACAAAACCCATTTATGTTAAAGATAAGAATGTCTTACCTTGAAGTTATTCTTCTAGTACAAGAACTCCTACTTGATTCATATCAAGAATAACCTCTATTACTAATATCATAAAAGCCAAAACCATCAAAATCGCCTTCCAAATTATAATTAAAGAAAAATTAGAAGAAGAACACAAAGCACAACCTTTTCTCCAAAATAAGATGCTAAAGGAAGAGAACTTAAATCTTCAACCTTTCTCAACCAAGAAAACAAGCAAAAACAAAAGCTAAGATTTGAAAAATAATAATTAGACAATGCTCAATCAAATAAAAGGGAAAATTAGAGCAAGTCTTTATTTTTTTTTTCAATAGAGAGGAGAAAAGGGAAGAACGAAGGGATGCTAAAAACTTGAAAAATTTCTCCACCAAGAAAAGGAAGAAGAGACCAAGAACAATAGTTGAGGAATGAAAGGAGATCAAGAATAAAGGGTATAGAGGTGAGGCTTGGTCAACATTTATAAGAGATAGGGAGATGAGACTAATAAGTTTGAGTGTAGGAACTAAGAAGTGAGAGCTAACTTGATGAAGTGATAGGAGTTGAGTCCACTCAAGAAGGAATGTGGTAGTGGGTTAGTGAGTTAGGGGATGGTGCACAAAGTCAACCATGCTCCCCATATGCCAGAAGAAGGGAGAGGGATAAGTAAGGGGGAAGAAAAAATGTGAGGCGTGTCTCAAAAGGGATGTTTGGAAAAATATAATTAATTAAAATTATATAATGATCTATATAATGTGAAAATAATCCTAGAGTACTAAAATATGCTTATTATTACAAATGGATTCTAATTAGAATTTTTCATAAATATTAGAAAGATATTCAAAGCAAAATCAGAAATGGATATAAAATTACTGGATAATTAGTCAATAGATTTGGACAAACCAGTTGACTAGTTTGTTAAGAATAAAACTCTAACTTTCTGAATGAACCAATCGATCATCTAGGTGAACTAGCCAAATGGTATGCTCAAAATTCACATTTTTATTATAATTTCAAGCTAATTATAAAATAAAAACTAATTTATTTTATATCAACATAATTTTAAACATATTTTAAAGGATTTAGGATAGGGTATTATGGAACCAATCCCTTAAAAGAGACTTCCTCCCTAATTTCCACAAAATAAATGTATTGTTATAAGCTCAAAACATAAGAAAACCCCAAGCTATCAACTAAAAGAATATAACAACTAATGGTTAGTACATAAGAGAGGGCTACTACCCCCTTAAAAGAGGTTGCATTACCCACTCAACACACCTAAGCTAACAACTCCTAATACTTCATCTTGACCTCCTCCTTAGACTCCCAAGTGGCCTCCTTTGATCCATGTCATGACCACCTTCACTAGTAGAATTACCTTTGAATGTGTCTCTCGAGTATTGGTATTAAGGATCCTCAACACTTGCTTCTCATAAGCTAAAGTCTTATTGAACTCAATCGACTCTAACTAAATGATGTTCGATGAATCTACCACATACTTCCTCAATGGAGATATATAGAACATGTTATGCACTCACGAAAGCTCAATCAATAAGGAAAGATCATAATAAACCTCTCCAACCTGATCTAAAACTTAGTATAACCCTATATACTTTAGGCTAATATTTCCCTTTCAATCAAAACTCATCACTCCCTTAATTGGTGAAACTTTCATATTGACTTGGTCACCTACCTTAAACCCATATGGTGTCCTTCCCAAATCTACTTATCTCTTCTCTATATCCTGAGATGCCATCATTCGGTCTTGTATCAACATGATATGCAAGGTAGTGTCCTCTACCATCTCTGGTCCTACCATAGCTGTCTCACATGAGTCACTCCAACACTACCATCTCACTTGAAAAATAGTGAGACTCTGATTCAATGTAAATAAGAAATGGATTATCATCATATCTAATGATGTGGAATATATAATACCCCATATTTCTATAAAATGTTGAATGACAATTATGCCAATTTGTGGGAATTTGATTTTTATTTAGTGTTATGATTTCATTCAAGGTAGAGTTTGATTTGAAACAAGGTTAAAAAATAAAATTTATTAAGTTTTGTAGGTGAATTGATCAATTGGTTATATGAATCAATCAACTGGTTTGTTATTTCAGCAAAATGGTTTTTACTCCACTAAATCGATCATCTATTTTTTCGAGCTAGGAATCCTTTCAAAACTCAATTTTTTTAGGAAAACTTCTTACATTGAAATAAAATCTTGTTAACCCATTCCAAATTGTTCCTAAGAGATTCTTAGCCTTTTTCTGATGCATTTAGCCCAAAATGTTTCCTCAAATTGATTTAAAGATCAATTGGGACAATTGAGGGGGGAGAGATGACCCTAACTTTGATATCAGGTATGATTTTGATCAACTGGAAGATTTCTTCCACACTAACCTTCCATTATCCTAAATGTGAATTTCAATTCTAACTTAATTTACCTGCATACTATGAAAACACCATTTGAGCTCTAGAAAATAGTAGCATATCTTGGATAAAATCCATTCATTTAACTAGAATTAAAACTATAAGTTTTAGTCTTTTTAAATTTTTTCTAAACCCTTTGTGATTCATGTTGATTAGTTAGCTATAAACAACCCTAATCTCATTTTTATTCACCTTTTTTTCAACCCCCAAAAATTCTTAACTCTCTATATTCACCTTTCTCATTTCTACACTTCAAACCTTGTAGTCAATCCCTTTCACTCTTTTGATCTTTTCCATAGCTCTCTCTTGTTTTAAATGTTAAGCAAGGAAGAGTTAAATTTGGAAAAAGAATGGAGTGATACAGTTGAGCATTCCCTATTTTTACTTTTAAGTGTGGTATGTTCCTTCTTTCCTTATGTTTCAAATATGAATTTATTAAGGTTATGTATGAAATTATAAGTTTAATATTGTTGTTTTTAAGTTTTTAAAAGTTAATATTTTCACATACTAAAATTTTATTTTAAGGGACTTTTGCCTACATCAAGTAATTGATTATTGCTTTTAATATGGATTATGAGTATTCCTACATGATATGAGTTTTTTTAAGTTAATCTTGTATGTTTGAAAGAGTTTATATAGATTTTAGAATTGATTTGGATGGGTAGATTGAACATTTTGGGTAACAATCTTGAAACTTGAGAAAAATGGGGTGTGATAATTAAATGTTGAGATATGCAAGTTAATTCAGTTGAAAATGTGTTATACTATATTAATACATGTTTTAATGTGGTTTAATGATTATCTATAAGCATGATTTGCATGAAAATGGTGGGATGATTTTGTTTAATGGCAAACTGATAAATTGAATAAGTCAAATCAATTGATTGGTTCCTAAACCAGTTGATTGGTTGACCTAACCAACTGGTTATCTTGTAGATACCTTAGTCTTGCTCTCTACTTAAACTTATCAATTAGTTAGGTAGAACTGATCGATTGGTCTATAAATAACTGACTATTTTTTCCAAGTCGATCAGCTAATTTAAGGAAAAGTAGGGTTTGGTCGAGCTAAATCGATTGGCTGGTCAACCCAAACCAATCGATTGGTTAGGTCAGGCTGATCAACTGGTTCAACTAGTTTGTATGATTTATTTCCTTTCGGTTTGGTTATGGTTTGAGGTTATGCATGGGACTATTCTATGATTATTAATATTATAAAATAAATATTTTATAATGGATTAATGATCCTATAAATATATTTAATGGATAATAATTTAGGACATACTCCATGAGTATTGTAAAGGCTTAATAAGTATACCACTTATGAAATGTGATGGTTTTTGAGAAAAGAGTAATGAAGCACATCACGTGCTTGAATTAAATGATATGATGGGCATGGATAATAGTGGACAGGGATAAATAGAAACTCCACTCGTGGTTGGAAAATAAAAAGGAGTAATAAGAAAGGAATATGTGAATGCCCTATTTACTCTTTGTATGGGCCTTGTATGATCACTAATTCTCATAAATAATATACTAATCACATAAAGAAAAATACAATCAAGTTGTATATGTTTCTAGGTTACCTGATCCTTAATTAGTTACCAGGGGTTAGTCTACCTTTGGGCATTTATTGGTGCCTTCAGGTAGGATCCTAGAGATCCCGGTGTCTTACTTACTCTAGACATTGATGATGTAATAGAGGGTATCGATACTAAAGGGTCTGGTTACCTCAGTGGTTGGCTTCATCCTATATTTAATTGGTTGGCTTTGGAATGGACTTATGTCCATTCTGGTGATTGACTTTAGCCTAGAACTTATGTCCCTTTATTTGAATAGGGTTCCATGGTATGTAAGACTATAAGGTGGTGCACAGTCCATGGCTCAATGATAAAATATGGATGATAAGTAAATGGATGATAAAACCTAATTAATGAATAATTGGAAGGACAAATAATTGGATATGTACGATGAAAATGGTTTGAATGACCAAAAAGGATAAAAGTAGATTTGTACACCTAGATAATGGCTTAAATGACTAACTGGTTATTGATTGAAATATTTGGCTAGATGTTGGCCTATATTAATGTATGGATAAGGAAATGGTACAATCTAATCGATTTAGCTATTGGAAAGCAAGCCCTAGTGATTTTTGGGATTAATCTATTTAGTATATGTGTGACTACCTACGTAATTATATATGAAGATAAGCATGGTATATTATGTGTTACCTGAGTTGTGCATGATCGTATACTCTCATTCACTATTACCTTCAAGTACATTACATTAATATGACACATGTTAAATATGATATTCATGTTATGATAAGTTTGCACACTTGTGTTTCTATTGAGGGAGCAACTTGGCTTACTCAGTATGTAGCGTGCTGATGTGCTTATTTGCCCGATCACCTACTCATTCCCATGAGCAGAGGGTCATGTGTAAGTTTTTTGGGATGGCCAATAGTGGGTCAACCTTAGCTTGGGTTCGGGACATCTAGCGGTTTTTGTTAGGTCCGTGACGGACCATGATTTTAGGTCACACCCTAACACCGTTTTAATATAGCCTTATTTTCTTAACTCATTTATCTTACTGTATTAAATTTGTTCGGAGCCAATGAGGTCCTTAATTGTAAAAAATCTTTTAAATGTTTATGTAATTTAAGTTGGCGCGCTCTATTTAAAAGGTATTGGTTGGTTCTAGCCTTTTATTTCATATAGGGTAAGTAATAGACGTCTATCCTATGTTAGGTACAGCGGTAACATCCCATTTTTTCAAGGTGTGTTTTAGCTTCGACATTATTTTTAAGGAAAGTTTTTATAGTGAAAAATAGGGGTGTTATAGAATATGGATTGGTTATTCTCTCACAATGTATCATGTTTAAGCATTCCTCTTATGAGTCTTTTATGTTCTTGTGTGTCTTGTCCCTTGGTCTGACTATATTGTTACCTTATTTGGTACATAGTGTACTTATCATCATTTTTATAGGTGCTACGTATTTCTATGAGTAGACGACCAAGTGATTTGGTGTAGGTTGTTGAGGGCCATCTTGATTACTATACCGGTTGTGATGAACTATTTGTGGAGAATTGATTTTTATGTCATGGAATTGGATGTAAAGTTATTGTTATCCGATAGCTCATTTATGTTTGGATATATTTTTGGACTCTTAGTTACATTGGAACCCTTTTGATTATATTTGTATACATGATGTACTCAAAGTTGATCTCTAAATGTGTTATTTAAGGTTTATGGTAAGTTAGACTTATATTAGATATGTAGGTAACACCCCAATTATATTGTTACTACGCTTCTGCTAAAAAAATGAAATAATAAATTTTGGGATGTTATACCTAGTTTCCTTCCATTTAATCCATTTATTTTCCTTAGAACTATGGTTGTAAATGAGCTTAGCTAACTTAGTATTTAGCTTGATTTGGCTCCTAAAAGCTAGGTTATGCTCATTTGTTTAGTTAAATAAATTGAGTCTAAATCTCACTTTAGGATCGTTTATTAAACAAATCGAGTTCAAGTCCAAAAAAATTCAATTCAGCTCATGTATAATTTTAACTCATAAGCTCGGTTCGACCCAATTAGATAAAAGTTTTGTTCAATTAATACAATTAACTAATCAAGTCTAGTACGAGTCTTATTTTAAACTTATTTTATTAGACAAACATAGCATAAGTATAGAGATATTCGACTTGAACCAACTATTTATGATCCTACTTAGATGAGATATCCTACGTGGGATCTCATATGCTTACAAGACCGAATAACTAATATTTAACCACCGATATTTCAAGGTTGGTCCCGAAAATCCTCATTTCGATCCCAATTGTTTCCCTTAGAAGGAAGATGAACACTTTCATGGACCTTGCAATCATTAATTAATTTAGCAGTTTAAGTACCAACTACCGAACGTCATGCATCCTGTCTTAATTAAAAGTAGCGATGACAGGTCACTCCTCCGTATAGTGGAGTTGGTGCATAGCAGAGAACAAAGTGGAAGGTGACTCCCGTTGGTCGTTGCCAGTGCATAAAGTGCAGGTCTTGAAAAATGAGTGGTCGTCGAAGCAAAACTGAGGTGTCCTCTCATAGAATAATGTATTGCCTTTTGAGAGATGATTACTCCCGCAGCTTAGCAGTTGGCTGGCTGTCAATAATGCGTAGTTTATTATACTATTCGCTGGTACTACTATCTTTGGTCAGCTGTGACTTGCATCGTCTTAATTTAAGTACAACCCATCGTTCTTGGTCCCCATGCGACCTTTCATTTTAGTGCGTTGCAGAATACACCGTCAAGAAATTTACTTCCGTAATCAAGATTCAATGATATGTAATAGAATGATAGTAGCTTATTAGGCGACGTCGTTGTTTGACATAATAAGGACGAGAGAGGGGAGTAGAAGGAAATTAACAATTTGGTTATTAATTAGGGTTACGTGTTACAATATTCTTACATGAGTAGTGTGCAAAAGTTCATAACTAAATTATTTTTAAACTATATGCCCTCAAACCTACAATTGAGTTAGTAATGGCAAGCTATTGAGATCAAGACACCAAAATAAGAAAACTAGTGTTAACAGTATTATTAAATTATTCCATCCGTATCAAAAAATACATATTTTAATAATTTATATATTTTCTAAAAGTAATAAATATGATATTAAAATTTCAATTACTATCTTCATTGAAATATAGTAAAATATTTAATATAGAGATAGAAAAAAAAGGAGGTGAGTGTAAAAGTAAAAATTAAGTTTTAACTTTTCTAAAGTAATTTTTTTATATAAAATTTTTGTAATAGAATTATTTACATTTTGATACAAATGTGGTAACAATGTTGTGTCTATTAAAAGATACTATAATGCTCAAGTTAGAATGGATGACAAATGGGTTAGATGGGTAGGATTTAGATTAGATTATTTCAAGTCAAGCTAAACCAGGTTTGTTATATGATTGGGTTGAATTTTAGGTTAAGTCTAGTTCATATTTAGGTTTGTGATTATTTGGTTTAGATCAAGCTATATTGAATAGATTCCAAGTCATGTTAGTGCCTAATTCATTAGAGTTATTCTAATTCAGATTTACAGACTTTGAATCGGGTCGTATTTGGGTTGTGTTTGATTTAGGTCACAAACTTCAAGTCAAAACAAGTTTGGGTTATGTAAACTAATTCAAATTGACATTACTTGTTATTAATTAAAAACAAATAAGTTAAAATTTATGATTTGTCATTATTGTTAGCCTTATTATAATAATTAGGATCATAATATATGATATATGTAATATTAATTGTAAACTATCATCATCATCATCATTTTAGTTGCTATTATAAATATAGTTATAACTATTATTATAAATATAAGTACAAATATTGTTATGACAACAATAATAATTACAGTTATCATATTAATTATAATAATTTTTTTATCATTATCACTCTTATCATGTTTAAAAATATAATAATAATGATTGTTATTATTATTAGAAATACAAAATTTATTATTATAACAGTAATATGTGTGTGTGTGTGTGTATTATAAAAAATAGCTATAATAAATATGAGTATAATTATAATATTTATATTTATAATAATTATAATAAGAACAACAATTAGTATAATCTAATATGATTTGATCTATTCATTGCTATTTCAATATAAGATAAAGTGAGGGAAAAGAATTCTTACTATTTTAGTATCATTTGGTTTTATTTAGGTTGAGTATGTAATCTCCCAAAATTTTAGAAAACCAATAATTTAATAAATAGTTTTTATTTGAAATAAATTAACTTTTATAATTATCTAATTTAATTATTTTATGGATTTTGAGTACATAAATTTGGATGGGAATATTTAGTAAATTTAAAAGAGATATTTTGTTATTTTATCATGATATTTTTATTTAAATAATTTTTTTTCAAACTAATATTTTACTAACTTTATCCTTTTTAAACTAAAAAATTATATTATAATGAATTAAACTATTAAATTCGGTAATTTATCAAGAAGATTACATTTTACGACTTTATAAATTATTTTAATTTATTTTCCCCATTTTCTCTTTTCCTTTTCTTTTCCCTTCTCATTTTTCTCTTTTTATTTCTTCTTTCTTCTCTTCTCTTTTTCTCCTCCTTGGGCCGCCCGCACCGGCCTGCTTCCCTCCCTCTCCCCCGCGTGCTTGACCCAGCCGGCTCCCCACCTTTCTTTTCCTTCTTTTCCCCCTTGACCGGCTGGCCTGTTTCCTTTCCTTTCCCCGACCGACCGCCCGTAGCCTCCCTTCTTCCTTCTTCTTCTCCCCAGGCACCGACAACAACCGACATGTCCACTGCTACCCGACCGCCTACAGCTGCTGCCCTACAACCCTGCCTCTCCCTCTCTCTCTTCTCCCTCTTCTTTTTCTTCACCTTTCCCTGCCCCATTATTTTTGAAGCCCTTCTTCCCCAACCCTCTTCCCTCCATTTTCTCCCCTCCACTTTCTCCCCTTCGTTTCGTGCGCCGCCGCACCCAGCCCCTAAACCGCCCCTGCACCCTTCTACTACCATCTTGCACCACCCCAATACCCATCCCGCAGCCCCCTTCCTCCCCTCTTCTTTTTCTCCCTATTTTTCACTCATCTCGACAACCCACCTATAACGTCGTCGTTCGCCACCGTCCGGCCACCTCTGCCACCACCCAACCCACCGTTCGACACCCTGCAACCCCCTCTACCACTCCCAATGCTCCTTTGGCCGAGAACACCACCTTCAAGCCCTCGTTTTTCCCCTTTCTTTTCCTTCCTCGCTAGCCTGCACCTCGACACCCCACTTCGACCGCCACCTTCACAGCCTTGCTGCCGCCGCCTCCGCCACCATTAGCCACCATCAACACGTCCCCGACCACCTCTTACACCCCCTCTCTACCTCTGCATCCTTCCCTTGCCTTGAATCCACCCCCACATGCCTCTCTTCCTAGCCTACAAATTCTAACCCGAAATTGTCTTTATTTCTTTCTATTACCCTCCTTCGAGCCCTCCTCCACATAAATTTTCATGCAGCTCATGCTGCATTAGCAGCATGAGTTTCTGGACTTCTTAATCTATTTGTTTATTAATTTTAAGGTATAATTATATTTTAAGTTAATTATTCTATTAATTTTTATAAAGCCTTATGTCTTGATTTTCTTTTATGATTTCTAACATAATAAACCTTGATATTATTTTTAGGTGTTGGTTTTGATAATTGAATCTTAAACCTTAAACCGGAATACCGGTGAAGTCTGTTTTTGGCGGGAATCGAGGTAATCGTTAAACCTCCCTTAAATGCATGGAAACTTATGCTAGCACATTAGGAATTTTATTATGAGCCAAGCATGATATATAAATGGTTGTGTACATTTATTGAAAGAAAAAGGGAAATGCGTGATAGCTTTGTGCCATGTGTAGGTATGATAATTAAGGAAAATGTTGATTATTGATGGAAATGTTAAATGCTTGTTTATGATGTATTATGTTGCTAAGGCATGAATGATATTATTGTCTAAGGGTATTCTAGTAATTATGGTTATGAAGTATGTAATCTAATGTATGTAGTTGCTAATGAGTATTATGTTGATTAATGACAAGTTGGTGGACTTAGATGATAAGCATAATATCATTATTTTATGTAGTGATAGTAAATTCATAAAAATGGTGAATAAAGGGGTTGAGTGGAAATTTTATAAGTGAAAAGGGTATTTTGGTAATTTTATAAGTAAAAGGGTAATTTGGTAATTTAAAGAGAAAGGGGTTAAATGATAATTCATAAGTAAAAGGATAAAATTGTAAGTTATGAGAAAGAAGGGTATTATGGTAATTTTTGGAGAAAAGGGGTAAAGCGGTAATTTTGGAGGTAGAGGGGCAAAATCATAATTTCATAAGTAAGTGGTAATATGGTAAATTTTATAAGTTAATGGCGACACGGTAATTTTTTAAGTGAGGGGTATTATGGTAATTTTGTGAGTAAAAGGTTAATATGGTAATTTTGGAAAAGAAGGGCAAATGGTAATTTGGTAAGGAAAGATAAAAATGATAATTTTGGATGTGAAAGGGTAAGATAGTAATTTGAAAAGAAAAAGGGGTGTTATGATAATTTTACAAGTAAAAGGGGTATGGTGGTAAATTTCATAAATAAAAGGATATTATGGTAATTTGAAAGTAAGGGGTGGAAGGGTAATTTTGTAAATAAAATGATATTATGGTAAACTTGAGAGTAAGGGGGTAACTTGGTAATTATGATAACGACAAAAGATAATTTAGTAATTAAATCATGATTGTAGAACGGCAATTGGATAAGTATGATACTAGAGAAGGGTAAATTTGGTAAATTAACCAATTAAAGGGCATTATGGTAATTTTAATAAAGGAGAAGGGTAATATAGTAATTATAAATATGGAGAAGGGTAAATTAATAATTATGATTATGAAGAAGGGTAAATTAATATTGGTAATTATGAAGAAGGGTGATTTGGGATTCATGATAGTTAAAAAGGGTAAAATGGCAATTAAAATAATTTGAGAGGGGTAAAATGGTAATTATGATAAAGGAGAAGGGTAATTTAGTAATTTTCCCACTAAAGGGGCAATTTGATGACTTAGCCAATTAAATGATAAAGTGATAATTATTTAACCAACTAAAAGGGCAAAATAGTAATCATGATAAGGAAGGAGGGTAATTTAGTAATTTATCCAACTCAAGGGCAATTTAGTAATTATAACAAAGGAGAAGGGCGATTTGGTAATATAACCAACCAAATGGGAAATATGATAAGTGTGGCAATTATGAGGAGTGAATGGTGATTTAAAAAGTGTAGGGGATAACTTGGTAACCTAAACCGTATAAGGGGTAACTTGGTAATTATATAACCTAAAGGGTAATATGGTAATTTGGCGAGTAAGGAATGGATACTTAACAATTATATAAGTAAAGGGCAAATGAGTAATTTGCACCTAACATGTCCTTGAGATTGTGGAACATTATAATATGATTCAAGTAATGTTGATTAGCCAAGTAGGAGTATTAGTATGGCCTTAATGGTTTCTCTATGATATCCTGGATAACCTTCTGAATAAGAAACTATTAATGATATCAGAACGATTGAAAGTGAATAAGTATCGGATTATTGTGCTTTTCGTGATCACTTTAATTAAGACACTATTACTTAAAGTGAAAGACCTCGAGATCGGGAATGGTGACTCCTTAGGGGTCGCTACCCTAAGGACGTGGTTTAGTCTACGATTATTCTGGTATTTGATGGTGTGCCTTTGTACCCCAGCCAGGCCCTATATCTTACTCTTTTTAGCTCTACGGACCTAGTTAGGGGGTATGCATACTTATGGATTAGGTGTCCTTGTCGGTAGGGTATTGAGTAAGCTTTATGCACCAGTACGACCAGGGTACCTTTGCGTCCTTGGGTTTGTGGTTGAAGGGTACTGAGTAGCGGATATGCACCGGTATGACCAGTTTACCTTTGTGTCCCGGGTTATCGATCTCCCGTTCGAGGCAAATAAATATGATTGATGTGCTGATTAAAGAAAGGAAAGATACAATTATTGAAAGTGGAATATTAATGAGCCGGGCTCAGATGATTATGATATATCCCGGTCCACCGGTTATAATAGTGGACAGGAGCGTTGTGCCCTGGATGATGATTCCTTATATATCCCGGTCCACCGGTTATAATAGTGGCCAGGAGCGTTGTGCCCTGGATGATGATTTTATATATATTCCGGTCCACCGGCAATAATAGTGGGGGTCCCGAGCTCATTAAAACCAGATATGTATGTGAATAAAATTATGGGCAAGTACTAATTACTTATAGTGGAACAATGGCTGAAGGCCTGATTGTTTTGAGTTTGCGTTATGACATGGCTTAAGACCGTAAGTACCGATTGTTCGTAACGAGATATTGATATTCTATGTGAATGTTAATGGTGTGAATTATATATATATGTATGTAGCTTGTTTCATGTGTTGCGTTGCGGGCCTGCTTTTAAGTGGGACTTTAAAGGGTTACTCAGTACCGTAGTACTGAAGGGTTCCATTCGTGGGGCCCCTGCCTATTCAATGGGTAGTGTCCCTTGTAGGTCTTTTCAGGTGTTACTCGAGTGGACAACGGAAAAGAGAGTAAGGTCTGATCCGGAACTACTAGGGTTTTTCCTCTCTCTCTTGAAATTCCTGGTTTTAAATGTATATGTTGATACTGTAACCACCATTGGTGAATTTCATCCTTGTAAACGTTTGATACACTACTCTGATTTAAGTAGGTTGAAATTCTTGCAAATTGTATTTCATTTTCCTTTAGCCTTAGCACTTAGTACTGGAACGGTATGAGTGAACTGGTTTGGTACTAAGTGTGGCGGTAATACTCCCAAAATTCACGGTTCATTAATTTGCTTCCGCTTGTTTTCGTTTAATTAACGAAACTTTTCAGTAGTGAATTTTGGGGGTGTTACAGAGTATCATATTCTTTTATACAAATTTTAATAATAAGATGCTTTATTTATGATTATTTAATTTCTATCATAAGTATTTGCTATTTTAGTTTAACTATTTATCTATGTAGCTAATTATATAAAGTAAAATTTTATCTTTATAATTAAAATTTAACTTTAGTTTGAATCAATTTCATATTTATATTCTGGTATAGATCTAATTTTTTAAGTTAGAACATTTTAGTTCAAGTAAGTTTGGGTGTGGATCATTACTTGGTTTATATCTGATAAGGGTCGGGTTCTTTTGGATTGGATCAATTTAGGTGCAAATCATTATAGCGTTAGCAAAGTTTGGATTAATTTTTAATTTACTTTTAGGTGATTTTATGTTTCAAGTTGAGATCAAGTTTACATTTTTGAATCAAAATAATATTTAGGTTATTCAGATTGGGTTAACTTTGTCAAATCTAGATGCATTGAATAAAATAGGTAGGTATATGGGTAAGGATTGATAAAATCAATACCCGCATTTTAAGGTTACTCATGAAATATCTTTGGTAGGATAGATAAAATGTAGTTCTTGTAGTAGAACCATTTACAATTATAGCTCTAAAGAGGTCTTTCATGTGTGTGTGGTGAAAAATATAAGGGAGCAAGATGATCTCAAGTGTGAATACAAATTAAGTGAAAAAACATTGAGTTTTTGAGTATGTACATGGTTCGAGTATACACCAGATAAACTTAATGTCTTCCTCGGCAATCTTGAGATAAATAGCCTAGGTTTCGCATTTGTGAAGTGGTTTTTGATCAAGTCTAGGGTGCAAGGCCATAAATCTATGATGGCACTACTGGTATTTTTGTAAATAAAGCAACACTCTTTAAACATTGTAGTGTTCGTAGATTGGTGTGAATTCCTCCTCAAATGATTAAAAGATTTGAATATAAAGAACAAGATGTTGAATGAAGGAAGGTGGGAAGATGGTATGAATCCTCAAGCAAGATTCAAGGAATATTTAAAGATTGGTTTGATTCTTCAATCAAGATTCAAGGAAGAACTAAAGAAGTTTAACTTTGAATGTTTCTCCAAGAAGACATTCAAAGTATCATATCTAATATTACTCCAAGAAGTCTTAGTTAGAAAATTCACTCACAAAAGAGAGAAGATAGCCAAATGAATTACTTTCTTATATTTCAATCAATAATCGACTAACGTGTTATAATGTGTCGACCATGTGGTTATATAGATACCCACACTTTGCTAAGTAACACACTAGGTAGATAAGGTAATATAAACATGGTTAACTAGCACATTAACAAGTAAAGCAACACAATACTAACCTATATAATACATGAATCAAGCTAAAAATTATTACAAACAAATGTAATTAATTAATACATGAAAATAACTAACAAGAGCCCTAATTTTGCATATGAAAAATTATATCTAGATCTCTATGACTTGGTAGTTTGACTTACATGCATAATAGCTTCATTTGACTTATAGAACTTATAACACACGAAATCTTATATATGTTCATATCATGAAGTGCATGAATATTCTCCTTGAAAATATGTTACATACCTGCAAGAATTACTCAAAGTACACTTATTAAGGTTAGAACATTATTAATATTATCATCAAAGAAAAATATTGTAATAGGCTCCATAACCAAGTATGTCAATTCTTCATTATCTTGATAATCCATTGATGCTCTAGTATCATTATCCCCAACTAGAGAAGAATTTACCCTCAAATTAACATCACTATAATAAGAACAAATCACTAACATTAAATGTCCTTGAAACACCGCCAATTTCTCCAAATTTTATAAGGATTTTAAATGGTTTATCTACTATTGGCATTTATTTATGTTTTATTATGTTAGGAGTTATTTTCTTTTAGCAAATGTTGCCAAACTAAATCACTAGGAGAAAATACCTTTGGAGTGCAACATTTATTAACTTTCTTTTGGTACCTTTCATTGGCTTGTTCTATGTTTTCCTTGATTTGTTGATAAAGCTTTTGAAAGAACTCAACTCGTTCATTAGCCTCATAATTTTGAAATTTGCCTTTACAAATGGCACCATATCAACTAGCATGTACAGATTCACTCCATACACAATCTCGAATTGACTAGAGAGAGTAGTAGTTGAAGGACTTTGATTATATGCAAACTCTATATGATTTAACTTAATATCTCAATTATTAGTACTATTACTTATGAATCCTCACAACAGAGTGACAAGATTATGATTTGTAACTTTAGTCTCTCCATCAATTTTTGGATGGTGTGAAGTACTAAATAACAACTTAGCGCCTAACATGTGCCACTACATCTTTCACAAGTAATGAAGAAACTTGACATCTCTATCCAAAACAATACTTTTAAGAATACCATATAGTTTCAAATTTTATTTAAAATATAAGTCAGCAATATGTGTAACATCATCGGTTTTATTATATTGAATAAAATGATCCATTTTAGAAAATCTTTCAACCAAGACCATGATAGAATATTTACCTCTTTGTATTTCAAGAAACCCTAAGATAAAGTCCATAATAACTTTCCATGGTTGACTAGGCATAGGTAATGGTGTATATAAACTTGTGTGGAAAAAAACTTTTACTCTTTTTGCAAGTAACACATTAGTTTACTATAAGTTGTACACCCTTATTCATATGTGGCCATTAGAAATTCTCTTGTAATATTTATAATGCCTTTTGAGTACTAAAATGTCTCGCTATATCTCCTTTATGTACCTCTTTAATAAGTAAATATCTAACACTTGATCTCGGTACACAAGTTTATTGAGTTTAAATAAATATCCATCTTGTAATGCACCACGATATCCATTTTCTTTTACATAATCAATTTTCATCACTAAAATCTTCATCTTTAGGATATAATTCTTTTAAAATTTCAAAATCTATAAATTTAGCATCTAATATAACAATTAATGTAGACCTTCGAGAAAGAGCAATGACTACCACATTTTCTTTTCCATCTAAGTGTTTGACAAATAACACAAAAGATTGTAAGAAATTTACTTATTTTGCATGTCTTGGATTGATTTTCTTTTAACCATGTAAATATTTGAAGCTCTCATGATCAGAATATAATACAAATAGTTTATCCCTCAAATAATGACTCTGTGTCTCTAAGATACAAAGAATTTCTTGTTATATGCCGAATACTTCAATTTATCACCATTTAAGTTTTCACTAATATATGTAGTAGGTTTTTTTCCTTGTGAAATAATTCCTCCTATCCCTACCCCATTAGTATCACAAGTTACCTAAGAAAGTAAGTCAAAATGAGGAATAGATAACATAGGAGTATTGCACAAGTTATTCTTTTGGGTTTAAAAGGATTTAGTGGCTTCATTTCCCCATTGAAATTCCCCCTTTTTTTCATGATTTGAGTAATAGGTGTAGTGATAGTAAAGAAATTCTTGATAAATCTCTTATAGAAACTAGCTAAACCATGAAAACTTATTACTTGGTGAATATCCATAGGAATCGGCTAGTCTTTAATAGCTTGAATCTTAGTAGGATCAACTTTAATACCCATGCCACTAACAATATAACTAAGAAAAATCACACTTGAAAGCATAAATTCACATTTTTCTAATTTTCCTTAGGTTTAGTTTCTCTTTGTTTATCAAATAGTTTCCTTAGATGCACAAGATGATCATGTTCATTCTTATTATATACAAGTATGCCATCCAAATAAACTACAATGAAGTTACCTAGGAAAGGACGAAGAACTTCATTCATTAGTCTCATAAAAAAAATTAGGGTATTACACAATTTAAAAGGCATCACAACGTACTCATAAATACCATATTTAGTTTTAAAGGTTGTTTTCCATTCATTTCCTTCCCTAATTCTCATTTGATGATATCCATTTCATAAGTCAATTTTGGAAAACACACATGAACCACAAAGTTTATCAAGCATATCATCAAGTCTAGGCATAGGAAATCTATACTTGATAGTTATATTATTTATGGATCTATAATCTATGCACATACACCAACTACCATATTTCTTAGGAACTACCAAGGTAGGTACACAACAACGACTAATACTTTCTCTCACATAACCTTTATGTACTAGTTCTTGTATTTGTCTTTGAAATTCCTTAGCTTCTATTGGATTACATCTATAAGTAGGTTTATTAGGTAGAGGCATTCAAGGAATTAAATCTATAGCATGCTCTATACCGCTAATAGGTGGTAGTCTAGGAGGTAAGTCATTAGGAAATACATTGTTATACTCATCAAGTAATCTAGTAAGATTTGAATTCTTAGAAATATTCTCCCAAAATTAAGATTCTCTTACTACTAAATCACAGCAAACATCTGCCTCCTCAATACAATTAATCATACATTTTTCATGTAAGGAAAAAGTCTTCTTAGTCTCGATAAGTTGCAAATGATCACATTGAGATCATTTCAATTTATACTTCTTTTTCTTATCTTTAAGTACAGTATATTCTTTCGTTACACCATCATGGGTTGCATTTCTATCATATTGCCATGGACTTTCTATTAATATACCACAAGTATCCATAGGAAATACATCACACAATACTTAATCATGATAGTCACTAATACAAAAAGTAATTAAGGTTTGCTTATTGACTTTAGCACCTTTATCTTTATTAAGCCATTATAATGAATATGGTTTAGGATGATTAGTAGTCACTAACTCTAGTTGTTTAACCATCATTTCACTGACAACATTAGTACATGACTATAATGAATCTACAAACCTTATCACTAATTCTACACTTAGCTTTAAAAATCTTATCCCTTTATGTAGATGGATTATAAGGTTATATTTGAATAGTTTTTTCTCCAAAAAGTCATTTATCAAATCTTTCAATTGAATTTAATATAATTGGGATCATAATTTGATATGACCCCTTTTATATATTTAGGTATTTAAAAATACTATCTACAATTCGATAGCCCTCATCCCCTCCCCCATTTTCTTTCTCTCTTATCTCTCTTTATTTCCCTTTCTTCTCTACATGCCAAACCTGGCCCCCTAATTTTATTTTCCCCTTGTTTATTCTCTTTTTCCTTCATTCACCCACAACACCACCACAACACTACTAGCCTTCCACAATCACAGGACCACTCTCTCCGCTCATCATCATCAACGACAACATGTGACAAATGCCGCAGCAAGCCAGTGCGAGCAAGGGAGTGAATTGGGTCACTCGACTCTACTCTAGCATTGACTCCACCTCTAACCACCCCAAGAGCAATTTCCCTCTAGTGAGTGGTACTTTCCCTCTAATGAATTTCCACTCATCCACAATCGCTCTAATTAACTATGTTTCATGTGGTATAAATTACCCCAAATCCTAACTCCTAATTTGATTAAGTTTCTATAAATTAGCTTATGATAAGTGGAAATGATTACTGACTTGAGTATGTGTTTCTTGTATCATTGATTTGAATGGGTTAATTGCATGGGAAATGTTTAAATTCTACAAAAATTAGATTTTTAACCTAGTGATGACTGTATTTCTCATATTCATCCAATTAAGCTATTTTGGATAATTTGATTTTACCATATGATTTATAATGTATCTAATTTCATGTTTGAAATATCTATTTGAGAATTTTGGAAATTAATTAGAATTATATTTCTAGGTAAAAAACCATAAGTATTAAAATTAAATTGTATAATTGAGTTATTAATTAAATTAATTTTATAATATGCTTTGAAACATATTTAATTTCATGTTGGAAGTGGCAAATTGGAAAAATTGCATGAAATCCATTAGAATTGAATTTTTAGATCAAACATCTTATAGATTTAAATTAGATCAATATATATGAGTAATTTTATTAAATTTATTATATAATATGTTTTAGAACATGTTTAATTTTTAATTTTAATTCCAAACTATCAACTTAAATATTTTAGTAAATTTTGACTGAATTGCATCTTTAGGCCTAAAACCACAATTATTAAAAATAAAATTATGAAATTTGTCATTTATATAGTTATTTCTTCTAAAATTGATTTTATAAAATTGTTTAAAATGACCATAATTGCATTCTAACACCTCAAATTTAGATTAATTGATTTGAATTGTCCGAATTTATATTTTAGGCTTTAAAACCCTAACTCCTAAGAATAGTTTTATGAAATCTAGTTGTGTTGTATTATATCATATATTAATCAATTATTTTAGATTTAAAATTAATTAAATTAAGTTTCTAACTTATTGTTTTGGATTAATTCTCTAAAATTGATAGATTTGATCTTTTGGGTTGTAAATGATAAATGTTTAAGTAGTTTTTGATAAAATTTACTTGTTTTCTATTATCCTATGTTTGGGTTAGTTTTCTCTAACTTAGTCCTACAATTTTCAAATATGATCTAGGAAGTTACGTCAGTGGATCCTAAAGCAATAGTTTTCTTTCTTCTTGTACTAGGATATCCTGGAAGCTAGGTAAACTTCCTAAGATCCTCGTAAATAAATTCTTATGTGTTGAAGTGTATTATTTCATATGTTGGTTATGCTAAAAGGATGATAAGGTTTGTTAAAAATGCATGTAATTTGTGTGTCTTAGCCATCAGGTTATCCTCGTGTTCTTATGTTGTATTGATATTGTAGTGTTGTATCTTGTAGTTCTTCATAGATATGAATTAAATTCTTTATAGCTGTATTTTATAAGTTATTATGTTATGTAACTTGTATAAGTTATTATGCTATGTAAGTTGATTATCATGTTGTTAATGTGAATGTAAGTGGTTGAATTATTTATTTTTAATCATGTTTGATTTTTCCAAGAACATTAGTGATGGGTTATATATGATGGAATATATGGTCATAGACATAAAGTGTGAACATTCTAATGATAAATGAAAGGAATAAATTATGGAATTTGTGTTATAGGTCACATTAGTGGTCATAGTTGGTGGTTTCAATCCATCCATAGGAATTATGATATAGATCACATTAGTGGTCATAATTGATGGCTTTATATAGCCCACCTTGAGTAGCATTGGGATAGCCTCTGAGGCAGAGTCATGTGGTGGATGCCTTCTATTTGATTTCATATGTGGTGCGTTGATAGTGAGACAAAAAGACCCCTCTATCTATTCTATACATGACCTATAGGCCCTATAGGGGCTATCAATACTTAATGGTTAGGACGTATTGAGTAGTTATGATGGCCATAGTTATAGAGTTATAAGTCTTAGTGTTTCCATAATCTCAAAGCTGTGGGTGGCGTGTTAGTTTTGAGTTCCTTAGTTAGCGTTCCATAGATGTGAATTATATTATATTATATTTTGGGTGGCGTGTTAGTTTTAAGTGGAAGAAGAAAACTATGATATTATATCCAAGTAAATGGGTAACAATTTGAATCGGAATGTGTGATGTAATATCTTGTGGTGGAATTGGTAAATAAATGGTTATATGAATTAAAGTGGAATGATTATATGAAAATCATTGAATGATGTAAATGGAATCAAATAGAGTAAATAGTGGTGTGCAAGTGAATATGATATTCTTTCATGATGGCATAATTCTACTGCAACAACATGTTCTTCTGTCGATATCATAATTCTACTACAAATACATGTTCTTTTGTGAATTCATGCTTAATTAATATTGTATGTTTTTCTATGGGATATGCATGGATCTTGGATAATGTTCTGCTAATATTCTTGTTAGTTTACATATTTTGTTCTTCTATTTTCCTTCATCTTATGTGAGATTGTGTCTTTCATGATTTATCAGTTATGTCAAGTATATAAATCTATGTTTGTATGCTATTACTATAAGTTGGGTTGTTAACTTAGTACTTCATCATACCAATACTATGGACAGTTAGAGCTACTTAGATTTTTACCCCATAAAGACTCTTGTAATTGTCTAAAAATGTTTTGGAAGTTAAGTTGTTGTGTTGTAAAACTAATTGGGTGATGTAAACGACCATTTATATCTTAATGCTTAGTTAATATTTTGAAAACCCGGGTTTATCTCATATGTATGATTTCACATGCTTTTTTGACAACTTTCTTAACTAGGATTTTTAGTTTAATTTCTATTTTAGGATTATTTTTTTTAGGCAAGTTTTATCCTTGCAATTTTCAAGAGATATATGTATGGGAATAGCACTCTCCATTTCTTAATTTTTCTTCCACATTATATCCATTTTAAATATTAAAAAATTAGGAGTGAAGATGGGGGTTTTATAGTCCACTAATTCCTGATATTCGAGTCATTTTTTAAGGGTTATGTGACATACGCCATATGGAATGATAAGGAGGTAATTTTGTATTATTATATAAATTGGTTAATATTTTCTTATCCTATAATTCATTATTCTAATATTCTTTCTATTGTAGAAACAACACCTTGTGATGATGGATAGGTTAGGACAAAAAGCTCGAGGAGACTATCAATAGATGATGTTGGCATGGGTCTTACCTACAATTACATTGAGACCACATGTCTTAAGAATCTATGTAACACATACTTTCACCATTGTAATGCTCCACTTGTCTCCGCTTTTTTTGAGAGGTGATACCTAGAGACTAACAACTTCCACATTCCATTAGGTGAGATGATTATTACTCTATATGAGGTGATTTACATTATGGATATTGTGGTTTAATAAAAGTAAAAGTAGGGAGTTTATTTAAATTTGTTTAGATAAGTTTTATGCTATGAGTTGTAATATTTCCAATCATTAACAAAAAATTTCTTTCTTTAAAAAAAGAGAGTAAAAGTCTTCCAAAATTGATGTGCTACTAATACAAGAATAGGTTCATGATCTTGTTTGTAAAGAAAAATCTTGTATACACATGGTAGACCATGTATCAACCTGAAGTAATGTCCAAATCCCAAGGATTCTGTATTAGACCTTTTACTCTCCTCTTAAAAAAATTCCTAATCTCTATGATATAGAATAGATGCGAGCTCCTTTAACAATATGGTATATGTAGGGTAATGTGGAATAATATCCCATGAGTACTCTAGATTTTTTTTCACATCATTAATTTGGAATCTTATCAGTGTGTCGATCTTCGGGTATAATGTGTCAAAATTTATATGTGATGATGATATATATTTCTTCAACTTTCCATATTCACTTATGTAAGTAATGGTTAATTGTTAATGATTATTTAGCAATAAGTTAAATAACATTGAATATTTACAACAACTAAAATTATACCTCTTAGTCATATGATTTCCAAAGTGAAGAATTTTGTCAACCTAAATGGAACAAACCTCAACTTATATGGATTCAACAAAGTATTGTACATATATTTTAAGAGAAGTAGAAATCTACCTCATTTGACATACATTAGTAGAAGTTCATTCTCATATTTCCCAATTGTAGTTACCTGTACA
Source organism: Tamarix austromongolica (assembly GCA_039764185.1). Classification (NCBI taxonomy): domain Eukaryota; kingdom Viridiplantae; phylum Streptophyta; class Magnoliopsida; order Caryophyllales; family Tamaricaceae; genus Tamarix; species Tamarix austromongolica. Next base: position 104,906,386 of record CM077809.1, on the reverse strand, counting down.
ATCTTCCCCCGTCTTCCTAGGAAACATTTTCCTGATACTATACTTCCCAAATTTTATATAATATGAGAGAGATCATTTTTACTAATGAGCCATCTACATAAGAAGTATGATTCATTAGGAAATAATTTAGGTACTATTTACATTAGTCCCAGTTCCCTATCGGTAATTGCCACATTTGGTTTATGAGGCTCAATCAATCTCTTTACCTTATCTAATACTCATTTGTATTTATCGTCCTTTTCCTTCATCATAAATGCTTAGGTAATGGTAAAATTATTACCACTATATACACAACCAATGACCTCCAAAAAAAGGAAGGATGTACTTATTGGTTTTGTATATGCAATCCAAACATAGTAATATATGACAACACATGAAACAAATAAATATAATCTAGCGATGCAACTACAATATCACTAATCACATCAGAGTCTAGCAACCAACAAAGCCATGAACAATGTTTTCATTGGTTTTCATGAAGTGTAATATCCATTACATGAGTGTATGCCCCATCAAACTTTATACCTTGAACTTATGTCTAGCATTATAGATTGTCTTAATCATTGCAGCATTATCCCCATCATCCTATTTCAGCGTGTTGATAATCTCCCTTAGTTTGACATTTAATTGGGTTAGTTCATGCACCATCTTGTAGTCTTCTAGAAATAATCAACAAGAAAAAGAATGACCCTATAAAAACTAACCTAATCTATGATTATGCATTACACATTCTACCACTAGTGTTCCACCACCACAAGCTTATTCTCTTCCATGCATCTTGAATTCACAACTACATTTTCTAATCTCGGTATACCGAACACTTTCCAAATTCACTAAAGGTTATCTTCTATATGCACCACCTCTCTCACAGTATATCCAAACCCTACTTTTTTTTAACCTTTTGATACCTAAAATCATATTATATGCCCATATGGTTTCTTTAACCCACTGAATTAACGGCTCACAATCATTAAAAATCTCATATGCATTAAATAATCTACTCCAATCAATATTAACTAGATCTTGATTCTATAATTAATAAACAAAGTATAATATTATAAGAAATATATAAATATAAAAATAAATATTAAAAAATTATAGAAGAAGAAGTTTTGGGTAATTCACCCCCTAAAGTTTAAGATCAACTAGTGAATTGCTTGTTAGATCTTACCCAATGATAGGTGAATGGCCCATCAAAGCTATCATTTGATATATGAATGGCTCATTGAGACTACCATTTGCCAAGTGAGCTTCCACTCAGCATTATGCAATAACAAGTGATTCATTTGTCAAGCTCACCTTGTAGCGGGTGAGACGCTTATCAAGCTGAACTTCTGATGGGTGAGTCACCTATCATCCTTTCCTTATAATGGATCACTTATCCATTGGATCTAAAATCTTGAAAAAAAAAGTTACATTTGTCATTATTTTTTCAAGCTTGTCTTAACTAAAAAAATTGTTGGAATCATTCTCATCTTCCATAATTATTGTATTGAAGATTGAGTGAATTATATATATACAGAGAGAGAGAGAGAGAGAGAGAGAGGTGATAAGAAGAAGAGTGTAGACAAATGAAAGAGCCAAAATGGTAATAATAATAATAATTAATTAATTTTGAGGGGTGTAAACTCAATATTTTAGGCGTACCAATAACAACACCCTTTTAAATATTGGGACTAAATAGCTTCACTTGCCTTCTAAACATGGATGATTGTGAAACATTTCCAATCTAACAGACCTTACAAAAATTTAAAGATTTTATTATTTATTACTTTCTCTCTATAAAAAAAAAGGAATTTATTCTATCACTAAATTTTTGTATAAAAAATAAAGCTATTTTAGAAAAATAAAAATATACTTTTTATTTTTACCCTAACTTTTTTCTCCATTATCTATGCATTAAATATTTTGGTTATTTTTTAATAAATGATGTAAGTATAATTTTAAGACTAATTTTAATAGTTCTTTAGAAAGTGTGCAGATTGACAGGATGACTTTTTTTTTATAAGGAGTAGGTATATTATTTTTTCCTTCTGATTGGATTTGTTTAGTAAGTTGATGAGTATAATTTTATTAAGTCTACCAAGCATAAAAGAATCATCAGCCTAGCATCATCACAAACATTTCAATATTTAGTATTGGTTTATTTAACGAATTTCATTGGTTATTTATTAAGATTAAAATTATTTGCATAATATGGTATAGTGTATTAATTACAAATACATAAATTTATTAGCGGTATTAAATATTGAATATTGATTTTCTTTCTATTTATAGCTATCTTAACAAGTATTTATAGATGTGGAATAAAAATTATGATTTACTAAATTATATTTTTAAACAATTGAGAAAGTATCTAAATGTATTCTTAAAAATATTACTAATATATATCATTTTACTTCATCTTACTATGAGCACACTATTTATCCCGTTTGAGAGACTTTGTGTGTTCAAATTTGTGACGGAAAATACACCGCTACACCTAATCTCATTATGATAATGACTATTTTATCAACAATATCAATGTATTAATGTAAACATAGATAATCAAGTAATAAAGTACTAATAAAGACTGAGTAAAGAAAGATGCTAGGATGTTGATAAACAAATTAGATAGATATATTCTTACGACGAGTTGACGAAATCAGAGTGGGGGATTTTTTGGTTCAAAAAGGAGATGCGTCCTATATATTTGTATTCCGTGAAGCATATTCTTATGCTATTTTTCTGTCTTTTTCTTTTAATGCCTTTAATTTTTTCAACCCATTAAAGTTTGATAGTACACCATTACCATTGCTAATTATACATTGAAAGCTAGTGGTTCACCATAATTCGATAGTGAAGATAATTTATCGGTATGTATTTTTTAAGTGCATTAGTGAGGGAGGAGAAACACCGAGACACTTGATAGAAATCGACCCCAATCTTTTTTAAACGGATAATATATATATATATATATATATATATATATATATATATATATATATATATATACATATTACTCCACTTGTCTTACAATATATATCACATTTAGTTTAGACGTATTAATTAATAATAAGATTAAGGAAATAGAATGTCTAAGGTAACTAATATATTTTCATATATATATCCAAAATGCGAATAATATTAAAAAAATTAGAAGGATATAATATAAAAAAATATGTAGCATTTGATTTCTATAACTTTTCTTAATGTAGTTTATGTTTTGAAACAAATTTAAAAGTTAATATGATCTAAGTTGCAAAAAAAAAAGGAATACTAAATTAATCTAGACGGTAACCTACAGATTAGCATTACTATTATACATTTGTCGCTTTGTAGATCAAAGCATACAAGCTCACCTTGAATGATATGTACATTGTAAAGTAATTATTAATTGGAATAAGATTCCTAGAAATTATATGTGTTCGATTGTAAGAGGGTTTCGGGATTCATTCACCAATTTTCCCCCAATGTATCGATCTATGCTTAACTACTTAGTTTACAATCAGCATTTCACATAAATTGTGTTGATGGAAAAGCACCCCCTTCACAAAATCCATCATTAACTAGTCTTCTCTCCAAACTAGAAGACCCAAAACTTCATCTAAGTTGGGAATGATTCCACTAAATTATCTTCTCATTTTCACACGTCTAGAGGAGTCATGCAAGCCATGCAACTTGCCTTCCCAACCGCTTTATTTTTTTAGCTCAAATATAAGCAACCCATGCCGCTCCTCACTTCTCATGTCTAAGGGGGTCATGCAAGCCATGCAAAATTGCCTCCCAACCACCTTCTTTTTTAGCTAAAATCCAAGGCACTTTGTAGCCAACCATGCAGCCACACTCCACCCCAAGCCTCTACCTTTTCGTGGCTCACTTTTAGGCCACAAATCACAGCCCTCTCTACCATCACAATCTCTTGTAGATAGAACTTGGAGAGGGAACCACCAGCGTTGACCTGCAAGGCAAAAGAAGGAAGAAAGACGATAGCTTGCAAGGTGCATAATCATAGGCACTTTTGGAGATTTGATCCCTCACTTTTTTGAACTTTTGGTAGCCCTATTTGCAAGTTCTGATTACTTGTTGAATTTGTATTGACTTTAATTATGTAATAGCTTGTACTTGGAGTCGCTTGCTTGCACTCAACCCCCAATCAGCCAAAGAGATGGGATTGGAACATGGGCGAATGATTTGGGGTGAGAAAATCCATGCAAGGCTAGTTAGAATTAAACTAGGATAGTTGCATGATGGGTAACTAGATAGTTTAAGTCCTAACCAACTTGTATATCTAGTTGGGTGTGGTTATTTAGTAACTAAAGGTGTGCACACCTATATAAGTGCAAGAAATGGTTGAGTGGAGGAACTTTTGGTTTGCCCATCCTCCTCTTTATTCGAGTGAGCTACCTCCATGGTTAGTGCATGCCTTGGTTGATTTGTGCCCAAATTCTTTTATCTTTTATCTTAAGTGTTGCATTACTTAAATGGTAGATTCAAGTATATGAACTAAAGGTTACTTAGTTCATATATTCTTCTCTTCATCTCCCCTATATTATTGGCATTTTTGGTGGTTTTTGGCAGCCATCAACTTAACTACTAGATTTAACTCAATTTATATCCACCGTGCATCATGTGTATGCAGCATTTTTGTCGTCTTAAAAATATTTCATTATTATTTATATAGTATTCTATATTTCTAAAGCCTATTTACCTCATGATTAAACTTATATTAGATTTCTAAAATCTCTATTATTGAGTTCCACTACGTAGATATTAATTTTGAGCTTTTGGCAGCCATTTCTTTTGTTTTCAAAAAAATGCATTTAATGTTAATCTTGTGATTTTTTTTTTTCATTTTCAATAATTTCACGTAGTTTGAATTTTTTTAAATTGATCGAAAAATATTTTTGAGTTTGTCCATCTATTATGTTCGCTCCCAAGCCTTTCATTATTTTAGAATCATTATATTGCAGTCAAATCCATTTTATGTAATTGGACAATTTTAACCATTTTAGTCACTTTAATCTATTAGGCATCAAATGAATTCCAAGATTAAATATTTTTACATATTTGGTTTCCTAAAAATAATCTGCATCAATATATAGTTGTTTGAACCTTTTGTTGTGTATTTCGTGCATTGGTGGAAAAATGTATCTCCGCTACTTATCCCTTTTTATTATTTTCCCATTTTTATCCATTGAGTATCATACCAACTCTAACATTCGGTATTTTTAATATTTGAGCTTATAAATTTTTTTCATAACTTTTTATAATTTTTGGGATCCATTTACAATGTTTCCTTAATAAATATCCATTCTCTAACCTCTCTACCAATTTAATTATCCTAAAAATTGTAAAATGTCTATCTTACCCCTTTCCTTGTTGGCGTATGACCCTCGCATATTGGAAAATATAATCTCAACTTTTGGATGCCAACAATCAACTAAATTTTTTTTTTCATAATCCGATATTGCCAAAATCCACCAACACCCTTGCTCAACCACCCCTCTTTGATCTTATTATAAATAACCCAAGATAACCCCATTTTCCCACACCTAATGCACTACAGACCTAGCAAGGGGAAGTGGCATTTTAGGTAACCTTATACCCCATGCCTTACCTCAAAGAAGAACCACGCCTTTTCTCATCTTCTGTCAAGCATGTTGTTGATGCAATTATGATTTCTACAACTGTTTTCCCTTCTTTTCCATACCCTACTTTAACCTCTATTTTTGCCTTAAACAAACACTTATCCATTACACCAAACTCCATGCATCTATAACACCATTTTTTATTCTACCTACTATTGCAATCATGCCTTGTAGCTTTTTTCAACATATTTCCTTTCAACTTCCTTCCCCTTTAAGATTCCCTTATTTTCCATGCATTGAGGCTCTAATTTCATCCCTTTTTTCTTGAACTTTTGTGCGATGCTACTAGTAATTGTGGCTTATATCTCATTTCTCACTAGGTTTTGATAGAACTTAATTATAGATCTAACGGGATCACATGAAAATTTATCAAGATTAAGAAATACAAATAATGCGTAGGCATACCTGAATCCATAATATTAGAATAATCGGATATTGTTGGAATAAGGAGGATAATCATACAAGTAATATTGTGGCCTTTTGGGACATATACTCGCTCGTCTATCTCTATTGGCAGATGGGAATCAAATAAGACATAATATGTGTGACATAGGGACCACCACCATATATATAGATAACTTATACGTTACCTCCCAATTCGGTCTATCAACAATCTAAAATATCCAAAGTTTCTACACATATAGGTTCACATCCAATTAGATGCATTAAGCCTAAATAATTTATATTTAAATATGACCACTTTTATTCAGGTTTAACTTATACCACAACCCATAGTTTTTATTTTTCACACATAAATGCAGCGTTAGATAATAACCCAATAATCTTCTACTTTGGCAATATGTGTGACCTTATAACTATAAATTACAAAAAAAAATGAATGAGCTCAATATTATTATCATTATGAAATGTATCTATAATCAATCCAATCCATTAGTCACACCAATATAGGATCAAAGTGGCTTTTATCATATTTCTTTGTAATTAAACCATCAATGGTCACATAAGTTGATATAACTAAATAGCTTGTATCAAGATGTAGATGTGAAGTATGAAAACGTCATGTAATTTGATCTTAACATGCCATTTTCCAACTATTCCACCTTAAAAATATAGTGAGATCAAATAAAAAGCAAAACAAAAAGGAAACAAACTACAACTTTATATTGAAACTTATTTAGGTGGAAAAAATATGGTAAAAAATTTCCATAAGCCAAAACAAAGTATCCAAACATAGAGCATATAAAGTGTCACACTCTCACTGAAACTAAACATCATCATCTTACATAACACCTATATGAAAAATATGTTCGAGAAACCATTTGGGTAGTTAGTAAGTAGATATGTCGTCATAGAGTCTGAATTGATGTGCTCTATAAGCAATTCTTCCTTCTATACCATATCTTTTATAACTAATTATATAACATTGATATGTTTTGATTTCGTAGAAAACAAGTTCTTATTGGAATACTAAACTACAACCTTATTATCACATAACATCTTAAGCAGTGGTTCAATACTATCAACAATAAGCATCCCTATGAAAAAAATTTCAAAGCCATATATCACCCTATAAAATCCGCTACCATAACAGAATTGGACACAATTGTCTACTTAGCACTCTTCTAAGAAACAACACCTATGGCCATTAGAAAAACAAAGTCTGATGTAGACATCATGTTATATTGGCATCTAACAAAATCAAAGTCAGAATAACCTATGATCTCAAGCTTGCATTGTCTTCGATATGTGAACATGTAATATTTCTTTTTCTATAAGTACCGCATGAATCATTTGGCTATTGTCCAATGGTTAATTCCTAGATTAATCTCATATTTTCCAAGTATCCAAGTGATGTATGCAATGTCTGGACATGTACACACCTGTGCATGCATTAGACCTCCCACTGTTGAAGTATAGTGAACACTTTGCATTTACTTTCCTTCAAAGTTATTCTTAAGGAACTAAATGAGACTAAATTTATCTTCTTTAGTGATAATGGTTTTTCCTAGTTTATAATTCTACATGGTATATTGCTTGAGAACCCATTTTAAATAGGTATTTTGTGACAATCCTAGGATACCTCGAGAATAATCCCAATGTATCTCTGATTCCCAATACAAACTAGGGATTAAGATATTTCATCTCAAAATTATTAGCTAGAAAATTTTTCGTGTAATGCAATAGACCTACATCATTACATGCCAATAGTATGTCATCAACATATAAAACCAAAAAAATATATTTACTTCCACATAACTTATGGTTTACACATTCATCCAACAGATTTATCTCAAAATCTAAAGAGGTGATAACTTCATGAAATTTAAAATTCCATTGTTAGGATGCATGCTTGATCCCATAGATGGATTTCTTAAATTTGCAAACCAATACTAAATGTAAAAGTAAATCATCAGATAAATCGAGCTTTAGTGCCTTATGTTTTGAAGCAATGTTAGACATATCTATGATGGTCTCCCTTGTATTTCCTTTGCCTCTATACTCTATTGAAATAAAGCATTGTAGAAGAGTGATTATTATAGCCTTATCAATTTTTGCAAAAAAAATTATCAATTTTGGCAAGAAAAATCATTGGTGATCTTCTTAGAATATCCATCCCTAAATAACTTTGGAATGTTGTGCTTAATGATCATAAGGCCCATGCAATTTGATCAATCATACTTTCCAAAGTTTCTTTTCACATCAGAGGAACTTTCACCTATAAGATTAGTTTGTTTTTCAAACCTAAGTGAATGGTCTAAATCCATACAGCCAATGACAAATAAAACATCATCCTTCCATTTCTTAAAGTTATTCTCGTTCAATATGGGAGTGGAACTTAAGTTGAAAAATATAGTAGTAGAAGGCATAGCTGTGTAGAAAGCATAACAATAACATAAATGTTCATAATTCACAAAATTATGGTGTTATTGTTGTAAGGATCAAAAATTATACATAATAAATGATCAATAAATTTAAATAATGACATACCCATAATAAGAAACTGGTACAATATTAATATCAAGTCTTTGGTTAATAATGTTAACAAAAATTGGTGTTATTATTGTAAGGATCAAATATTGATAATAAGGCCTAAGAGATAATGAGTCCATCTTTGGATTGAATTATCATCCATATAATATCCAATAAAATTCTTCCAAATATTTTCCTTCCTTTGCACCGATGAAATACCCACATGAATAAATATATACATAAAAATCTAGTAATTTCGTAAACTAATTTTCACAAAATATGTCATTTGATAGTATATTATGTCAATTAGTCTATATAATAATATTAGAAAAACATTATTTAAATAATTTGATCCTTAAATTTTATTCATAAATTTAGGCTTATAATTTTAGTATCAACTTTATTTAAATTCAATATCCATAAAATATTAAACATAACCTTATTAGCAATTAAATAAAATTAATGTCAAATTACACACATAAAGGCCCAAAAATTAATTTATTAGATAAAATAAAAATGAATATCTAATTAAATTAATTAGGATAATTATATTTTATTAATATTATTACTCAAATAATACATAACAAATAAATAACAAATTCATAGCTCAAAGAACCAAAGTGAAATAAAATTGGGTTATGTGAACTCTCGACCCAATTGGCAAGAAATAAGCTAGGCCGAAATTTTCCCAACTTGCCCAACTAGAATCATCCCAAATAAAAAAATATGTAACAATAACTAGGCAAAATATGAGCAAAGCTCAACTAGCATAATTGGTCACTTATTAATTCTTTTTTTTATACAGAAGGTTCTAGAATATACTAAAGTTGTGTAAGATCTAGTGAAATTTTGTGAAAGATCATGTAATATTTTAGAGATAATTTTAGATGATGTAATAACTCTCTAGATCTCTCAAATATAGAAGAGTGTTGTAACACCCCCAAAATTTACCACTGAAATTTTATGTTTTATTAAAAGAAATAGCGGAAGCAGAATATCAAACTATAAATTCCTGGGATATAAGCGCCACACTTAATATCAGCCTAGTTCACTCCTACCGTTTCACTACCAAGTGCTAAGACTAAAAGAATGAAATAAAGATTGCTAGAAATTCAAACCATATTGAAATCATAGTAGAATGGAATCCACTTGAATAGCACCTAAAATAAACCTGCAAGGGACACTGCCCATTGAATAGGCAAAGGCCCCACGAATGGAACCCTTCAGTACTATGGTGCTGAGTAACCATTTAAAACACACTTAAAAGCAAGCCTGCAATGCAACACATGATACAACATTATATACAAATATAATGAAAGGTGCTTACAAAATATTCACATTCATACATTCACATACTTAACAAGTCCATCAAATATAAATGGGTCAAAACGTAAGCTCAATACTTCCGGGCCTTAATCCATTAGTCCATCATTAATCAATCATCTTTCAGATTATAATATATCCATGTGACTGCAGGAACACCACTATTATAGCCGATGGACAGATCTCCAGGGCAGAACGCTCCTGGCCACTATTATTTTCCGGTGGACCAGTCTAGCCTCGACTCACATGGTGTTCCACTATAAGTGATTAGTATTTTACATGATTTATTAACAACCAAATTGGATTGATTGAGCTTGAGATCTCCCACTATGATAGCCGGTGGACCAGAATACATATAACCATCATCTAGGGCAAAACGCTCCTAGGCCATTATTATATCCGATGGACTGGTACTCATAATCATCTTCCAGGACAACACGCTCCTAGGCCACTATTATATCTGGTGGACCGTACTTATAATCATAATCCATTGGGCTTGGCTCATTAGTCTTTCACTTTCACGATTAGTGTTTTCCCTTTTTAATCATCACAACAATTCCATTTATTTGCCTCGATAGGGCCTGAATGGGGTAGTAAGGCACACCAGCAAATACCAGAATCACCGTGGGCTAAACCACGTCTTTAAGGTAACGATCCCTAAAGAGCCACCATTCTCGATCTCGATGTCTTTCACTTTAAGTATTAGTGTCTTAATTAATATGATCACGAAGAGCACAACAATCAAATACTTATTCACTTTCAATTGTTCTGGTATCATTAGGTTATCCTTATTCATACAGTTATCCAAGATAACATAGGGGAATCATTAAGGCCATCATAATCTTATTTGATTTCAATTTAAGATTCATTCTCGTGATACTTACTAATTGTCAAATGTCATTGTCTTACTATTCAGTGTTGCTTGAGTCTTATTACAAACTCCATTATCACAACGACATATCAGATATAAATCACTGACCCCTTGCTTGTATAATCATGAAGTCATCCCTTCCTTAGCAATTTACCATATTACCCCTCATGTTGCATAATTACTAAATTACCCCTTGCTCGGTTTAGGTTACCAAGTTATCTCCCACACTTATTCGGTCACCAATCACCCTTCATAATTGTTACATTTATCATACTTCTATTTGGTTGGTTAGATTACAAAATGATCCTTCTCCTTTGTTATAATCACCAAATTGCCCTTTAGTTAGTTAAATTACCAAATTACCCCGCTCTATTGTCATAATTACCAAACTACCCTTTTGTTGGTTAAATTACCAAATTTCCCTTTTCCATTATCATAATTACCAAATTACCCTTTGCCATTATCATAATTACCATTTTACCCTTCCCCATTATTATAATCACCATATTACCCTTCTCCATTATCATAATTACCAAGTTACCCTTCTCCATTATCATAATTACCATTTTACCCTTCTCCATTATTACAATTACCATATTACCCTTCTCTATTCTCATAATTACCATTTAACCCATCTCAATTATTATAATTACCATTTTACCCTTCTCCATTATTATAATTACCAAATTACCATTTTCCATTATTATAATTACCACTTTACCCTTTTACTTACAAAATTACCATTTTGTCCCTTACTTACAAATTTCCATTTTATCTTTCTCTTCCAAATTTACCATAATACCCTTTTACTTACAAATTACCATTTTATACCTTACTTACAAATTACCATTTTGCCCTTCTCTTCCAAATTTACCATAATACCCTATTACTTACAAACTACCATTTTACCCCTTACTTACAAATTACCATTTTTTCCTTCTCATCCAAATTTACCATAGGACCCTTTTACTTTCAAATTACTATTTTGCCCTTTACTTTCAAAATTACCATTATACCCTTTATTACACCACCTTTATCAAATTATCACCACTACATAAAATATTAATATTAATACTCTATTCTCATCATCCAATTCCACCAACTATTATATTCCAACATAATATTCATTAACAACTACACATATTAGGCCACACTCTTGCACAAGACATATTGCTAAAATGCCCCTAGGGCTCACAATAATATTATTCATGCATCGATGGTCACAATAACATAATATACATGGATAAGTTCTTAACATATTATTGAATAACAAAATATCCTTCCTTAAGAATTTATTCCATACATGGCATATAAACTAACATGCTCTCCTTTTTATCAATAAATATAAGAAACCACATATAATATACTAAACAATATATATATCATGCAAAATAACATATTAAAACCCTAATGTGCTAACATACGTTTATCCATGCATTTAAGTGGAGTTTAACGATTACCTTTATTCCTGCAAAAATTGAACCTTACCTGTAGCCCGGTTAAAGATTCAAGCTTTAATTAGCAAAACCAATAACTAAAAATAATACCCATAATTATCATATTAGAAATAGGAAAAATCAAAAAGGATAAAACTTTATAAAACCTTAATGAATAACACACTTTACTTAACCATTAATATACCTCAAAAATTACATAAAATGACTTTCAAACAATGTGGAACTCACACTGCATGAGCAACATGAGCCGCATGCAAATTAGAAGTAAGAAAAGGTTGAAGGAAGGGAGGTGGAGAGAAAATGGGGGGTTAGTTCAATTAGGGTCTTGGGGGCCAAGAGGAGGGTAGGTGGATGGGAGTTAGGGCAAGGGACAGGTGCAGGGGTGTAGGTGGTGGTCGGGCATGGGTGATCGGCGGCAGAGGCGGCGACTACAAGGCTGCAAAGTGGGTTTTAGGAGTGGTGAAGGAGAAGAAGGAAGGGAAAGGGAGGAGGAAAAGGAGAGGTTGTAGGGCTGGGTTTTTGCCAAATGAGGTAAGGGATGGTAGGGGAGGTTGCAGGGAGTGGGTTTGTGGCTTGCGAGGTGTCAAAAGCAGCAGGAAGATGGTGGAAGGAGGAGGTGCACGGTGGCTACTGAGAAGGAAGAAAAAGAATGGGGGAGGAAGAATGTGGGTTGTAGGGTGGCTCGAGAGGTAGTGTGGTGGTTCAAGGATGAATTAGAAGGTGGCAAGAGGCGGCATAGGTGGTTGGTACAGTGGTGGAATTGGCGGAGTTGGGCGGCGGTGCAAAAATAAAGGAAAGATTATGAAAGGAGAAGAAAATGGAGAGAAAGGAATTGGGAAGGAAGGGGCTCAAAAAATGGGGCAGGAAAGAAGCTGATGATGAGAATAAAAAGGAGAGGAAGAAGAGGGCAGTAGGTGGTCAGTCAATGGCAGGTTGTAGGGTGGCAGAGAGGTGGTTGGGTAGCAGGGAGAGGGAAGGGAAGAAAGCAAAAGAAAGGCCATGCATGGTTGGTTTGGTCTGAAATGGGGGAAAAGGGGACAAGGGAGAGAGAGGGAGAGATAGAGGGTTGCAGTGGTGGCAAGCGGTGGCAGGGAGAGGTTGCAGGGTGGTGGTTGGGCGTGATTAGGGTGTTGGGCATGGGTGGCGAAGAAAGAAAGAAGACGAGGAAGAAAAGAAGCTTGGCCGAGCGAAGGGAAAAGAAAGGGAAGTTGGACCAGCCCTATCGAGGGGAAAAAGAAAGAAAAGAGGGATTGGTTGGGCTGGTTAAAGTGTGCGTGGGAGAAAGGGAAAGAAAGGCAGGGGTTGGGCCTGTCGTGGTGTGGGGAAGGAGAGGGGGGAAGAGAGTGGGTCGGCGGCCCAGGCGTGAGGAGGAAGGCTGGCTTGGTGGCCCGAAGAGAATGAAAAAGGAAAAAGAAAGAAAGGAGAAAAAGGAGAAAGAAAAGAAAAGGAAAGAAAAAAAGGGGGAAAGGAAAAGGAAAATTAGGGAAAATTAAAATAATTTAATTTATAAAATAATAGGATGTAATATTTTTGGTTAATAAATTTATTTATTAATTTAATTTAATATGCTCAAATATATGGGTTTAAAAAGGATAATTTTAGTACAATATTAGTTTGGAAAGTTATTTAAATAAAAAGAGTATGATAAAATAATAAAATATTTGTTTTAATATATTAAATATTTCTATCTAAATTTATATACTCAAAAATCCATAAAATAATTAAATTAAATAATTTTAAAAGCTAATTTATCCTGAATAAAAGTTATTTATTAAATTATAGGTTTTTAAAATTTCAAGGGAGTAAAGCATAGATAAATCCTATAAGGAATTCTATACAATTCTTATGTAAATGTAGAAGAATGTGGAAGATCTAGAATCTTTCACCATAGGGAAGTGGGAGGGGGCACTTCAACTATAAATAGAGGAGGAATCTCATTTTCTCCCACCATCTTCCAACTTGTATGCTCTCTCCATCTCTCATCAATAAATTTGTCTCTTCTTACAAACAAACACTATCTTTCTTTCTCTAAGTTTCCTAAGTTCTCCAAGTTTTCTTACTCATCTTCAAAGGCTTAGCATTAGCCTTAGTGTTTTAAAGGCTCACTTAATGATCTAAAAAAGAGTTATGCTTCTAAGTGTCACACAAGAGAGACTTAGGTGACAATAAGTTACCTTGTGACATGTGTTATTTAAGAGTTGCTAAAAGGAAGATTTGGTTATAAGGGATTGTAGCCATGGAAAACTACTAGTTGGTAAACAATCCAAGTAAGATGAAAATGTCTATGGAAAATCGTGGTAGAGAACATGAGAATAAAAATAAGAGTGCTGAAAAGGATAAATTGTTGTCCAAGGACCGACTATCTTCCCTTAAGCAAAGGGTATCTCGGGTAGGGAGGAGAATGGATGAGTTAGTAGAGAGACTCGATATGTTGGATGAATATCTCAATGAGGATATTCATAGGGAATTCCTCTGTGTAATCAACCATTTGTTGGAGGAACTCCATAAGGATACGTATACCCTAAGGGATGAGTTTGACACCCTTAGGATGGAGCATGTTGCATTGAGATGAGATCATAGTCAAGGAAGGTACATAAGAAATGTTGGAGGAACAAGGATCTCAAGCCCTGAGCCACCCAAGTATGGAGATAAGCACAATGCTAAATAACTTGATAATTTTATCTGGATGGTGGAAAGGTACATGCATCATGCAGGTATGGATGATGATGCTGAAAAGATTTATACCACTACACTCTACCTTGAGCATGATGTTATGCTATGGTGGAGACGTCATAGCAATGAGATTGAAAGAGGTGTGGTGGCTATCAATACATGGGAGGACTTTAAGAAAGATCTTAAGGCCTAGTTCTATCCCATGAATGTGGAGGAGGCTACGGTTAAGAAGATAAGGAGCTTAAAGTAAATTGGTACTATCAAGGACTATGTCAAAGAGTATAGCTCCTTTATGCTTGAGATATCTAATATGTCAGAGAAGAGTCGGATCCTCTACTTCATGGATGGGTTACAAACATTGGTGGAGCAAGAGTTGATGTACCACAATGTCCAAGACCTTACTTTGGCCATAAGAGAGGTGGAATCCTTCATCAATTTTTGGATGGAGAAAAAGGATAATCCAAATAAGGGTGGCCCATACAAAGGTAGGGGAGAGAACTTATATAAGGAAGGAGACCCACTTAAGTGGGAAAAAAAACATAAAGGGAGAAAGGATCACTCTAAGAAAATAACATGCTTTATTTGTCGGGGGGATCACATGTCCTTCTAGTGTCCCAAGAGGAAGCAGTTGAATGCCCTTATTAGTTCCCTTGGGGAAAAAGGGACATCTGGTGAGAAGGAGCTGCAAATGAGTTCAATGCTCTTCTTAAGCTCACTCAAGGATAATGATAAAGAGGTGCCAAAGGGGGAACATAAGGTATATATGGGCTTGATTTATGTCGAAGCTATGGTAAATGGAGGAGACACAAAGGTTTGGGTGGACACGGGAGCCACTCATAACTTTATGGCCAAAGGGGAAGCCACAAGGCATTAGATTTTGTATGTCAAGGAAGTTAGATAGATGAAAGCCATAAATTCAGCTTCATGGTCGATCCTTGGTGTTGCTCAAGGTATATTCATTTGGTTGGTCAAATGGGAGGGCATGGTGGACTTGAGGGTGGTACCCATGGACCACTTCAAGATGGTGTTGGGCATGGAGTTTGCAATAAGGTATGCCCACTATCATTCTTAGATGCTAACACCATTCAAATTTCTAAGGGGCGGAAATCCTATATTGTGCCCCTAATACAATAAAAGGTAAAGTCCAAGATGCTTTCAGTCATGCAAGTATCAAAAGGACTCAAGAAGGGTGAGCTAACATTGTTGGCCACATTGAAGGAAGAATCCTCACCCATTGGATCGAAAGTACCTAAAGAGATTAGGAGAGTCATCAAGGAGTATGAGGAAATGATGATGCATGAGATTTTGAGGAAACTTCTACCTAGAAGAGAGGTGAATCATGTGATTGAGCTAGATCCAAGAGTTAAGCCCCCATCAATGGATTCTTAAAGGTTAGTCCTACCAAAGTTAGAATATTTGAGGAAGCAACTCAAGCAACTATTGGATGCAAGTTCCATAAGGCCATCCAAAGCTCTGTTTGGTGCCAGGTGATGTTTCAAAGGAAGCATGATTGAAGCCTCTAGATTGGTATCGACTATAAGGCACTAAAAAAGTGAAGGTAAAGAACTTAAGGGGAAGAACAAGTATCCCATTCCATTGGTAGCCAACTTGTTTGACAGGCTTGGGAATGCCTGATGGTTCTCCAAGCTAGATTTGAGGTCGGGATACAAACAAGTCCACATTGCTAAAGGGGATGAGTCTAATACTACATGCGTGACTAGATACAGATCTTATGGGTTCTTGGTTATTCCCTTTGGTCTTATAAATGCACTCACAACTTTTTGCACTTTGACGAATATGATATTTCATCACTTTTTGGATAAGTTTGTGGTGGTATACTCGGATGATATTGTGGTTTATATGAGACCTTGGGTGAGAATATTGAACACCTAAGGAAATTTTCCCAAGTACTAAGAGAAAATGAGCTCTTTATAAAGTTGGAAAAATATTCATTTGCCCGAGAGGAAGTTATGTTCTTAGGGCATAGGATTATGAAGGGAAAGATCTTTATGGATGAATCTAAGGTGCGAGCTATTGAAGAATTGGAGTCACCCAAGGGAGTCTAGGAGTTAAGATCTTTCATAGGACTTATAAATTATAACATGTTGTCCTTTATGGGATACTTGTAAAGGGACACACCCTTGACCAACTTGCTTAAGAAGGTCACATGGTAATGGATAGAGGAATGTCAAAGGACCTTCAAGGATCTTAAGCAAGTTATGATGGAAGAGTTGGTATTGGCTCTTCCCAACTATTTAGAGTCGTTCGAGGTACACACAAATGCATCAGATATTACTATTGCAGGTTCCTTAACACAAGGTAACCATCAAATAGCCTACAAGAGTTTGAAGTTAAATGATACAGAAATAATATATCCAATGCATGACAAAGAGATGATAGCTATCATACATTACCTTCATGTATACAAGCACTAATTGATTGGGAGTCGGTTTGTGATCAGGACCAAAAAATTTTCTACCAAATACTTCCAGAGGCAAAATAAGTTAATTCCCAAACAAGCGCAGTGGCAAGAATTCTTAGCAGAGTTTGACTATACCATGGAGTATAAGCCGGGTAAGATAAATGTAGTTGCAGATGCATTAAGTTAAAAGGAAAAGTTAGTAGCTTTGAGCCAATCACATCGTGACCTCATGGATCCAGTTCAAGAAGGATTGGCTCAAGATCACTAAACTCAAAACTTAGTGGAGATGGCTAAGGAAGGGAGGACTCAAATATTCTAGTTAGAAGATGGTATGCTCTATACCATTGGTCGCCGACTCTATGTGCCCAAGTGGGGAAACCTAAGGAGAGAATTACTAAAGGAGTGCTATGATTTGATGTGGATTGTCATCTTAGTATGAGACAAACCCTTACACTTCTTGATAAATCTTATTATCGGCCTAACGTACAGGATGATGCAAAGGAATATATGAAGACTTATCTTGAGTGTCAACAAGATAAGGTGCAGCAAAGATAGCCTACAAGTCTACAAGTCTGCTAGAGTGTAACACCCCCAAAATTCACTACTGAAAAATTTCGTTAATTAAAAGGAAATTAGAGGATGAAAATTAATAAATCGTGAACTTTGGGGGATATTACCGCCACACTTAGTACCAGACCAGTTCACTTCTACCATTCCAGTACCAAGTGCTAATGCTAAAAAGGTAAAATACAATTTTACGTGAAACTTAAGCATATGTAAATCAGAGAAGCGCAGTAAACACTTTACAAGCGAAAAATTCAACAACGGTGGTTACAAAATAACAAATACATTGAATTTAAAAGAGACAAATTAAAACGCTAAAATTTTCGGACAGTACCTTACGCTCTTTCCTAATAGCCCACTTGAATACCACCTGAATACAACTTGCAAGGGGTACTTCTCATTGAATAGGCAGGGGCCCCACGAAGGGAACCCTTCAGTACTACGGTACTAAGTAACCCTTTAAAACACACTTAAAAAAAGGCACGTAATGTAACACATAAAATACTACTAAATTCATATATAACCATAGGTATAAACATGATATTCGGATCCATTTATTTGCACATCCAATAATTCAATCAGATACTAATAGCTTATACGTAACATTCACTTTCATATATTCGCTTAATTAACAAGTCTACCAATATCAATAGGCCATAATGAGTAATCGATATATTTCGAGCCTTAAGGCCATTGGTCCATCATTAAGCAATCATCTCAATGATTAGTATTTTTCCATAACTCATTCACATCCAAATCAAATTTAATTGAGCTCGGGACCCCCACTATTCTGGCCGGTAGATCGAAATACATACGTATATATATATATATATATATATATATATATATATATATCATCCAGGGTAAAAACATCCTGATCCATCGTTATATCTGGCGGATCGATACTCATGAACATCATCCCGGGAAAAACATCATGGGCCACTATTATTTCTAGTGGATCGGTACTCATCAAATAATTCAACTAGTCCCCGCTCATTAATCTTTCACTTTAACAATTAGTATTTTCTCTTTTTATTCAACACAACAATTCCATTTATTTGCCTCGATAGGGAGATCAAGAACCCGGGACACAAAGGTACACCAGTCGCACTGGTGCATAAAAGCTACTCAGTACCCTTCAACTAGTAACCCAGGGATGCAAAGGTACCCTGGTCGTCACTAGTCCATAAAGCCAACTTAATACCCTACCGACAAGGACACCTAATCCTTAAGTATGCATACCCCCTTACTAGGTCCGTAGAGCTAGATAGAGTAGAGATAGGGCATGGCTGGGGTACAAAGTTACACCAGCGAATACCAAATAATCGTGGGCTAAACCACGTCTTTAGGGTAGCGACCCCTAAAGAGCCAACATTCCCGATCTCGAGGTCTTTCACTTTAAGTATTAGTGTCTTAATTAATGGTGATCACAAAAGAACAACAATCAGATATCATCAGAAATTTTTTGTTCAATGGTTGTCTAAGGGAACACAGAGGAATCATTAAGGCCATCCTAACTCATCTAATTTCGAATTAGTATTCGTTCTTGTGATACTTACTAATCATCAAATACTCCTACCTCGTTAACCAGCATTATTAGAGTCACATTACGAATTCCACAATCACAACGATATATTAGATACAAACTACTCATTTATCCCTTAATTATAAAATCACTAAGTCATCCCTTCCTTACTTGATAAATTACCATATTACCCTCTTTGTTACAAAATTACCAAGTTACCCTTTACTTGATTTAGGTTACAAAATTATTTCTCATACTTATTAGGTCACTAATCCCCCTTAATAATTATTACACTTAATATGCTTTCCATTTAGTGGGTTAGATTACCACTTTGCCCGTTTTCCTTTATTATAATTAATAAATTATGCTTGAGTTGGTCAAATTACCAAATTACCCTTCCTCCTTATCCTAATTACCAAATTAACCCCTTTATTTAGTTAATTACCCAATTATCGTCCTCTATTATCAATGAGAAACTACCCTTCTCCATTATCAAAATTACCAAATTATCCCTGGTCGGTTAAATTACCAAATTACCCTTTTATATGATCATAATTACCAAACTACCCTTCTCCATCATCAAATTTACCAAATTACCCCTTGGCCATTTAAATTATCAAAATTCCCTAATTGTCATGATTACCAATCTACCCTACTCCATTATTAAAATTACTAAAATACCCTCTAGTTGGTTAAATTACCAAATTACCCTTCACATTTATCATATTTACCATTTTACCCTTCTCCATTATTAAATTATCAAGTTACCCTTTAGTTATTTAAATTATTATTTTACCCTTCTCAATTATAATTACCAATTTACTCATTTCTGATTTCTACTTTTACCCCTTTGATTTACAAAATTACCGTTTTACCCCTTTACCTTCAAATTTACCATTTTACCCCCTTAACTCCTAAAAATTACCACATCACCCTTTTACTCATAAAATTTCCATTTACCCTTAATTTTGAAATTACTATCTTACCTCTTTTAAATTTCCAAATTATCATTCTTCCCGTTAATCACAAAATTACTATTTTACCCTTTAATTATAAAATTACAATTTTACCCTTTTATTATAAAATTACCAACTTGCCCTTTTATTACAAGTTACCAAATTGCCCCTTTTATTACAAAATTATAAAATTGCCCTTTTATTAAAAAATTACCAATTTACCATTTAATCACAAGGTTACCATTTTACCCTTTATTCATAAAATTACCATTTTGTCCCTTTAATTACAAAAATTACCATTTTAACCCCCTTACTTCTGAAATTACCATTTTATCCTTTTATTAATAAATTTACTATTTTACCCTTGCCTCCAAAATTACCATAATACCCTTTTTAATTAAGAATTACCTTTTTGCCCTTAGTACACCATTTATATTAAATTATTATTATTACTACATATAATATTAACTTTAAGGCCTCATCCACAACTCTTGTAGTTAATACAATATTATTAGCACCCCCATATATATATATATATATATATATATATATATTAGGCCATTTTCTTGTACAAAATACATTAGTAAAATCTCCTAAGGCTCAACAAATATTAGACATGTATTAAATATCACGATAGCATAAAACAACATGGATAATACTTAACATTTTCCTTAACAACCAAATTATTACCTTAAATAATATTTCCATACATAGCAACAATCTATCATGCTTCCTTTTCATCAATCAACACAAGAACCACATATTTCATATTACACAACACAAACCAAGCATAATAATATATTAAAAGTCCTAATGTGCTAACATACGTTAATCCATGTGTTGAAGTGGGATTTAATGGTTACCTTGATTCCTGCAAAAAACAAACCTTACCGATATCCAGTTTAAAGGTCTAAACTTAGATTGTCAAAACCAATACCTAACAATAATACCAAGACTTATTACATTAGAAGTAATAAAATCAAAGTACAAATCTTTATAACACTTAAATAATCAAATGATTAAATTAAAATTTAATTATACCTTAAAATTATTAAACAAATACATCAAGAAATCCAAAAACTCATGCTGCTAATGTAGCATGAGTTGCATGTAAATAAATGGGGGGGAGGGGCTCGAAGGAGGGGAATAGGAAGAAAAATAGACAATTTCGGGTTAGGGTTTTTAGGCTAGGAAAAGAGGCATGTGGGGGTGGATTTAAGGCAATGGAAGGATGTAGAGGTGGAGAGGGGGTGTAAGTGGTGGTCAGGGAAGGGTTAACGGTGGCTAAAGGCGGTGGAGGCAGCGGTAGTGAAGCTCCAAAGGTGGCGGCCGAGGAGGGAGGTCAAGAAGGGGCTGGTGAGGAAGGAAAAGAGAGGGGGAAAACGAGGGCCTACAAGTGGTTTCTTTAGCCAAAGGAGAATTGGAGGTGGTAGAGGGGGTTCTAGGGAGTGATAAGGTGGCTCAAGTGGCGGCAGAATGCGGCGGTGCAGGGTGGTTGCCGATAAGGGGGTAAAGAAGAGAAAAAGAGGAGAGGAGGAAGAATGGGGATACAGGGTGGCTTGATGAGGGTTGTGATGGCTTGAGGGTGAGGTAGAGGGTGGTAGGAGGTGGTGCAGGTGGTGGTTGAGGGGAGAGAGGGGTGGAGAAGAGAGGGAGAAAAGGAGAGGCTTGGGTAAGGCATAAGGCTCGAAAAAAAAAGGCAGGGTGAGCATGGAAGAAGGAATAAATAGGAGAGGAAGATAGGGAAGGGATAGAGCTCAAGGGGTGGCTATAGGTGGTAGAGGGATGGCCATGGCAGGGAGAGGAGAAGGGGACGGCAATGGCAGGGAGTAGGGAAGGGAGAATGGGGTCGGTATGGGGCAGGGAATGGCAGGAGAGAGAGAAAGAGAGAGATAGTTAGGGAGGTCAATAGGGAAGAGGGAGTTGCAGGGTGTGGCGGTGGCAGGGAGTGGGGAAGAAGAAAGAAAGAAGAAGGAGAAAGAAGAAGGATCGGGGAGGCTAATGCTGGGCGTACGATGGGCAGACCGACCAAAGGAAATAAATGAGCCGGCCCGATCGGGAGAGAAAGAAAAGAAAGGAGGAGGGGGTGGCCGGCTCGCATGAAGGAGAGGAGAAAAGGAGCTGGGCTGGGAAAGGAAAAAAAGGAAAGGAGGGAGGAGGGGGAGAAGTGGGCCAAGCCCAACGCGCAGGGGTGAGGCAGAGGTAAGCCGAAGTAGGTCAACAGCCCAAAGAAGAAAAAGGAAAGAGAAAAAGGAGAAAAGAAGGAAAAGGGGGGAAAAGGAAAAAAAAAAAGAGAAAATGGAATAAATAATTTAATTGATAAAATAATAAAATAGAATAATTTTGGGTAATAAATTAATTTAATATTTTAATTTAAGATAATTAAAATATAAGGATTAAAAAGGATAGATATTGTAAAATAAGGGTTTAAAATTTTATTTAAATAATAAGAGTATAATAAAATAACAAAATATTTATTTTAATTTATTAAATATGTATACCTAATTTTATTTACTCAAAAATCCATAAAATAATTAAATTAAATGAATTTAAAGGCTAATTTATTCTAAAGAAATTTATTTATTAAAATATAAGCTTTTAAAAATTCAGGACATTATATAGAGCCTCTTTCTATTCTAGAGAATCCATAGGAAAGCATCTCCATGGACTTCATCTTGGTAATCCCTACTTCAGAAGGATTTGGCTCCATGATAGTAGTAGTGGATCAAATTCATAAGTATGAAATCATCATCCTTGCCCCACAAGATTGTACTACCGAGGAAGTAGAACACCTCTTTTTCAAGTGTTGTAAAGTATTGGGGCATTCTTCGAAGTATCGATAGTGACTGAGACCCGTGATTTAGAAATAAATCTTGGAGGGAGTTATTCAAGCTCATGGAATCGAATTTATATTTCTCCACAAGTTTCCACCCACAAGCTGATGGGTAAATAGAGAGGGTGAATCACTTGTTGAAGATCTACTTGAGGCACTTTGTGAGTGCCAACCAAACAGATTGGAAAAAATTGATGGATGTATCCCAATTTGCCTATAATTCCAATGGAATGAGGCAAAACAAAAGAGCCCATTTGAGTTGGTGATGGGCTAACAACCTACATCTCCGCTAGAGTTAGCCACGGGATACATAGGACCTAGCCCTACAGCCTTCAAGTATGCAAAAGGGTGGGGCAAGCAACTAGATTTGCCTAAGGCAATGAAGAAAATGAAGAAGTGGGTTGATGAAAAGAGGAAGCCCATGGTATTCCAAGTGGGAGACAAATTAATGGTAAAGCTTCCAACCCAACTATTCAAGGCCTATAGGAAGGTACAAAAAGGCTTCACACAACGGTACGAGGGGTCATACCTAATTGTGAAGAAGGTTAGAAAGACTTCATATCTATTGGAACTACCAAAGAACCTCAAGGATCACCTGGTGTTCCATGTGAGTCATCTAAAACCTTACTACAAGGATAAGGATGACCCGAGTAGAAGTAAGTCTCATGAAGCACCACCCATAAATGTTACATCTTTCCAAAAAGAGGTTTCAAAGATCATGGCAGATCCAGTAAATAAGGCCATGGGATGTCCCAAATACACCGAGTACCTCATGTGTTGGAAGGGGTTATCTAATAGTAAGGAATATTGGGAATTTTATTACCAGATAGAGGCTTTCAAGACTACTAAGGAATTTATGAGATGTCAAGGCCTTAGGTGGGGGAGAATGTCATGGACCACTTCTTTTTTTAAGATTTTTGTTCGGAAGGTTCTAGAATACCCTAGAGTTATGTAGGCTCTAGTAAAATTTCGTGTAGTATCATATAATATTTTAGAGATAATTCTACATTATGTAAGAACTCTCTAAATCTCTCAAATATAGAAGATTGTAGGTTAACCCTATAAGGAAGTCTATATAATTATCATGTAAATGTAAAAGAATGTGGAAGATCTAAAACCTTCCATGGTAGGGAAGTGCGAGGGGGAGCTCTACTATAAATAGAGGAGGACCCTCATTTTCTCCCACCATCTTTTAAGTAGTAAACTCTCTCCTATCTCATCAATAAAGTGTTCTCTTCTTACACAAAAACACTCTCTCACTTTCTCTAAGTCTCCTAAATTAGCCATGTGTTCTTACTCATCTTTGAAGGATTGGTATTAGCCTTAACGTTAGAAAAGCTAAGTTAGTGAACAATAAAGGAGTTATGCTTCTAAGTGCCGCACGGTAAAGAATTGGGTGAAAAAATACATTAGCTTGTGACAGTGTGTCGCGAATTTGTTTGTCTACTCTTATGTTCAAATTGTGTCTGATGCCCTTTTTTTAGTAATTAACCATAATTAATTAAACCCTAATCTAATTTTTAATCCTACTTCTACCTTACGAAGCAACCACCAACCTTTTTCTTCGACTGACTACCAACAATGGCCAACGCCACCACTAATGCAAACATTGGGCTAGCCAAGACATAAACACCAATGACTAGGTCAAAAGTTTAATGAACATTGGACAATGATGAATATCGGACTAAGAAAATAATGGACTTTGCCTAGTTTCAATCAGAACAATTAGAAGGCAACAAATATATTAATGTTAACAACAACAATAAATCCAAATCCCAAATGATAATTTGAAAATGCCAACCAATCGACCAACAACCACAAACATCTCAGACAAAATCCAATCAAGAAACGCATCCCTACGTCACTTGTGCATAGAGGTGGTAAAATTTACTCGACCTAAAAACTCTATCGAATATCGACATAATACATGTAAAATCTAATCCAATTTTATTTGATTAATTAAGAGTTTAAAACCTATCTAACTTGATTTAATACATATCTAATATTTAATATAACTTGAGAAATTATAAGTTCAAAATAAATTTGACCTGATTCGTTACTTACCTGAAACTCAATATAACAAAAAGAAACTATAAATTTGAAATGATCCAACCTGATCCATTATTTATCTAAAATCTAAAATAATCCAAAAAATATGAATCTAAAAATATTCAAACTGATACTACCCAAAAATTAGTAACCCATAACTAAAATGATTTAAATTTTTTAAAACTTTATAAAACATGAGATAATATTGATGTGCAACTAATCCAACCTAGTGCTTACATAAACATCTAGAAACACTACAATGTTTTAAAGTGTATATCACTTTTTAAGTATATAAAATATCCATTGATACCAATACTAAAGTATTGTAATAAACCTAGATGAAAAAAGGAAAAACTCTACCACACCGTCTAAATATTAATTCACTTACATCTAGTACTATAAGATAAAAATAATTAAATATATCAAACACCTTAAACTCATGATACAAATACAAAAGCCTCAAAATACACTAGATAAGAACTTTAAAAGCCTCAAAAGGTACATCTTCACATCAATAACTCAAAACACAAATATGTAAGCCTTAAAAGGCACCATATAACTACTTCTAAAACTTGTGTAACCCAAAACACAAAAATGCAAGCTTCAAAAAGAACCATGAGGTAATAATAATAATAATAATAATAATAATAATAATAATAATAATAATATTATTATTATTATTATTATTATTATTATTATTATTATTATTAATGATGATGATGATGATGATGATGATGATGATGATGATGATGATGATGATGATGATGATGATGATGATGATGATGCAAATATATCCAACACTTGTAACTCAAAACACCAAAAAAAAAGGGCTAAAAAAGCACCTTATAAGCTTTTTAAATGCCTCAAAAGGCACATATCTAGCACTTAGTCTACCAGGTGTACCTAAACTAATCAAAAGCTTGAGTTTACCACATAATGGTAACTTTACTATCAGAATACTACATGATTTACACTTCTATCTTTCTTGAAGATAAAAATGTAGTTGAATGACCACATGTAGGTAGCACTACAACCAAAAGCAAGGAGATTAGAGAAAGATAACCAATAACATTATAATCTTACCTCATCTTGGTAGCTCTACTAACCAAACAAAATATATATAACTAAACCAATTCAAACTAGATCTAATATCAAAATTTTCTACAATCTTAGATATACACTAAAGGTAATATACGATATCTAAGACAACATGGAATAAGTGGATACAATATACATTCTACCATTTGATGCAATATGATCAACCATAAGTTGCTTCCGATCCCTTAACTGTCAAGACTTGAGGGCTAACACTAGCCACAAAATATGAAAACATAATCTTCAACATCAAAATATAAGTAACCACCTGATGTTAACCTACATAAATCACGCAACCTAACAACATATTATCCAACATCAAATACTACTCGCACCTCAACAAAAAAAAAAGAGACATTAGATGATACATATTTGTGAGATACAATTGCCACATTGAAAAGACATAGTCTAACAGACTCACATTCATTTTAAAGAGCTTTTACTAATTTTCTCACATTTTCTCTAAGAATATCAACATTTATATCAAAGAAAGCATAATGTTTCCTTATGAAGGACTAGATTATAGCTTATTTTGTAATAGGAATATAATAATTAAGTGTAGAAAGCAGATAATGAATAACACTATGGATAATAAGTTAAGAACAAACAAAATTCAAGTGTCTAAAATAAATCCATTGAATGGTGATTCAATATTCCTAATTCATTCAATGACTTTAATTAACCCTCAAAAACCCAATAAAGTTTGTATAAATTTAGGCCAATAAGGGCATGCAACAATCAGCTCAACAAAAAAAGTGAGGAACAAACAACTCAGCAAAAATTAGGGTTGTGTATAAAAACTGGGATCCGAAAAAATTGATCCAAAATTTTGGATATTCGATCCGGTTTTTGAAAATCGAAGTGGATATCCGATCCGATTTTTTGTGGATAATCCAATCCATCAAAAATATCCAATTTTAAGAATAAATTAGTTATATTTAAGTATAATTTAACTTATAATCTGATTTTTTTCTTTCAATCTTCAAGTTTGGATCATTTTTTTACTATAGTACTTAAGTCCAAAAATAATTTACTAAACTAAAGTATAAAATAAACATCCATACTCTACAAACAGTCAAATAGGTCACAGTCCACACACACGCAAGCACCTAGATCAGAAAAAAAAAACTCCTAAATTTGCGGAGCCTCTTAAATTAGGTCATTCCACGGTTCTAAAGCGTCATTATTCACAAATCTTGATCGCTAATTTGTGGTGATATGATCAATCATGTATTATATCTTTTTATATGCAGGTTGAATAAGTAAACAAGTGTTTATGTAAAAAAAATAGTTATAGACTATATATGTAAATTTAATAATCGGATATTTTTTTTCAATAATCGGATATATCCAAAATCCAATCCGATATTTTGGATATCAGATGTTTCAGATATCCGGAGTATTTGGATGCGGATTCAGATATAGGATATCGAATATCCGATCGGATCGGATATCCAAAAAATATATCCGTTCGGATACGGATATCCGATAATGCACACCCCTAGCAAAAATATAATAGCTTTAAACTATTACCTCCAACTCTTCAATTAGTCTCATTGTTTGGTTTAGACAAGTCTACAAGAGAACCATATTTTTCAAGATATGAGAAAATGCCAAAAATATAAGTTATTTCAAAAAAGAAACAACCATAATAAAATAAATAGATTTATATAATCAAATTACCTCCACATATAAATAACCAATTATGTGTTGTTACCAATGCATCAATATTTTTTGGCAAATGAGAAATTCTCCACTTATGCAATATCCTACCACCCATACTAAAAGTAGACTTTGAAGCAACTATGGTGATTGGAATAGCGAGAATATCTTTTTCCATGGAACAAAATAACAAAAAACAACTGGATCTATCCTTCCAATAATAAAGCACATCAAGCATAATAAATTGCTCCATTCTTTGAAATTCATGATAGTTCTCTAATTCAATTTTTTCTAATATTACTAGCTCTAAGAAATATTAAAGAGTCAAATTTCTAAATAAAGAAAATAAAGAATAAGGCTATGTATAAAAACATAATAAAAAAATGTTTAAGTAAATATTAGGATGGATATAAAAGATATTATATAACTTAATATCTAACAATAATAGTTTACCCCTATGCCATCATTTTGATGATAACTGTTGACTTTTCTTTGAGTAGACATTCTCGAAACATAAGAATCTACTTGGTAATTATCTTCATAATACTTATATAAGTCAAGAAGTTGAGTATACACTTCTTTAGCCACCCATGAACCCTTATTGGCTCCATACAATTTTGTGAAAGCATATATCACAAAATCAAACTTGTAACATGGATAAAAAATTATAGAAAAAGCTAGAATCATAGAGTAGTATGACCAATATTTCCCAATTTTTCACACATCTGAGTTACCATTCTACTAATGTCCATATCATCATATGACATTGCATTCTGTAGGCACCATTGAAAGGTCCATACATTAAAAAAGTATAGATTGGATGTTAGATACTTGGTTCTAGAAAATAAATTTGTGATATTATAGGATGGATGTAACAAATCATAAAAAAAATATACCTTAATCCATTCACTACTTGAAATATGCCACTTGAAATTAGGTTAATTCAATACACAATAGTCTAAAGTCCGACTATAATTTATTCCTCTATTGAGCACAAAATATGTAGAATTCCACCTAGTTGCAATATCTAACCACAAGTTTGCATAAACAAATATGTTCAACTACACAACATATTTATATAATTTAATCATCCAACCTTTTGATCCATTTGTGTTCTTGATATTTTCTCAAACCTTCACCACACATTCTTCAATGTTTTTCATTC
Source organism: Tamarix austromongolica (assembly GCA_039764185.1). Classification (NCBI taxonomy): domain Eukaryota; kingdom Viridiplantae; phylum Streptophyta; class Magnoliopsida; order Caryophyllales; family Tamaricaceae; genus Tamarix; species Tamarix austromongolica. The sequence goes on along the minus strand of CM077809.1, from coordinate 104,877,230 downwards.
CTTCTTTCAACATCAAATTTAAAATATGAACTGATTAATGGATATGAAAATATTTCCCATTATACACCAAGTTTCCAAGTAACTTAGATTTCATATTAATAATCATATTGATCATATTTGACCATGATCATGGTAAAAACCATTTTTTCAATGCCCTAATCCATTATCAATGCATGTAACAGATTACATATCGCTACACCAGTGTGGGGAGTAGAATAATGGCCCTTTTTGAAGATGTAACAGCAGACGTTGATGCCTTAGTCTTCCAGATTAAGCTAGATGTTTATGGGATCTTAAACAATAGGAAACATCGAGCCTCTGTAAATTTATAGCTCTAGTCTTTAGCTCCTGTTCCCTTCTTCCCTATCTAGCTGATGTTTTGCTCTTGTAGGATGACACCCTCACGTTTTTGTTGTATGAGGGGTATCCTAGGTCACTTTAGGTCGGTTTTAGGCCCAAGACTACCTGGTGTTTCTGTACATATACATGCTTCATATATATCATATATTTTTATCTTGATAAAAAAAAATAATGGCAAAAACTTAACATCTTAGAGTTCAATTTTCAATTATCATCAACATAATGTGTAGTCGACACTTTAAGAATTTTCTTAAATTCAATGTGCTTCTCCAAATTAATTTTCTTTGTGGTATTTCTACAATAGGAAATTTGAATTTAAATACCAATGGGATTTTCTCTCTCCTTTATGCTCAACATGTGAGAATGGCAGTCCATGTTTCATTATTGACTCGCAAACTAACTAACTATATACTCTTTGATCAAATTGAGATGCAGTCATGCTGGACCCATCAAGATTTTTATACTTTGAACAACTTACTAATCGCCTCTAAAAATTAGATGTACCATTTTTTTATTCATCTCTATATGATACCTCTTACCAATACTTACATACACCATACAACTTTTTCTGAACATCTTCATAACAATCATGCTCTTTTTATACCTCAGCCTCTCTTTTTAGATTTATAGGGACCTAGCCATCACCAATTGCTTTAGGGATTGAAGTTGGAGTCGACACTTGATCATTTTCGACATCTTTAGAATTAGGGGCTATAATTTTGAAAAATGTGAAAATGATATGAGATAATATAATTCATCAAACAACAATAAGTAAAAAAAATATTACTAATATTAAAGATAACATATAATCATAAGTGTTAAAATGCTCTTCTTGTTGTGGAGTCCTATAATTTTCCTCCATAAATTTTAACACTACAATAATGACATAGCACCAAAAATAAATCATAAACTTTTTGTTACTCGATTTTGTTGAGTTGGTTTTTGGTTTGTATAACCTCTATACTTATGGTTGCAGAATTTATAAACATAAATTAAGTATATGATAGCAACAAAAGTCAGCAACCAACTCAACAAAAATACAATAGCCATCAACCTAACAAAATTCACTAGTGAATAATTGATGGATGAATCACGCTTACCAACAAGAAACACCAATAACTGAAATCAGATGGCTTATCAAATAAAGTAGCACTTAGCTAGGATGATCATCATAGAGCAAGTCCAAAATAATAGTCACAAAACTTCATCTATAAGATTTATAATCTACAAACAGGTTGAATGTATCAAATAAAAGATAAAGTTAGGTAAGAAAAAAATTTCATCTTTATCTAATATTTATAGGACAAGTAGAGATGATTAGGTGTGGTGCACTAGTGGAGTGCAGCTGTGAAGTTCGATCCTCTATTGCTTAACAAATCAGATGACACAGGCATAGGCAAAACCGACAAAACTTCAAATAATGTAGAAAAGAGTTTGACGTTCTATTACTTAGCAAGACAACACTAGTTGTAGAGAAGGAGAGATGGTTGAGGCATGATGGTAATCACAATTTTGAGCAGCTAGACTTTGGGTTGAGTGACAATGAGGACAATGAAGCATAGCTAAACTTAGGTTGTACACAATTGGAGAGGGGTGTGTCGGTGGATTAGGCCGGTGACGTACACCATAAGTTGGTTTGTGATATCGTCATATAGTGCAAGCTGACATATGAGAAAGCAGCAAAGTTCATTCTACTATCTCTTGATGAGACGACACAAGCACAGCCAATGACCTTCGAACAATGTTGGAGCTAGGAGATAATTCAACCTTCTATTGCTCAATGGTGACGAAGAACATAGTTACATACGAGTTAATGCTCCATTTAAGAGGTAGGAGGAGAAAGAGATAAGGTATATGCGTGTGTTTGGTGGCAGAATATAATTTTTATGAGGGGGGAAGGTAAAGGCATGTAAAGCATGGTTAGGTTAGATTTTTCAATTAAGATTGGGAGGGAAGGATATAAATAATTAAATAAAATAAATATTTCTCTCCAAAGGAAAGAAAAATAAAGTATGAGATTAGTTTATGATAATAGTTGTATGTTAATTTGTAAAAATTCTTTAAAAATGGTAATTATGGTTAATAAGTTCAAAGTAAATTAATCAAAATTTCATGTCATAACCAATTTATTGTAATTTTTTATTATTAACCAAATGATAAAATTTTATTATGATCTAATTTTATAGTTATGGTTAATAGGCTAAAAGGAAAATTTATTAAAATTTTATTTTATAACAAATTCCTATTAAAAGTTTAAATCAAGTTATTATTATTTTTAGTTATAAACCAAATTATAAAAGTTTAGTCTAGTATATTTTTATAATTTTGGTTAATAATGCATAAAGTAAAATTATTGAAGTTTTATTTCATACCAAAAACTAATTAATATTATTTAACCAAATGCCATTTTCCTATTTATTTAATACAAAACTAAAAATTAATTTATTGAAAAAGGATGTAGCTATTTTGATGCTTCACTAAGAAAGTAATTTTTTATTTTACTTGTAAATTAAGTGATGGAGTTCCATAAACCTAGTGGAGTAGTTCCATTAGAAGTTAGAGTAGTTTCATTTGTAATATAGAAATACTATATTAGTTTAATAAAATGAAATCAATAATTTCATTAGAAATCTAAAGTCATTTCATATACTTTATATATTATTTTTTAATACTTAGATCCATCTTTTAACTTACTTTGTCCTAAATTAATGTTTCCAGTGAAAAGATACAAGGATGATTTATAACAAAAAATATATATATAAATATGGATCTAAGTATAAGACTATTATAAGGTTCTAACAAAACTACTCATTTTAGCATATGAAACTAGGTTAAGATTCTAATAAAACTATATGTTTTAGCTTATAAAACTATCAGTTCAACTAATAAAAGTATTCTAATTTTCTAATAGAGCTACTTAAAGTTTCTAATGACATTGATCATTTCATCTTATGAAATTAGTCATTATATATTATAAAGTTACTCTAAATTCCTAATGAAACTACTTTTATTGGCTTATTAAACTACTTAAAGTTATTAAAGAAAATACTCACTTTAGTTTTATGAACCTAAAGTAATAGTTTTATGAAATTACCATAATTGTTTTATGAAATTAGTAATTCTCAATTCTCACTATAACTAGTGGATTTCACGAGAAACACCCCTATATATTTTTTATCATACATGGATGACACTACTCGAAATTACCAACTTAAGTGACATATTCTTATCATCTATTCAACTCAGAAATGTCAAGCTATTATGAATGCATTTAACGTCAACATTATAATCTAATTTATCAAATATTATAACATACTTGTAATGATATGTATGTGATATAACTATTATTAATATGTTTGTAATGTTAAGGATCCCTACAGGAAACTCACAAATATGGAAAATATTCATCAAATTCAACTCACTACCAAAGTGATTTGAGAAAACATTTTATAATTGGGGATAATAAGAAGAAACATCCTCTACTATAAGCATTTATCAACTCAAGTTATCGACTAATATTTAATGTAGATATTTTTTTCATGCATCATTGGCATGATTTCACTTATACAACATCATTTACAAAGAGATGAGGAGAAGAGAGAGTAAAAACCAATGGCATGTGACCTTCATTCACTAAATTGAGTGCATAACTCTACTAATTCTAAATGGAATAAGAATAACAAATCTTTACATATGATTTTTTCCAACCCTAGGTTGAACCATAGATTTAATCATATGCAATAGCAATTGGTAAAGAGAAGTTTAGCTCATGATTCACAATACAATACATAGCCCAACTAAACAGTTGAAACAAACTAAATACATTAACGTAAAAAAATAAGCTTGAATTATCAATCAGCCAAATTATCTAATAATATAATATAATGTTTGAGTTGACAACTAATTTTTACAATATTAAGCTTAGTGACTATAGAACATGTCCTATAGGGAAAAAGTGATATGATATCTAACACATTTTTATTGATCAAGTCCACCAAAAGTTCCAACCAAGTCTTCAAGTCCATGATCTAGATACCAAATCTCTAACAACAACTATGATATGAATTAATTGTCATTGCAGCTTAAAGCAAATATTACGTAATCATACTTTATTTAGTTATTCAAAATGTAGTTATCAATAATACTAATTCAAATATTTAAATATTTGGAACAATTATGTAAAAGTATATATATAAAAAGGGAGATTGTATTATAAGTAAAATTCAATCAAACAAGGGCATTGTTTTATCAATTCTATTATAAGTACATATCAATAAAAGTGTGTAGCCTTAAATACTATATGGTAGTATCTATGCCTTGCAATATAGTACCTACATGCTACAACATCATAAGAAAGTAGGGAAAGTCTAGAGTGAGGATGTTAATTACTCATTATGAAAATTGAAGATTAACATTTTTTTATTACATTAACTATCTTAAATAGTAAGAAGTTAATATTAGTTGGTCCTTACTCAACAATGGTCATTAATTACTTTATCTAATTTTTATGTGATTTGGCTTGATAATTGATATGATCTAATAAAAAAAAGTAAAAACTAATACGTTGTTGTTATTATTTATTTCATTAATTGATATTCATTAATTAGTATTATTATTATCATCATCATCATTAATTTTTGTATTATTATTAAAATTATATTGATATGATGTGATTAATCTATTATAAAAATGATATGAGAAGTACAACCTTAGAAGCCTTCATTTGTTATCAATTATCAATGGTCTTTGTAAGTTAACATTATATAAGGAATGTAAGATACATAAATACAATATAAAACTAAAATAATACTTGAACACAATATGACCAAGTTGGAGTTGAATTATAAGCTATATCTGAACATAAAAAAGAAAGTGACCTAATTTAAAAACTTTTAAATTTGAAATGTCAAATATATCTCCAAAAATATAGTAAGGACAAAATATTCTAAAACTCCCCCAAAAATAATATAATTATTCATTTTTTAATTGAATAAGATAAATTAAAATTAGCGATCTCAAAATAATTAGCTTTTAATAATATCTTAGAATAAAGAAAAAAATGGCATAAGTATGGCTCAAATCTGAAATGGCCTGAATTTGATCCAAAATCGATCTAAAAATATAATAATCCAAACTCAATCGAGTCTGATCCAAACCCAAGACGAAATTAGAAGAACCCAAATTTGAGTCCATCTGATCTTAACCCAATCTGATCTAAGAGCTTATAAGACCCAAGATTATTCGACACCAAGTTCATCTAAATCAAACTCTACTCAACCCGATTCGATAAAATGATCTAAGACTATCTGAAACCAAAGTAACCCTTTTATCACGTAACCCTGACTTGATAGTGACTTGACCCACTCGATTCCCAAATTTACCTATATGAGCCATCTTCTGCCATATATTCTATCGATGATTGTAGGACTATTGGACAAGGAGGATAAATTTAAACAATAGTACAAATAGTCAGATGATTACACACTAGTCAAATACAAAAAGAAAAGAAGAAGGTTGAACAAATAATCAAATAAAAAAGGAAATAATAATAGAACCTAAAATCAAAGAAAACAAATAAGATGGAAATTAATCTTGATAAATTAAGAACAGAGGCTCTAATACTAATTGATAGACCGAAATTATAGATCTGACATGATCACATGCTTGTTCATCAAGATTGAGAGATACAAATAATGGGAAAATGTACTTAAATCCATAATACTAGAATAGTTGGATACCATTGGATTCTAGACAATAATCATACAGGCAGTATTGTGCTCTTCAATGATAGGTAAACACTTTTTTATCTCTATTAAATGATGAAAATCAAATAGGATAAAGTGTACGTGACCTAATGACTATGGCTATATATATAGACAATTGACATGTTTTCTATTAGAGTATTTTAGTTTGGTTCATCAACGATCTAGGATACACAAATTTCCTACATATATAGATCCACATCTAATTAAATATATTAATAACAACTAATTTATACTTAAATGAAATTACTTTTATGTGGGTTTTAATTATACGACAACCCGCAATTCGTATTGTTTACATATAAGCCCAATGTTGGATGATAACCCAATTAAAAAAATCTTACCTTTATAACCCATGAAAATCCCTTTCAAATCTATCCATGCATCCTCATTTCATGAGCACAAATAACATGATTTAGACCTCCATCTCTTTTCTCCTATATAGCTTGTGCTATTGCTATTGTGGTTTAGATTATTTATCTTGTTTCCTCCTCTCTCTTTTTTTTTTCCAAACTTACACTCAATAAACTCCTAATGTAACTCATATTCACCTCCTTTTATGCCCACTTTCTCCATGCTTTAGCCTCCACCTCCTCCTTTTATTTTCTTCTTTGTCGAGCTTCATTTTTCTGCTACTACTTAGCGCAACTTACACCTCATTTATTCTCATTTTTGTTGTGTAAACTAGCCCCTTTTGGTCCTATTTTTACTTTATTGGTTGCTAAATTTAAGGTGTGATTTCTCCCACCTTTTGGGCTTAAATTTTGGCCCTACAGGCTAACCCAATTTCAACCCCTTATCTTTTTGCTTTGTGGTGATTTTTACCTCTTAAACTCTTCCATTTCATTTCCTTTCTTCCCATTCCCATATTTCTTAAACTTTGATTATCTAACTCTTTGATTTTATATTTTTATGAAGGTGGTTAATAAACCTAAGTGGTTGTTTTAATTTTGGATTCTTTTGCTAAAATATTTAGTACTTGGGTAACTAAGCTTAACTTAATAAATAAGATTTTTGCTAGGTGTGTTATATATTATTTTATGTATGATTAGCTCTATTTTGATTATGAACATGAAAAAATATCTTGAAAAATCTTGTATAACATGTGGATATTTCTATGTAAGGATAAAAATTGAATGATATAATGATTTGTGTAATTTTCACATATTCTCTTGTCAGCTAAAACTTTGATAAATATGTAGTAGATTCATTATAAATATGCAATAGAGTCATGATGAATGTGCATTGACTTGAGTAGTTTTGTTCTCGGCCTTGTCATTTTTTGTATTTTTTTGGTTATTTTAATTTTCTATAAATATGTAATTGTATGTACAAACTACTAAAAAATTGGGTTTTAATAATGCCTAATAGATTATTTGTATCATAAAAATATTGACAAAAAGTGTGGAATTTTGATAGTGCATAGTGGAAAAGGACGGTTTTATGAACAAATCGCTATTAAAAGTATGGTCTTCTAAGTTTAGATAAACATTTTATGTGAAAATTATCATCAAAAGGACCTTGGAAAAAAGTTATATGGTTAACTTTTAATAAATTTTCTCTAATAAAACCATCATCAAAAGTCGGGGTTTTTTTAAATAAAAAAAAGTATTTTCCCTTTATTTCTCCATTCTTTCATAACATCAAATCATACCTCCAACCTTTCCATCCTTCTACTTCCATTCCTCTCCTCTTTCATGCACTCCAATCCCCCACAATAGGCAACGTTGCAACAAATGCTAGTACAACCAAGAGTAACCATGACACAAAGCAGCATCAACCATGACCAACTCCTCCATTCTTGTCCTTAGATCCATAATAGGCTAGAACCTTTTATGCACCCTTGATTTCTCTCTCCCCATCGAAATATGAATTGATTTTTTTTTCAATTTGGTTTATGATGTGTAGATATGAGGCTTTCATTTCTCTGTGTTTTTTTTGAGTTTTTTATTTCAAGGTACATTCCCTCAAATTTAGTTCGCGGTTCATTAGTGAGGTTCCTTTTTTAAAGAAGTTTTTGTTGCTAGATTTGAGTTCTTTCAACATAGATATGATCTTGATTGATGTTTATGGTCCCATATTCATTTGATTGAAGCTCGATACTTCACTTTATTCTATAATTTTTTTAGGTCATTATTTTATCTTTGAGCTATTTAACTTGAAAAATCATACATAAGTTTAATATCCTTCATTTTTTTTTTACTGAGGATTCCTTTATTATTATATGCATTAATTCCTTTAGTCTGTTGACGTGCTCAAATATAATTTCATTGATATTGACTCCTTTAGCCTCAATATGCATCCACAGGTTCATATATGTTTGTTATTTGGGTTGGACTTAGATATGACATTTGTTTAGCCTTCTTTGTAATAATAGAGTGGATTGGTATAGTTCTCCCTATTAGAATTATTGAGGATTCAAATCCTTTGTACAACTTCGATTCCACCAAATTTGTTCTAGATCTAGGATTTTATTTAAATTATGATGTGACTTTAGATGACAAATTTAGTTTTAAACCAATGTTAAATACTACTTTTCATGATGGTTTTAAGATAAAACCATCATCTAAAGCAGCCTAGCGTGTTGTGGTTGCTTTTAATGACAATTTTTTAAACCGTTATCAAAGATTACATAACCCTTTCTTAGATTTTGGTGTAGAACTGTTATCAAAGCTTAATTTTAATCATTATCTTAGTCCATTTTCATAGTAGTGATAATAGGGTGTAGAAGATAGGTTATGAATTTTGGATCATTTAGAGTTGGAATAAATTTTTTAGGGTTTTAGATAGATTCAACCTTGGGTATTTTAAGAATTTCATATTTGTTTTTGTGAATTTTGAATATACCATTATGTTTATTAAGTCTTTTGCACAAAATTGGTATATAATATGTTAGGATTTGATGGTGTTTAGAATAAGTTATGGGTTTTAGAAATTTAAGATAATTTTATGTGAATAAAGGTATTTTGGTCATTATGCTTTATTTATAGAATTTTTGAGATCTAAGTGAATATTGCATTAATAAAATAAGTTAAAATAGATAAGCGTGATAATTGAGTGGTAGTTGATGAGTGAACCTAGATAACTTAATTAAAATGATTAATTAAGCTAATAACAGACATTTTGGGTGCATTGTGTAATCTTAGTATTCTTAGACTTGGTACTTTCATCCTAAGAAAATGATTAGTTAAGACCAAGCCTTTTAGTGTGAAATATACCACTAATAATTCTAGAATAAGTTAGTTGACCTTAAGGAAATTTTAGTCATTTTATGTACATTTGTATCATTTTAATGATGTTGGAATCATATGTGAACCCTAGTGTAATCCTTGACCTTGGTTGACTTGGTCAACCATTGACTTTTGTTGACTTTTGACTTAAGTGCTAAGCAATGACCCTCATCTTGAATCAATATAATTAATAAATGTTGAGATTTAAATAAAAAAGGTGGCTTTTTATGGCATGAAACTTAGCTTTAGTGCCTCAATAATCTAGCTTAGGCTTTAATGCCTCATTTATTTAAATTGGGCATTTTATGCTTTTAATTGTTAGGCCTTGATTCTTCTGTGGATCAAGTGTGTAAATATCATCAAAATTTAATCAAATAAATAGATTGTATTGGTAGAAGAGATTAAATGTTATTCCATGAGCCTTGATTATTGTTAACCTAAGTCCTTAATAAAATATTAATCACTTAAAGTGTAATATCTTGAATAGGTACTTATAGCGCTTGATGTAGCTATTTGAGCATAGGTTTGATATAAATACTAAAATTATTAGGTGACTTATATTTGGTATTTATGGTTACATGTATGGGCATGCCAACTCGTCTAGTGTTATTATACACTAGGTAGAAATGTTGTAGACGAGGAGGTTATTTGATGTATTGGGTGTCCTATATTTTGAATGTCTTTTATGATTCTCAATCCCTTTTATTTCTTATTTCTATTTATTTATGGTTAAATGTACGGGCATGCCAACTCGTCTAGTGTTATTGTACACTAGGTAGAAATGTTGTAGACGAGGAGGTTATTTGATGTATTGTGTGTCCTATATTTTGAATGTCTTTTATGATTCTTAATCCCTTTTATTTCTTATTTCTCTTTATTTATACTTATTTTATTATCTATATCATGTACTCTATACTGCATTTAATTTATTAAATTCTTCTACTATTTTTTTTAATCTATTTTTGTAATTTTTAATTTAATTGTTGTAAATGCTTTAGCCTTGCATTTAGTACGAGAAAGACATGGTTCAGAATTCTACTACATGTGGTGGTAACTATAGGTGACAATTAAGTCGGACGGTTTAGGTTCGATTTATTTGAGGATCATTTTTCTTTGTGAGTACGTTGTGAGTTGGGTCAGGTTAGGGTTCATGTTTGAGTCATTGCATCAAGGTCGGGTTAGGTTTGGGTTGGCCTAGTTTGGTTTCTTGTCAGATCAAATTTGGATTATTTTAGGTTAGCTTGTCAGGTCAGGTTTGGACCGAGCAAGCTCGTATCAGGATGATTTTGTATTTGATTTAATATGATAAGTTAGGCTTGTGCTAACTTGGTGAATTTTATTTTTTTTAGGTGTTGATGGGTTGGATTAGGTTCGGGATGAGCTAATCTTAGATCAAATTACTTTAGATTTGGGTCAAATCGAACATTGACCGTCAAAATTAATCTAACTTGGTAACTTCATATAAGCATATGACTAATAATATGTTATTAATGGTTATTTGTTTATTATTATGACTTTTTAATGTTGAATTTTATGTAAAAAATTTGATAAAATTATAATATCATTGGTGAATAAGTATGTTCACAGTAAAAGTAAGAAAAATAAGTAAAATTTATATTATATATATTTTTAAAAGCTTTAAATAAATAATAAATATGTGTAATTTTTTATTATTATAATCGATTAATATCAAATTTGGTTTTGTTAAGTTGAGTCGGGTTGATGACCAGTCAGGTTGATAACAGGTCAGGTTGATGGCAGTTTAGGTTGATATTAGATTACGAGTTGGGTTTGGGTCGGGTAGATGAGCTTCTCTAATTATGTTGGATCAAATTTTGTGTAGAGAGAGCCAAGTAGGCAGATCAGATTAATTTTTGTCAGCTCTAACAGTAATACCCATTAAATTATATTAATACTCATACTTATAAATATAAAAAAATTATTAGTAAAGTTTAGGGCATTATACTTTATTTTTATATATCATTTCTTCAAATATATACAATAGTAATATTTAACCATTCTCATTTCTACATTTTGGTTTTACCATTTCCATTTCCATCTGAAGGTGGCAATCGAGTTAGGGTCAGGTTGTAGCAAATTGGGTTATTCTTGATTCTGGTTATTTGTGAATTATTTTTTCTTTATCGATAGATTGTGGATCGGATCAAGTTATTTCAGATTATTTTATTATTCGGGTTTGGGTCATTATTGTGATACCCCAATTTGAGGGAAGTATTATAAGGATTAATATAGCTACTTATATAAATATAGTATACTATCTTTTTAGTGATTCCGTTCTATGAAGTCCACACTTAAGCGTATTGGTTGTGAAACACTTTTTAAAATAGGTGACCATCCTGGAAAGTTTTAAAAAAAATAATTTTTTTTAAAAGTGCGTGAGTGAGAATAAAGTACGCTGAAAAGACATATGTTAATCTGTGGGGCTAGCCGATCAATCCAAAAACGATTCGAAGTAACACCTACGCTCATGTTGATATGTGGAGGTAGCTGATCAATCTAAAAGTATTTCAAGATAATTCTCACGTGATCATATAGACTCAGAATATAATAATTATATATTCAATTGTATGCAATTAATTTGTCATGTTTGATCAGACTTGAGATGAGTTAGCTTAAATTTTGGTCATTTTAATTTATTTTATTATGTTAGATTCGGGTGGAGCTAGACTTAGTTTAAATTGTTTTAGATTGTTTTGACTGATTATGTTGGATCATAACATAATCAATCTCAGATCATGTCATTTTAAATATAAATCAAGCTAGATTAATTTAATGACATGAGATGAGTACAAATTAAGTTACTTTAATTTAAACTATTTTAAGTTTAAATAAATTCTAATTAATTTATCAATTAAATCGAGTTAGAATTAGGTTATTTTATTATGAGGTAAATTTATCAATATCAGATGCGGTCAACAATTTTAGATCCAATAGAATTAAGAACTTTCTTAAATTTTAATGGATCAAATTTTGGCCAATAGTGCTTAGATTGGGTGGTCGGCTTTTACGGGCTCTATATATCTAATCCCCCGTGTCGTTTATTAACAAAGCCTTACCGCCTAGGAAAATATTTATCTTCACCGCGCAAGAAAAAGGTCAAAAAAAGGCGGAAAGAAAAATTAAAGGAAAGAGAAACGGGATGAACGAAAGCGCTGTAGTTGAGAATCAGCCTGTCAGTTTTTTTCCAACTATCCGGGCCTGGTCCATGCCTTTTGTTTATAATGATGACTGATGACTGATGAGTACTTGAATGATGGAACATGGACGGGTGGTCTCCCAGACGCGTGAAGATTACGCACTATATGAGTTGTTTTTTCTGAGCGGTACGCCCTGTATATGTTTAGGTATACTTATGTTCATAGTCATATGCTACGAAAGAAAAAAATGTCATATATCTAAATTCTAAATCCAAACTAAAAATTAAAATTCATAAATATATATATTAATACACTAATTTTATATTTTATTAATAATTAATTAATAAAAACTAATAATAATACAAAAAAATTATGGCACAAAAAAGATACATATTTTTATTATAATAACAATAACAATAACAATAATAATTATAATAAAAAAATGCTAATAATAAATTTATTGCCTTTTATGCCATAATATATTTTATAGTGTATTATTATTAGTTTATGTTACTTTATTATTAATAAAAAATAAATTTAGTTCACTATATATTTTAAATAATTTTTAATTTAGATTTAAAATTTAAATACTATGAAAGTGACAATTTATTTATAAACAAGAAATATTTTTTTTTTTTGGTATTTATTAGATGTTTGTGTCAGGTTCTAATGTATTATATATTTTTCTCAATTTAAGGGGAGAGGGAAAACGAAATATAGAAATACCAACATTAATTTGATTTTTTGAATTTTAGTGAAAATAACAAAAATATGTAATTGACCCTTAAATTATGGATAATTATATTTTATTTCTTTACTAAACCAAAAAAATATCACCGATGCCTTTTATGATAAAGACCGTATAATATATATCGAAGAACTTAGTTTAAAAACTTGGTTGAATTCACCCCACTCTCATCTCTCATTAGTTTTGACATATTGATATTTTTTTTGGTAGGAGATATAAAAATTAACAATTAAGTCACGGAAGCAAAATCAACATTGTGAAATTTCATGTCTTCTTATTCATATATTTTGATATTTAATAAAATAAAAAAAAATTAAGTGACTATAAGCATATAACTGACATATTTGACATTTTGTACAATTATAATTGATTATTTTATTTTTATTAGGTCAAGATGAAAGAGAAGGAATATTAAGAAATTTTCAAACAAACATTAGCACAAAGAATTGATTTACTCGTAACTGCTAAAGGTTATTGCTATAATTTGCACATTTAACAAAAAGCTAGTTGAAAGTAAAATGTTTATGAATACTAGCTTTTCAACTACAGGCAAATTATAAAATGAAGGATAACACAAAAGCTATTTCAAGCTTCTCTAAAGTTCACTTTAATAGGCTTTTAGAAGGAGCATTTTTAACCCAAACTTTATATTTTTTTAGCAGAAGACTATAATATTATTAGCACAAGTCGTTTAGGACCATACGTACAATGTTTAGAGCTACTGCCTTATACCAAACACTTGATTGATTACCAGAACAAGATTTAGCTAAATCGTAGGCTAGCATGTTCCCTACTCAAGCCATATGACTCCACACCACCTTTAGAAAGTATCTTGCAACCTCCATGAGGTTCATTTATTTTTGTGAACAACCTAGATAGACCATTAATTTTGGTCTAGATCTTCTTAAAGATCGAAGCATAGTCTGCTCCCATGATCAAGCGGTTTGGTTAGTTTGCTTGAATAATGTGAAGAGTGTGAAGAAGCATGAGGCCCTTCGCTTCCTCTATTGCCTAGTCCCCTGACACTTCCCTTCATCCTACTTGCTTGACCACTCCACTACTATTGCAAATTACATATCCTATAACCCAAACATGTGATCCCACCTTGCAAATATCCATATTAACCTTCAAAAAATCATGTGTTAGGGCCTTCAATTTCTCATTAGCTATTGGCTTGTAGACCCAAGAAGATTTTTCCATCCATAAAAGAGATAGTGTAGCTCAACACAATCTTGTAAATCCCACTTTTGACTTGATTAACTCATTGAAAACAATGTTGTTCCTAATCCGCCACAATGCTCATACATAGGTGACGAGTCATGTTACCATGATGTCACGTACCGACTCTTCACCAAGTCTAGTTATGTGCGGCCTTAGTCTTTTCTCACTCCCTGAGAGACTAAGTCATCCTTCCTCCTCAAGTGTATTCAACACTTAGGCTAGAGACACCTCTTAGACCACCACACCGAACCGCTCACAAGAGAACTCAAGAAAGAATTTTTAGAGAGAGAAAGGGAGATTGTATTATAGAGAGAAAAGCTTTGAATACAACTCTTATTGGATGATCCTCAAAGGCTTCTACCCCCCTCTATTTATAAGAGAAGATCCACCCCTTCACCTCTCCCGGGAAGATTCTAGATACGGGCCTACTAAATTCATTTAGAGAGGCCCAATAAGCCCATAATAGGTTCTAGAATAGTCCATTAAGGTTTCTAGAGTCTCCCTTAGGGTTTCTAGAATTATCCATACTTATCTACATAAATGGAGAAGGATCTAGAGACATCCCCTTATGAAACCTTTTAGAATCGTATAGGAGAGTTTAGAACCCTATACATCTCTCCATACTTATCTAAATTTTATAAGGATATTCTAGACTATTCCGAGATCGATGGATTTTCAATGCAGCATGTACCAATGAGCCCATCCTCCATGTGTACATTGCTAATCCAATCCCACATTTAAGTATAAGGTAGCTTGAACTTCACCATCATAGGGTAAAACCTCCAATAATCTTCAACTACAAGGTAACTGCATGCACATCATACTCAATTCTCCCACACCTCTAACACAATTCATTAAGTGGCACTCCATTACTTTTTATCTCTTTGTGTGGTGGGTAAGATGGCCTTGCAATAGCTCCAAGCGAAACGTCTAACCCTTAGCAATGATTTTACTCACCATAATTTCCCCTATAATTCAACCTCTTGACAAGCCAAAGTCCCAACCTCACTATAGTTTTGTATGGAGTCTAACAACTTGTATGTGTTGATAATTGTGTAGATGTCATCAATATTATGATACCATCATTGGAATTCCTTTATGTTACCCATGATACAGTGGGATGCTAAGTGTGTATTCCATATTACAGGGCAACAACAACTCTTTAAAGTATTTAACATTCCATTTCATCTCTCCATTAAACATGATAGCATTAACCTTCAATTCCTGTAGTAGAGGAGGGCAGTGAGTAACCACTTTGAAGGACAATGGCTATAGCACCTATTTATCATGCCACATGTTTATGTGGCTTCTAGATAGGGGTGTTAAAAAATGGTTCAAACTAGAATGATTGGTTATTTTGGGTTTCAATTCTGAAGTAAAAAAAAAAAATTAGTTCTTAACCGGTTCTGGTCCTATCCTATTCGATCCTAACTAATTTGATTTTTGATACAACCCAAAATTTTATTAACATTTACTTAAAATACATATTTTTAATGTAAAAAATATATAATTTATTAATTTCGATCATAATCGGTCTTAAACCGATAATTCCAATCTGATCCCAATTTGATCCCCGATCCTAACTTCAAAAATTTCAATCCTTAATAAGGTTCTGATCTGATCCAATTTTGGATCAGTGTAAACCCTTATTTCCATACCCTTAATCCAAATAAACCCCACATTAACAACTCATCTAGCTAACTACACACTTCTTTAGATATAACTAGGAACATGACAATAATTTGTTTTCCTAAGGATTTATAGACAATTTGAATGATTTTCTAGAATTTATGGAATTTTTTGAATATGTTAAAAGTTAATTTTTTTTGTTATTCTTTAGGAAAAAAAACTTATTGTGTTACTATAAGTTTATAAAGTGTGAGTGTGTGTCTATCTATATATATATATATATATATATATATATATATATATATATATAGTTTTATGTAGCATAATCACAATTATGTGTATGAAAAAAAATACATAAGATTATTAATATTTTATTAAAAATATTTATAAAATTTATAAAATATAAAATATTCATATATTTTAATTATAAAAAATTAAATAATGTATATATCTTAAAATAATATATATACAAGTCCTCAACGTGAATCAAACTCTAATTATACTGTTGCACTTTGAGCGTGAATAGATACCACCTTCATTAACGAAGCTATTGTAAATATTTGGTAAGAAAACAATTACAGATAAAAATAAAATTTAAAATCTATTTCTATTTCTATAATTTTAGAATTACATTTATATTGCTTGAAACTTAATAGAAAAGTAGTATTGAATGAAAATCTCATTTACTTGTAGATATCAAATAAGATTATAAAAAAGTACAAACAGAATCTCATTTCCATAATTTTTATCCATTTCAAATAAAAATTATATTAAAATCGTATTTTAGGAAACTAACTATTTAATTTTAAGAAAGTTTAAGGAAAAAAATTAAAATCAAAATACTTTCCTTCAAATTTTCCTCAAAGAAAATTATGTAGTTAATCTTTAGTAATTTTATACCATTTTTTTTTCTATTTTATTATCTCATATAAACCAAATATAAAAATTAATTTTTCTCATCATTTTCTTTTTTTTTTTCTTAAAACTTTACATAAACTAAATGGAGCATAAATGTTTAAACAAGAAAAGTGTAGGAAATACGATTGTAGCTATACTTATACTGTCTTGTAGAGCAAGTGTCGCGTCCCGACACGCTCTACAGCTGCCTGTCTTCCTACGCTATTGAGAATTCGCTGACATTTCTTAATTCGAGAAACCCTAGTAAAGAAGGAACAGAACGGCAGTGATGGCTGACTGGGGCTGGAAATGTCCTCAAATAATTAAATAAATAAACAAATACCAAACTCACCCTATATGTGACTATATGGCACATTTCGTTTGCTTGTGCAGTTGTGCTTCCAAAACACAGCAAACTCATCTTCATAGACTTCATGCTGCCAAAACAAGTTGTCCATGCTCTGCAAAAGGATTCTCTCAGCTCATCGCTGCCACCTAATTTACGTTCTCTAAGCTCCTTAAAAGCCTACTCGCTGTGCTTGAGTTAATTTTTTCCCCTCCAAACAGAGAGAGGCAAGGTTTTCCTCTCCTTGTCTCGCTGTGTTTTCAGAATAGAAACTGGATTTTTTTTATTATATATTTTGCCTGAGTTTCCACTTTTGCAGAGAAGGAAATTTAATTCCTTTCTTCCTTTGAACTTTGGAGGGCTGGATTTCTCTGTCTGATTTTGGTTTTACTGTTGTATAAGTTATATGCCTGGTAAAAGCTGCAGTTTTCTTTTTATATCAAATTAGAAATTGAGTTTTGGACTAATTTTCAGGTTTTGTCCTGTCTGTTGCCTGTGAAGCTTGAAATTTTCATTTCCTTTTGGTTATTGTGTGATATTAGAATCGGGTATTAGAACAAAATCTTAATTAGAGCTTTCTTAGCTGCTGGTTTGAGTACTGGGTTGTGCTGATTGCCATATCAAAAGATGGGAAAACCAATTGGAAAGAAGACGAAGGCAGAGGCATCGAAACAGGCCGATACTCAGTCGAAGCAGGCCAAGGCCTTGGAAAGAAACTCCAAATCATTCGATGAAGATACAGCTATCTTCATCCTTATGTCACAGGAGCTCAAAGATGAAGGCAATAAGCTGCTTCAGAGGCGCGATCATGAAGGCGCTTTATTGAAGTACGAAAAGGCAGTTAAATTACTTCCTAAGAACCACATCGATGTTGCGAGTTTGCGCACTAATATGGCATCTTGCTATATGCAAATGGGATTTGGTGAGTACCCAAGAGCGATTAGTGAATGCAATATGGCATTAGAGGTTGCTCCCAAGTATAGCAAAGCTTTGTTGAAGAGGGCAAGGTGTTTTGATGCGTTGAATAGGTTTGATTTGGCTTGGAGGGATGTTAGTGTTGTTCTGAATATGGAGCCTAATAACCAAACTGCCTTGGATATCGCAGATAGTCTAAGAAAGGTCATGGAGGAGAAAGGTATTAAGGTGGAGGAGCTAGACATTAATGCAGCCTCTGAATATCTTGCATCTTCTGGTGGTTCCTCTTCCCAAAAGGTGGTGAAAGAGAAGAAGATGAGGGAGAAGTCCAAGAAGAAGAAGAAGAAGAGTATGAAGGTTGAAGAAAAGAAGATCGCTAAGTTGGAAGAGACATCTAAGATTGAAGAGAAGAAGACCGCTAAGATGGAAGAGACACCTAAGATTGAAGAGACAGAGAAGACCTTGGAAACTTTTATGGAAGAGAATGTGGATGATAAGTCAAAACCTGAGGATAAGGAGGTTGTGCAAGAGAAAATTAGGGTCAAGGAAGAGAGAGCAATCTTCAGGACTGTGAAGTTGGTTTTGGGGGATGATATTCGGTGTGCTCAGTTGCCTATCAATTGTGATATTCTATTGATGAGGGACGTCGTTCGCGACAGGTTTCCAAATTTAAAGGGTGCCCTTGTCAAGTATAGGGATCAAGAAGGTGATCTGATCACAATTACCACGACAAAAGAACTGAGGAAGGCTGAAGCTTCTGTTGATTCACAGGGGTCTCTCCGTCTGCATATTGTAGAAGTTGAACCTGATCAGGAACCGGTTTATGAGGGTTCGGAAAACGAGGAAGTTGTTAAGAGGACGATTATAAAAGGTGATGGCCCTAAGAAGGAGCATGCAGGCAAAGCTGATGAAGTGAAGAAGGCATCAACTTGCGTTGAAAACTGGGTTGTCCAGTTCTCCCAGCTCTTTAAGAATCATGTCGGTTTTGATTCAGATGCCTACTTGGACTTGCATGACCTTGGGATGAAGCTATATTCAGAAGCAATGGAGGACACTCTTTCTAGTGTAGACGCCCAGGATCTCTTTGACATTGCTTCAGAAAAGTTTCAAGAAATGGCAGCCTTAGCATTATTCAACTGGGGAAATGTTCACATGGCAAAGGCAAGAAAGGGGGTGGTTTTATCAGAAAACTGTTCTAGTGAATTGATAATCTCACAGTTAAAAACTGCTTATGAGTGGGCCAAGAAGGAGTACACTAAGGCAGCAACTAGATATGAAGAGGCTGTAAAGGTCAAGCCAGATTTCTACGAAGGACGCCTTGCACTTGGGCAGCAGCAGTTCGAACAGGCCAGGCTTTGTTGGTCTTATGCTGGCAATGGACGTAAGTTTGACGAGGAGGCAGGTGCAGCCTCAGAGGTTCTACAGCTTTATAATAGGGCCGAGGACAGCATGGAAGCTGGTATGCAGATATGGGAGGAAATTGAGGAACAACGTCTAAATGGACTCTCCAAGGAAGATATGTACAAGTCCAAGTTGAAGAAGATGGGGTTGGATGGTCTATTAAATGACATATCTGCAGAGGAAGCTTTGGAGCAGGCTGCAATTATGAGATCACAGATATACATACTATGGGGCACCATTTTATACGAGCGCTCTATTGTTGAATTCAAGTTGGGGTTACCATCCTGGGAAGAATGTTTAGAGGTTGCTGTTGAAAAGTTCGAACTTGCAGGAGCCACCCACACGGACATTGGTGTTATGGTAAAAAACCATTGTGCCAATCACAATGCTCAGGAAGGTAAACAACCAATCAAGTACTCCTGCTGGTTCTTTTTGTTTATCCATATGTTCTCCTAGATTCATGTCTTGATTTTACTGTCCATTGCAGGGTTTGGTTTCAAAATTGATGAGATTGTTCAGGCATGGAATGAGATGTACGACGCCAAAAGATGGCAGCTTGGTGTTCCGTCATTCCGGCTTGAGCCCTTGTTTCGCAGACGTGTTCCTCGCCTTCATCAGCTCTTGGAGCATGTTTAGCTATTTGGTCTATAATTTTAATTCCTTCTGATATCTGGTCCATTGCAGTCTTCTTGCTAGCTGCCGTTGCTGGTCACAATAGGTATTCACCTGCTGACATTTTTTTTTTGAGATATATACAAACAATTTTTATAACTTTGCTTAGTGCGGTAATTTCTTAATTCTAATTGAGGAATAGTCCTTATATGAGCACTACCATTCTCTTCTCGCTTATCTTGGATCTTTCAATGCTGTCTTCTTAATTGTTTTTACATATGTTGAAAGTTTATGGTTGTCTCATTTCATTGATCTTTATTTATCGACTGGGTGGAAATATAGGAACGGAAACATCCTTCTTTGTCAAAAGAAATATAGCCTTTTAAATTAAATCATGCTTATACTTTATGCACTCTTTTTTTTCTTTTTTTCTTTTTTTGTTTCCTCTTTTTTCTGTCATCCTTAGCTGGTAATATTCTCTCTTGTAGTTTGAAGCTGAAAGTGAAAGGAAAAGGCCTGAAGAGACTACTTGTAGTTCTGCTAAGCAGGTGGTTCATGTTATGACTATATCAGCTATCAAATTTGGGTCCTCTAAGAGAGATGGCATTACTTGAATATCTTATGTTTGCTGAAACAACCCAGACACCCATGTCAAGAAATTTCTCAGTTGGAAAACAATACTTTTATCTAAAGGGACTGGGAGGTGTTTTTTTTTTTTTTTTTTTTTTGGGGTGGGTGGGTGGGAGGAGGGGCGTTGAATCGACAAGGGCTGAAAGGGGGCTGCGTACGCCTACAAATGAGGTGCAGCAATTGCTGTTCCTTATGCTGTTGATCCTTATTCTTTGATTAGTGGAGCCGTTGAATAACTCCTTTTAGAGAATTCTATTCATAGTACCTTTTTTCTTCAGTTCCAGGATTCATTGCTTGCCTCTCTACTTCCATGGTTGTTCAGTATAATTGGGATGTCTTGCATAGGACTTAAGTTCTGTACTTGGCTTAGTTCCTCTCTTACTAGGAGAAATATCTTAAAAGTCAAGAAATACGACTCAGTGTATGTGCATTTGAGTATGCTTGTGTTTTGTATGTTGTCTTGATGAGTAGTACTGAATTATGTGAACGGAACTGCATAATATATTCCAGTCAGCCACAGTTCTTTCCCTTTCTTGATGACATGATACATTAGTGTTGCAGAGTAAAATAATGTTCAAAAAGGTCTACGATGTACTTAGGCAATAGGGGTGCTAGTTGCTAGTTGCAAGGTGGAAGACACATGCCTAGGCGAAGTGAGGCACCAAAATTGCCTAGTCTTATATTGCTTTTGTTATTCATAAATGTATGTGATATGTTATTTCTTCAATGCAGCAAATACTTCTCTTACATTTTCCACTCAAAATTATGTCTATTGGTCCTTCCATACCCTTTTCTTCCCAATGTGAAATTTAGCTTATATGAAAATAAAGACTAAAATTTCCTTCTCTTTAGTAAATACCATTTTTTTTCCAGTTGAGATTATGTCTATTGGTCCTCCTATAACCTTTTCTTTCTCTTCCCTTTCCTTCCTAACATGAGATTTAATTACTGTATAGATTGCTGAATTATTCTTTTTAAAAGAGATTAAAACATAAAAATAGCTGACTTCTAGTTAAGCGTGCCCCTTTAAGACTTGCGTGCCTCAACGCCATAGTGCGTCCAGTCATTGTTGCTTCACCTAGGATAAATAAAGCACTAAAGCCCCATTGCCTCACCTTTCCAAACATTGGTTGAAAAGAGGGACTATGCTTTCTTTGGGGATGTTTGGCATGGTAGTAATAGGGTGATAAATACGCTGTACTTTACAGTCTACACCTCTTGTATAGCATGGTTGGGATAGAGTAAAACCTTCTTGTTGGAGCAATTCTCATCTTATATCTCTGGTCAGAGCAAACTGAGTATTGCTCCGAAATGGTTTTCCCCGTTCAGAGAACACTTTGCAAGAGAAGTGGATGAGAGGTTAGTCTTTTCCACCTCCATACCAAACACACTGCCTTTATGTTATGTAAGTAGGTAGAATTGACCATGTTTGTGCGGGAACTTGCTCGGAGGGGAAATAGGAGTGACTTTATATATATATATATATATATATATATATGTATATGTATGTATGTATGTATGTATATTAGCCTTTTTTCTTGTTATATTGTCTAATTTACATTTTTGATGATGTTATTATGATCTGGTTATGGATAGTGAATAGTGATGGACTAATGGCATCTGTTTCTAGTATATATTCTGAGTTTCATGGTATGTTCAAGCTCATTCTGATCAATATATATATTTATAGATGGAAGATTTAAAAAATTCCAAGAGTTGGACTATTGATGGCCTTAAATCTCATATTATTAATGAATGTCGTGATGCATTATTATGATTGATTTTGCTGACTGGTATCATTGCAGGTATTTGTCTGTTTGGATTGTTCAGATTATTTTCTCACAGTATTTGTATTGCCGCGTGATTGGGCCGTGGAGCACGTTCGCATACTCTGAACGGAAACAGGGAATATGGGAACTATAGAAAGAAGAACACATGTTTTTTCTAGTGCTTTGGTAGTTTTTATTGGATTTGTACATCTGTTAGTTTGGTCGTGATTTGCTAGCCAAATCATTTTTTTTTTCCTGTTATACTAAATGATTCGTTGTAGTTGGCCTTGTTTCCTTAGGACGTTAATATAGCGAGGGTCTGCCATTGATACATGATAGTCGTCTTCGGTGGTACTAGATTGAGGGTTTTCCATGGTGAGGGACCTCATCTTCTTTATACTGTACTCAGCCTGCATATTTGAAAGAGGTGATCTGATTGATTCATTTTGTTGTCTCAACTCCCTTTTTTGTGTCGTCTAAATCTGATTGTATGGTGCATGTCTCTGAATTTGGTGTTGAAGGCAGTTCCGAGGAGCTGGCAAAGCATCCACAATGACAATGGAATAAGTCCTACGTCAACAGATAATTTCTGATGTGCACCACTTAAAAAAATTCTGGCATATGTTTTTATTAGTTCCAAAGAAGTCACCTAACAGATCTATAAGACCATTTGGACGAATCTACTTTTAGGAATTACCGGCCTTTCTGAAATTAGCCGCGGTTCATCATATGCCGTAGGGGCCGAAGCGTTTCTTCATGATTTAAGGGTGGAACAATGATCTGATTTGTTGCAGTCTGCTCGCTCTAGGATCTTATGGTCCAATGAATAAAACAAAAAAGGATAATGCAAGCGTCCCCCCTGAGTAAGTGTTGGCTCCAAGATTCATGACCAGACGATACCCGGCATCCTATATCAAACTCAAGGAAGGGGCACGTGGCCTTCCCAATTATCATCCGTGGTCTGTGATTTCAATAGACGGACCAATCGTTTTCCTTCAATATCCTTGCCAAATTCAACCATGAAGAAATAATAAGTGTAGAACAATCAGTGCGACTAATGCCTGAGAACATGGCCAGGCCCCAAGCCAACATGATGGGAGAGGCCAGACACAGTTTATGAATAAGACATCAAAATCACTGCATCTGTCATAGATGATTGGGATGCAGTCGTAAGTTCCACTAGCTACAACATCTCACATGCGCTTATACCTTTGCTACATTTAGTTTTAACCAAAACGGGTTAGAAAGGCAGAAAACTGTGTCTATGACACACGACAAAATGAAGTGAAAAAATAGCCAGAAGGCGAATGTTCACCAATCCTAGTACATTAACCGTTTTTGCAATCCCATGCTTTAAGATGTTTCACTTGTAAGAACAGGACAGTGGTTTATGACCAGAGGAGGACGAATAGCTTGATGCACTGTCATCTTCAGTTTCCGGGCCTTGTACATCTCTTCCGTCTCAACCACAACTAGTCGTTTGACCTGAATGGATTTGAAAATTAATACTGAAGAAATCAAAGTCAACTGGGGGAGAGGGGAGGGGACTGAACATTGATGTAATAAATTGCAACATCTTTTGATAACCTGTTGCAGCATTCCTCTGACAGTTGGGGTGTTCCACCTCATGACAGTTCTGTTGCACTTACGAAGACGCAAAGCTTCTAATGTACGTCTATGAAGCCTCCTAGTCCCTGGGATACCCCTGACCAGTGTTATGTATAGATTGGCACTCCATGCAATGGGAACCTGTGCCTTGAAAGCCTTAAATGCGTTCATGCCTATTTACCTATGTTATACCAATAAGCCCAGCATAAACCATATAATCAGCCGTCTGAATGCATCATGAAATGAGATACAAAGGTAAATCCACCCCGAAACTGTACATGTCAGATCATGGCAAGAGGGAACTAAGGAGGGGAAGAAGAAGGGAAGAGTGCAAAAGATCAAAGAAGGGATTTTATAAAAGGTTGTGGAAGCTGTATTTAGTATTGCCTGATTACATAATCACTCGGCTCCAGTAACCGTCATCAAACACAGCTCTACTGGCGAAGGTCACACAAGTTGGTTTTGTTTTGATTAGCTCTTAAATCACGTTTTTATTTCTGAAAAACTAAAATCAAATGCCGAAACTGGCAATGAGGTTGATGCAGATGCCAATACCCCTCATTACTGGCGGCATCGACCTGAAAACGGGCTATGAGAACCTCACTAAACTGGAAAGCGCTAACATGGACTCAGCACTAATAGTACTCAAATAAACCTTTCTCTATAACTAGCACTCAGTAATCAACTAATCATGCATCCATCAATGATTAATTCCACAATCGCAGTTGCTACTAGTGGCAAATAAAAGATAATTTCTGAAGTTTGGAAATCGAATCCCACGGGAAACAATCAGAGTAACAAAAAACCTAATTAGCTTGGAAATTGAATCAATCAAATAACGAAAATCCATTCCATGAAGTTTGGGTTCACCAAATTCAGATTTCTATATATAAAAAAGGTTATGAACTTAATCAATCAATGAAAATTATAATAAAATATAACTTCTATTAGTGAACCAATTACATAAAAGGAGCACTTACGTTTCTCCCTCGCCTGCGAGCTGAAGTGAAAGCGTGTGACAGGAATGTCGAGAGGCAGAAAGAGACCGAAGATCAGGCGGAGAAGGAGGGGGGCGGGGCGAGGAGAAGACGGATAAATAGAGAAGCCGGAGGACGGAATGACAGAAGGAGCGGCTGCTACAAACCTTCAATTAAAAAATATTCATTATCAAAAAATCAATTATTTTGTTCATATAAAATTAAAAAAATAAAAAAAATAAAAAATTAGACCCTGCCTGTATACAATTATTTAAAGCATGTAATACTTACGTGAATTCATACTAATATATAACGAGATATAATATAACAAACAAAAAATCTGTCAAAATATAAGATAAAAAGAAAATAATTTCTTATGTAGCTAAATATAATAGAGTTGAATAAGATTCTCACAAATGGCAAAAGTTGGCCAATACTCTTTTGCAAAAGGTGGAGAACATGCTACGGTTAATTGTTCACCCGAGTTAGATGAGAAGGTTAACAATTCATCAAATTCAAAATTAAATTCAAAGGACGTTGATGTTCAATATAAAGAAAAATGAGAAAAAGTCAGGAATCATAATCAAAATAGTCCAAATTTTTATTCTTTTCTCAATTTGTCAATAATTAAGACTATTTTGTCCTTTGGTACAACTTCTTTCTCATACGTCAATGGGTAGAGTTCATATGGAAGAGAACAATTTTATTAGTGATAAGAGATTGGGTGTAATACCTCCAAATTTGATTTAAAAAATTTTCATTTTAAAGATAATAAAAAACAAAGTAAATATAAAATCAGAAAGTCTTACCGCCATATCAACTATGAAAGAGGTGTGATTATCACCTAATTCATGCTTGATGCAAGACAAAACGAAACAACAAATAAAAGAATGCATGCATAGCAATGATAAAAGGATGAGACTAATATAGAAAGGGAGAGTGAATTACAAAATCCAAATACAAGAATTAAAATCAAGAGTTTAAATAGCTAGAAAGAATAAAAACACCCCAACACAATGGGTAAAATCAAATATAAGTCAGTTAGCCTAACTTTTAACTAAAGCATAATGTAACATTCAATTCGCAATCAATGACCGGCTAATGACCCACGACATCATCACCAACATACTCTAACTGAAATTCATAGCTAGATCATCACAATAACCATACAGATATTGTAATACCTTGAAAATTTACTTGGCCTAATCCTACATCATTAGTGCCCTAATTTGATTCTAACCTTAAGAATTCTTATTTTTAGCCTTAACTAAATTTTTTAATCTCAAAACTTTAACCGAAACCGAAACCTCGATTCGGATAAACCATAATTCGTAAACCAAAATCAAAACCCGCTAAAATTTTCACTAACCCAAATTACTTGGCTAATTCAAAATTTTTTAATCTAATCCTAATCCCCTAACCCTTCTCTCTTTTTCCTTTTCTTTTCTTCCTTTTTTCTCTTTCCTTCCTTTTTCTTTTCTTACTTTTCCCTTCTTCCCCTACACCGATTTTGTGGCATGAGGGATTTGGCTTCCTCTACACCACCACCATCCACTTGCCCTCCCACTGCACCATGACACCATCCCTAACCATCCCTTGTGCTTGCATTCTTCTTCTTCTCTTCCTCTGCACACCCCACGCATCACCATTACTTTCCCCGCAACTCTTCTTCTTACAACTGCTGCTCTATTTTGACTGTCAGCCACCATCACCATCACACTTCCTACGTTCCTTTCCTGTGTACGTCTCTTTCGTGTGCTATTATCATCATCATCGTCATCATCATTCCTCGTGCCTTTACCTGATCTCCATCAACTTCAACCATCACCATCACCCCTAGCCTTTTTCTTTTCTTCTTCTCGGTCGATTATCATCATCATCATCGTCACTCCTATGCCATTATCCTCCTTGGCACGCTACCATACTAGTATATATACCCCTCCATCCCTCCATTTTATTTTCATCCTTCACCTCCCCGACCTTCTTCTCTTCTTCCTTCTCCTTTCTCCTTCTTCTTCCTCCTTCCCTATATTCAGCATTCACACCATCTAAGCAACCACCAAGCACCACTCAAGCTACCACTTGCCTCCATTTCGCTAGTGGACTAACCACCAAGGTTGCCCCAACCTTTCCCCTCGTTGTCATCGGCCATCGCCGTCGACCTTTGCCTCTTTTCCCTTCCCCTTCCCCTCGTTAGTTGCAGCATTACAGAGTGCACAGTTGGTGCACGACCTTGTAATGCTCAAATTCCCTGCTACACAATCATGTAACACCTACACAATCTAGCTATGGGTCTTTTTTTCCTCTCGGCCCATTACTACACAACCGTGTAATTCTTGCATTGCCTAGCCATGTGTCTTTTTTTCCTCAACCTATTGTGCATTGTTGCTGCATAGCCATGTAACTTTTTTTTTAGCTATGCACTCCTATTTTCACTCCAGACCGTATCTAAACACCACCAAAATTTAACCATAGCTCCACCACACATTCTTCTACACTTCCATACAACTCAAGCTTCCATTTGACTCTGGTAAATTCCATTTTACCCTCCTCTACCTTAACTTCCCTCTCAAATTTTAACCTTTGATCCTAATCTTATTTTATCTTATTTTCATAGGTGATCTTGGAGGAGGTATAGGATTTACGTGCATAGAACCTGGTGCCCTTATTGGTAATGATACATGTTGTAGTTAGGGATTTATGTGTTACTTGTATTTTTATATATGCTTTTGTGGTGAGTATATTGTATTAAATAATTTATTTATGGAAATGCTATGAAATGGTATTCTTGAGATAAATGAAATTATGTAAGTGTGTATTTGGGTATGATATTGGATACAAGATATCTATGGGAAACTAAGGATATGTACTTCGGATAATTATATGGAATTTATATGTATTATTATTGGGTTTTATAAGACTTTAGGAGAATACGATTGTCTTGACTACCCTAAGGTTATTATGGTCATTTGAGGATACTTATATGGTAATACTTATGTTGTTTAATTATATGTCTTGCATTTATATGAGTTTGGCATAATAATATATAATCAACTCTAAATAAGATACTAATAATTTAAAGTAAAAGATCACATGAGTCAGGCCGAGGTGTTTATATGACTATGTTCTACTGGATAATAATAGTGGCTCGGGTGTGTTATCCTCGAGAGATGCTTCAGTCCGTTCTACCAGATTAAGAATAGTGAGGCCCCATACTCTACGTGAATGAAAATACGGTTAAGAGATAAACTATAAATAGAAAGATACTAATCATTTAAAGTGGAAGATTACATGAGTCAGGACCGAGGTGTTGAGTCCATTCCACCGGATAATAATAGTGGCTCAGGTGTGTTGTCCCCGAAAGGTATTCCAGACCGTTCCATCAGTTTAATAATAGTGGCTCAGAAGTATTTTACTTTGAGAGGTGTTGGCTCCGTTCCACCAGATAATAATAGCGGCTTGAGTGTGTTGTCCCTAAGAGGCATTTTAGACCATTCCATCGGTTTAAGAATAGTGGGGTCCCTGAACTCAACGTAAATAAAAGATTGGAATATGGTATATCTAATGAAAGACCTAGAATTAGTACTTATTTGGCATTCTTTGATTTACGCATGTATGATTTTCTTATGAGAATTCTTGTAACCCTACTTAACTGTACCGTTACCTTACTCAATATAGAGCATATTGATCATCCGTATCATGGTGCTACTCATTTCCACAAGATGATCTACCCTATTTTGCAAGAGATTGAGGATTTATTGCTTGATGTGCTTGCCTTGGGTAAGAGCTAAATGAATTGGTAAAGCGTATGGTTATTCCGGATATCTCTGTCTCTCTTTGGACTCTTAGTCTTCTGTTTTCACTATTTATTTCCTTCTCTCTATTTTGTATCCTGTATCGTGGTAAAATCAAGTGCTTCCCACACCTAATTTATAGGTATGAGGTTACTTTTGCCTTGCACCCGATATAGTCTAGGTATAGGGAGTGCCTATTCTATGTTGGATGCGGCGTGATACCCCTAAATTTTGTGTTTTGGCTTCCGTTGTTATCTCTTTAAAACAAAATTTTTAAGTTCCAAA
Source organism: Tamarix austromongolica (assembly GCA_039764185.1). Taxonomy (NCBI): domain Eukaryota; kingdom Viridiplantae; phylum Streptophyta; class Magnoliopsida; order Caryophyllales; family Tamaricaceae; genus Tamarix; species Tamarix austromongolica. The sequence continues at coordinate 104,847,888 of CM077809.1, read as the reverse complement.
ATTTGAGGGTGTTACAAATATAATATCAGTATGATGAAGTAATGGTAAAACAAACTATTTATAACATGGTAAAGGCTCATGATGCACATTGAAGTCACATAGTAGCATGGTACAAAACATACTTGGAAATATATAATTCAAACTCATGATCATTATGTTATAAGGTATGCTTGTATTAGAACCATAGAAGAAATAATAATATGATAACCATTAGATTCATATAAAAGAAGAAACCTTATAATTCAAAATTATTAAGATGTCTGATTGGACCACACTTAGTTTCCACCATGAACAAAAGTCATGGCAACATAAGACACACACTAGGATACCACACACACTATACGTGGTTTGAATACATTGAGGGTGCTTTTCTCTGGGGATACCACACCCACCACATTTCAATTGCATCTGTTGCGAGGGCTCACACATATTAGGATACCACATATGCCTAAGAAATGTACATAAGAAGTGCCAAGTAGCTTATATAGGGATACCTCAACCACCTTACCTAGACACTAGTGCTATGCTAGCCTGCCATAATATTATCCTATTCCTCAAATATATAATAATATACCTTATCAACCAATTGAAAAGATAAAAACACAAGGTACCCGCTCACTAATTCCTAGTTAGCCACCCAAGAGTTGGTGAAAAATGCTTGAATGAAATCTTAATTCCATTATTAATAATTATTAAGTGACATCACAAATCACAACTCAATTCCATTAATAACTAATTAGGTGTTTCCAAGTGATGATAACAAACACAAATTAAGGCATATAAGCTACCAAATTGGTTGTTTAGAGGTGACACAAAAATTAACCATACAAAGCATTGAAGCCACACCACAACATTCATCATTTTGATTTTATTTAATTCCAATTAAGCATGGTTAAGATCATGATTTAATATCACAATTTAATGGAAAAGACAAGATATAAACCAGATCAACAAATAATGTGTAAACATGGAAAAATTAGACGAAACCATTCAATCGGTCCATAGGACCAATCAATTTATCTGGTTACACCAGACTTGAGTAAAAGTAAATATATAGCAAAATTAGTTTGCTAGTTCGTCCAATGATCGATTGTTCATAGAAATCAGTTGATGGATTTGGCCAAACCAGTTGATGCATTTAGGTTAAGACCAAAACCACTCTTTAGGTTTTGGTTAAGATCAGATGAGATTGGATATCAAATACTAATAGATAAGGATACATATATGGGTTATCCAATATCCAATTAGATCGGATATCCTTACAAAATCAATTGGATATAGATATCTCTTTTTGCATGACCCTAGTTTGCATAACCGTTGTGAATTTTACAATAGTTTATTTAACCGTTGTGTATTTTATAGTAGTTATATAATTGTTATTTTTGATAAAGAAAATTGTTGTCTTATCTAAAAAGAATAGGATAAATGACATCTACAATAGTTAGGAAACCTTTTTTTTTACTTTTACTTTTTCAATGGTTTTATAATCATTTTCTTTAGAGAATAGAATTGATGTCTTTCAATCACTAGATAGAAGAAATTAACTAGTTACAACTTACAATGGTTCACGAATAGTTGTAAAAATACAATAGTTATATAACTATTATCTTTTATTACTTAGTCATTGTAAAAATAATATATACACCATTTCAAAAACCATTTTCCTTATCATAATATTCTATAAGAGCACACTCCATATTCTATAACCGTTAGGAATGTCTTTGGGAGTATCTTGGGATGTGTTTTCAATAATTTCTTTCATGAATCTCATCACATAAATTATATACTATTTGGTAAAGGGACTAATCACCACCACAAAATTTTGTAATGCATATGGAAATGTGGGATCTTCAACTAGATAAAAGACAAATAAAACCTGATGCAAATTGCAAATTATATGGATCTTTAGGAAAACAAAGTGATGATAGAAAGATAATACTCATCATTGTCAATTTTTTTTAACAACTCAAGAAATTCAACATGAAGGCAGGAAAACTTTGGAAGCTCTTATAAATTAAGGCAAGAGTCTGTCATGTCATTCATTCACCAGACATACGTGGACACTCACCATAGTAAATAATGTAGTATTTTTGGAAATAGGAGGCTCTTAGGTGTACATGTTGTACTTCTACCCACACCTCTCCCCACCGCTCCAAAAAAAAAATGAACCCAAATTAAGCTCCAAGATAGAAACTTAACATGCTATATCTTTACAAGATATTATAAAAATTACTAATCTTTATGGAATTAAAATAATCACACTAAACTGTGACAAGTTAATCTAAGATAAATAAAAATAAAATAAAAATCTTAGATTCAGAACTTTTTCCAACAATGAAGAAAAATATAATTTCATGATGAAAATAAGAGGTAATTGCTCTAAACAATAACCAGTACTTATATGGAATAAAATGTAAAAAGTAAAAGTAGGTATTGATGCAATGATATTTAACTTACCTCAATAAGAATATCTATGAAAATATCTTCTAAAATGTTTTCCATAGTCTATTTCATTAATTACATCACAAAGTATCCATAGTGAACACCACTGTCCTAGTTAGGGGACTAAACAAAACAAATAAAAAAAACTCAGAAATTAGTGCTATCTAAAAGGAAGGTCCACCTGAAATCTAATATAAAGTAAGATAATAAAAAACTAAAATGGATGTTCCAAGTATTCCTCCTAAAGAAATGCATCTGTTCACTTGTGACCTAAAGCCATGATTAGCAACAATAGTCAAGAACAACATGGGAGTAGAAACATTAGTATGATGAGTACCTATTCCATAATGAACTAGTAGTTTCTTTCCTTATCATAGTTCTTACCAGCCATCATAAGATACAATTTCATAGTCCTACACTAATAAAACATTTAAACATAATAAAATTATAAGAAGAATATACACATAAGTTGAATATTAGCAACTTACGTTTCAAATATTTTTTCACCATGGATCTTACCTTGAATATTACCATAGTAGTTAGTTTGCTAATTTCATCAAGTAGAAACTTGTTCATGATAGGAAAAATAGAATACCACACTAAGTGGGAATTTAACTTTTCCTAATCATTTTGTTGTACTATATTATCTTTAGGTCATAATTTTTTTTTCAATTAATGACAATAATTCTACTTTAATTCAGGGATTAACTTCATATTCAAAACTTCTAAGGAATACCGGAGATAATTAGACAAAATAGGTTGTTGTTTTGATCCAAGACAAAGGAAATAATTTTTCATAATTAATTCAACACTAATGCATGAGGTACACTCTAAAAGCCAAAAAAGGTAAACAAGATGAGGAATGTTAATAAATTGGCCATATGAAGAAACCATGTTTCTCAAGAACATAGAATTGAAACTGATGAAATGCCATATATTTGTACACTGCTGTGCCTAATAACTATCAACATATAATACATGGATAATCATTCATAAATAAGATAACAAAATCATTTGTGTTTGATTTCTACATGATCCTCAATTCCATATAACATATAGAATTATCATTCATAAGAAACTAATCCAACAATAAAAATTTACTAAATTTATGGTTTTGTACTTGTAAAGTTATAAACATTATTATATACATAATTATAATGATTGTTATAAATATTATAATAGTTATAATTATGTTAATTATTATTATTATTATTATTATTATTATTATTATGATTATGATTATTATTATTATCTTTAGAAATATAATAATCATTATTATTATTAAAAATACAAATATAAATTTTATTATTTTCATTATAATAATATATATTATAATTATTATATTTAAAATTATGCTTTTTTATGTTTATAATAATAATGATAATAATAATAATAATATAAATTATTAAGATTTAATATGATTAATGCTAAAATGACATTAAAATAAAGTGAGGAGAATAAAATCTTACTAGTTTTATTTCATTTTTGTTATATGGGTTGCATATTATTATTTTTACATAAATTTTTATTAATATATTGATATTTATGTAACAATTTATATGAGGTAAAGTTTAACCATTGTGAATTAAATTTGAATTTAGTTTAGATCAAATTTTGAATTATGTTTAGGTATAGGTCGAGTTTGAGTCGGGATATTTCAGATAGGGTAATTTCAAGCCAAGTCATTATTAGGTTTATGTGCGGCTATAGGTTGGGTTTAGGTTAGGCATTTTCCAAGTTTAGTTACTTCTATTTGGATAATTTGGGTATAGGTCATTATCAGGTTTGTAAAATTTGGGTCAACTTTAGATTGTTTCTGGTTGTTTTAGAATTTGAAGTTGAGATTAAGTTTTAAAATTTTTGGTCTATATCAGATTTTTGGGAGGGTTATTAGGATTAGGTCATTTGGATTGGACTAACTTTATTAGGTCTAAATGGAACTTCATAATTTTTTGGGTCTTTTTTGGGTGGCTCTTTTGTTTACGATTTCTTACTCATTGTTATCAAAGTTTTGAACAGTGTTATATTAGTAAAGAGTGAAAACGAAGACAAAGTTCCTGTGTCGTAAAATGATCGCTATCCTAAAATTGAATCGAACTCGATTATGGTATAATCATTGAAAGTTTTCACTCCCAAAGGGTATACACAATGTTTCTCAAATTTATGCACTTAAGGTAGAAGGATCAAAGAATTGCATAATTTAATTGTTGCGGAGTTTGTATCAAGGAGAGGAGTGTGACATGTGAAGATAAAATTTGATGATCCTCAAGTCGAAGCTACCACACTTATTTGTAGACAATTTTTTAAGTAATGCCACTCACCACACTCTTCCACCAAAAGTAGTGAGAAGGTGGAGATCATGAATGACTTAGTAGGTAAGTAGTGAACATGAATCAATTGGGGGAAAAGTAGAAAACATGGGTAGCTAATGTTGTCGGTTATTGAGAAGTGACCTCTAAATAGAAAATAAATTTGGATAAAAATATCCGAATCTAAATTCAAATAGTTTTGTTGTAGTTATCTAACAACAACATGGACTATGTGAGTGATGGAAAGGCCGGAGACGATCGAGGAAGGTGGTCAAGAAATTTGTGATGAAGAAATCGAGGAGGAAGAAAGACACTCACAGAGCTCCACCACCTCAATCGTGCAGCTTATTGGTTTAAATACGTGTAGCCGATAAGAATATGCATTCAATCGGAAGCTTTAATTTGCCTCCTGCTGCGACCCTGCACACACAGACTGATCATATTGACATTTATAATATATACCATTGTGGCTGGGGAGTAGACGGTACAATTAATAATCATAATCATCTTCAATATTTTATTTACTTACCAATCTAGGTATATATACATGCCTGATTATCATCATTTTGTTTACATACGTACATATAGTTGTAAAAGCATAACTTGACATACTGATCAGGGCATCGAATGAATATGCCTTTATCTATCACAGAAACGGAAGTTACTACATATGCATGCTAAAGCGGGTATACATAAACAGCAACGTTATTAGAGAACACGATGCTCTGGTTTCAATAGCCAAATACTCCCAGCTGGTATGCTACTTATTCTCTTCTGCTGAACAAGGATTTGATATAGCGCTTCATGATCCTATTGAGTTTCACACCGCTGTTGTGGCCTTGTCCATCTTGCTTTCTTACAACCAGTTGGCGCTGGGGATTGTCTTCCTTGAAATGTTGACTGAGCGATGTTGTTGTTGGTGTAGTAGCGCTAGCTTTACCAGCAGCAGTGCCATTACTCCTGCTTGACCTGGATCCTTTGCTCTTACTCTTGCTGGAAGAAACTTGGCTCGGCTTCGGATCTTGGACAGTGTTTATGAGTTTCTTTAGGCTTACCTGCGTATCCTTCTTTTGCTCGGCCGTGCATGAGGTCTCTGTATGATTACCGGCTGACTCCTTTCCGTCGTCTGCCGAATTTTCTGGAGGATTTAGCTGCTGGCCGTTGAGATTCACTTCGGCAGCTGATTTATCTGTCAGATTCTTCCATGGCTTTCTTGTTCTCCTTGACATCGTGATATCGTAGCGTTTTTTGGGATTGTATTCACTTCCCATTTCGTGTACGTAGTAGCTAGCTAGAGAAAATAATAAGCGCTAACTCAGAGGGAGAGGAGAGGGGAGAAAATGAATCGGAAGGGAGGAGTGGTCGGATCTAGCGATCGATCTTGTTGAGCTTGAGTTAATTAGCATATTAATTAGTACTGGTTGGGTAGTAAGTACGTAAGAGGTAAAAATTGTTTGAATTAACTTCTACTACCTATAACCTCTGGTTAAAAAAAGGATGTCTTTGGCTTTTTTCCAGCTCATATAGTAGAAATGGTAGGTAGACCATATCAGGGAAGCCTGGAAATGCCCGATGGCCACGTGAAAACGTTTAGAAAATCAAAATATTTAGGAGGGGGTGAAAATATTTCAGCTTATATATATATAAATTTTAGTGACCATTAATATACGTGGACTTTCTCCTTCATTAATGTATACTAATATATTTGAAAATAAAATATTATATCAATACTAAAAATACATTAATTATATATATAAGTTAATAATATATATTGTTTTTTATTATTTATTATTTTTATTTTCTAATCTCTTAAAGATTAACGCTTTCGTATTTTCCCTCATTTTTGTTTCTCTGTCCCCGTGCATCTCCTGTAGGTATTACCCTCGAAAGGTGAAGTATCATTTTTCCTATTAGTTACCCTTTCATTTACAATAATGAAGTTTCAATTTCCCTCGAAACTATCATCCAATTTTGATGAGGTGTTACCTACCATAGCCAGTTATCATTTTCACCGTCAGCCCAAATTAATGAGGCTCAACTAATTAACCATGCTTTCTTTTGTTGTTAGATCCTTTTCCTTTCTAAGATCAGCAGGTACTATGTCCTTGTTTGCTTCTCTAGTCTCTTTCCCTCTCTTCTTAGCAAATCACCGATCTTAAGCATGACATGTGGTTGCTTGCGGCACTAGCATTAACATATTGTATGTCCATGTGTGGGAAATACCGCGCTAACAGGCGTACAGCCTACAGCTTGATCTAACAACTAGAGGATGAGGAGTGTTGTGCATCTCTCGCCCTAACTTTAAATTTACATCTTCAATTACATTATTCAATCACTTTTCTTTTCATCTCTTCTATTTTTATCAATAAAATTTAAATTTAATTCAATATTTTATATTTACCAATATCAAATTTACAACACCCAATTATTTTTATCAATCACACCATCAATCATTTACACTTTACATTATTTAAATTTTTGTTTATATCAATATATACATAATAGTTAATAATTAATATATCTAGAAAAATAAATAAGATAAATATATCTATATAAAAATTATTGGGCAAAAAATAATTTACTTATAGGCTTTTTTTTATTACGTTATTAATAATGACTATTTTTTAAAATAAATTATATTCTAATGATAAAAATTAGGTTAAAAAGATATCAAAAAGTATAAAAAACTTTTGACCACAAAAGCTTTTGTTCTGTGCGTAGACCAATGCACCTTATTTTTGATGACTTTGAGAGCCCAAATAATTTTTTTCCTCCACAACCCAAACCTTAAATTTAAGTTCCTTAAATTTGATATTGGAAGCAATTTTTTTCCTCCCACCACAGATTAGGGATGTCAATGGGTTAAGTTTGGGTCAAGTTTAACTAGACGTAGATTCGGACCTGTTTATATTACCTAAATCCAGACCTAACCCAAACCTGTTGGATCTTAAAAGTTCAAACCCATACCCAAATCCATGGGGTCTAGCGGATAAATGAGTCCGACTATTTTAAAAAAAAAATAATTAATAATCTATGTAAATACAAATATATTTATATTTTAATATAGCTTAATTTTTTTTTTCAAAAAAATTCTCCGAGTGAAAAAGTAAATATTTTATAATTGTTACGTTAACTTTTTAAATGATGTTTTAATGATTTTGGAATACAATATTATATATATTACTTATAAAGTAAATATATAAAAATAAAATTAAAAAAATAAATAAAGAGTTCAAATAAGATTACGATGATAATAACAAATATAATGTTAGTATGTATTTATATATGTATATACACGCCCGCGCGTATATATATATATATATTAAATGGGTCTAGAAGGTTAAACCTAGATCTGGAACTATTAGACTCAGATCCAAACTCATTTAGATATATATAAATTTAGATCTATAAGATCTAAAAGTTATAGATCTAGCTAGACTCGTTAAAAATAAGATCGGTCTACCCGTCCGAAAACTATTACGCTCTTAACTCAGTTTATGTCCATGTGTGGGAAATGTTTTGTCCTCAAATATTGTTTTTTAGTAAGGTAAAATAACTTTGAAAAGTAATCATCGGCCAACAACGGACGATCCTCTCAACATACGCTACATGCACTTGTCAGCTACGTCTGCATCCAAGCTTGCATACATTCAGTAAATTCTTCACTGCAAGTTTATCAATTCCTCGAGATATATGTTCACAAAATATTACATTATTCCTAAAAGTCCAAATGATATTAAAAACTCCAAAAGGATAAAAAAATATTAAAAATCTCAACTTTTAATAAATATTCCTCATTAAAAAAACAAACTTTAGATTTTTCAAGACTACATATTTTCTACAAATTTCAAAATCCTTTGAATTTCAAAGTTCTTTTGATAAATCAGATTCTTTAGAAAATTATATACTTACTTAGAGATCTAATTTTATTTAATTTCAAGATTTGTTACAAAAATTTTACAATTTTCAATATTTTTATTTTTTAAGAGTTCCATATTTTAAAAAAGTATATATTTTATAAAATTCCTAACCTGTTTTTAAATAGCATCCAATTTTTTTGATTTGGCGTTTCGATCATTTCAAATACTTCTGATTTTTTTTTAAATATAGTGTTTTTAAAATCTAGAGCAAACAAGTATGTGGGATTTTTTGGTATTTTTTTTATAATTTTTTCGTAAATTTTGGATTTTTAAGAAATATCTGGATTTATTTATTTATTTTTATATTTCTGTTAAAATATTTAAATATTTGAATATTTTTTAAAAAACTTCTTATATTTTTTTTACTATTTTGAATGTAATACTATGAATTAATTAGACTTTACAATCTATTACACATTTGTTAGTTGTTGTATAATATAATATATGCATAAAATAATACTTAAAAAAACAAAATTTCGTTTACATTCTGGTAAAGTAGTCACCGAAATTTGCTTGATTTTAACAAACTGAAAACATTTATTTATTAAACGAGCCTAATTGTTCAGTTCGATATATATACAATTTAAATCTTAAATCCTCTAATCTCATACCCAACTTGCTCCCTAGCTAGCTCTTGTGTTAAATGAATCATTCAGTGTTACCAAAAGTAAACCTTTGAGTACAAATCTCTTTGTCTGATACTTGTTATGCCCTTTGCGCTCTTAGTCTGATGTCTATACTTAAATAATATAGAAGAACAAAAAAATTCATCCCTCGATTCTGCGAATATGGTGGTATATATACACAAACTGCTGTCCATGTCGCAGCATTCTACTCAGGCAACCCCAAATAAAAACTAAGCTCTTATTCTTAGCAGCCAGTGAGACCCCACTCTTTCTATCATCTTCAAACTAAGAAATCCAGAGCGGCACACACGCAAGCTTCAGCACTGCTCAGCAAACTTATGGAAATACTGTGGCAGTTAGGGTAAACTTTGCACTGCGGTTGTTCCTGAAAGTTATGGACGACCACCTGATTTTCTATCATGCCAAACCCAATACAAAATTTCAGCAAAGAGTCCCTACGTACAAAGGACTCTGTTTCGGCGACATCTAGAACAACGGTAATATGTCATTGCAATGGACCTTATACCCGTATATAACTATTGCGGAAACAAAGTTAAGATCGATTCATAGAAAAATATGCATGATCAATTAATCAAATTCAGGAAAAAAAAAATGAAACAGAGACAAAAAAATAAAGAACACATAAATTTACATTGTTAATCTAAGGTGGGCTACACCCACGGACAACAACAAACAAATCACATTTATTATAGAGAGAGAATAATATATGAATCCTCAATTGAATGAATGATATATAGTTCTCTCACTCAATTTTTTTTCTTCTAAAAAAAAAATAGTGAATATGTGTGGCTAACAATAGCTAATCGATGATTGTTAATGGTTGTCCAATATGTGGAATGATAAAAAAATACATGTATAACCAAGAAAAATCCCTAAACAATATCCTAAATAAGATAGATATCACTGGAAAAAAAATATTGTAAAGTTATGGTCGATGCGGCCGTGCTAGCCAACATGGCAAATTGTGTCGTGTCACCTAGTGACAAATACATGAATCGTCAAAGCGAGTGCCAACACGATCATATTGAGAAAAGGTAGTTAGGCCATGTTTAGCAATATTGTTGTACTTTCTAGCATGGTCTAGCCGTATTTGTCTTTGGAATCCACTTTGTGTCATGTTTTCTACAAAAACTTGACACGGGCATATTCAGGGGAACACCTAAGTTGTATTTGGCTCAAAAGATTCAACTTAAACCTTCTGAAACCAAGGATTTGAGACACTTAACTTCATAATCTCCACCTTGGCTCAAATCTACAATACTCATCATCGTCACAATCCCCAAAGGGCAATAAAAACTATAAGAACTAGCTAAGTCCCAACAATGCTCAAACTTAGCGATAGAAAGTAGCTTCATAAGCACGTTTGCATGATTATTCAACGTGTGAACTTTCTTCACCATAATATATCCCATAGCAACAACATCTCTGATAAAGTGAAACTTGACATCAATATGCTTGGTCTTTGAATAATAGGCATCATTCTTAGTTAAATAAATAGCACTTTAACTATTTGAAAAGACAATGATAGTACCCTAAGCAACACTAAGTTTGAGAGCTAAATATTATGCTTCTATAGTAGGCAAAGCAACAATAAACTATAGTGAAACAATTCCAATTGATAGCCCCATAACACAATGTGAAGATATAATGAAAAATAGACTTTCATATATCTAAATCAATGGTATAATTAGACTCAGTGAAACCAGTAACATTAATGATTGGTGCTATATCCCTATCAAACACCAAACCAATGCTTGAAGAGCCCTCCAAATATCGCATAATCCACTTAAATATGTATTGGAAACTTTTTCCAGTGTTGTATATTAATTGGCTCATCATGCTCACAATATAAGCTAGATCAGATCTAGTTTAGACCATATAAAGACTTCTTGAAGCGGTAGACACAATTATCTTGGACAATAAATGAAACTTGCTTCTTGCGTAGCCTTACCCAATCATAAATGTATAAAATCTCAATTACTATTCTCTTGGAGCTTGCTTAAAACCATATAAGAACTTATTCAATTGGCTGATATAATTCTATTTATTTTAAATCAACAAAAACTTCAGGTTGATGCTTATAAATCTCCTCTTCCAACTTTCTAAAGAGGAAAGTTGTTGTGAACATCTAATTGCTATAACTCATGGTTAAACAGAGCAACAAAAGTAAGAAGAACTCATATAGGGGTATGACGAACAACGCGTGAGAATAAATAACTAAAGTCAATACCTTCCTTCTAACTAAAGTCTCTAACAACAAGGCATGCCTTCCATATAGCTTCTTCAACTCCAAGTATGTATTCCTTCAACTTGAAGATCCATCTACAACTTAACACCCTACAACCCATGGGTAGTTCAACTAATTCTGAAGGACCATTCTTGTGCAAACTCTCAATTTCTTTGTTCATAGCAACTAACCATTAAAAAGAATCAAGACGGGATACGACCTCAGAATAAGTATAAGATTCAACACCTTTGAGAATCTCTTCAGCAAATACTAGAGCATAAGCAATCAAGCCATCTTCTTCATCATCTCCATATATAGTAGACCCTTGAATATTTCTCTTTGGACTATCATGAGCAATAAAATAACTATCCTCGTGCTAGATGGGGCTAGTTGTAACAACTGAAAAATTTACATTTAAGTGAAAGTGTAAAAGAACATAATTGGATGTTATTGTCATACTTAACATAAGTGTGGCTTACCATGCCATCCTTATATTGAATACAGGCTAAAATAGTCAAACATTTAAACATATAAAACTAAAGAATGAGATAGATTTCGTAAACTTAAACAAATGTTTGGAGAATTACTTTAAGTATAAAATATAAAATACATAAAGAGATACATTAGGAACTAAGAGTCCCAAAAGGTATCTAGGTCAAAAGTGTTAGCTGGATAACCTAACTCTACAACCTAAGTTCCAAATATAAGAATCGACACTCATTCCCAATTAATGCATCATATATAACATAGTTATCCAATGGGTCCTCAAAGACTCGCATCAACTCATATAGGCCATCTGATCATGAGAATGAGCAGTAGCCATGAAAATGATGATCAATATGTTATGTACTAAGTAAGGTAATAATACAGTTATACCTTAGTTACACAAATTACACGAGCCATACAGAAACATAATATGATGAAAGATAATACAGATTCCACAATCCCATTATTAAATCCAATCATAATCCATGTTCTTATTTATGTTGAGTTTAGAGATTCCATTATTCTTAATTTGGTGGAACAGACTAAAGCACCTCTAAAAAAAAATACATCTAAGCCACTATTATCATCATATGGAACAAACCCGACATATATCAAGAAAACACCCTCCTGACCACTATTATCGTTTGATGGAAAAAAACACAACATCTCAATATTAACTCATGTAATATTTAACTTTAAGTTATTAATATATTATTCACTATTGCCTATCTAAAGATCATAATCTGATTTTTGTTGGGCCCAATAACTCCACTATTCTTAAAATGGTGGAAAGGTATAGAGCATCTATTAGGAAAAAATACACCTAAGCCACTATTATCATCTGATGGATAAACACACAACACCTCAGTCCCTGCTCATGTAATCTTTCTCTTTAAGTAATTAGTATCTTATTTATGGTGATATACCTTAGGATCCTCATGCATACACATATGTAGACATGCAAGGCATATAATACTTCTTAACATAATCATTTGTACACATAAAACACAATCATGATAAATGCCAATATATTTCCCTTAAGGACAAATATATAATCCCCCTAAAAAACACTAATTTCAAAGGTTGAGTATAACGTCTCCCTTGGTACTCATTTTATCACCAACTGCAATAATGATCCTTAAAATATTATTATTGACAATAAACCTAAAAATTAAGGTTTAATTCCAACATTTTATACATGTGATAATAGCTTACATTTAGTATTACTATTCACCTTTTCCCATAAGAATCTTATTTTATAATAAAATCATAACTCTTCCCATAAGACTCATATAACCACCAACTATTAAATGCATTCCTAAAAGTCCAATATTAACAACATATTTAGAAATTAAAGTCAAACTCTAATATTTTATACATGTGATAATAACCCCACCCCTGATGTTACTATTCTTACGTAAATCCACTATTGGACTTAACCCATTCATATTCACTCCAAATATTCCTCATAATATACTTAACTAATTTTGAACCAATTACCACATTAAAATACCCAATATTCCATTTTAAAACACATATTGAAAAAATTACCCAAGATAACTATAATACTCATATTTCTACAAAAATCTTATGAGACCCAATATGAATGATTTTTCAACCTCCAATACATATTGTCATCATAACTATGTATAACCAAAATTATATATAGATTACACATATTCCAATTCATGCCAACCCACAATATACACAAACACTTATTTTCACATCTTTTTCACTTTTACATCATGAGATGCAATATACGCATCATCATCATAATAATATTATCCATATAATAATTCTAAACATAATATCACATAAAAATACACATATTACACATAAAATCCATACCTATGACATGCATACTTACCGAAGTGTCTCCAATATCTAAGCACATAAGACCTATGATTTCTCTTCTAATACTACTAGAATATCACCTAGAAGCCATGTGGCTTGGTGTTTTAGTACGAGAGTTGGGGTTTCGTTATGATGTTGCAGTTGTTTGTGATGATAGCAAATATATTATTTATTTAGTGAAGAATCATAATTCTTTCTATCATCGAACGAAGCATATTGACATCAGGTATCACTTTATTTGGAGTACTATTGTTACAGGTAAAGTTATGTTAGAGAAAGTGGATACTTTGGATAATATGACAAATATGGTAATGAAGCCACTGATCATAGGTAAGTTCGAGTGTTTCTCAAACTTGATTGGTGTTCATAGGCCATGAGGTCCTTTGTTAGGCCATGGTTTTTTTAGAGGTAATTACATGCCATGTATTATAAATACTACATCAAGGTGGAGAATTATGAGATTTGACTAGGTATCTGAAGCACATAATCACATTGTGTTGGTTTGTGCAGGTACTGGAGAATTTTAATGTAGAATGGTGAGTTATATGAGAAATACGGGGTTCCCATGTTTATTAACACATATCATGTTTTCTCATTGAATATTTTGATGTGTTTTTGGGTAAAAAGCCAAGAGTAAGGAAATTAACATTAGGGTCTCATGTTTTTCCTTTATTTACAAAACATGTTTTTTTACCTGGTAGGGTTTTATCTTCTATAAAATGAGGTACGATGAAACTCTAGCCTTCAAGTCGTGCAACCCAACTTCTTCTTTATCTCCATATAATTCTCCATTGATTATAGAATTGTAAATATATGTAATTGATTGATTGATTAGTTTAATCATCTTGTAATTACACAATCGCATAGATAAAGATCTCTACTTTTCCTGATGTAGGAGAAAATACTCAAGAATTGGCATTCATCATTATGGAACCAATTTTTCTTCATTTAGAAAGAATCTCCCATAAAATTAAAGACAAATGGATGGTTACGTTGCTAGTTATAGATGAAATACATCATACAAGCTACTAGGCTTATACGTGCATGTGCATGGCATGCATGGAGGGCATGGCTAGGTGCATGGGAGGAATAGAATGCAGCTTGGGCGTGGATATTAGTTGGTTTAGTTAATTAATTAGTTACTAGAGTTAGAGATTATCTAGAGAATAAAGTAGCATAAATCTACCTTTTTGAGGAAAATTCTATCTTTTTATGTATTTAGCTAGGTATCTTTTGAAGAATTATACCTTTTAGCTAGTACATGACAATAGCTTATTAATCGATGACCTTGGCTATATAAGCCATAAAAAGACATGATTGATAGATAGATTGAATTGAAGTTAAATAAAAATTGCAAGTATTGCTTATCAAATTCTGTGTGAGTTCATCTTAATTTTAATCAAATATGTGTGAACAATTAATCTTGAAACCCTTAATCTCTTTGTCTGTGTGAATTAGAGATTAAGTACTATTTCACTAAAATTCATAATCCACGCCATTATTAGACATATTCATCATCCTAATTCATACCAAAATTGAAACCCTAATTTGTAACCCTAATTACCATTCGACACCCTAACCTTAATTTTCAAAACCAAACCCAAACCCACAAAACCTTCTACTCTCAAACCCTAATTGCCGAATCATCATCATCATCATCTCACCACTGTTGAATCATATTCATCATTCATCCATCAAATTTGAATCATCATCATCGAATCATCATCACCATCATCGAATCATCATCATCCATATTCCACCATATCTGAGAATCGTCATCTTCAATTCATCACTTTCAAAGCTTCATCTTCCTAATTCCAACATAATCGAGCATTAGTTTTACATAATTGATAATTCCATATTCCCACACACATCATTTCCCTCAATTGTTATGCTTCGTGATTAAATCCTCAATTGTTTATAATCTTGTTAATTTTGGTTTTTAGTTTGGATCATTTTTAATCCATGTTATTTCACAATAATTTGGTATTAATGTTACGTTGTTGAAGATATCTAGTAATCGGGATGGGTACAAGTGTTGATATTGAGAAGTTTAATTGATTCATAAATCTTGGATTATGAAAATTGAAGATGTGAACAATTCTAATTCAGAATAGTTTGGATTATCCAGTCATTCGAACAAGTCATAGTTGATAATGAATAAGTGATTTGAATAAGTAGATCTAAAGGTCCTTTTTACCATACAACTATTCTAGTGTAATGAGGTATTTTGGGAAGTGGAAAAGTAATCAACGACGGTTACTTATTGGTTGAAGCTTGAGTTATTATACATGGCAAATCGATAGCAAATCGGCTATTGTTGAAGAGTTGGCTTCATGATATGAAATTAGATGAGGGTCAATATTTACAAAGTCATTTGAATAAATTTCGCTCTATAGTTATGGATTTGCATAAAATAGATGTTAAATTAGTTTATTAAGATTGGATCATTATAATGTTATGTTCTTTTCCTACAAGCTTTAAGAATTTTTGTGATATTGTTTTGTGTGGGAAGGATGAGTTCGTCCTTGAGGATGTGAAGTATACCTTGCTACAATGGGAGTTGAGTGATAGTCAGTTGACTAGCAATGATACTTTTGGGGATGTACATAATAAAGGATTATTAGCAAGGGGAAGGACATATAAACAGGGGTTTAGTGACTGTAAGAAGTCCATATCTAAGTTAAAGAGTTGGTAAAAGAATATGATATGCTATGGGTATCACAAGAAGGGGCATGATAGGAAGTTTTGTTCTAATAAGAATCCTGGTGCTATGTCTGATGAGTCATCCGGTACAAATGATGATTTCGTAGTTGCCCATGATACTAGTGATGGAGGTGTGTTAGCATACACTAATAGGAAAAATAAGATGAGTGATAGATAGATCTTGGATTCTAGGTTTTCTCATCATATATATGCCAAATAGAGTTGGTTTCAGGCATTTAAAGTGACTAAGGGTGGATTTTCCTAATAGGCAACGATGTTGCATGCGAAGTTAATGAGATTGGAATGGTGAAGGTGAGAATGCATGATAGTGTGGTTAAGACGCTGTCTAATGTTAGACATGTCCTTGAGATGATCAACAACCTCATCTCTTTGAGTTCCTTGGATTGTAATGGGTACCGATGTGTTATTAAGGTACATGAGAATTACAAAAAGGGCTCTGGTGGCAATGAAGGTGAAGTGGGTCGGGATATTGTATGAGTTGGTAGGTTCTAATATTGTGGGGTCAACTATTGTGACATTGCCTGGGTTTTCAAACTCGGATGTTACGAGACTTTGACACATGATACTGGGACACATGAGTGTCAATGGTATAATTGTGCTCTCTAAAAGGAGGTTGGTAGATATATAGAGTACAGGTACAATAGACTTTCGTGAGCACTATATATTTGGGAAGAAAAAGAGGGTTAGATTTTCAACATCTAAGCATAGTATGAAAGGGCCTCTTGAGTATATCCATTTTGTTTTAAGGGGTCTAATAAGAGTGGTCTCTAAAGGTGGTCTGCAATACTTTCTCACATTTATTGATGACTTCTCTACAAAAGTATGGGTTTATTTCTTAAAGCATAATAATGATGATTTTAGTGTTTTTGAATGTTGGAATGCCTTGCTAGAGAACCAAACTGAGAAGTAGGTTAAGTATTTTAGGATAAATAATGGTTTTGAGTTTGTTGAGCAGAGATTTACTAATTTCCACTAAGACCATGAGATAGTGAGACACCACACCTATGTTGGAAGACTATAGCAGATGGGGTTGCTGAGTGGATAAAGAACCCTATTGGAGAATGCTTGTTATATATTATCATAGGGAGGGATAGGCAGAGAGTTTTGGGATGAGGCGATTCATATGACAACATACTTGGTCAACCGATCACCAAATCGGTCTATTGAGTTGAAGACACCTAAGTATTTGTGGTCTTATAAACTAGGTGATTACTCTAATTTGTATGTCTTTGGTTGCCCTATTTATGCTTATGTGAATGATGGTAAACTTGAGCCTAGAGCCAAGAAGTGTATCTTTCTAAGCCTTACATCAAGAGTGAAGGGGTACAGGTTATGGGACCCAACTGCATCTAAGATCTTAACTAGTAGAGATGTTATCTTCAATGATTCCATGTTCCTCTAGAAGACTGAGTCTTGTGATGGTGTCCCTAAGAAGGTAGAGCAAGATAGAGCTTTGCACAAGGTGGAGGTTGAGGTTGAGTTGGATGGTAGAGACCCTTTTAATAAATCCACTACTTCTGAAGTGCCTCTTTACTCCATCTGCTACCTAGATCCGCCAACTTCAAGAATAGTGGCTCTATTAGAATGGTCTCTACTGTCAAACTCAACCTCAACCTCCATCTGGCCCAAATCACTATTCTACTCCACCTCCTTAGTGAAACCATCATAATACTCAATCTTTTGGAGAAACACGGACTCATTGAAGGTAAAATCTATGTTGGTAAAGAACTTGGATGCAGCTGGGTTCCATAACATGTACCCCTTCACTCCAAATGCAAAGACAATAAAGATACAATTCTTAGCTTTAGTATCAAGTTTACCATCATTCACATAAGCATATCAGGGAAACCAAAGACATGAAAATTAGAGTAATCAATTGGCTTATCATACCACAAATCCTTAGGTGTTTTTAACTCAATATACCAATTTGGTAATCAATTCACCAAGTATGCTGCTATGTGAACCACCTCAGTCTAAAACTCTTTACCTAACCCTCCCTATAATAACATGAAACAAGCCTTATCCAATAGGTTTATGTTCATCTCCTTAGCAACCCCATTCTAATGTGGTCTTCCAACACATATGCAATGTCTTACTATCCCATGGTATAGGAAGAAATCAGTGAAACTCTGGTCAATAAACTCAAGATCATTATCTGCCCTAAGACACTTAACTTAATTCCCAATCTAATTCTCTAGCAAGGTCTTTCAACTTTTGTAAACACCAAACAAAACATTATTTTTCCTTAGGAAATAAACGCATACTTTTTTAGAGAAGTCATCAATAAATGTGAGCAAGTACTGCAAACCTCCTTTGAAAACCACTCTCACTAGACCCCATAAATCTAAATGGATATACTCAAAAGGCCCTCTCATACTATTCTTAGCTTTTGAAACGCTAGCCTTCTTTTTCTTTCCATATATACAATGCTCACATAATTCATAATACTTATACTATGTCCATCCAGAAGCCCCTTCTTAGAGAGCTCAATCATAACCTTAACACTCTTGTGTCTTAGTCTCATGTGCCAAAGTCTCATAACATCTAAGTTTGATAACCTAGGTGATGTCACATCGGCTATCCCCATAATAGTGGAACCTACCAACTCTACAGTGTCTCGACCCGCTTCCCCTTCATCGCCATTAGGCTTCCTATTAGGAAAAAATTTTCTAACATGCCCCTTCTTATGACCTCCATAGCATGTCACATTCTTCTGCCAACTCTTCGAATTAGATTAGGACTTTTACAGTGACTATAACCCAACTCTTGTGTCCCCCTAGATACCAATCCCTCACTATATGAGTCCTTGGAAGTACCGCTGATAGTCAATTAGCTATCAATAAACTCATGTTATATCAGGGTATATTTCACATCCTTAAGGACTAATTCATCCTTCCCACACAAAACAGTCTCACGAAAATATTTAAAACTTTTAAGAAAAGAACATAACAACATAATAGCCAAATCTTCATCATCTAATATAGCATCTATATTATACAAATTCATCTAAGTGGATTTTTAAAGACTAACCCCACCTAATTTTTAGTCATAAAGCTGATTCTTCAATATTAGTCAATCTACTACTGATTTTGTCATATATAATATCTCAAGCTTTAACCACAAGGTAGTTGTTGTTGATTCGTTTTCCACTTCCTACAATACGTTGGTCAACAAACACAATTTCATAGTAGAGAAGGCCTTTGGATCTAATTCTTCAAATCTCTCATCCATCATTGATTATGGATTCTTCAAATGTTTGAATAAAGTTTTTTTCCAATCCATTCTGAATTATAATCACCCACATTTTCAATTTTCATAATCCAGAATTGATGGATTGATTAAACTTCTCAATATCAAATCTTGTACCCATCTTAATAACCGGATCTCTTCAACAACACAACTATAATACCAAATTATTGTGAAATTAACATAGGTTTAAAGAGATCCAAACCAAATCATAATTAAAAGATTATGCACAATTGAGGTTTCAATCATAAAACAAAATTATTGAGGAAAAATTAGATATATTTATTTGTGCTCTTGTATAATTACAAGATGATTAAATAAATCAATCTATTAATTATCTAAATCTACAATTTTATTTTGATGGAAAATTCTATGGATTAGAAGAAGAAGTTAGGGTGCACTACCCTCAACAGTTAGGATTTCATATGTATCCTTTTATAGAAGAAAAAAAATCCTATAGGGTAAAATAACATATTTCAAAAATAAAGGGAAAACATGGTTCGTGTTTAGGAAAAAGGGAGCTCGTGTTTATTTCTTTACTCTTGACTTTTACCTAAAGCACATCAAAGATTTTTATTAGAAACATGAACCGTTTTTATTAACATGAGACCCCCATGTTTCTTACATAAATCTCCATACTACACTAAAATTCTCCAACACCTGTATGAGCCAACACAATATTATGTTGTGCTCCAATACCCTATCAAAACTCACAAAAGTTGTGTCAGAGAAAGTAGTTACTTTGGATAATCTGGCCAATGTGCTAACAAAGCCACAGACTGTGGGTAAGTTTAAGTATTTCTATGACTTGATTGGTGTTCATAGACCATGAAGCCCTTTGTTAAGCTAGGATTTTTTATAGAGGTATTTACATGTCATGCATCACAAATACTACGTCAAGGTAAATAATTGTGAGATCTGACTAGGTATTTAAAATTTAACATAATATTATGTTGGTTCTTGCAGATGTTGGAAAAGTTTAATGTAGAATGGTGAGTTATATAAGAAACATGGGAGTCCCGTGTTTATTAACATGTACCATATTTTCTCACTAATTATATAGATGTGGTTTTGGGTAAAAAGTCAAGAGTAAAGATATTAACTCGAGGTCCCATGTTTCTTAAACATAGACTGTGTTTTTCCATTATTTTTGAAACATGTTTTTTCCCCTAGGATTTTATCTTCTATAAAAGGAAGCATGATGAAACCTTGGCTATCAAGTCGTGCAACCTTACTTCTTCTTCTCTATAGAATTCTCCATTGATTAGAGATCAGTAAATTTGTGTAATTAATTGATTGATTGATTAGTTTACTCATCTTGTAATTACACAAGAGCATGAGTAAAGATATCTACTTTTCCCTCAAATTTTATATTTTATGATTGAATCATCAATTGTTCATATTCTTGTTAATTCCTATTTTTAGTTTGGATCCTTTTCAATCTATACTATTCCAGAACAATTAGATTTATGAAAATTAACTAAGGGAAACTAAGGCAAGTGAGAGGGAGAAAAAATATAGATAACCAAAAAAGAGGGAGGCTCGTGCAAGAGTGGTGCACATTAGCGGTCATGGAAGTGCTCAAAGGAGAGGGCAAGGCTGTAGGGTCTGGGAGGGGAGTACATGACTGGGGTATGGGTGGTGTAAGAGGACAAGTAAAGGTAAGAGGATTGGAAATTGGGGGATCAACTAGAGGTGAGGGGTGACAATAGAGAGGTAGAGTGGTGGATGGATGAGGCACGATGACGATGACGATGACGATAAGGCAGGGAAGAAGATAAAGGAGGGTCGGGTGGTGGATGTGGTCGACGACAAAGGAAAAGGCGGAAGAATAAGGGAAGGAGGAGAAGAAAGGAAGGCTTGGGAATGGTGGTGCTAGGTGGAGAAAGGGAAAGATGAAAAAAAGGAAGAAAGAAAAGGGGGAAAGGAAAAAATGAGAAAGGAAAAAGAGGGAATAACATTTTGGGGCTGGGGCTAGGACTAGGATTGGGTTTAGGTCTAAAATTTAGGTAATTAATCTAAAATTTAATCTATCAACTATCTGAGGTTAGGGTTAGGCTACAAAAATATAAATGACCCAAAAATTAAAATTTATAGGCTAAAATATTAATTAATCAATATTAAAATTAGAAAAAAAGTTATGATATTACACTAATGGTATATGCCACGTGGTTAACAATACTAACACCATTACTAGACTATGTAGATGAGGAAGAGAGAGCATTATCATTTGGCCTCGCTTCTAACTCCATCTTCTTGCTAATACTTTGTTGATCACCTGTACCAAACATGGAAATTGTATATTATTTTTAAGAATACAATAGTGCATTTTCATTGAAAGTAATATCCCTACTCAGAATAGTTTTTCTAGAGTCGAGACACCTTTATATCCCTTATACTTAGAAGCATTTCTAAGGAAAATGCATTTAACATAGCTAGGAGATAATTTACCATGATTCAAATGTGTATATATAATACATCCAAAAGCTCTAAGAATAGATTAATCAATTATATTACCTGACCAAACTTCTTCTGGAATGTTGAAATCAATGGATGGATGTGGAGATTGAATGACTATATAACAAAATGTAGAAACTACTTCAGCATAAAACTAATGTCGATTCCATAATCCAACATTTGGGAGAATACATCTAGCTCTCTCAAGTAGTGTCTTGTTAATGCATTTTACAACTCCACTTTGTTGAGGCTTCCTAACTAGAGTTTTATGTCTAAGAGTGCCATGTTTTGCACAAAACTCGCTAAAACCAATCCTAACAAACTGTAACCCATTATCTATCTTGAACTTCTTCAACTTCTTCCTAGTTTGATTCTCAACTACATCTTTCCACTTCTGAAATTATGAAATGCTTAATTCATGTAGTGTAGAAAATAAACCCAAATCCTATGGGAGAAATCATCAATCAGATTTATCATATAGTGCCAGCCACCATGAGAAGGAACCTTTGAAGGTCCCCATAAATCAGAATGGATATAATCTATAATATCTTTAGTATGGTGTGTTGTAGTAGATAATTCGACCTTCATATTCTTCCCAAATTTACAATGCTCACAAAACTCCAACTTCCCCATACCATTAAGATGACCTCGCTTACTTAGAACATTCATAAATTTCTCACACATATGGCCCAAGTGTATGTTCCATAACTAAGTGAGATCTTCATCACCCATATATATGGATACTGCACATGAACCAATAACTATATAACCCTACAATATATAAGGAATTTTATTTTTTGGTGACAATCATCAAGACGAGAGCATCTTTTGTGACCTTCACAACTCCAACTTTACATGAATACCTACAACCAAGAGGCTCAAGGATGACCAAAGAAATAAAATTATGCTTCAAATCAAGAATAAGTCTAACATTGGTCAATGTTCAAATACATATGTCATAGGTATTGATCTACACACTACCTATTCTAACAACATTAAACTAGGCATCGTTACCATCAAGACAAACCCACAATCAACCTCCTCATAAGTGGTAAATGAATCCCTATTAGGACACATATGATAGGTACAGCTAGAATCTAAAGCACATTCATGCATGCACCTTTTATCATCAAAAGTATCTAAGAACACATCTCCCTCAAAGTTAGTTTCAACAACACTAGCTTTAACATTAATATAATTTTGTTGTGATTTTCCCATTTCCGCCTTCTTTTTATTATTTTGCAATTTAAAGAAGTGATAAATGACATGGCCATATTTCTTGAAATATTAATACGTCACATTGGAATTACATCCTTTAGACTTAGATTAATTATTCATCTTATTTTTACCACCTCGGTCATTAGATCTACTTATAACACACAAGCTCTCATCTTTATCACCATAATAAACCTCAAGGTTAATTTTTTCCTCAACAGAAAATTAGATTTAACATCCTCAAAAGAAAAGGAATCATTGTTCCCATATAATGTAATTACCTTGAAGTGCTTAAAAATAAATGCTAAAGAGACAACTGATAAAATAGCCTTATACTCACCATCAATTTTCACATAAACATTTTGTAGATCAATAATACTTGAATTAAATTCATCTAGATGGAATTGAATAGGATTAAATTCCACCATATGCAAAGTATATAAACATTCCTGGAGGTGAAGCCTGATCACTAGACTTGTTATCATATAGAGTAATTCAAGCTTGAGCCAAATGCTAGATGGTCTCATGAACAACCTCATGGAGAAGCTCCTTAGACACAGGCAATTTTGATTATTGATAACACCTTCTTGTCCAATTCATCTCATTGCTCAATCGTCATAGTTTTGGGCTTTATTCTAGGTAAGCATAATCTTCATTTTAGATAAGCATAATTATCATTTGAACTCTCCAAATACTATAATTAATCTTGCTATCAAACTTAATGATGTCAATTATCTTGTACTTGAATAATGAGATACCACTAATACAGGTATATAATAAATGCATAAGAGAATTCAGAATAAATTAATAGAGAGATGTATGAAAAATCAATTAATTAAACCCAAATAAAATATGAATCAAAGAGAAAATGTAAAGAGCACACAAATTCACTTACTTCACACAATGTGGATTACGTCAACCAATGATAATGAGTAAATGAAGTTCACTATGTAGAGAGAATAATACAAGAATCCTCAATTGAATGGAGGATAAAGAAATCTCTCACTCTCATTTTATTTTTCTCTAAAAAAAACATTGAATATATTTGTGGCTAACAATAGCCAATTGATGATTGTTAATGGTTTTTCAATCTATTGAAAAGTCATATACATACATACATACATACATACATACATACATATATATATATATATATATATATATATATATATATATATATATATATATATTCCCCATTAAAAAATTATTGAAAGAAATATCAAATAATAGAGATGGTATTGAAGAAAAATTGTAAAATCAAGGTTGACATAGTCGTGATAGCCAACATGGCCAAGTAATGCCATGTCACCATAAGCTAAAAACTTCAACATGGTTATGTTGAGAAACATGGCCAGACCATGTTGAGCAATATGGTGGTATTCTCAAGCACAATCTGAACGTATTTGTCTTTGAAATCCACTATTTATCTCATTTTCTATGGAAACTTGGCACCTGTGTATTAGGGCACTCTAAGTTATATTTGGTGCAGGAAAAACAATCTAAACTTTCCAAAACCAAGTATTTGAGGCACATAACTCAATATATCTAGCAATAATGGCAATATATTATGGCTATAGTAGTCAAAATGATGATTACTTAGGGAAAATTGTTTGTCACTTTAATCCACAAACTATGAAAAAATAGCAATGATGATATCAAAGAGGGTTCCCATATAAAAATTCGATCAATTATTGGTGGAAAGAGAAAGAAAATCACTAATGTAATTTAATCTAACACGATTACATGTTAATTCCTCAAGATTCATTAATATGATTGATACAAAAATGTACATGATTCTATAACACTAGCGATCATTAGATATTGTAGAATTTGTATGAATATCCATATGGTCATTCTTATAGTCTTCTTTGTCTCTAAGGGATAATGGGAACCAATTAGAATAGAGGTACACATTGTTTAGGAATCACTACCATATATATATATATATATCAAATCTAATGGGAAAGGTAGTTAAGGTTTGTTCTTTCATTGTTTGTTTACTTCTGTACTTGGTAGTAATTTCTATTCATTTAGAGTCTGATGTTATGTTATAAGTTTTGTGTTACGTTGTAAGCCCATCCCTCGTACTTTCATAGGACTTACCCTTGTTATTTTTAAATAAACAGGAATCTATTTTCCCAATCTACCTCTCTTCCTTCCTCTTCTAATAGTTCATTTGTAGAATCTATAGAAAATGCTATTAATACTAAGGAATATATTCTAGAAGATTTACAAAGATCAATTGATAATTGGAAACTCCTAAAAATTCATTCTGAATTAATGTACAAAACTTCCAATTGGTATAATTTTCAAGCAAATTATGTAATCAAAATAGAGGAACGAGATATACAAATTATAAATCCTTTTAAAACCATTCAAATCCTCATAAAAAGAATTCTATAAAAAAACACATTAAAATGTCTTCAAGTATATACATATGAGGATTGTTCAGGTAGATTTCAAAACACTAACTAGGGAAGGATTGAATACCTCAATCCTGACCATTGTATGTGTAGACTTAAAAAATTTGAAGATTCAATTCTTGTAACCATAAATTCATTCTCGGTAATGGTCCCGTCAGCTTCAATTGCTACCCCAACTTCTCTCCTACGTTAAAGGATCCAAACCTCCTCCAATCCCTTATTCTACAAATAAATACACACGGTTATGAAACACTTGAAGGATCCATCTCCGTTGATATAATTTTATTGATTTCATTATAAAGCTATGAAAAGTTATTTTAAAATAAAAACCAAAACCCAAATCAACGAAGGAGATACTCTACTACTCCAAAAATTTCAACCAAGAGTCAACACTGTTGTTCCTTATCCAATTAGATGGAAGAATGTCACCCTTCAAGAAGATTGAATCTTTGGTAAGGCTATACCACCAAAAATAGATAAATCTCAGCCTCCTACTGAACCAAATATGTAGCTACGATAGGTTACCCAATTCCAAGATAGGATTGTAAAAATCCACTTCCAAAGATCTCTTAGCCACAACTTCTCATATACAGCCTCAACCTCCTTTACCATCAACATAGGAAGGGTATCAAAAATTTCTTCTGTGTTAAATCTTCCCTATGATCAATGAAGATACTCCATCTCAGATTTTCCAAATATGTCATTCCAAAAAACCAATTATACATCAAGAATTGCCCATTCTGTATACACCAGACAAAACTAATAGAAAAATTCTGAAACTCCACAGAATATGGAATCACCTCATATTTATCTACCAATTCACAAACCACTATAGGATACAAATTATCCTCCTAATTCTCCTTACTTCTCCAAAATCATAGAAAATTTGATTAATGTTATTGAAAAGGATTTTTAAATTAACAAAAAAATCTTCTAAGATGACTTCTATACCCTCATAACTCTAAGAAAGAATATGGTTCTTCAAACACTTCCTTCACCAATATCAATCCATCCAAATAAAATTATACAACTTCATTCAAAATGAAAATGTCCAAATTTTTTTTTGATTGGTTTGAAATTTATGAAAAACAAAATGATATTTATTTCTCTTTTTAGTAGATCACTCTAGCAACCACTCGACACAAAGCTAAAATATGGTAGACTAATGAAGGTATAATTGAGTCTGAACATCCCCCTTACAAAATATTAATATGACCTCATGTGAAAGTGATAATTATTTCCCTTTTATCAAATCAATCTAGCAACCACTTGACACAAAGCTAAAATATGGCAGACTAATGAAGGTATAATTGAGTCTGAACATCCCCCTCTATAAAATATTAAGATGACCTCAGGTGAAAATTCACTTGAGTTAAAACTCCTATACATTCCTAAAGAAGAATGAAAAGATAAAGTCAAAATATCCTTTTTCAAAATAACTTTACTAATATTCATCTTAATATAGTTGGTTCCCAACTCTCAAAACTTGATAAACAAATTTAGAAGGCCATTCTTTCAATCATCTAAGTTATTTCTTCACCCCAAATCTCTAAAAATAATAAATTACATATCTTCAAACCACTATAGGTTTTGAAGTCTAAAAAAAAATATCCAAGATTATTTATCCAAGTAATCAAATCTTAACTTAGTTAAATTAATCCCTCTACCTCTTCCTCGAACCAAGTCCAAATTTCTAACACCTATTAACAAAAGCGAATAAATATGTTAGGTTTCTCATCCTCACCCCACCAAGAAAAATATTAGCTTAATGAAGAACCAACCCTCACTTGCCTCCACTAGAGAAATATGTAACCTTCCTTGTTAAGGGTTATTATTCCTAGAAACACACCCCCTAACCTCAACCTCAAAACTAATCCAAGCAAAATTTTCCTGCTAAATTATAAAGCTTTATCCCTTTATGAATGGAATATTTATGGAATGTATGAATATAATATTATAAACCTTCTCCAAAAAATGACCATGGCTGCTAATGCCTACAAAACCTAAACTGGCACAACAAATAAAGCCATAGCATAATTCTTTATTGCAGGTTTCTCTGGAAAACTCAAAGGATAGTGGGATTTCCATCTCACCTCTAATGAGAAAAACTTTATCCTTAAGGCCATCAAAATTGATGAACAAGACAACATCGTTATCAAAGATGATTATACATGCCTAAGCGTTGCTGCTTCACTTATTCTTACTATTTCTCTTCACTTTGTTGGTGATCCTTCACACCTCAAAGATATAAATGCTGAACTTCTCTCAAACGTTATTTGTAAAAAACTCAGTGACTTCTAATGGTACAAAATTACTTTCCTAAGTGGTCATGCTACGTGATAATTCAAACCAACCATTCTAGAAAGAAATTTTACTAACTACTCTTCCAATATTTCTTGGAGAAAGAGTTTGAAACAAAATAAAAGAAGCTCATAGAAACCAAATTCTATATTCTCGATTCACCTATGGTGAAATTATTAGCCTTACTAAAAAAAGGTCTTAAAATATGTCAAGATCCCAAACTCTAAAGACATCTCAAAATGGGAGATGCACAAAACTAGGCAAGAACTTGGTTCTTTCTACTAAGAACTTGATATTCTTAGCTCTTCTACTAAAACTAAATCTTTGAATGGCTTTTTCAAACAAATTTAGCACTCAAATCATTACTCCATAAAACCCCAAAGAAACAAACATCTTTTCCACAATAACATCCATATTATAAGAAACCCCAGTTTTGTGGAAAATAACGTCAAACCTTTTTCCAATGACCTTCAAATAAGGATATTACTTGTTACAAATGTGGAATAAAAATCCACATATACAAATATTGCTATTTGAATAAATAAACTCTTGAACTAAATCTAAATGAAGAAACATTAGGAAAAATCCAAAACCTTCTTATTAAATCTTTTGAAAATGAATATCAAGAAGATGATTTTTCTAAATTTCATCTTTAATTTGATGAAATTACCTCACCATCTTCCTATTATTCCTCTAACGAGGATGAAGATTATTTAAAAAAATAATAAATGTTCTTACCATAGAATAAAAACTCATGCTTGAGGTTGTCCAATATACCTCTAATCCCCTTAATAAAAAAGAATACCTTAAGAGGCTTTGAAAATGTCTTGAGAATAATGAAGCCACTTCTCCATCATCTAAACTTCCATCTAAGTCGAAAAAATAAAAACACCTATGACCTAAATTCCTTTATCAAAAAAAAATCAAAACACTCTATTCCTACTACTTTTGAGCTACAATAAGAAGTCAAGTAGTCAAAAATGAGTTAAAAAAACTCCTACAAAAATAAGAAAATGGCAGCAATATCATCTAACTTCTCCTATCTAGATCTATGGAAAACTCTTCTCCAATCCTTAGTGAAAAGGATGATGATGATTCTGTAGAACAATCCCTCCAAAACCTCCCTGATCTTGTAGAGTTTTTTAATGGTCTAAAGGAAATTACCTCCCAAATATAAATTATAAATATCATGCTCAAAATTTCAGATAATTTCCAAATTAATACTATAGCCCTTTTTGATATAGGTGTTGATCTTAATGGTATCAAAGATGGTATTATTCCAAAATGTCATCTTTCTCCCACCATAAACGACTTTCTGCATCAAATAGATCCAAGCATAAAATTAATAACAAATGCAAAGCAAGTATTATCTATAACAAATTTCAAATTAAGTCAACTTATCTTATAACACCTTATATTAGCTATAGTTTAATTTTAGTTACTCCTTTATAAATATTATCACCCTTTACGAGGTAAACCACACCAGTATTAGCTTAAAATGAAAGGAGAAAAAAACTCACTATAAGTCCTTAAAATGTTTAAAATAAGAAACCTCAACCTTCTTAAAGAAAATTCCATCTATCATAACTTACTCAATCTTCTTATTCAAAGCAAGAAAACTCGACTCCAATTTCTCAAACAAAGATTTTCTCTTTCAAAAATTTAAAAGTAATTAGAATTTAACACTATCAAAAACAAAATAACCAATCTTCAAAAGCAAATTGAACAAGAGGTATGTTCAAACCTTCCTAATATTTTATAGTCTAGAAAATCATATTGTTGACCTTTCATATAAAGATTCCTTCCTTAAAAAGAATATACCTACAAAGGCTAGACCAATTTAAATGAATGAAAAACTACAAGACCACTATCAACTTGAGATAGTAGATTTAGAGATAATATTAGATTTATAAAATAAACATCTTATCTCTAAATTTTGCTCCACATGGACTTGTGTTGCATTCTATATGAATAAACAATCCAAAATATAATACGGTACTCCTAGGCTTGTCATAAATTACAAAACTCTTAACACAACTCTCAAATGGTTTTGGTACCCTATTCCTAACAAATATGATCTATTTCAAAGACTTCATTCGGCTTTCATCTTTTTAGCAAATCCAAATCTCACCAAAAGACCGGTATAAAGCTGCTTTTACCATCCCTTTTGGATAATATTAATGTAATACCATGCCCTTTAGACTCAAAAATACCACCTCTAAATTTTGAAGGATAGTGAATGACATCTTTAATCCCTACTCAAATATTTGCATGGCCTACATGGATGATGTTCTCATTTTCTCCAAATCTATTGATCAACATTTTAAATATCTTAAATAATTTATTTTAGTCATTAAAAGAAATGGTTTTGTTGTCTCACAATAAAAAAATCTCTTTATTCTAAACCCATATTAGATTTCTAGATCATTACTTCTCCCAAGGAATTATTGCCCCATCTGAGAGATCTCTAACATTTGCTTCCAAATTTCCTAACAGAATTCTAGACAAAAAATTACTACAAAGATTCCCAGGTAGTTTCAAATATGTCCTAGATTTCTATCCAAATGTCAACCGTCTAGCCAAACCTCTCCATTACTAATTAAATAAAAATATCATTCCTTGGACTCAAGAACACATACAAATTATCAAGCACATAAAAACCAAAGTCTAAATCATCCATTTTCTCCACTTTACATATCAAAAACTCCCAAAGATAGTTGAAATTGATGCCTCTAATATCAATTATGGAAGTATTTTCAAGCAAGCTTAAAACAGCGGGAAAAAAAAGTTTAGTTTACCTCATCCCACTATAATGATACCTAAAATAATTATTCAACCATAAAAAAAAGAAACAATCTCCATAGTCCTTTACATCCAAAAATTCTAGCCTAATCTCCCAAAATAGATGTTCTTACTCAAGATTGATTGTAAGTCTCCTAAGGAAGCTCTACAAAATGATATCTAGAATATTACCTCAAAACAAATATTTTCCAGATGGAAGGACATCTTATCAAATTTGGACTATGATATAGAATTTATCCAAGGAGATTTAGATTCCATCCTTGATTTCCTAACTAGAGAATTTTTTTTAGGAAAAAACCTATTATGCCTCTGAAAAAGAAAGGCAAACAACCTACCTCTCTTAACCCCTCTACATAAAATCCTATAGAATCATGGTATGAGGCTAACTTTTAAGATGAAGAAAAAGCCTCATCATTGCAAATAACTCTTATGGATAAACATGTAAACAACATGAAATAAAAAATTGGGTTTCTACCTTTATAAAGTCCCCTAAAGCACTTATAGAACTTCAGCAAATCATATAAAATATGCCATCTCCATCGACAAGTGAAACCTCATCCCCTGTTTTAAAAATAGATGAGGGATATTCATCTCAAAACCCCCCTTATTAACATTTGATTTCAAAATCCTCTTATTTAAATCTTGTACTTTTACCAAATCCTTCTTCCAAAAATATTGTTCCAAAAAAAAAGGTTTTCCAAAAAATTTCTAATTATTTTCAAAAGACTTATTTTTAAATAATAACAAATATTGAGGATAGTTAATTTCATTCTATTTGGCTAAAACAACAAACTAGTCGATCAATTTAGGGAACCTATCAATAGGTTTGCCTATAAAACTTAATACATTTTATTTTCCAACATAATTCCAAATCAAATTATAATCTAAATCAAATCATAACATTGAATTAAAATCAAGGCCTAAAATGTTTGACGAAATTCTCACCCATCTACTACATAAAAGTGTGGGGTATTATACAAACATAGCTAATTAACACATGAAAATAACTAACAAGAGTCATGTTTTATATAAAATATAATAACTAGGTATCCTTGACTTGGTAGTTTGACTTCCATGCATAATATCTTCCTTGGACTTGTAATAACTTGTAACACACACAATTGTATATATGCTGACATCTTAAAGTGTGTGAATATTCTCCTTACAAATATATTACATACCTATAAGAATTACTCAAAATACACTTGTCATGGTTAGTCACATTATTAATATTATCATAAAAGATAAATATTGTAATAGACTCAATCACTAAGTATGTCAAATCCTCATTGTCTTGAGAATCCATAGATGCTCTTGTATCATTCTCCCCAACTTGAGAATAATTTGTCCTCAAATTGAAACTACTATAATAAAGAGAAAATCGCTAATATTAAATGTCCTTGAAACACCGCCATAATATTCTAGAAATTTAAGTTCATAAGCACTTTCTCTAAATTTTCTAAGGATTTTAAATGGTCCATCTGCTCTTGGAATTAGTTTATTTTTTCTTAGATTAGGAAATATTTATTTTTACAAATGTAACCTAACTAAATAACCAAGAGAAATTACCTTTGGAGTGCAATGTTTATTAGCTTTATTTTGGTACCTTTAATTGGCTCATTCTATTTTTCCCTTAATTTGTTGATGAAGTTTTTGAAAGAACTCAAAATGTTCCTTGGCCTTATAATTTTTAAACTCACCTTTTTTTTAAGGGTACCATATCAATCAGCATGTATAGATTCATCCCGTACACAATCTTGAGTGGACTTGAGAGAGTAATAATTAAATGACATTGATTATAAGCAAAATCTACATGAGCTAACTTAATATCCCAATATTTAATACATTTACTTGCCATCATGCCAACAAAGTGCCAAGATTACGATTTGTAACTTCTATTTGTCCATTGGTTTGTGGATGATGTGAAGTATTGAGTAACAACTTAGTTCCTAACATATGCCATAATGTCTTTCAAAAGTAACTAATAAACTTAACATTTCTATCCAAAACAACACTTTTAGGGATGTCATGTAGTTTCACAATTTCTTTAAAATACATGCTAGCAACATGTGTAGCATCATCAATTTTATTTCATAGAATAAAATGAGTCATTTTAGAAAATCTATCTGCCACAACTATAATAGAATCTTTACCTCTTTGTTTTATATGAAACCTTAAGATAAAGTCGATACTAACTCATTTCCGTGGTTGACTAGGCACAGATAATTGTGTATATAAACCTTTGTTTAAAAATAAACTATTACTCTTTATGCATGTAACACATAAGTTTACTACAAATTGTACACCCTTAATTATGCATGGAAAAAAATCTCTTGTAGTATTTCTAATGTATTTATAGTACCAAAATGTCCAGTTATAGCTCCTTTATGTACCTATTTAATAAGTAAATCTCTAATACTTGATAGTTGTACACAAAGTTAATTGAGTTTAAATAAAAAAATCCATCGTGTAGTGCATGATTACCATGATATCCATTTTCTTTGAATGCTTGATATTCATCACTAAAATCTTCCTCTTTAGGATACAATGCATTTAAGCTTTCAAAATCTAGCAATTTAGCATCTAATATGGTCATCAATGTAGATCTTCAAAAAGAGCATCGACTACTACATTTTTTTTTCATCTAAGTGTTTGAAAGAGAACACAGAGGATAGTAATAAATTCACCCATTTGACATGTTTAGGACTAATTTTCTTTTGACCATGTAAGTATTTCAAGCTTCCATGCTCATAATGTAATATAAAGGGTTTAAGCCTCAAATAATGACTCCATATCTCTAAGCTACGTATGATGGAAAAGAATTCCTTGTCATATGTCAAAGATTTCAATTTAGCACCATTTAATTTTTCACTAAAATTTGTAATGTCTTTTTTCTTGTGAAAGAATATCCCTTCCTCACTAGCTTCATGAGTTACCTTGAAAAGTAAGTTAAAACTAGGAAAAGATAACACATGAGCATTGTATAACTTATTCTTTAGGGTTTCAAAGGCTTTAGTGGCTTAATTCCTTAATGAAATTCTCCTTTCTTCATAAGTTGAGTAATAAGTACAACTGTAGTAGAGAAATATTTAATAAATCTCCTAAAGAAACTAGCTAACCCATGAAAAATTCTTACTTTGTGAATATTCGTAGGAATATGCTAGTATTTAATAGCTTGTATCTCAGTATGATCAACTTTAATACCCTTTTCACTAATAATATAACCAAGAAAAACTACACTTAGAAGCATAAATTTACATTTTTTTTTTCAAATTTCCATAAATTTTATTTTCTCTTAGTTTATCAAATAGTTTCCTTAGATGCACAAAGTGATCATGTTTATTCTTACTATATACAAGTATGTCATCCAAATAAACCACAATGAAGTTTCATGGGAAAGGACGAAGAACTTCATTTATTAGTCTTATGAAAAAAATAGGTACATTACACAAACCAAAAGGCATCATAGTCCACTCATAAAGACCATATTTAGTTTTAAAGGTTTTTTTTATTCATCTCCTTCCCTAATTCTTATTTGATGATATCCACTTCTTAAGTCAATTTTGGAAAACACACGTGCAATAAAATTTTCATCAAGCATGTTACAAAGTCTAGGAATAGAAAATTTATACTTGATAGTTATATTATTTATGTCTCTAGAACCTATGCACATATAATAAGTATCATCTTTCTTACGAACTAGCAAGGAAGGTACACAACAAGGACTCATACTTTCTTTCACATAACCTTTATCTACTAGTTCTTATATTTGTATTTACAATTCCTTAGCTTCTTCTTGAGTATGTCTATAGACATGTTTATTAGGTATAAGCATTTTAGGAATTAAATCTATAGCAAACTCTATACCTCTAAAAGGTAGTAGTTTAGGAGGTAAGTCATCAGAATATACATTATTATACTCATTAAGTAATCTATTAAGATTTTAAACCTTATAATGTTTGTCCCCAAATTGAGATTCTTTTACTACTAAAGCATAGCAAACACCCGCCTTCTAAATGCAATTAATCATATCTTTCTCGTGTAAGAATAAACTCTTGTCAGTCTCGATAAGTTGCATATGATCACATTGAGATGATTTCAATTTATACTTGTTTTTATCTTTAAGAGCAATATATTAATTAGTTATACCATCATGGATTGTATTTCTATCATATTGTCATAGTCTTCCTAGTAATATACCATAAGCATCCATAGGCAATACATCACATAATACTTCATCATGAAAGTCACAAATACAAAAAAGTAATTAGGGTTTGCTTATTTACTTTAGCATATTTATCCTTAATAAGCCATCATAATTAATATGTTTTAGGATTAGTAGTAGTCATTAACCTTAGTTGTTTAACCATCATTTTACTAGCAACATTAGTACATGAACTACCATCCATAATTACTCTACAAACTTTATCCCTAATTCTACACTTAGTTTTAAAAATCTTATCTCTTTGTGTAGTTGGATTATTAGGTTGTATTTGTAATACCCTTTGAAGTAAAAAATATGGATTACCATATTCTTCATACATACTCAAGGTATCATCATTGGATTTGGTTTATATGTCATCATTATCATTACATGGTTCCATACCTTCTATTTCATTAAAGGTAAAAACTATTTGGTTGGGAAATTCTCTAGCAAAATGAACATATCCCTTACATTTAAAATATTTTTTAGAAAATATTTCATTCATGCTATTCTTATCCTTTTCATCTGGGTTAGGGTTGAGTTTCCATTAGTTGAAGATACATGTGTCCCATATTTTAAAGTAGATGCATTCGAATAGTTTTTTGTTGAAGTTGAAGTCAAAACACTTGTTTTAGCATAGGATTTAGTATACTTAGTTTGTGTTTCACATTTTAAATCCAATTTAATCAAATCATAAAGAGAATCACATGCAATGTCACCTTTATCTCTAATCAAGTTATTAAGGTCAGCTGAGTATTTAGCACATTTTTGTTCTTTTCTTTCTTACATGTCACATAAGAGTTCCAGCCTTTCAAACTCCTTAGTGTACTATTCTACACTAAGTAGTCCTTACCTAAAAGTAGTCAACTTGATATATATCTCTTGTTCATACTCTCTAGGGACAAATTTATTTTGATGAATAATAAATGTTTTAGGATGATTGGTTTGATGGAATTACTTATAGGATGACATTGTGATTGGGGTAGACCTTCAAGTTTTAATAAGTGTTGATTATGGGTAAATATTTTATTGATAAAGAACATGTAAATTGCATTTGAGGATTATGATAATGAGCATAAGATTGCTTGAGCATTGCAACGGGTGTATCGGTTTAATCTTGCCTAATTTATTTTGAGATGTGTTGGATGACTAAGGTGGAATGATTGTTGTGGAGTAATAGGGTAATAAAATGCTTAACACTGTGTGTATGACTTGATTGTCATATTATTGTATTCTCATGTGATTTAATGTGATGTCATGTGTTGTATTGTGTTAATGGTTATCTTATCTCTTTGCTTGCACTATTTTTATTTGAAAGTTTAACATCGACGATGAAAATCATTTTTAAAGGGTAGCAACGTAACAAACCATTTTGTAAAACCTAAAATTTTGATTAAAAGAAAAACATATTATTTTATGTGAATTAGTCTTGAGATCTTCCTTATATTATCTTACTTAAGTATTTCACTATTATAAATGAATAAGTTTGGTAATTATTATTACACATTTTATTTATGTGTTTATTAAATTCTTTATATGATTTTAATCTCGTAATGTTATTTAAGCCACTTTCATCTGTCAAAAGTTTTGTTAATTTTCTACAATGAGTATATTTCACTTTTAAACATTATTTTTTTATATTTAAATTTTGATTTCTCGGTTTGCACTTAGACACACTCGTTTTTAATTTACTATATATGTCATAAGTTTCATACCATAATCTCAAGTTCTTGTAAATTATATTTATAACCAAATTTGTGAGTTCCAATGTAGAGTTGGAAGTTTTGAATGAATATCAGCTATTTTTACTATTTATTTAAGCCTTTATACTTAAAATTTGTATGGACATTTTGACTTAAATATACATCAAATGATTATGAGATATTATGAAAATAACTTTTTGAGTTAGAAAGGATTTAAAATGCTAAACTAGAAAGTTTTATTATTTTTGAATATCTATTTTTTAAAAGTTCTCCAAATACTTCGTATTTGGCATTTAGCACTCTTATTTTTATATATATTTTCTTATCATGAAATCACATAAAATTATATTTTAATTTCGAATATTATTTAAATACTATTTTAAGGGTTAGTAAAAAATTTCTTATTTTTTTTTTATTTTATCTATTTTTCACAATTAAACATATTTTAAATGTTATTTACCTTCTTAAAATTCATTTCATATCTTAGGAAAATGTTTTAGAGGAAATAAAATTATCTCATATGTTTTATTTTATCATATTTTGGGGTTGTTCTTTTTTTTCATTTTTAAATAATTTTTATGCTTAAAAAATATTTTAAAAGTATTGTTCACTTTATACTTATACACTTTTAGAACTTTTAATTTTTCTCTCCTCTTCCATGGGTGATTACTTAAAATCATACCACCAAGTACCTAGACCTATATCATAGGCATTGTCCCTCATTGTTCTTTCTTGTCTTGCTTTATTATTTCCACAATTTAAATGCCTTCCAATACTCCAACTAGGTGTACACACTACGTTTCCATCATACGCTTAGCTATTAAGTGTTTCATAAGTTAAACAAGGACCATCATTTCCTCCCTTACAACACTAAAGCTAGATCTCAACCTCCACCCTCTCATATTTGCTTTATAATTTCACCGCATATGCATATAAACTCTCTTTATTCTCTTTCAAGGAAAAAGAATATATCTAAGTTTCGAAGAATAATTTCTCTACTTCTTATTTATTGGTCAAGCCTATTTACTTCCTCTTCACCATTTTTGTCTCATTTTCAATTCTCCAAAACTTTTTTATTCGACTCTTCTTTATTTTAGTTAAGAAAGAAATGATAAAATTTAGAGATTTAGTGAGTATCCTCTTGTCTCCTCATCTTTGTCATTCCTCTACTTCAAGAAAAGGTATTCTTTCCTCCTATTAACATTATATTTTGATTTTATATTTATTTACTAAAAAAATAAATTTATGTTATTTTGATTTTTATTTGCTTTAAGTGTTTCCAGAGGACTTGGAGTTATAGTAAAAAAAGGTCTCTTAGTTCTTTAATTTTTGATCAAGCTAGGAGCTTTGACTAATCATTTCTAACCTTTTGATGTGAAAAATATGAGTGTGTAAACATGTTGTTATTTTCTTTAAGTGCTTGATCTTCTTTTTTTTTTTTATAATATTGCTTAATTTTTCTATAAATATAGGTTAAGTAAGTGAAAGAATTTTATTTATATGTGTTTATGCACATTCAAAGCATGAAAATTTATATATTGGTATGTTATTTTATATGCTTTAGTATTTTTATGAATATGAGTAGGTATAGAACTAATAGCTCAAAAAATGGAGTAATTGCGATTAATGGGGCTCACAAACATTAGAGAATTTAGATTTTTTCTTTTTAAATTATTTTTAAGTGTTCCATGATGTTCATTGGGTGTTTTACTTAAAGTTTGATACATAGCGTGTTAGGGTTTAACCATGTTTATGGTTTGTTGTAATTATTTCAAGCTTTAACATATTTAGGGGTATTTTAGTCTTTTAACGTGCTTCCTTAGAAGATATTTTTAGTACATGTATTTTGATGTATTTGAAGTGTAGAAAAAGATTGATCCATGCTAAAAATCTTTATAATTTTCCTAAGTGGTTTTTATGTCTTGAATATAATTATTTTATAACCTAGGGATATTTTGGTCATTTTACATGAAATCTATATTTTTTCAGTAATTATATGAAAATTATATATTAATATCTATAAGTATGGAAAGTGTGTATTATATGGTGTATTATTTATATAAATATTATAGTTTTAGCTTAGAACTGGTTTGAAAAAGAATATAAAAGTATTTTAGTCATATCAACAATTTTGGAAAATTTGCAAAGAAAATTTACAAAACTAGAAATATGTTTTTAAAATAATTATTTTTATATTGAAAAGGCTTGGTTTTGTTTTACAGGATAATAATAATGATGGTTGGTATTGTTATGCTTAATAATAATCTTCTTTTGGATTGAAGAGTGCAATAGTCATTTTACTTAAATGTTAACCTATCTTTTATGATATGACAAGACCTTTATGAGTAATAATGTATATTTATGAGTTTCAAAATATTTGGAATGAAATATAATTTATTATAGAAAATTTAATTATTTAAAAGTTAAATTATGGATTTAATTGCATATAGGACATTATTATCCTAAAAAAATAAAGTATTCACAAGATAAATAATGTGGACCTTAGTTGACACTAGAGTTGACCGTGTACCTTTTACTCTAACTATTGATCTTAGGGTTAAATTTTGATCAATTGAAAATGAAGACAATAATTTGATAATAAGTGGTTAATTTTTATACCTTAACATGGGCCTTGATGGCATTGATAAGTGGTTTGCCCTTTGATATCTTAGAGATTAAATATGATAAAGGTGGTTAATCCTTAATCTCATGTAGATTAAGATGATAATTCTATTAAATGGATTTAAAATTATTAAATGTGTAATTGGTATTGTATTTGTTTCAATGTGTTTAATGTGGCCAATTAAATAAAATATTAATACTTAAGACCTTGAGCTCTGGAATGATTTGCCTTATTAGGGTAGCTACCGTACAAGTGAGGTATTTGCTCTCATTATGGGGATTTTCCTTATTTCTCTTGTAGCACTTGTAGGGTTTCACATATACTCTATTAATATTCTCCAATATTCTTACTGGATTTTGATACTTAGGGACCAAATAACCAATATGATTTTTTAGGCAAGTAAGTCATTTGTGCATCTAATATCAATTATCATTAGAATGTTAATTTACTATTTGTATCTCTCTAGAGTTTAATGTTAAATTGAAAATTGGTTGGTGACCTTTAGAAATATTATAAATGGAATTGATTGTGTTGTCACTATTTCTTTATGCCTGAAGTATGAGGGTGTGGATCATGTGTTATTATATGTGAAATCGTTGTTATATATGTCATGGTTATTATTTTATCGTTATTACCATATGAATAGTATTAGTCGATGAATAGTGTTATCATATGAATTGTGATATAGTAAGTTTAATGTTTTGTTATTGAATGTTTCATGGATGTGTTCTTTGTATGATAATATGTGTTCTAATTTCTTTGTGTTCCTTAAGGCCTTTGATTGATTCGGGTAGTGATGATTTTCTCCTTATGACTCATTTTGATGTCATACTTGAATCGGGTTCACTATGATAATCTCAACTTTGTTTGGGTGAGCAACTGTTGGTTTTTGCTGATAAGTGGTTTTCTTTGATAGTTTTTGGGCCAAAGTGCAGGGTTATTTGGTGTATTATTCTCATGTTAAGGTTTTCTTTATTTAATTTATCATTTTAAACATTGCTTCCAAAATTTTGAACCTTGATGTTTTATTTCAGTCATCTAAATCTTAAATTATTTTATGGTAGTTATGATGATCTCTCATTAATCTTATTAATGTTCTAATATGTGAAAAATGATTAGTTTTGCATTGGGCTTAAGTTAGGTGATGTACATACCTATCCTTAAGTTAGATGTGGTCGTAAAATCCACAATTTTCTTACTTAATCTTCCACTAGCTTTTATTAAAAGGACACTTTTCAATATTAAATAAATGGGAGTGTTACATTAACACCTTCAAGATACCCTAATGGTTCATTTAGATTTAGGTGATTCGGGGTGAGGTTAAATATTAAAAATTTATATAGTGAAGGAAATAGAGGTGAATTAAGGTAAATATTTTAAAATATTATTTGGATAATATTAATCTCATCTAGGTAAAAGTTATATTAAGAGCACACACTTCTTGGCCCTTGAATCAAGTTTTCCATCTTTCATATAAGAATAAAAAATAAAACTAAATATTATAAGATGCCCATATTCATAAGTTCTTCTTAACCCCCTTTCAATGGATGTTTCAAAGTCAATGGCCGATAAGGGACACATTAATCAAAGAACACGTTGTTGCATATTTTACCTAAATGATGGAGGCAAAGTGGATAAAAATTATAGGCTCCTAGAGCTTTTAAGAGTTATTTCATTCTAACAATAATGTTATTTTGTTGAAGTGAAGTAGGAACTATGAAATGTCTTACTACACCAATCCTTTTATAGAGATCATCAAACTCATCATTGTAAAATTCAATCTCATTATCTATTCTCAACTTCTCAAAAAACAATTAACTTTGGGTTTCATCTATGGTGTTCTATTGCACACAAAAAACTTAAATCTTCATATTATATAAATAAATCCACACATACATTGAGTAGTCATTAATCAAGGATAAAACGAATTTTTCTCCATTTTTGGAAATATTCTAGCTAATCCCTAAAGATAAGCATGGACATAGTCTGAAATAGCATTTCACTTTTCCATACTCAACTAAGATCTCTATATGTGAGCTCTCTTAAAGTATAATGCTCACAAAACTCTAGGTATTATATATTTTATTTGCTAAGAATCCTCTTTTTGCTAATAAACTTTAAGTTTATATCATTGATATGGCCTAATTTGTGATGCCACTTCATGGTATTGTTAAAAACTTAGCCTCTTAGTGTATGATTAGTTTCCATGGTCTCATATTCTTCATTTAGTATATACAAACCTTCCCTTAAGAACCACCAATGAGCTATGAGTTACTTTTAACATTCCACTACTAGCTTTTGCCTCATACCCTTCCTTATCAATAGGTTTCAAATAGATCAAATTTCTTTTAAGTTGACAAACATGCCTAACTTCTTTTAACTTAAAAACATATCCAACACATTATTAATGGTGATATCTCTTATACAAACTATTAAACAAGCCTTAGTATTCCCTAAAAGAACATGTCTTCCAATCGTCTTAGATTAATAATCAAATATGAGCTTACTAAGACACATATGAAATGAGAAACCATAAATTTAGAACCCATGTTTCTCTTTGTTTCTATATTAAG
Source organism: Tamarix austromongolica (assembly GCA_039764185.1). NCBI lineage: Eukaryota > Viridiplantae > Streptophyta > Magnoliopsida > Caryophyllales > Tamaricaceae > Tamarix > Tamarix austromongolica. The sequence continues at coordinate 104,805,729 of CM077809.1, read as the reverse complement.
ATTATTATCACCTCTGATCTCTTATAAAATTTAGTTGTAACATTTGCATCCTCCTTATCTACATGTCTTACTCAACCTTTTTCCCCTTATTCTGCTTCTGAATATATTTTAGGTTGATCTTTCTTACAAAACCTTTTTCTTATGATATTATTTTCTTATGCTTCTATGTTGAGATTGAGGCTACTATCTTTTTTCCTTTATTATTCTCCTTCTTATCTATTTTTATTCACACATTCAAAACGTCATTTGTACCTTCCTCTTCTAACCTTGATTACTCTTCATTTCATATTATGATATTCTCTAGCTTTAATTCTACATGGCCAAACATCATTATGTCAACTAAGTGTCCATATCACTCTTGTGATTGTGAATTTAGAGTGTAATATCCAGGTCTCCATCTACGACCTTCACATTAATCTTCTTTGGATAAATAAATACTTTATTGAATTCATCGTGATGGTCCTCAAGGGCTTTACCATTCTACATTTTAAAGAAATACAAACTTTGCTTTTATAACATGCTTTGTGAAAATTATTTTTTCATGTAAAGGGCCTCCAAATTTTTCCAAACACCGATTCTTCCCCAAATCTTTTATCCCCTAGACAATAGATAATAGAACTATGCGTCTTTTCTTCAATGCCAACTTAATGCTTTGAATCACTTGAGTCGCCTGTATTCGCCTTTGATTTCCCTTTCTCCATCATGGCATGTTATAAACCTTGTTGTAAAAGAAGAGCTTTCATCATTACCATCCGTAGTCTGAAATCATTCTTTCCAATGAAATTTTCTATCTCATATCTACAAAGCCCATGATGGTTCACAATAGGCTCTTGTGCCACTTGTTGGACCCCCAAGAACGCCCCATCCTATAAAGAATAGGATTAGCACAGATACCACACTTGTAAGAATCACAAGATACATAATTGAGAAGAATAACAAATCTAATCTATGGTATGCAGTGTAAGCTAAAACCTTGATCAGGAAAGGAATATTTGTTAATAAAAGAGAAGCTAGATGATTTTTAATCAAACACTAGAAAAATCAATAGAGAAATCTAAGAAATTTAAAGAGAAACATGAAGCATATTATTATTCAACTTTGGTTGTATATAAAATGGACAAGAGGCTTTCCTAGGGTCCATACACAAAAGGAGTAGGTAATTTTAGCTAGTTATTACAACAATTACAACCTTGACTAACTAGCTAACACTATTAACTAACCCTTACAACCCTTGACTTTACCAATTTAAAAAATGAGTTGGTAGCCATATAGCTTCTTGGTTTTTTCATGTAGACATATATAAGTGGAATCTAAGTATAAATACACCATCTAAGATGTGTATCCACCTCATTAAACACTCAAAATTACAAAGATAAAAAATAAGAATTCAAAGACTAGACCAGAGTAAACCAATTAAATCTAGAAATAAAATTTACTCTTTTAATATAATTACACAAGAAGTTAGTCCATTTCTATAACCAACACATACAAGCCGATTTCTATACATATATATAGACACACACACACACACACTAAAATCCTAACTTATTTCAATGGTGGTTTAAATCATCAAACTTATTAAATGTTTTATCGACAAAGCAAGTTGTCAAAAATTGGATAGAACCACTAGAAGATTAGAGATCAAAAATTTAATACCCCATCCCAAAATCCTTCATATTTTATATAAAATTATGTTGACATAAAATAAATGAGTTTTGGTTTTGAAATGGGCTTGAAATTTTAATAAAAATGTAAATTTCAGGCATTCCAATCGACTAATTTACATAACCGATCTACTAGTGCCCTAGAGAAATTTATATTCTTTTCCTTAACAAACATTCAAATGGTTTGCCTAAACATATCGACTGGTTTGCCTACGATTTCATATCCATGTCTTATTTGAATTTAAATATCTCTCTAATGATTTTGAAAACTTTTGATTTGAGTTCAATTATGCTAATAAGCATGTTTTTGTACTCTGGTATTATTTTTATATTAATTAGATCACTCCATGATTTTAATTAGCAATTTTTTTCCAAAAAATCACTTTTGGAGGCAAGCCTCCCTTTTCTATCTCCCTCGCCTCTCCCTCTCTCCTCTAGGAGATGGGGCTACAATTTTTGACCTTGTGCACCCTTCCTTGACTTAACAACCCATTAGAAATGCCCATCTCTAAGTGCAATTAACCCCCACCACCCCATCAAGTCATCCCTCACTTCTTGGCTTACCCACACTCAACCTCACCAGTCTCATCCCTCCTTTTCCTTGAGAATGTCAACCAATCTACTCCTATACTTCTCATTTTCTGATCTATTATCATTCATCACATGTGTTATTGCTCTCTTTTTTCTTCTCCTTGTGGAAATTTCACTAAGGGTTGAGTACCCTTCCATTTTCCTCTCTTATTTCTTCTGCTAAAAAAAAAGATCCTATCTGATTTTCTCCTTTTAATTGTGCAAGAATTTTGTTCCTTTCCCTTCGTCTAATATTTTTTTAATTTTCTCTTGCTTTCATTAAGTAAGGAAGAATTAAGGTTGAGAAAAGTTTGAGATTTCAGCTTCTCTTTTAACACACTATTTTGAGCCAAAGGCGGTGTTTTGTATTTCTCTTATTTTTTTTATTTTCATAGTTTTAATGAAGTTTTGGAAGATGATTTTAATGGTTTTTACTTTGATTATCTCAGGAATCGAAGTTCTATTAGAAAGATCATCCAGTAGGAGTTTGTGCTAGAAGATTTACTTCAAGGTAAGGCGTTCTTATCTTTAACATAATTAGGTTTATGTGGTATATTGGGGTTCCATGTGTTAGTGTTTATATTCATAGGATCTAATTGTATTCCATGTTATGAGCATGTGATTTAATTCTCCTCAAGTCAGTGCTTTTGAGATTCTCTACTTTTAATCATAAAAAGGGTTATTTGAGCATCACTGTTTAGGTATGTATATTACCATGTGATTCTATGTATGCAGCATGTATTTTTATGTGTGTTTTGACATAGAAACATGCTAGGATTAATATGGAAAAGTTTGATGTGTGTTTTATATGTTTAGATTGTTTCTTACCCAGACCAGTCGATCACTTCCTTGAACCCATCGACTGATTTTGTGAGCAGTCAAATGGTTTGGAGTTTTGGATTGGTTGGTCATGAGATTAGTCAATTGGTTTGGTAAACCAGTTCACCGATTTCAATGAACAATCGATCAGTTAGTTAAACCCATCGAATAGTGTCCCTGTACACCAAGGTGGTTTGGTCTCTACTTAGGCCCATCGACCTATTAGACTAAAGCAGTTAACTAGTTACAGTAACTAGTCAATTGGTTGTTCAAACCCATCGATCGGTTTTTCTATAAGCCAAAATGGGTTGTTCTCTGTTTAGACCCATTGACCAGTTGGACCAAACCAAATGACTGGTCCATATAAATAGTCAACTGATGAGACCAATCAGTCGACTAGTGCTCTAATTTGTTTTGTCAAGGTCTCGTATGACAAGACCAATAGACTAGTCAGGCTAGAAGCTGACTGGTTTGTCGTTATTTTTTGTGTCTCTTAGGCCATTTGTGTTGACCTTTCCATGTATTTATAACATTTTAATTATGATTCCAACCATGGTTGACCTAAGTTAATATGAACCGCATGATGGTATTTGAGATTTAATTTTCGTTAAGTTTGGTGTTATCTCTAAACATCCAATTGGTGCCTTTTATACCTTGTGGATGAGTTTGATGTCATCTTTAAACATCCAAATGGTGGCTTCAATGAGTTGTGTTGTGTTTGGTGTATCATTTGGAAACACCCAATTATTTAAATAATGGATTGTAATTGTGTTTAGTGTTATCACTTAGAAACACCCAATTGGTTAAATAATGGATTTTAATTGTGTTTGGTGTTATCACTTTGAAATACCTAATTTGGTTATGTATGGACTTATTGTGATTTGTGATATCACTTATACATAAAACGAATGGTTTAAAATTTTGTTTGAGCCTTTTTCTCCGGCTCTCAAGGTAGTTGCTGGGAATTAGTGGGTAGGTTGCCCTTGGTTATATTATTTCACTCAGTACCTATTTCCTTCTCTACCAGGTTACAGTTGATAGGGGGTATACGCATATCTTTGAGGTATAGGATTATACTATGGCAGGCCAGCATAGCATCGATGTTTAGTACGGGTGGGTGAGGTATCCCAGTACAAGTCCCCTGTCACTTCATATTATCCATTGCTTAGGTGGGTGTGATATCCCAACTTTTTATCCCTCATGGTGAAGACATTCAAGGTGTGGTGGGTCAAGTATCCCATCACAAGCGCCCTGGGTGTACTTTGACCACATGTGGTGGGTGTCATATCCTAATTTTTGTAGCAGGTGCACTCAATGTGTGGTGGGTGTGGTTTCCCCAAACAAAGCTCCTTCAATGTATCATGGCCTTTTGTTATGGGTTTGGTATCCTATTGTGATTTATCTTGTGCTGCCATGACTTTTGTTCATGGTGGAGAAATGGGTGTGGTCGAACGAACAATCTTACTAACCGAAACTTATGTGGTCACTAAAGGAAAATTTCTAATATGGTATACTTTATGCATTGCATTTATTATGATACTTCCATGATTTCCATGCAAGAATGCTATGTTGTACTTAAGTTGTTTCATTATAATTATTGTTAAGATCATGCCTTCTTTCTTATTCCATTTTACCTTGCATCAGGCATGGTTAGGTCATGATCACACCTCTCTTATGGTTGATGTGGTCGTAACATTCTCCGATTTTATTTTTCAATTTTTTTCCCATTTTCTTAAAAATAAAACTTTCTAGTTCAAAAATTGGGGGTGTTACAAAAAATTACCCATCAAATCAACAAATAATTTTAGTTTCTTTAAATCAAAACATACTTGATAATTAATCAAATTTGACAAATGATGGTGCCAAATTTTTTGGATTTATGTTTATGGTGAAACTTAGTAAAGAGTTAAGTAAGTGAAACACCAATGTGGATAGAAAAGATAGAAGTGAGTTAGTGATGGCAAGGAAAACCTTCATTTAATGTTCTTATCATTAAACCCAAATGAGTATATTGATGTTAGACACTAGAGAGGAGTAACTGCTAGTGGTGGTGAGCATAATAAAATAATGATTAAGATGGATTGAGATTTGGAATTGGTGACTTAGTGATTGTGTCTGGCTAGTGACTCTCACGATCATGAAAAGATAAAGAGAAATAGAAGATAGAGGAAATAATGGGGAAGGGACTGACCAGAGTTTAGAGAAATAAAAATCATAAGTGAAAATTTTTAGCTTATATTTCTAATCAGAATTGAAAATTTTGAATATAAATCAAACCAAACTAAGAGCTTGTTTGGTTTCACTTAGAAAAGTAGTTTTTTAGATAATTAATTATAGAAAGTGATTATAGATTAATTATTATTGTTTGGTTTTCCTTTTTAAAAGTTATTTTTAAAATTACTTTATTCAAAACTACTTCTTATAAGTTATAATTAAGAAGTATATTCTACTTACTTATGAAAGTTAATTTTATATCTACACAGTACGTACATGTTTTAAGTTAGAAAGTCATTTAAAACATTCTTTAGCCATTGTTCGACACTCGACCACCCTGGCCTTCTGCATTCGTCCATTGTGTCATTTGGTTGAAGTCGAAGCTCTCTAACTCTTCGCCTCTGCATCATTGAATCTTCTCATCGGCACACTTCGCCACGCAGTGTCGATTTTGCTTCCATTACTTCAGCTCCTCAATCGGCTATGCTTCCATTACTTCGCCACTCATCTGCGTTTGCTATTTGACGAACCGAAGGATATACAAGAGTTTTCATAGTTTCTTCTGCAAGATTTGTTTCAGGTATGCAATTTCTCTTATTTTTGCTTCGAGTATCCTCTTTAATTCGTCCTTGATTTTTTTTATTTTTGGGTTTGATTGGTCATGCATTGTTGTATTTGGTTAGAATGAATTAGGGGATGGCAACAATGGCAAGAATGGACAAGTTTTCATAGCTCGATCCATAAGTTGTATTTAAGACAATTTGTAGTTATTTGGAAAAGTGGGTTGAAGTTGATTGTTCATTTGGTATGATGAATCAACATAAATATTTAGATTAAATTTAAATGAGAAGCTAATAGATCTTGTAATTTAATCGAGTGTTCAATGTTATTTTCCTGCCATATCTATTGCGGTATAAGCTGGCATAATTATATGTTCTTGAGTTGTGTTGTCAACTATGCTGCTGAGGAGATTCTACCCTAGTGCTAAATTTTTCTACATCTTTGTTGTTGTTACCACTTTGATTATCAAATACTTTTGGCTGATTATTTTCATTAACAATAGTGTTCGAGCATGTTCTGTTTTTGTCTGTTCCAGCAAACCATGCTAATTTCAGTCATGATTTCGTGAGAACATATCTTCATGATAAGATTGGAAGTTCCAAATTAGTTATTTAGAAAATGTGTGGAGATTCTTATTTTGAACTCCATTAAACTTTCAGATTAATCCATTACTAGCTATAATGGATTAATCTGTGGAGATTATTGCAATTATCTGTTGTAATATTTTTTATGTTAGCATGTGGTAGGCGTTCTATTCATTTGGGATTTTGATAATAATAATAATAATAATACACTGAAATAAAATTGAGTATTGTGATAGACAGAAAATGTATTCAAACAAAATGACATAGAATCTTCAAGAGAGAAAGACATCTTGATGGGCATTGTCTTGCCATTGTGGTTTGTAAATTTGACCTACAGGTTATTTTTATTAGTTTTCCTAATGCAAAAAAAGGCCTTCAAGGTGTTTAATCTTACCACACAAACCTTACAAGTAGCAAAGGATGTTGTCACTTTTAGAAGCATAAAACTAGGTTAAGTTTGTAGGATTAAGACGTATTGGATTCCTCTACCAACAAAGGGTATGGTTTTAGTTGACCTAGTGGTGACTCTAAAAACCAAGCTGGTACCCAACAACTGGCATTTTTATTTTGCAAGGATTATCAGAGAATAAGATCTCCATAATGAAATTATTATGACCAATAAATATATTATCATCTATAGATCTAAGAATTCAAGCATCCTATATGAAATTTTGGCTAATAAAATATGTGAAGAACAACAAATTGCAGTCTGTGAGTATTAGTAAGACAGTAATGGATGTGGTTGGCTGTTCAGAGGACAAGAAACTGAACCGCAAAATTGGGTGTTATTTTCCTTGTGAGCTATTGTCCACACAAATGTACATGCAAGTGAATGTGTATCACTAATTCACTACCAGGGCACAAAACTTGGAAGGCCGGGAATTCTATGGTATTGCCTCAAGGATTTTACTACTAAAAGTGTTAACTAATTTCAGCGCATAAGAGTCAAACAGAATTGTCCAATAATGATGTGCCAAGAACATAGCAGCCCTTGAGCTAATTGACATACTCTCCAAAATATGCATTAGATGAGACTGTCAGACATTGAAATGGACTAAAACTTCTATATCAGAATTGCTACATCTATGGCCTGCTAAGGTAAACTTCATATAAGAACGCAAAGCACCGGTGACCAAAAAATGCAAATATACTGATAAAAGAAACTGACACACATATTTGTATTTAGGTTATACCTGAATTTAAAAGTTTCTATATTTGTAGGATACATGGCATCTTCATCAGATATTGCACATTGGTCTTAATCAAGACATCAAACCTTTGTTCAATTATGTGTTGAGGAGGTTAAGAAAGATAATAGGTCTATTTCAAGTTTCAACAAGATTGGATGGTCCAATATTGTTGATGGTCTTAATAGGCTTGAGAATGTGCGATACCAAAAAATTCAAGTGAAAAATCATTTTACCTCAACAAAAAAATATTACTTAGTATGGGTAAAACTTGAAAGTGAAACCGAACTTGGAAGAGACCCAATAACAAGTGTAATCACTTGTGGGGAGGATAGGTGGAAGACATTTATTCAGGTAAATTATAATTATATTTTTTCACTTATTTTTTATTATTATATGTAAGTTGTAATAAGTTTAATTTTTTTTGTAGCAAAACCCAAGTTGTAAACACTTTCGCAACAAGCCAATTGCCCATTTAGATGAGCTTCGATTAATCTTTGGTGGTACTCATCCAACTGGAGAATATTCATGGGCTCCATCTCAAGGGACTCATCCAAGTTTCGATAAGGATGATGAAGAGTTAAGAACAAGTAAAGCAGGTCCTTCTAAATTCCAAAATGTCACTGACATCGAGGGTTGTGATTTTAGTGATTCAGATGGTGGGACATGTCAAAAGGAAAAGTCAAGCAACAAGCATTCTAAGAGTCAACAATCTAGTTCTCGTAAGAGAAAAGAGTCAGCTAGTGAGAAGCTTGATAATAAGCTGCTATAATTATGTGAATCTGTATTTAAGAGTAACGACGATCCTCCTTTGCCAACACATCAAGCTTCAACAACCCCCACCATAAAAGAATGTTTAGCTATTCTAAATGCCATGGCTGATGAAATTTCTGATGAGTTATTTATCCTCGCTACTAATGCGTTCAAGGATCTAGATAACAGAGACATATGGATGTATATGGCTCCCCAAAAGCGTAATGTTTGGTTGGAATCTTTAAGAGATCCATCTAAGAATTAATCAAGGATGTTAGGTTGTTATGGTATTTTGTAAAAGACTAATTTCTTTGAGAGTTTTTTATTTTCTATTTGTAAAACTATGAATTATGAATTATGGTTTTTATGTTGAACTTATGTAATTGTTTGGACCTGTCACTTTTAGTATTTTAGAATAGTCTACCATTGATAGACTTTAGCCGATCAATCATATCTAATTCTCATGTCACTTTCTGCACTAGTTTTTTCAGAGTCAGCCTTTCAGACCTTCTGTTCTGTTCAATATTGATAATGTTTCTGCCTATCTTATGTTGAACTTTATTCTTGTTGCTTCCGCTGTTGCTAAAATTGTTACTCTGCTTCTGGTTCTGATTGTTATTACTACAATTATTATTGTTTCTCTGAGACCAGAGCTCTGCATGTTTGCTGGATCTTTATCAGTGTTGAAGCATCTACATTTCATGAAACTGTGACATGCTGCTGCTCTCGATCTTTATCAGTAGTTGTGGTCATCGTTCATCTTAGTTCTTATGCATATTTCCTTCTGGCAGTCTCTGTTTAACAAAAATCTATCATTTATCTACCTATACTGCATTAATTTATTTTAATTAATTGCACACCAGCTTTCTTGAGGAAAGTTAGATGTCGTCCTCACCCGTAACAAACTAGCAGCCCAAACCCACAAAACCTTTAGATTGTTGTGTAGCTTAATAGATTTAAAATTCCATTTACTAAAGACACATAGAAACCCATAGTGCAGACAGTTCGCTTTCTGACAGGGTAAGGATAGTGTGGAATTTCATAGGATTAGTCCTTTCTTGATATCATGTCCTGTATATGAAATTAATCTGTCAAATGAAAATTTTCTTATTTACTTTTCCCCTGGCCCAATGTGTGCCTTTATGCCATTTGACTATCTACTACCACCATTCAGTTAGATACCATTTGGGATGAAGTATGTGTTCAAAAATCAACATGACATAACAAAATATTTTATTCACAAGTGACAAGCCCCCATATCAGGAACATAGAGCAGACCAGTTAGGACTTGGGAGCAGGGATAGGTAGCTTACCTTAATGTCTTTATTCATCATTTTCAGATAACTTCCAACACCCGTAATAGTTCCACCGGTTCCAATTCCAGCAACAAATATATCCAAGTTACCCATAGTATCTTCCCATATTTCAGGACCTATAGTTTCAAAATGGATCTGTAGCAAGGAAAATATTTTGTTAGAAGACATTTGGTGGAAGCTTGATCCCTGTCAAGAAAAAGATAATACCAAGAGACATAAGAGAAACATAGGGCAACCTTCGAATTAGCTACATTATCTATAGGTTCAACTAATATACTCTGCATACAAGCAAAGATTAATAAGAATCACAACAATGCAAAGGACCTTGTACAAGTGCCAGTCATGTGAGGTCAACTGGAAGATGTTACTAGGCAACATTGTAGATCAGCTTAAGGTCATGAAACTGACCTTTTCGGGAGAAATCACCCCACTTTCTTCTGCATCTAGTACCATTCTATAACCAATTCTGCAAAATGAACAGAGATAAATTAATGCACGCAGATAAGTTCCTTGGTAGAATTTCACTTTTCCTTCTTTGGTGCTTCTTTCTCTGCCTTTTTCTTTTCTGATGGAGATGATTGAGTAAGTAGTTTGTGCGAAGGTTTACCAAGTGAGTTTTCTTGTATTATTTTACCAGCTCCAGACCCCAATTTCCAACGTATCTCAAAAGAAAAATGTACTAATAATTAAACTTACTTGCTCAATGATATACTACTACTAATCCAACGTAGCAAAAGAAATAAATTACTAGTACTCTGGCAGTGTTCATGAACCTGTCTCCCCTACGCCCCATGCCATAATATTGCCTGTGTACCCTCCTCATTAGTCACTCCCCATCAAGAAGTTAATATTGTAGTTTTATGGCTACCTTTATTATTATTATTATTATTATTATTATTATTATTATTATTATTATTATTATTATTATTATTATTATTATTATTATTATTATTATTATTATTGTATACATAAGATGAGAGGAATAGTGTAAATCCCATAAGCTGAAGTATGTAATACTAAAAAATTATGCTGAAGTCTATCAAAGGTAATAAGTGTTTTTTGTTGTATATAATTTTATGCATATATATTGGATATACATATAATACAAGTGATGCTTTGATTTTGAATAGATGGATGATCGAAAAAAAGACTACTACTACTTTTACTTGTAGTGCGACATTTGCAAAAGAGAAGGAAGGCGTCTATCGGGAAGCAAGCTTGTTTGGAATCTTCTGAAACAGGTCACCAATTTGTCCAACATATATTAAATGGTCATGATAGACTATGCCATGATTTATTTAGAATGAAGAAGGATGATTTTCTAAGGTTAGCAAATTTTTTAAGATCAAGGAGGTTGCTAAGTGATACTTATAATGTGACCGTTGAAGAACAACTGGTAATTTTTTTATATACAGTTGGTCACAATGAAAGGAATAGAGTTATGCAAGATCAATTTCAGCACTCTGGAGAAACCATAAGTAGATATTTCAATAAGGTTTTAATTGCTATATCAAAGATTGCTAGTGAGATTATAAGGCCTCATCGAAGCCTTGATGAGGTCCCTCTTGAGATCGTAAATGATTCGAGACTTTGGCTTTATTTTAAAGATTGTGTAGGATCGATAGATGGAACACATATCGATGCTTCTATTCCAAAGAATGAACAAACGCCCTATCATAATCATAAAGGAGTATGTTCCCAAAATATTATGGAAGTTTGTTCTTTTGATATGGTGTTCACATTTGTGGAAGCTGGATGGGAGGGGTCGGCTCATGATTCTCGAATATTCCAACACTGTATTCGAGATCCGAATAAAAACTTTCCTCATCCTCCTTCAGGTAAATAGAATATTAATTTATATATTAAGTATAAAATATTATAGTTGAATAATATAAACTTACATTTTATGCAGGTAAATATTACGTGGTTGATTCAGGTTATCCTAATACATCCGGCTATCTTGCTCCATTCAAGGATACAAGGTATCATCTATCCGATTTTCAAAGAGCTGGCGGGCCACAAGGAAAAGAAGAATTATTCAATCATTTACACTCGTCAGTGTGAAATGTGATTGAGCGTTGCTTTGGTGTTTTGAAGGCTTGTTTTCCCATCTTAAAGCAGATGCCGAATTATAGTTTGGAATAACAATGTTTATTGTCATTTTAACAATGACAATCCACAATTTTATTAGGTTGAATGGATTGGATGATATATTATTTGATGAGTTTTGTAGTAGAGAAATATATGAAGAAAACAATAGGAATAGAGATGTTGGACAACATGTAGAGGGTAGAGCTGCTAGAGAAATGGAAATGGTATGGTGTAGGATTGCAGATGATATTTACAATGCACGTCATTGAACTATATTATGATGCTTATTATAAATTTAATAATGTTTATTGCATAGTATAAACTTTGATTTACAATTAATATTTGAGTTTTAGATGTTTGTGAATTTTATAAAGTTTGTTTAGTGGTTGTTCATAAATTTTTTTAATAAGTTTATAATTTTTATTTTATAATTTTTAGTACTTTGAAATATCTTTATATTTTTTTTTATACTTGTTAATGTTGAATATGCTTTTACATAATTTATATAGTAATTATTACTAAAAGATATATAAAGGAAGATAAAAACTAAAGATGGAAAAGAAAAAGTAATTTTATAGGAAAATGAAAACCAAACACTAATAAGATACAATAAGTAGTTTTTTTAGCATTAATCACTCATGTAATAAAAGTTAAAACAAACATATGTTTTACTTATAAAAGTAATTTTTTAAAAGTAGATTTATAAAAGTAGTTTTTATCTAAAAGTAGTTATTAATCATAGTAAAACCATATGTTTGGTTTGTTTGGCTTAGATAAAAGTAGTTATTAATCAAAATATAGTCATAACCTTTGTATATATTGGTTTGTTTTAAAATGAAAGCATCATGTGAATGTTGTATTAGTAGCTACTGATAGGGATAAATTCTTTATAGGAACGTTCAAAGCACTCAAAATGTTGTATAAAATATCATCTTTGATATATGTTATTTATAAGTATATAAGAATTTTTCCCTTAATGATTCACATTTTTTCCTCTCATGATTTTAATTTAGTTATAGTGTTACTAATGATAGGAAAAAATGTTAGAGATTGATCTAAGTAAAAGTAACATGTATCACATGCTATATGTATCTCTTCTAAAATTGACCTACCAAGGAGAGAAAGAAAGTTCCCAAATGGAAGCCTATTCTTGCCTCAATGACTAAATTATTGCATATTGTGATTACTGAAAGTCTAAGTAAGTTCAATGAGAAACCTCATGTTGCTATTATGGTGAAGTTTGTTCCTCCACCACATGTTACTATAGTTTATACTGAAAAAGATAGATTTATGGAGGCATCTCTTACAATATTTAGGCAAACAACACAACATGGCATACTATTTGGAGAAATATTAAAGGTATAGATTCCATGCAAAACACGCCTACACATTCTTTTGAAAGTAGGAGATATAGATAGAGGAGGAAGTGTGGCTACTACCTCTAACCCCCATGAAGCGAAGAGTATGTAATATTTGAGGGTTTAATAAAACCCTTAAACACAAAGCAATAATAGGGCTTGTATTAGCTCATAAGTTAAGCCTATGAGGATAACTAGAGACTAGAGTTAATGAAGGAAGAGCTGAGAATATTGTCGAAAAGCTGGGACTATAATGGCATTGGGAACACAACCATTATGTCCATTATAATGTTAGAATATGACTACTATGGGATGCACAACAATATCAGGTCCATTTTACTAGAAGAGTATTACAATGAATACATTTTTTATTCACATGTCTACTAGCTCACACAACATTTTCACTTAATAGTGATTTATGCCTTCAATACTGGGAAGCAATGAATAAAGCTTTGGAATTGGCTAACTTAGTTAGCTTCAAAGATAATAGGCCCTTGGCTAGAAATAGGAAATGCTAATGTGGTGACAACAACATGAGAGAAATTAGGGTGATTAGTAGATGAGAATGATGTCACTAAGTTCATAAAATGTTTACAAGACTTGTGGTCCAAGTGATTTACCTATAATTCGGTATTTCCATACTTGGACTAATTACTAGGACTAGAGAACTTGATTATACTATGGATTGGATAGAGGAGTTGGTAATAGTGAGTGGTTTGACATGCACTAGAATTAAGAGCATAATTTATATGAATTCTAATCATACTAATTTGATTATGGAGGATGATGCTAGGATAAGAATTCTCTCCATGAATTTCAAGTTTTTTAATCATTAGATATCCCAATATGGCTTCATAGAAGTCATTTGATCAGCCTAAAGTAATTGTTACACTAGCACTCAAGATTATCAGGTAGTTTGTAAGTTAAAATCATTAAAGATTGCTTCAAAAAGGTTTAATTTGAGACATGGGGGTCACATGACTAAAGTAGTAGATGTAGTTCATCGACAATGGAAGGAGAAGGGTTTCAATATATAACAACACCCCTTATACCAAATCTAGGTTGCACTAGGAAGCTAAAGCTTAGTAAAAGGAGATTCATCTATTACAGAAATCTCACATTGATTATGTTAAGTTGGGTGATCAAAATAATAGATTTTTCTATGATATTCTTTGAGGCAAACAATCAAGAAAAAAATCCACCAACTTCTTAACTCAAATGGTAGATATATTACTGATGAAGAGAACGTTGGCCATGAGATTGTGGGGGTTCTATAAAGACCTTTTAGGCACTAAAACCCCTCACTTGAGACATGTTGACCTAGAAATGTACACCAAAGGGCTATCCCTTACTCATGAGCATAGACAAGCACTATTATAGCTTCCTACTAAAGATGAAGTTAAGTTAGTTATGTTTTCAATGAGAGACTTGAAATACCCTAAACTTTATTTTTTCAATCTGTTGTTTTACAAGAAAACTAGCTAGTTGTGGGGAGAGATATTTCGCGGATAATGTTGGAATTACAAACTATAAGTAAAATTTTGACACAACTAAATAATACAATCATAACCCTAATAAAAAAATTCCAAATGCATGTAAAGTGAAATACTTTTGGCCAATTTATTATTGTAATTTTTGTATAAAGTGTCCTCAAAGTCATTATAAATCAAGTCCAAGGTGTTCTTCATAACATTTTGAGTGCTACCAAGTAGCTTTTTTCAAGGAGATGAGTTTGGTAGATAATGTGTTGATGGCTTTGGAGTTTGTAAAGCACTACAAAAGGAAATTAATAAACACGAGATTGATGATCAAGGTAAACATCCAAAAAGTGTACAAATTACCTAAGTACCCTCTCCTTGAATAGGTGGTTCTCACTTTTGTTCATGTGGTTGTATAATTTATCATTATTTTCCATCTATCATTTAATAGAAACGGTAACTTAACAACTCTATTTGCTTAAAAAATAGAGTTGAGACAAGGAGATTTCCTATCACCCTACCTATATATTTTAGCTATGGAATACTTACACAGAAGTTTAAGCTTATTATAGACAAATCCCATATTTGGAAAATAGCTTGGGTGTCATCCAAAAGATTATTGGTATCTCCTTTGCTAATGGTACGTTACTGTTTAGCCAAGGAGATTATGGCTCAAATAGCTTACTTAAGAATAAGCCAAATTACTCGTATCTTGCTCTAGACTTAAAGCCAATCCTACTAAGACCTCTATACATTTAGGAGGAGTCACTACTACCAATAAGAGGAGGATACTAGATATGCTAGGATTCCAAGAAGGCCTTTTCCATTTCAAATATAATGGAGTTCCTCAAGATACATCAAGGTTGAGAATTTTACACTTCCAATCACTTATTTAAAAACACATAGGAAAAATTAGGCATTAAGAAATTAAGCATATTAGTTATTATGGACATATCTAATTAATCTAATTATTTCTATTCAAAGTACAAAGCTTCTAGGCATAGGTCTTCATTTTACCAAATTTTGTGATTTAGAAAGTGGAGACTATATGTCATACATTATTTTGAACTAGATTAAATGATATGTTGTCCAAGATTCTTGTAGCTTGGCATCAAGTATGTCTACCTTGAAAAGAAGGAGGTTTGGGTATCAAATATTTTTGGAACTGGAATATTGTTGATATTAGGAAGTGATTATGGCATATATGGAATCATGAAGAAAGCCTTTAGGTTAAGTGGGTTCATGGTTACTATATTAAGGATAATGACATTGACACCTTTGTATGTAAGTCTAACCATTAATAAGTATCTCAAAGATAATGAATATATGAGGAAGCTTGCTGCATATTCCATAGCAAGCATGTGAGTTGTAGGGTAGGTTTTGGATCTACTAGGTATATGAAGCCATCAGACTTTGAGGTCCCAATTTTATTGGTATCTAATAGTTTGGAAATATAAGGGATTTCCAAAGCATAAAATCATAATTTGGTTGTTGTGTAGGAAGGATCTATCAAGTAGATCACGGTTGTAGCAATGGAGGTGTAGATTCAGATGATTATGGTATGAGTGGATTAGTCATTGAAATATAGGATCATTTGTTTGTGCACTACCAATATGTTCAACTCTTCTAGAACAAATTACTCAAATAGATGAGACTATGCATGGAATTTGGAAGGTGGGAGCATGCCAAAAATTAGCTATTACATAGAAGAGAGAGACATGAAGGGGAAAATAACCTAGTGAGAATGTTATTTGATGGTGGTATATACTTGATATGGAGATCTCGTAATGAATTCTTTTTCTAACAACTAGTTCCTCTCCTAAGACTAGGAATCCAGGGCATCATTTTACAAATTTTTATTCAGTGTTCATATATAGGGAAAAGAGAGAAGCATAGGTGATTACTGAGTTATTTAGATAGATCTATTTAACCATGTAATTAGATGAAGCTGAGAGGCTTGTGACATAAATGTTCTTTTTGGTGGATAATAAAATTTATAAGTTAACAAAAAATGATGGGGAAAATAGGGGACATTCCTTTATTAGCTGCAAGTTTGCTTCTTAAAATCTTATTTAAAAACTTTAAATATTTTGTTATGTACAAATTAATTCATATTTTTACTTGAGCTTATGGCATTATTCTTGTAACTAAGCTTGTACCTTTTTTATTCATAAGGGGTATGAAGACAAGTACAATATACCATATAGATGATGACACTATAAACTTATACTTGATTAGTTGAGAAACTAATAACACCACCATAGGATAATCAATAAATTGTCACATTATACCTATTGCTCTATGATAGGATAACTATCAAGTTACTAATAATAATTACCGCTTTATTATATGATAAAATTAGCACTAGACTAATAAAAAATCATCATTATATATGTGCATGCATAATTACCAAGCCTTTATATGATAATCATCACTCAATAACAAGATAATCACCAAGATGGACATAATAATTACCACTTTTTTATAAGATAGAATAATCGCCAAGTTAATAAATAGTCGTCATCATAAGTATATAATTACTACTTTGTCATATGATAATCACTACTATGTGATAGAATAATCACTAAAATAAAGCAAGTGATTATGTCCTTATATCAAATTATAATGTAAATATTTACAACTCTATTATATGTTAATCAAATAGTTGTACGATAATCATTAACTTTATCACTATAAATAATAATAATTATCACTATTATTATTATTATTATTATTATTATTATTATTAGTAGTAGTAGTAGTAGTAGTAGTAGTAGTATCACCACCAACTAATTAATATAATAATATATTTATATTAATAACAATTGTTATAGTAATTATATTTATATTTATATTTATTCTAATATATGGATATAATTATATTTTTAGTAATCAATACAACTATATTTATAAATACTATATTTTTTTATGTTGATGATTATTTGATGATCATGCGATGCTTATCACTAGATTACTAACAAACCAGGGTCATAAAGACATAATCACTATCACACTTGCCATATTAAATCTTTTGTAATAATATAATTATCATTTTTTTTGGTAAGCAATTGAATTATATTAACTTTCCAAATTGAGTGAGGAGATCAGAACAAAGTACATAAATCCAAATAATTTAAATATCTAGCCATGATAAAAACTAAAACTAAACTTATACAAAAGTTCAACATCCTATTCAAATAGAGAATCAATAAAAGAAAATAGTTTGTGGAAGGATTTACATATGGAAAAAGGCATTGATCTAGTAGATAATTCATTCGAGATAAGTCTTTTAATATAGATTGGAGATTGAACCTTATTGGTGAAAAACCGATGCATTTATTTCTCTCTATATATGATAAACTGTAGCAACAAGTAGAGCTCTAATTAGTTGCTTCCATATCTTGGGTCCTCTACCACCATTGATACATAATCTTGCCCAAGCATCTCATTCATTTAGATCTTGTTGGAAACCCATCATATGCAACATATGAATCCTGACCTCTTGGGAGAATAGGCAAGAGAAGAACATATGTGACTTTGGAACCTCATTCTAAGAATTAAGGGCACACACATTTTCAGAAATGATTCCATACTATAATAATTTGTCATTTATTTGTATATGAGAATGTAGGACCAACCAAAGCACAAATTTGTATATGCAGACGTTGAGAGGGATCCAAACAACCCCTAACCAAGGAATGAAATCCCCTTATAAAAAAACATACAAATAACCTCTTGTCTACATGAGATTAAATTTAATAAAGGTTGAAATAATAATATGAGGTTCATAATCTTTTCAAAATCTAGGGTGCGGTGGGTTTAGACTCTATGATCCAAATGTTGGTTTTCTAAATGTAGTATAAATGCACCCACTTCACATATATAAGTCATTTTTCTAAGCTAAGAACCAAAGTAATCTTCCAATGGCTACATTGTTTCACCATTGGATGTTAGTAAAACCTAATTAATGTGTATAGGGTTGTGGAATTATGAATTGGGTGGTAATATGGATCGGTTAGGGTTTGAATGTGATGATAAAGATTCGGTGATGATAGATTAAGAAATATGATGGTCAAATATTTAGGATTTTGGGGTGATATGGTTCGTAGGTTAGGGTTAGGGTTAGGGTTAAGGGTTTAAGATTTAGGTTTTGGATAGGGGATGAAGATGATGACGATGAATGATTATGATGATGATGATTTGATGAAGAGATTTTGAGTATGATATGGAGATGATGGACGTATGATACTGATAGAATTATTATCTAAGGTTTGGATATAGAATAGGTAGAATTAAGTAAGAAGAATAGATTGAAGATGAAGTTAAAAATGATTAATGTTATATTGAAAGTGGCAGCTAGGGTTTAATATTGGCATAGGTTATGGATGGGTTTAAGGGTAGTGCTTAAAATCTAATTCACACAGATAAAAAGATTCAGGGTTTTAATAATAATCACTCACAAAAAAAAATGATTATAATTAAGAAGAACTCACACAGAGTTCAACTAAGGAATAACTTACATTTTTATTCAATTGGCTATCATATAAATGTGTAACCCTAAGGCTTTTATAGCCTATTTGAAACTCCTAAATATTACAAGATAATTCTAATTAATTAGGAATAAAAATCTAATCTAATCGGCCCATATGCATTGTCGTGTTCCCTATTCCAAGCACATCTTATAAGATAAACCCTATAAGATATAATAAGATAGAATCCCATTAAAAAGCTACTTTATGCTCTAGCCAATCATAATGAAAATAATTAACAAAATAATAACACACTAATAAATCTAAACACATGCCATCTAAAAAAACGTTCCCATGCATACCATGTATATGTCTCTCTCGCTAGTGACTCTTTTTGCAAGTTTCATCCAAAACTAGCAATGTAGTTATCCGTTTGTCTTCAAATTCATAGGGTATCCTCTATAGATAAAGGAAAATAGGATCCATAATAATAAATTCTAAGTATTAATAATTTGCTTCTATATCACTAATCCATTGTCTTTTTATCTATAATTTTTTTCTTATTCTAATAGTAGTAATTTCATTAATAACATGTCATGGGAGGGGGTAAATGAGTCACCAATACATCTATAAGATGAGAAGTACTAATTTTAAGAGTTGCATTCTTTTATCTTAACTAGAGAAAGTTGATTGCCAAGAAATTATCTTTGTTGTGTCTTTCTCAATCAATGACATGTAGTGATAATGGTCTAGGAATTTACTGTATAGTAGAACACCAAGATAGGTAAAAGGAAAGGTCCCATCATTTATTTTTAAAGTATAAAGAACTTTTTCCTTCACTTCTTGATCAACAAATCCTCCATAATAAATTGAGATTTTCGAGCCATCCAAGCACAAACCTAATAGGGAAGAGAACATACTAAATTCATCAAATGGGATATTGCTAGAATCCCATTCTTTCTTACAAAAAAAAGGTCATGTACAAACATCATGTTAATCAATTTGATCCTTTTTCATCTAGATAAAGGAAAAAGGGTAGGCATGGATGAAATTATTTTCAGCATTTGGTTGAGGAACACCATGATAATAACAAGCTGATGCAGGAGTATCTCAATCTCACTCTTCTACTATTAAAGATTAAGAGTTATCATACTTAGAGATGGTACCAATTGCTCTTGAATTTCCTAATACTTATAATGTTTTGTTAAGTAAATCCTGTGGGTATTATATATATTTGCAAGAAGAATAATCCATCAAAGATATCTAGTGTACAAGATAATTAGGGTTACAAAGTTGCATGGGTGATAAGGCTATAAGACACGAAGCTTGACTACATATGATTATCCAATGTATTGCATAATTAGTGTTTTGTGTAGCTTTGATATTTTATTTATACTTTGTAATGTTTTGTAACTTGTAATTGTAGATAATAATGTTCATGATATAGGTATTTAGTGCATTAGTTTAGCTCTTTATTTTAACTAAGTATCCTGTTAGGCTGGGCTTGGTTAACGAAAGGGGAAACTAAGGCCTCATGTATCGATATATATATATACATATGTATTACTTGTACATGGCAGAATTTCAATGAAAACATAGAAGAGAATTTTGAATTCTTCCTCCTCTCCAAGTGAGTACTATCATTGAAAGTTTGAGTTTGTTCTCTAGAGAAACTGATGTAGGAGTATCCCATAATAATATTTCACTAATTAATTTTTCTAAGTTAAGAAATCACAAAACACTCTTAACTTGGATAAAACTTAATTAGGTAAATATGATAAAAATAAGTGGAAATACTAGCCCATTCACCAACCATACATGTATGGTGGCACGTCCAGCCCAAGCATAACCAATTATGGTAGCATGTCCAACCTAAGCCCAACCAACTATCGTGGCACATCAAGCCTAAGGCCAACTAGCCATTTTATTGTTGTTGCCAAGTATTATGCCACCTAAGAAGCCAAATTAGCCTTGTTACCAGGTTGATTTCAAATATATATATATAATAACAAAAAAAGACAAGTGGGTGGTGGAGTAGGTGAGGAAAGTCGGCTAAGTCAAATCAAGAAGTGTTTATTAACTAAAGCATGATGACTGATTAATTAAGCATAGGAAGTGAGTGATTGATTGTACTTTGATAAATCAACATGTATGGTCAGCCATATGGAGGTATGGGTGTCTAAAATCAGGCCATAACACCCTCCATGTGTTGAACCTAATCTAGTTACAATTCAACTCCTTGATAACTTATATTAAGTAACTAGATTGGTTGGAACTTAACTAAGTAGGTAAAGGGAAGGGTAGAATGAAATTTTTATATAAATGGCTACCAATATAAATATGGGTAGCCTCAACACAATGGGGCACACTACCCCTTTGAAGTAAAAATCATATTTTCAAAGGTCCCCTATTCCCTCTCTACAAAGTTGAGTTAAAACTTTATTTTGAGTATAAAATCTTACAATTTTTATCTTAAGTGTTGAAACCTTGAGTGGTAGTTGAGAGTATTTAATCTTTAGCTCTACCTTAGATAAAATACTATCCTACTTCTCATCCCCCTATCTCTCTCTCTTTTAACTTTTGGTGATCAATTATCCCATAAGCTACCATCTTCCATTAAACATGTGCCAACTTGTTTAGCATATGCATCATAAATCTTGATGATTTCTCTTTAGAATTGTGTTGATCTTAGTAAAGATCAACATCAAAACCGTGAGATATTGTTGAAGACTTCTTCTTATTCGAAACTTCCATCAAGTTGGAGCATCATTTTCAACTCCAAGAAACAAGACAAAAGGTCCTGCATTGTGAAAGCATACTTCTCTATTATCTTTCACATCACAAGGAGATAGGTATGTGTTATGATTAAATGTCTAAATGGTAATAATTGTGTATGTATGTTGATAATTCTGATTAAATGTATGTGTTATTAAAAATATATAAAAATTAGAATATAAAATTATTAGATAATGAATTATTATTAGCCTTATATAAAATATTATTAACTAATATGTAAAATAATAATATAATAATATTTTTAACTAATAAATTATTGTTAACCTTAGATAAATTATTCTTATATATTTTTAACTAATATTATTAACTAATATTTTTAACTAATAATAAGATAATAAAATTTTAAAATAATAAAATATTATTAGCCTTGAATAATTTATTATGAAATATATGGAATACTTATAAACTGTAACTTTAACGATAAGCACTGAACCCTGATAAATTACTAATATGGTAATCAATTACTATCTATAATTGTTAAAATAACATAAGTATTTAAAAGTAAGTAATTTATGTACCCAAAAGAACATCTATAACTTATTATTAAATTAGTGGAATAATAAGATAATAAAAATTAAAAATAATATAATACTATTGTTATTAAATAATTTATTATTAAAAAAGTATCACAATTAGAATACAAAATTATTAAATAACAAGCTATTATTAGACTTAGATAAAATATTATCAACCATTATATAGAATAATAGCATACCAATACTTTTAGATAATAAATTATTTTTACTCTTAGATAAAATATTATTATCTAAGTGGAATAATAAGATAATAAAAATTTGAAATCATAAAAAATTATTAGCCTTAAATAATTTATTTTTAAATATTTTTAATACTTCTAAACCTTAACTCTAATCATAATCATTAAACCCTAATAAAGTACTAATATAGTAATCCATTACTATCTACAGTTATAATAATAACGTAAGTATTTAAAAAAAACTAATTTGTGCAACAAAAAAAAGAGAAATAATTTTTTATTAATTAAGTATAATAATACGATAATAAAAATTAAAAATAAAATAATATCATTGTGAATAAATAATTTATTATTAAAAATATAACAATTAGAATATAAAATTATTAGATAATAAATTACTATTAACTCTATAAGATCTTATAAATCAATATGTAGAATACTAACATGACAATAATTTTAGCTAATAAATTCTTTATAACCTTAGATAAAGTATTATTATATGAGTGGAATAATAAGATAATAAAATTTCAAAATCATAAAATATTATTGGACTTATATAATTTAGTTTTAAATATGTGGAACACTTCTAAACCCTAACTCTAACCATAAGTATTAAACCCTAATAAATTAATAATATGGTAATCCATTACACTATCTATAGTTATACTAATAATAATAATATAAGTATTTAAAAGTAACTAATTTATGTAACAAAAGAAAAGATATAATTTGTTATTAAATTAGTGGAATAAAAAGATAATAAAATTGATTATAATATAATATTATTGTGGTCAAATAATTTATATAATAAAAGGTACAAAAATTAGAGTATAAAATTATTAGATAATAAATTATTATTAGCATAATAAAATAATTCACATGTGCCAATAGAAATTTAGATACGGATTTTTTTATGTTGGTAAAAGTCACTAATATCAAAACATTTGTTTTGTGGGCAATAAAAAAATTATTTTCTATAGATCTTGTACCAATTTTTATTGGTAGCATTATACCAACAAAAACTAATACTCACTCATATATTTATTGGTATTAGTATCTAAGGAAGATAATGATTTTAGCTATTATTATATTTACTGACACAACCCATCCATTCTTCTTATATCCAAAAACTCTTACTATCATAATTGCCTATTTTTATAATAACTACTGATATATAACCATATTCATAATTAATAATATAAATATTTTTAATATTATTATAATATAACAATGATACTAAATATAATATTATAGTAATTATAATTATTAAAATTATATAAATAATAATAAATATTATTATTATAATAATTATATTAATAAATATTATAATAAAAATAATAATTAGTCAAGCTGTGCTTTCGAAAGCTTTATGAAATCCTTTAAATATTTTTTGAATATTTTTTTTATAAATTGAGGCCCTTATGAAATGAATTCCATTAATTGAAACTTAGATAAACTTGTTCGTTAATATTTTTTATATGTTTAATACCATCTTATATGTATGCGTATTAGTAAAAAAACAAATACCCAACCGACCAACCCCCATTTCCCCTTTCTTCTTCTCCTCTCTCCTCCTCCCTTCTTCTCTCTCTCACATTTTTCCTACAAACCAAACCCTTTTCTTATTTCTTTTTTTCTCCCTCTTCCCATTCTTGTTTCTGAAAAACCAAACCAAACCCCAACCTTAACCCTACCTCATCTTCTCTTGGTTGCTCTACAACACTACACCATCGCTACCACCTCACCATGCCACCACCACTAGATAATGGCAGCATGAGACTGATCCATCGGAGTGACACACGGACAAGTACCAATAGCTAGCACACAGTGATGCAAAACCATAATGATCCCAACGACCAATTGCGCCGCAACCCAACGCGCCACCATCCGACCACCGATGAATGGTCTCTAACCTCCGGCGAAGCTCCACCACCCTTTACCCACTCTACTTTGGCTGATTTCATTTGGTATAAATTACCCCAAACTCTAACTATTATGTTGATCAATTTTGAATGAATTAGCTTATGATAAGCTAAATTGGTTATTGACTTATGTGTGTGTGTGTGTGTGTGTGTTGTTTGGATGATTTGGAGTAGTTAATTGTAGTATATGTAGTTGATTTGTGAAAATGGGAATTTTGACGGAGTTATGATCGGATTTCTTAGATACATCTGATTAAGCTATTTTAGATCAATTGACTTTACGATATAAAGTGAAATATATTTAATTTCATGTTGAAAGTGTTCATTTGATAATTTTTTGAGAAATCAATCAGAATTGAATGTTTATGTCAAAACTCTTATGAATTTAAATTGGATTATGTAATTGAGTTATTTTATTCAATTAATTATATAATTTGCATAAGAATATGTTTAATTTCATTTTTGATATGTCAATTTATATATTTTAGTAATTTTTGATCGAATTTGCATTCTAGACTCAAAAATACTAATTTTGTTAAATTTGATTTTTCCTTTATTATTTTGATTAATTGATTATGCAATGTGTCATAAAATGGGTCTAATTGCATTTCTAAACATTCAATTTAAATAAATTGATAAAATTCAACCAAATTACAATTTGAGTCCAAAACCCTAGTTTCTTAAATGAAATTATAAAATTAGATATTTGTATAATTTTTTCTTCTAAAATTGATATTATAGAATTATTTGAAATGACTTTAATTACATTCTAACACCTTCAATTTATATTAATTGATTCGAATTGTCTGAATTTATATTTTGGCCTTTGAAACCCAAAGTTTTGTGAATAGTTTTCAAAAACTTAATTGTGTTTGATTGTTTTACATATTAATCAATTAAAATGATTTTATAACTTATCATTTGAATCAATTTTCTAAAATTGATCGGTTTGAAATTTTATGTTTTAAACCACAATTGTTTAAGTGGGTTTTGATCAAATTTACTTGTTTTTATTATTCTATGTTTTGATTAGTTTTCTAATATAATTCTATGATTTCTATCAATGATCTAAGAATGCATTATTATAGATTCTCAAGCTAACAATCTCTCTCTCTCTCTCTCTATCTCTCTCTCTCTCTCTCTCTCTCTTTCTTATCCTAGCTAGCTTTATACTAAAGTAAGTCTCTACTTACATTTGATTATGGTAGAATCATGAAATGTATGTCTTCTTTAAGTAAAAGGTAATGAGTATGCTTTATGTAATTTAAGTATGTCAAGCATATAATATGTTAGTATGGTAATTCTATGTATCTATGAGTTTATAATTTTCAATATAAACATATGTTAACATGCCTCTTAATTATTTTATGAGTTTGAGTATGCGAAAGGTTGAGCATGATTATGTATTTAACATGTTCAACTAAATTCTAAAACATTTAATGATTATAGAACATTTTATTGTTGTGTTTTAATTATAACTGGTTTGAACAAATATATAACTAGTTAAGTATGGATTAAATTATATGATGCCTTATGTTGAGCTTTTACGCCTTAGAATTGTTAGGCTTTAATGCCACTCGGAATAGATCAACTTTATCTCCACTTAGAATGGATAAACTTTAAGGTGACTTGGAATGGATGTAATAATGGAATTGCATTGTGTGATTGAAGTGATTTAAGTGTTATTATGTGATCCTAATTCATGCTTGGTTAAATTCTAAAATAAAACACTAATCACTTAAAGTAAAAGATCTTGAGTCAGGACTTGTACCACTCAAGGATTTACCCTTATTTGTCTGTGCTCATTTTGGGAATTTTCAAATTTTGTATTGAAATTTAAATGGTGTTGTAATTGGTAATTGAATATCAATTTTCCATTATTTTGTTAAGGTTTTAAAATCCAGTGTTAATTTAAAGATTTTCATTGATTTTATCAACTATGATTTTATTTAATGAAACCGCTTACATTCCATCTACCATTGGAAAACTTCTTGTGGGAGCTTATTCTCTCATTATTGATGATGTTTAAACATTAGTTGAATAGGTTTTATCCTTCATCTAGCATGAGATAGATGGTGAACATTTATCTTATGTTAGGTGTGGCGTAACACTCTCCATTTTCTACTTTGCCCTCCACATATTTTCCTTTTTAAAAAAGAGAAAAATTTAGGGATGTAACAATAGGTTGCTTCTATGATTTGTGGGTTTATGTGTCTTTTCTAGGGCCTTTGAAATTTAAGTGCTCAAAGCTAATGCTTTATAACCTAAGGTACTTGGTTGTTCCTTTTTGTGTTTATAATGGCTTAAGATTATTTTTGCTTTTAGTGGAGGTAGCATGGAGGACTAAATTGGTATTAAGAGAATGTTTTGACTTTTCTTGTTTTATCTTAGCCCTTATTCATGATATTATATATTCTACTCATAATAGGGTAGTGTAT
Organism: Tamarix austromongolica; assembly: GCA_039764185.1. Taxonomy (NCBI): domain Eukaryota; kingdom Viridiplantae; phylum Streptophyta; class Magnoliopsida; order Caryophyllales; family Tamaricaceae; genus Tamarix; species Tamarix austromongolica. The sequence continues at coordinate 104,778,794 of CM077809.1, read as the reverse complement.
GAAGCATTAGGTCTTAACAAGCTATAAGGTAGGTTCCTACTTTAATTTTTGTTCTTTGGTGGCCATATTTGGTTGGTGTTTATCTCTCCCTAAGTTTCTATTATGTTTACCAATAATCTAGAAAAAGGGGTTTAGATTCAATTACAAAAGTGATATAATTTGTGTAAAAACTTTAACATGGCTATAAATTGTTGATTCATCTTTCAATAGAAATTATCTTCTTTTTAGGCTATTCTTACTTGTCAGTGAAGTCAAAGAGATCAACACTTAAGTTGTTGTAAATTTCTTTCTTAGTAGAATTTGTAGCTTAGCGGTAATGTGGTAGGAAATTCTTGCTTGTAGCTTCTTAGTGAACATAGTTGTACATAATGGATGTCAAACATTAGTGAATCCATGGAATATTTCATACTAGAATTATTATTTGAATAAAAGATTTCTTTTTCTTTTGTGTTGATGATATTTGAATCTAAAATAATATCTAACTTAAGTAATATGAAAATAATAAGATATTAAAACATGAGAAATTTAACACATTAAAAGGGGAAATAGTTATAGGAATGCATGTTTAATTAATTAACTCATGTCATACTCTCAAAATCTATTTGACGACTTTTATATGTAAGGTTGGTGTAATAAATATTTATTTAAATAATTATTCTCTAATTTACTCAATTTCCGATGTTGAATTTTTTTTCCCTATTTTCCACATTTTTATGGCTCTACATTTATATATGAATAGAACTTCAGACTATTAGGTAGGAGTGTCAAAGTTTTTCTAAATTAATTAGTTCTCAAGTGTTATTATTTCCAACAAGTATATAGATGAATTTTTATTAATTGGCTAAAATGTATTTTATCATGGTAGAAGTAATATATGTATCCACTCCTTTGTGCCTATTCCACTCCTTTTAGTCATAGTCGGTAAACCCTTTTTTTCACTAAACTTTTATAATTATCTTAATTTGTTTACAATTATTTATTTTGTTGCCTCTATTAGAATGACTCACTACTACACTACCGATTGAGTTGAAAGTTTGGATTTAACTTTTTCATCTATTATTTATAAACTTTTTACAATTATAGTTGAGAAGACATATATATTAGTAACATAATAATGCATAAATGCTAAATAAATTGGGTCTTGCTAAGAGTTGATGATAGAACCTGGGTTTAGATCCAAAAAAAGAGAAAATAGAAGAGAGGATGAGATGGGAAAAATGATTTGATATTCAAGTAACTCGTGAAATCAAATACTTACAATCACCACTTAAGGTATCAATTCTTAAGCTAAGGACTATAAGATTTTTGAAATGCAACAAACCATGCACTATGTTTGTTGAGGATGAAAGGCATTCAAAAAATCTGTAGAAAACTAATAATGGCTTCCCTTTTTCATTCATTTTTACATCCATATAAGAGTGTAAGAAGTTGAGAGAAATTACAACCAACCCTTAGGTAACCATAAGGGTTCAACTTAACCAAACTCTACTATAATGCATGCTAACTATGGTAGGACTCAAACAATTAGCATGGGGGATGATTTTTGAGCCTCACATAGCCCTTCCTCATGCATTAACTACTACATTAGTTTTAAGGAATTAATAGGAATTAGGAAACACAAATTATAAGAAAAAGAAAACTAATACATTACTCATGCTCATGCTTAATTAAATAGAGAAAATTAACTCTTCTCCCTCTCCTTATGGTTGGTAGAAAAGGCATATTTTCTAGGCCATTAAACCCCTTAATTAATTCTAATTAAGTTCTTGAAAAAAACTAGAACTCAACTCCAAAAATTTGCTACAAGAAGTGAGGTGGCTGGATGCTTGGTTCAAAAATTAAGCACTTCAAGGGGTTACTTTGCTGGCTAGTTTTGGATGAGATGTGTGTGGCTTGTAAAGAAATATTTTTAATCCATATTCAATACATAATGAATCCAAGAAAATGTGGTTATTTGGTGGCTTTGAATTGTTGTTGCATGGCTTGCATGGCTCCTTATAATCAAGCTCATATTTTAGTCCAAGTAAGAAGAGTTTTTTATTCTCCTAACTTAGAAAAATTTATGAATAGATTATTGTTATCACATGAGGGGGATACTCCTACATCATCATCCTCCTCTTGAGAAGGACCTATTTTATATTCATAAGGCTCATTGTGTAAGTAATAAAGCATATTTCCCACGTTAAAAATGGTTGATAAGTCCCCTAGTTCTGGTGGAAGCTCCAGCCTGTATGCATTGTTTCCCACTTACTCAAGTACTTTTAATGGTCCATCACTTCATAAAATTAGTTTGTTCTTCCTCCTAGAAGTGAATCTCTCATTTATAAGGTGAAGAAAAAATAGATCTTTGGGCTCAAATATTTTCTCCTTTCGATACTTGTTGGCTTTCTTGTCATTTATCTCATTAACCTTCTCAATTCTAGACTTCACTTGCTCGTGTAATTTCTTGAATTTGTTGACCCTATCAGTTTCTTCAAAATTGAATTGTACTTTAATGGGGAGAGGAATGAGATAACGGAGGTGGTGGGATTCACTCTATTCACCACTTCAAAATGGGATCAACCGGTAGCATAAGTGGGGGATCGGTTGTAAGCAAACTCTGCGTGACTAAGTTTGATGTCCCAATTCCTCAAGGATTTGCAAACCAAACTCTTCAAAGGCATAGTGATGGCACGGTTAGTGAATTCTATTTGAACATCTATTTGGGGTGATAGGCTTTGCTAAAAAGAAGTTTAGTACTGACCAACCTCCATAATGTCTTCTAGAAGTAGCTAAGAAACTTGGTATCTCGATCAGAGATAATTGATTTAGGAATACAATGTAACCTAACTATCTCCTTGAAGTATAGATCGGCTATGTAAGAGGCATCATCCGTCTTGTGACAAGGGATAAAATGTAACATCTTAGAAAGCCAATATACCACCACCATGATGGCATAATTTTTCCTTTGTGTCTTAGGCAATGCCACTATGAAGTCCACAATCACATGATCCCAAGGATGATATGGGTTAGGCAAATGAGTATAAAGCCCTTGGTGGAAGTTACCCTTGGACTTTTGGCAAGTAGAGCACCTTGCCACAATTTATTGTACATCCTCTACCATTCTAAGCTAATAAAAATGCTCTTGTATTACATCACAAGTCTTGTTAATGCAAAAATGTACAGCTAGTCCTCATCTATGCACCTCTTAGATCAGCAACTCTCTTATAGAACTCTTGGAAATGCATAGCTTATTACCCTTGAAAAGGAAGCCATCTTGAATCAAGTAGGGACTTTGAGCCTTTCCTTGATCTTCAAAGTATCTTGCAAAGTCTCCATATTCCTTGTAGATCTCATTCAAGCACCCAAATTCTAGGACTCTTGCTTCAAGTAATGACAACATACAATCTCTCCTAGAGAGGGCATATGCTACAATATTAGTTTTTTCACTCTTATGTTTTGCTACAAATGAGAAGGATTGTAAAAACTCAATTCACCTACCATAATTAGGGTTGAGCTTATGTTACCCATTTATGTATTTTAGAGACTCATGATTAGTATGTGATACAAGTTGTGATGGCCTAAGGTAATGAGACCAATCATGTAAAACCCAAACAATAGCATAAAATTCTTTATTATAGGTGTTGTAATTGGATCTTAAGACATTGATCATTTTACGAAAAAAGGCTATTAGCCTTCCTTTTTGAAGTAGAACCACTCTGATGCCTACTCTGCTTGCATCACACTCAATTTTAAACACTTGTCAAATTTGGGCTATTATAGTACTAGGGCCATACTCAACTTACCCCTGATGACTTCAAAGGCTTCTTGTGCTTTTTTGGTCCATTTGAATTCGCCCTTTTTGAGACACTCTATGATAGGTGTTAGAAGTGTACTAAATCCTTAGATAAACCACCTATAGAAAGAAGCAAGTCCATAAAATGATCTAATGTCGGTAATGGATGTAGGTGTAAGCCACATTCTTATTGCCTCCCCCTTTGACCCATCCATGGAAATACCATCTTTATATACAACAAATCCTAGAAGGGTGACTTTTGGCACAAAAATTCAAACTTTTCTAGTTTACCTTACAACTTTCTTCTCCTAAGAGCTAAAAATGCAAGCTTTAAGTGCCTTACATGATCATCACTACTATAGGAGAATACAAGAATATTATTAAAGTACACAATTACAAATTTAGAAATGAAGGTTCTTTAGACTTCATCCATAAGCCTCATAAAGGTTATTGGTGCATTGGATAACCCAAAGGGCATGACCATCTACTCATATAGGCCTACCTTGGTCTTGAAAGTGGTTTTCCATTCGTCTCCTTCCTTTATCCTAATTTGATAGCAACCACTCCTTAAGTTGATTTTGGAGAAAAAACTTCCCCCATGTAAACAATCCAACATGTCTTCAAGCCTAAGTATGGGATACCTATACTTGATAGTAATATTGTAGATGGCTTTACGATAGTAATATTGTAGATGGCTTTACTATCAACACACATCCTCATTGAGCCATTCTTCTTTGGTACCAAAAAGGCCGGTACCAAACATGGGCTAAGGGAATCCCTTATTTAACCCTTTTTCAACAATTCTTCAACTTATCATTGCAACTCCATAGCCTCTTTAGGGTTACACCTATAGGACAGTTTGTTAGGGAGAGTAGCACTGGGAAGAAAGTCAATTTGGTTCTATATTCCTCATATGGGAGGCAACTCACTAGGTAGTTCATTTGGGAAGACATCCTTAAACTCACCTAGCAAATTTTTGACCCCGGAGTCAAGTGGACTACCATTCTCATTATTTTCAAGCATCAACAAAAAATACATGGTTTTCCCTTTCCCTATGGCCTTGTATAACCTCTTCCCATTTATAAACATAGCCTTTTCACACTTTGGATCCTCCCTAACAAGTGAGAACCAAATGCTAAGGGGCATGAGTACAATATTTTTGTTGGCATACTTCAAAGTGTTATTCCTACCATTATGCTTGACATACCTATCATGTTGCCAAGGCCTACTGAACAACAAATGACATGCATCCATTGGAACTACATTACAAATAACTTTATGTTGATAAGTCTTCCCTATAGAAAATGGAACAAAAACTTGTTTAGTGACCTCAACCATCAAGACATCATTAAGCCATTGAAGCTTATACAGCTTAGCATGTGTAGTAGTGGGAAAATTAAGCTTCTCTACAAGAGTGTAAGAAGCCACATTTACATAACTACCCCTATCAAAAATATGGGAACATATTTTACCAAGTATTGTCCACTTAGTATGAAATATGTTCTCCCTTTTAGACTCCTCATTCAAGACTTCTTTTTCATGCAACACATTCCTCACCATCAAGGCCTCTCCAACATATGGTGTAGCTTCCTCAAACTTGGCCTCCTCCTCCATAGGCCAGTGCTCCATTTCTTATTTTCCCTCCAATGGTACCTCCTCTAGGTCAAGCAAAGTCATCATCCTTTTGTTTGGACATTCATTTTGATAATGCCCAATCCCTTGACACTTAAAGCAATTCACTCCCTTGCTCCTACTTGTATAACCTATTTGAAGCCTTCCCTTACCCTTAACATCAAATGTTTTCGGTGTAGGATGGCTTAGGTGCCTCCCTTTGAGGTTTTGGTTTGACTTCACCATGAAAAAATTTAAACCCCTTTTTTCTTTTGTAATCCTCTCCACCTTAATCGATAGATGAAACAATTAATCTAGGGTGTAATATTTGTAAAGCTCCACCATCCTAGCAATGTCACTTCATAAGCCTCCTAATAATTGTGGCATTGTGTGCTCCTCCACCTCCTCCAACCCAAGCCTCGTAATGAGATTTTCAAACTCCCTAATATACTCTTCTACACTCATAGAACCTTGTCTCAAAGAAGACATTTTATTGTAAAGGTCTTGGGTGTAAGAAGGTGGTAAAAACGTCTCCCTCATCATTTTTCATTTTTATCCATCTCCTCACCTTAGACTTTTCTTTTTTCTCCCTCTTGTGTACCAAGTTTTCCCACCACAAGGAAATGTGTCATTTTTTCTTAAGGACCTTTACCTTGAAAAACTTCTCATCATCATAAGATTTGGCCTCAAACATCCTATTACACCTCAACTCCCAATCCAAAAAGCCTTTTGGATTATGTGACTCATCAAACTCTAGAATCTCTATTTTGATATCATGAGAATACTAGCTTCTAACATGTATTCTCCTCCCTTTGAACCTAGGGATGGTGGTTTGAATGGAGATAGGGCTAGATGAAAAGGTGGAAAAAAATGGAAGAAAAAATGGTGGTGCTTGATGCTAGGGTGATTGTATACGATTTTTTTTTTTGGTGAAAAAAATGGAGGCTTTTGATGGTGGTTTAAGTGGTGGTAGGGTGGATGAAAATGGGGTTGGAAAATGGTGGTACAATGTGTAGAAAAATGATAGAAAACAAAAGATCCAACTTTATCAACTTTGAGCTTTAATACCAATGTGATGCATAAAATGCTAAACAAATTGGGTCTTGCTAAGAGTTGATAATGGAACCTGGGTTTAGCTCCAACAAAAGAGAAAATAGAAGAGAGAATGAGATGGGGGGAAGTATTTACTATTCAAGTAAACCTTGAAATCAAATACTTACAATCACCACTTAAGGTGTCAACTCTTAAACTAAAGATTGTAAGATTTTTGAGATGCAACAAACCATGCACTATGTTTGTTGGGGATAAAAGGCATTCAAAACCTCTAGAAAAAAACTCAATAATGGCTGCTCTTTTTCATTCATTTTTACATGCATATAAGAGTGTAAGAAGTTGAGAGAAATTATAGCCAACCCTTAGGTAATCATAAGGGTTCATGTAACACCCCAAAATTCACTACTGAAAAATTTTGTTTTATTAAAAGATAATAGCGGAAGCAGATAAACAAAACGTGAACTTTGGGAGTATTACCGCCACACTTAGTACCAGACCGGTTCACTCATATCGTTCCAGTACCAAGTGCTAAGGCTAAGAAAATGAAATACAATTTGAAAGACATTCAACATGCATAAATCAGAGTAAATTGCAAGCTTCAACATATTTAAATCAGAGTAGTGCATCAAATCGTTTTCAGGAATAAAATCCACCAATGGTGGTTACTTTAACAACGTTAACATTTAAAACCGAGAAATTAAATGAGAAAGAGAAAAAAACCATGATACCGGAAAACTCCTTACTCTCCTTCCCGTAACCCACTTGAGTAGTACCTGAAAAACCTGCAAGGGCACTGCCCATTGAATAGGCAGGGGCCCCATAAAGGGAATCCCTTCAGTACTACGGTACTGAGTAACCCTTTAATACCACACTTAAAGACAGGCCCGCATACGACACATAATGCAAGCCACACACATATAAATAATGAGATATGCATACATAACAATGACAAACATAATACTTTATAAGTCACGATCGATACTTTGGGCCTTAAGCCATTATTTTGTCATTAATCCATCAATGTCATATTTTATATCCATGTGAGTACGAGAACCCCACTATTATAGCCGGTGGACCGGAACGTATACACTCAGGGCAGAACGCCTCTGACCACTATTATTGCCGGTGGACCGGAAGATAAACACACAGGGTAGAACGCACCTGACCACTATTATTTGCCGGTGGACCGGTCTGGCCCCGACTCACATGGTGTTCCACTATAGGTGATTAGTATTTTTCCATAATCTTATTCACATACATAACTGATTTTATTGAGCTCGGGACCCCCACTATTATTGCCGGTGGACCGGAATACATATAAAATCATCATCTAGGGCACAACGCTCCTGGCCACTATTATAACCGGTGGACCGGTACTCATAATCACACACCAGGGCAACACGCTCCTGGACCACTATTATAACCGGTGGACCGGTACTCATAATCACATACCAGAGCAACACGCTCCTGGACCACTATTATATCCGGTGGACCGGTACTCAATATCTCATACTAGGGCAACACGCTCCTGGACCACTATTATAACTGGTGGACCGGTACGCAATATCATAATTCACTAGGCCCGGCTCATTAATATTCCACTTTCAATTATAGTATCTTTCCTTTCTTTAATCAGCACATCAATCATATTTATTTGCCTCGATTGGGAGATCAATAACCCGGGACACAAAGGTACACCGGTCGTACCGGTGCATATCAACTACTCAGTACCCTTTAACCATGAACCCAAGGACGCAAAGGTACCCTAGTCGTACTGGTGCATAAAGCTAACTCAGTACCCTACCAACAAGGACACCTAATCCATAAGTATGCATACCCCCTAACTAGGTCCGTAGAGCTAGGAAGAGGAAAATATAGGGCCTGGCTGGGGCACAAAGGCACACCAGCAAATACCAGAATAATCGTGGATTAAACCACGTCCTTAGGGTAGCGACCCCTAAGGAGTCACCATTCCCGATCTCGAGGTCTTTCACTTTAAGTAATAGTGTCTTAATTAAGGTGATCACGAAAAGCACGATAATCCAATACTCATTCACTTTCAATCGTTCTGATATCATTAATCGTTTCTTATTCAGATGATTATCCAGAATATCACAGAGAAAACCATTAAGGCCATACTAATTATCAAATACTCTTACTTGGCTAATCAGCAGTATTTGAGTCATATTATAATGTTCTACAATCTCAAAGACATGTTAGGTACAAATTACTCCTTTTCCCTTTACTTATATAATTGTTAAGTATCCGTTCCTTACTTGATAAATTACCACATTACCCTTAAGGTTGCATAATTACCAAATTACCCCTTGTCCACTTTAGATTACCAAATTGTCTCCTACACTTTTTAAATCACCATTCACCCCTCATAATGACTACACTTATCATATTTCCCTTTTGGTTGGTTATATTACCAAATCGCCCTTCTCCTTTGTTATAATTACAAAACTGCCCTCGAGTTGGATAAATTACTAAATTACCCTCCTTCATTATCATGATTACTATTTTGCCCCTTTAGTTGGTTAAACAATTATCACTTTACCCTTTTATCGGATAAATTACCAAATTGCCCTTTAGTTGAACAAATTACCAAATTGCCCTTCTCCTTTATCATAATTACCATTTTACCCCTCTCAATTATTTTAAATTGTCATTTACCCTTTTCAATTATCATAAATTCTAAATTAACCTTCCTCATAATTAATTTACCCCTCTTCATAATTACAATTACCAAATTTACCCTTCTCCATATTTAAAATTACCATAATGCCCTTTAATTGGTTAATTTACCAAATTATCCTTCTATAGCATCATACTTATCCAATTGCCCTTCTACAATCATAATTTAATTTCTAAATTACCTTTGGTCGTTATCATAATTACCACGTTACCCCTTACTCCCAAGTTTACCATAATATCCTTTCATTTACAAAATTACCATTTTACCCCTTACATCAAATTTTACCATAATATCCTTTTATTTATGAAAATTACCACCATGCATATTTTACTTTACAAATTACTATTTTACCCTTTTACATCCAAGATTACCATCTTTATCTTTCCTTACATAATTACCATTTTGCCCTTCTTTTCCAAATTACCATATTAACCCTTTACTTATAAATTACCACTTCACCATTCACGTATAAAATTTACCATATTACCCTTTACTTATGAAATTACAATTTTGCCCCTTTACCTCCAAAATTACCATAATGCCCTTTTTACTTGAACAATTACCATAATACCCTCCTTCATCCAAAATTACTATTTTACCCCTACTTCCAAAATTACCATTTTACCCTTCTTTCTCACAACTTACAATTTTATCCTTTACTTGTAAATTATCATTTAACCATTTAATCATATGATTTCCATATTATTCTTTTATCTCGAAAATTACCGGAATACCCTTTTCACTTATAAAATTTCCACTCAACCCCTTTATTCACCATTTTTATGAATTTACTAACACTACATAAAATAATGATATTAATACTTCATTTTTATCATCTAAGTCCACCAACTTGTCATTTTTCAACATAATACTCATTAGCAACTACACACATTGATTTATATACCTCATAAGCATGATTACTAAAATACCCTTAAACAATAACATCATTCATGCATTAACAACATGGTACATCATAAACAAGTATTTAACATTTCTATCCATATTCCAACTCCTTCCTTAATTAACATACCTACATATGGCACAAAAGTTATCATGCTATTTCTTTTTAACAAACAATATAAGAAACCATAAACATATCATGCTAAGCATACAAAACATGCATAAAATCATACTAAACCCTAAGTGTGCTAGCATGCGTTCTTCCATATATTTAAGGGAGGATTAACGGTTACCTTAATCCCGCAAAATATCAATCTTACCAAGCATAATTAGCAACTCAACACCTAAAAATAATATCCATCATATTTATGTTAGAAATAAGAATCCAAGTATAAAACTTTATAATTTTAATTAATAAAACACTTAACATAAAATACCATTATACCTTAAAAATTATCCAAACAATTTTTAAAATGAAGGGGAGCTCATGCTGCATGAGCAGCGTGAGTTTCATGCAAAATTATGGGGAGAAAAGGGTTCGAAGGGGGTGAAGGGAGAAAAATAAACCATTTTCGGATTAGGGTCTTTAGGCTAGGAAAGAAGGTGGTTAGGGGAGGTTCTAAGGCAAGTGAGTGGTGCAGAAGTGAAGAGGGGGTGTAGGTGGAGGATAAGGGTGGTTTCAAGGCGGCTCAAGGCGGCGGAGACGGCGGCGAAGGTCGGCTGCCGAGAAGGGTCGAGGGAAAAGGCTGTGAAGGAAGGAAAAGGAGAGGGAAAAATGGAGGGGTTCAGGGGCTCTTTTTGGCTAACTAATGGGTGGCGATTGTAGAGGAGGTTGCAGGGTGTCGAACGGTGGGTTGGGTGGCGACAGAGGTGGCCGGACGGCGGCGGTAGAGGCGGTTGCAGGTGGCTTGGCGGTAAGGGGAAAAGCTGGGAAGAAAAAGGAAGAGGAGGAGAAAGGGGGAAGTGCGGGGCTCGAAGGGGCTGTATGGGGGTGCAGGGTGGTAGTAGGCGGTGGCAGAAGGCGGTGCAGGGCTGGGCTTGGTGGTTCGAGCGGCGGCGGGTGGCGGTGAGAAGAAAAAAAACAGAAAAGGATGGGGAAGAAAGGAGGAGAGAAGGGAGAGCTCGGGGGAGGGATATTAGGGTCGAAAAATATGGGAATGAAGGGCTTGGGAGCTGAAGAAAAGAAGAGGGAGAAGAGAGGGGGCAGGGCTGGCCGGCGGTGCTGCAGTGGTGGCAGGGCTGTCGGTTGGCAGGGAGAAAGGAGGGGAAGAAGAAGGAAAGGGGAGAGGCATGCGGGGCTGTGGTCCAGGGCCGGTTTGGCTCAAAGAAGAAAGAAAACGACGGGGGAAGAGAGAGAGGGAGAGGGAGGAAGGCACGGGAGCTGCAGGGTGGCAGTCGGTGGCAGCGGGCATGGCGTCGAAGGTGCAGGTGGTCGGGCGTGGGAGGTCGAAGAAGGGAAGAAGAAGGAAAGGACAGGGCTGCTTGGACCGGCGCAGAAAAGAAAATAGGCAGCCGGCCGGTCCAGGGGGAAAAAGGAGAGGCAGGCTGGAGGGACGGGCTGGACGGTGCGCGAGGGAGAGAAGGGGTGAGGCGGGAGAGATGGGCCGAAGGCCCAATGCGCGGGGAGAGGGGCTGTGCAGGCCGGGCGGACGGCCCAAGGAAGGGGGAAGAAGGAAAAAAAAGAGAAGAAAAGGAAAAAAAAGGGTAAAAGAAGGAAATGGAAAAATAGGAAAATAAATTAAATTAATTTATAAATCATAAAATGTAATATTCTTGATAAATTATTTAATTTAATAATTTAATTTATTATAATCTAATATTTTAGTTTAAAAAGGATAAAGTTGGTAAAATATTAGTTTGGAAAATTATTTAAATAAAACAATATGATAAATAGCAAAATATTTATTTTTAATTTATTAAATAATTTTATCCAAATTTACATACTCTAAAATCCATAAAATAATTAAAATAAATAATCTAAAAGCAATTCTATTCCAAATAAAAGTAATTTATTAAAATATAAGTTTTCGAAATTTTTGGGGTATTAGAGTTCAACTTAACCAAACTCTATTCTAATGCATGCTAACTATAGTAGGACTCAAAAAATCAACATAGGGGGCTAATTTTTTAGCCTCGCACATCCCTTCCTCATGCATTAACTAATACATTAGGTTTAAACAATTAATAGGAATTAGGAAACATAAATTATAAGAAAAAGGAAACTAATACATTATGCATGCCCATGCTTACTTAAATAGAGAAAAGTAACTCTTCTCCCTCTCCTTATGGCTGACGCCCAATGCCTCTTTTCTAGGTCATTAAACCCCTTAATTAATGGTAATTAAGGTATTGTTAAAAACTAAACACAACTTCAAAAATATGCTGCAAGAAGTGAGGTGGTTGCATGCTTGGTTTGAAAATTAAGCACTTTATGGGGCTACTTTGCTGGTTGGTTTTAGACGAGATGTGTGTGGCTTGTTAAGCCATATTTTTTAGCCATATTCAATCCATAATGAAGCCAATAAAAGGTGGTGAGTTTTTGGCTTAAAATTGTTTTTGCATGGTGCCTTATAATCTAGCTCATATTTTAGTCCAATTAAGAAGAGTTTTTTTATTCTCCTAACTTAAAAAAATTTGTGAATAGATTATTGTTATCACATGAGGGAGACGCTCCTTCATCACATAATAACTAAGAATAGATTGTATGATGTAATCAAACTTTTCACACCACTAATACAAGTATCAAGACTTGACTAGCTATAATGTGTTGCATTTGTATCAAGCATTCATACATATTGTAGATGATTTAACTTATGAATATATTATTTAGCTCTCTAAATTACTAATTTCACCATCTATTTCTCCAACTATAAAAAATACATTCTTTAAGGTAATATTTTATTTTTATAAAACTTTAAAAATATCTTCATTGTCTAGCTTTTGGTATGAATTTAAATTAATTTGATTAAGTTAAATGCATATATTTTTAGAGAAAACATGCTAATGATTATTAGCAAATGGAGGATTACGATAATGAAAAGGATGACACTTGAGATGATAATGAAGAGGATTATGCTTGATGTATTTATAAAGATGTTTTTATGAGTTAACTTATGAAGATGCTCAATGCTTTTGTTTGTTAGCTTACGAAGATGCTCGATACTTTTGTATGTCAATTTATAAAGATCCTCCATGCTTTTGTATATATATGTTAGCATATAAAGATGCTCAGTAATTTTACTTTTCAGCTTACGATGATACTCAATGCTTTTGTATGTCAGTTTATTAAGATGTTTTTATATGTTAGCTTATGTTACAAGTTGTATATATAATATTGTACTTACAAGACTATTATGGCTTTTGGAGCTAAACAAATAACTAATTTGTACTACACAATGATAATTATATATGGTGTAGTTAATTTTATCTTAGAATAAATTCTTACTACAAGTGAATAAATTATTACTACAGGTGGATATTATAGTAATAGGTATAACACCCCAAATTTTACTACTAAAAAAATTGAATTTGCAACAGAAGTATATAAACAAAATATTGAGTATTATCGCCATAATTGATATAAGTCTGATTTGCCAAACCATCCTTACATAAATCACAAGGATAAAACCATTCATAGTAAACATAAGACAATTAGAAATGAAGGATGATTTTATACATATAAATACGAGTTTGGAGATTAACTTCGAGTTACAATAATATAATACAAACTACGGGATACCATAGACCAAAGATTTCAAAAGGTATTCAGGAAAAAACATCATCCAGATAACATAAATCTTTGCCCAAAAACCCAGTACAGATAAAATTCACTCCTCCCTACACATGTATCAAAAGTAGTAAAGTCATCAAGCTGGTCCTCAAAGACTTGCACAAAAGCATCAAGGTCTTTTACTCATGAAAATGAGCAGCGCCCATGAAAAGGATGGTCAGTACGCTAGATACTGAGGAACGAAGTAATACTATCATGTTAGGGATATAAATAAACACACACATTTGTAATAGATAATAAATACACATTCAATTTATGAAAAATCCCATAAGGTAAATATTGATCCATGCCTCTTTATTAGATATAACCATTTTCATTATTTTATTAGCAATGAGTTCAGGGACCCCCACTATTTTTAATCCGGTAGAATGGATTGAAGCATCTTCTTAAGGACAACATACCTGAGCCACTATTATCATCTGATGGAACAGATTTGAAAACATCACCTCCTCAAGGCAAAACACTCCCAAGCTACTATTATCATCCAAAGGAACAAATATGAAAATATCACTTTAGTCCTCACCCATGTACTCTTCCACTTTAAATAATTAGTTTCTTATCCATTAGGTTACTCAATTCATATTCTTATTCAAGATGATCATGGGCCCCACTATTCTTAATTTGGTAAAACGAACTAAAGCACCTCTCAAGGAAAACACACTTGAGTCGTTATTATCATATAGTGAAATGGATCTGAAAATATCACCTTGGCCCGACTCACATGATCTTTCACTTTAAATTATTAATTTCTTATTCATGATTGATTCACAAGTACATAACACATTAAATTAGTTGAGCACATCACGCAAGTCATAAGCACGTCACATCTAAAGTTAAGATCCTTATTTCCCCAAAACCCTAATTTCATAATTTAGGAATAAATTCTCCCATATTAATCATTTACCCTCCAAATTTGGTATATCTTAATAAAATATTATTATTATTAACATACCCAATTAAGGTCTAACTCCCATGTCTTACACATACGATAATAGCTCTATCTCAAAAGTTACTAATTATAAAGCTCCCAAATCCTAATTTCACATGTAAGTCGTAACTTTTTTCATAAGACTCCTAAAATTATAAAATTCAATATACATAACTAAAATGATAATATTAATATCATATCCAAAATTTGTGGCTTAACTCTAATGTTTTACATGTGTGATAATAAGATTACCGTTTTAAGGTTACTATTTCCAATTTAGGTCATTTTCTCATTTTTGGGAACTTACAACATTCATAATCACTCCAATAACTCCACATTATATTATTATAATATTTTACTCCAAAAAAGTCAAAATACTAAAATATTCATATTAACTAAAATACCCGTATAGATAGTCGAAGCCCTTATTTTACAAAGAGTATATGCCTACGATATCATTATTTCCAAATCCTCCATTTATCATCATACATATTAAATACACTTATTTCCCACTTATCATAATTTATTAGGCCCATACTACTCTTCCACAAGTTATACTCATCCATAAAAATACAACCTTACGTGGTAATATCATATTAACACATCTTTCATTGTTCATACTATCTTTCTACCACATAATCTACATTATCATATCATATAATTAACAACATGCATTTAATCATATGATAACAATATCATGATAATACGCATAGTCATGCAAGCATTCAACACAAAACACTAAAACATCGACAAGTATCCTTACAAAAAAGGCTCCGTTCTCTAAGAATGCTTAACTTATACCGCCTCTTCTAGGACCTCCAGAGTATGACTTAAGAAAAAATAACAAAACATAATTAGAATTAATGATATAATTAAGCAGGGGTTAAGTTAATGGAAGGGTGAAAGAGTAGAGAAAACCAAACTAAGGTTCGAAGGAGTCTTAGCCAAGCTTGTGTGCAATATGGAGGATTGGTTAAAGGAGATAAAACAAGGAGGGTGGTAATAGCAGGTTTGGCTAAAGGGTGGGGGTGAGGACTAGTGGTTTTGGCCAAAGTATGGTGGCAGGCTACGATATGAATGGCTAAAAGGTAATGGTCGGCTACGAAGGTTGTTGTCATAGGTAGTGTTTGTGTTGTGGTGAAAATGGGCAAATGAAAGAGGGTAGCAATGATTGGTTTGGCCAGTGCTTGAGGCTAGGTTGTGGTGGGTTTGGCCGTTGCTTGTGGTGAAGTAATGGAAAAGGTGGTCAGTGCTAGAGGTGAAGGTATAGAAAATGTCGTAGGTGGAGGTGGAGGTGTTGGTGCTTCAATTAGGCTTGTTGGTAGGGGTGGTTTTGGCGACAACTAGGAGGGAGAAAGAAGGAAGGGGAGGCTACATTTGCGGTGCAATATTTTTAACAGAAAATATAGGGATAAGGGGGTAGATGCAGACATTATATGTGCCTTATATTTACACATATGCAAGTAGGAATAAAGAGAGAGGGGAGGTAGTGATCGGGTAACAAAATTCAACCCCAACCCTGGAGTTGAGGAGGGGTGAGTTGATAGGGGTAGAGGGGTAGGCTTGGCAAGGAAGTTGTGCATACAAGAAGAATAGATGAGGAAAGGAGATGTGTAATAGCCCCAAAATTCACTACTGAAAATTTTTATTTTATTTAAAAATTATCGGAAGAAAAAACCGTAAATTTTGGAAATGTTACTACCACACTTAGCACCAGACTGGTTTCCTCCTACCATTTCAGTACCAAGTGCTAAGGCTAAAAGAATATAATGCAATTTACTCAAATTCAACTTCCATTTAAATTAGAGTAGCACGGTAAAGACGTTACAAAAGATAAAAACCCACTATTAGTGGTTACAAGAGTAAAATCTTTAAACAAGGAAATAGTAAGATTTAAAGAGAAGCCCTAAAATTTTTTTTGGACAATCCTTACGATCGTATCCAATACCAACTTGAATAGCACCTGTAACTAACTTACAAGGGACAATGTCCATTGAATAGGTAGGGCCCCACAAACGGAACCCTTCAGTACTAGAGTATTAAGTAACTCCTTTATACCAAACAGAAAGGCATGGCCCGCATGTAACACATCATACATAAACGATGTAAAAATGATAACATACGCGATCACAGAGATAATCATGCCAACATAAGAGCCAAACACGCAACAACCAATAAGATTTATGCAACACGAAGTCCATTTACTGAGCATCTCCAGCATTTAAAAAGAGTGACAGACACCAAGGTCACACTTATATTATACCAAATGTATCATAAAGGTGAAATCAATACTTTTGGTCTTAAGCCATTAATTAAACATTATTCAACATCATCTCTCAAATTATATCCATATGAGTGCGGGAACCCCAAAATTATAGGAGGTGGATCGAAAACACCCAGGGCAGAATGCACCTAGCCACTATTATTCACCGGTGGATTGGTCTCCTAGGCACCCGACAGCTGGCTACTATTCTCGCCGGTGGATCGGTCTAGCCCCGACTCCATGGTGTTCCACTATAACTGATTGGTGTCTTCCTATAATTTATTAACATCCAATGTTTGGTTTATTAAGCTAGGGATCCTCCACTATTATAGCCGGTGGATCGGAAACACCCAGGGTAGAACGCATATGGCCACTATTATTTGTCGATGGATCGGTCTCCAAGGCATCTTGCACTTAGCCACTATTTTTACCGGTGGATCATTCTGGGGCCAACCCAACAATCTTTTACTTTACGTGATTAGTATTCTCCATTTGATTAATACAACAGGTCCATTTACTTAACTCGAGGGGGAGGTCACGAACCCAGAGACACAAAGATATACCTGTCATAGAATCAAGTATTCTATATCAAGGATCATGGTACACATAAAACCTTAACATATACTTTAATATATCCCACACACATTTCCATGCATAATGAATGATCCAAGAACCTCTTACATGATTATGAAATAAACAACATATCATATCCGTAATTACCCATTCAACCCTATACCATGCATTCTCTTTATGATATTCACCAATTTACCAAAATACCCTTATCCTTATAATATATATGGTTATACTTAAACAAGTGTTACTAAGGCCATAAGCCCTTATTCTATTATTTAAAATCCTTTATGTCTTATTATAGAAGCATATTTAATCGATTGTTATGTTATATGCAATTTATCAATTTACCCCTTCATCCTTACAAAATTACTGAAATACCCCTTATTTGTAAAGTTACCAAGTTACCTTTCTAGTTGGTTAAATTACCAATTTACCCTTCATACTTATTAAAATTACCAAATTGCCCTTCGGGTTTATTAAATTACCATATTGTCCTTCATACTTGTTACATTTACCAAAGTGCCCTTTTCATTAGTTAAACTACTAAATTGCCCCTTATCATGCCAAATTACCAAGTTATCCTTCCTTTATGCCAAATTACCAAAATACCCTTCTTACTTATTATTTTACCATTTTACCCCTTCTACTCCCAAATTACCAAGTTACCCTTCTTTTATGTCAAATTACCAAAATACCCTTCTCACTTATTATTTTACCATTTTACCCCTTTCTACTCCCAAATTACCAAGTTACCCTTCTTTTATACCAAATTACCTATTATTTTACCATTTTACCCCTTCTACTCTCAAATTACCAAGTTACCCTTCTTTTATGCCAAATTACCAAAATACCCTACTTACCTATTATTTTACCATTTTACCCCTTCTACTCCCAAATTACCACGTTACCCTTCTTTTATGCCAAATTACCAAAATACCCTACTTACTTATTATGCCAAATTTACTAAAAACACCCTTACCATATAAAACATTAACATTCATGGTCCATATACATCATCTAACACCACCAATTATTATTATTTATTATTTATACTCACTATCACCTACCATACATACTTATGTAGGCCATACCTTTTGTACACAAAAAATTTACTAAAATGCCCCTAGGGCTCATATTAACATTGCCTATGCAACATATGGCCATATTAGCTTATCATGTCATATACATGCATTTAACATTATCATTAACGATAAGGCTCCTTCCTTAACTATCATTTCTACACATGACACATAAATTAACAAGCTTTTCATTTCAACAACCAACATATGCTACAAATCATATTATACTTAACATCATACAACATGCTCATAAACATATTTAAAACCCTAATGTGCTAGCATACGTATATTCACACATTTTAGTAGGGTATAATACTTACCTTATTTCCAATAATAAATAAACTTTACTGGTATCCCGGTTAAAATTTTAAGCTTTTGATTAGAAAATTTTATACCTAAAAATAATATCAAAACTAGCATATTAGTAGTAGAAATTTAAAAGAATAATTTTTTATGCAAAATCTTAATTAATATATACTAATACTAACCATTTTATACCTAAAAAATTAGCTATAATTGCCTAAAGAGATGCATAGCTGCATGCACAACACAAAGGAAAAATAAGGGTCGAAGAGGGGAGTTAGGAGAAGGGGGAGGGTTGGTTTGTTAAGGGTTTTGGGGGTTGAGTTGAGGGCTTGTGGAGGGGAGTGAGGGTGGCAGCTAGGCGCAGAAAGGGAGTAGGGGTGTAGGTGGTGGTCGGGGGTCAAGGATCGGCAGCTCAGGGTGGTGGAGGCAGTAGCTGCAGGGGAAAATGGGTGCAAGGAAAGGAGAAGAAGAAGGAAGGGAAAAGGGAGAAGAAGGTAGGGGTTGCAGGGGATTTTCGGCCAAGGTGAGGTAGAGTGGTCATAGGGGAGGTGCTAGGGGTAAAGGGGAGGTTGTGGAGATGGTGGAAGAGGGGGAACATCGGCGCACGGTAGTGGTGTAGGGTGGAGGTCGAGAAGGGGAAAGAAAGGAGGGGAAAGGTGGTTGCAAGGGTGAGTGGTGGTAATTGGGTGGTGTAGGGAGGTAGCAGGGGATGCCACGACGTTGCTATGGTGGACAGTTGGGCTATAGAGGCGGTGGTTGGAGGTAGCAAAGCAAAACAGGGGAGGATAAGGAGAGAGGAATAAGGGAGAAAGGGGGATCAGCAGAGGGAGAGGGGAGCTTGAGTAGGGGAGAAAATGAGCAGAAGAGAAGAAGAAAAGCATACGGAGAGGAGGCCTATCCAGTTAGGTTAAGTGGAGGGTGTAGGAGCAGTAGGCTCATGACCTACAATGGGAGGGAGGAGAAGAAAAAAAGGAGAAAGGGGGCATGTGGAGGGGCTCGTGCAGGGGTGTGTGTGGCCAAAAATAGAAGGAAATGGATGGAGAGAGGGGGAGAGGTAGGTTGCAATGGCAGGGTCGTAGGGGGTTAGTTGTAAGGGTTGTAGGCTGCCATGGCTCGTCAAAGAAGGAGGGAGGAGGGAAGAAGAAGAAGAAAAGAAAAGAGACAGGCTACCCGGGTGGGGGAGAAAGGAGGAGATGGGCTAGCCTTGTGCGCGCGAGGGAGAGGGGGAAAAAAGAGGGTTAGGCTAGCCCAATCGAGAGAAGAAAGGAAAGAAAAAAAAAAGAAGGAAGAGGGGCGCTGGGCTGAACGGGCGCAGGGAAAAGAGAGGAGAAGGGAAAGGAAGGGGCCAGTGACCCAATGGGGAGGAGGCAGGTCGGGCGACCCAAGGAGGAGGAAAACAATAAAAGGAAAAAGAAGGAAAATAAAAAGGAAGGAAAAGGAGAAAGAAAAAAAGGAAAAAGGAAAAGAAAAAGGGGGAAATAAAATTAAAATAAGTTTTGAAATAAGGGTGTTTAATTATTTAGATGGATAAGTTTATTTATTCAAAAATTTAAGATATTAATTTAATAGGGTAATTTTAGTAAAATATGAATTTGAAAAATTATTTAAATAAAATGAGTATGATAAAATAAAATAAAAATATTTATTTTAATTTATTAAATAATCATATTCATTTTTATACAACCAAAAGTCCACAAAATAATTAAATTATCCCAAATGAGGAGTAATTATTAAATTCTAGGTTTTAAAATTTTGTGGTATTAAAAGATGTGAGGTGAGGTGATGAGATCGGTAGGGAGAAAATAAAATAAAATAAGATAAGGAAAGAAGAAGAAAAAAAAGAAAAAGGGAAAGGAAAAAAGCTTGTATTTAGATTTAGGTTTAGATTAAAACAAATTAGGTTAGGGTATTAGGATAATTTAGTTAAATTATTATCCGGGATTAGGTTTAGGTTAGAAAAGATATTAATAACACGGAATGAAAATTAGGTTTCGGCGAATATTTTTTATTAGAGAGTTAGTAAGATAGAAATATTAATTTTTTGATATTAGAAATAGGTTATGATATTAATTACTCGGGATTAGGGTTAGATAAAATTTTGGGGTATTACAATAGGTATTATCAATAAAACTTTTCCACTTTGGAAAAGGTTTTGCCAATAGATTTAAATGTATATACCTATAGGGTAAAATATATCGAACCAACAATATATATGTTGATAAAAATTTTTAGTAACAGATATATCATTGTGTTTAACACTTCTAGTTACAGATATGATTGTGTAGTAAATTCCTTTTATCACAAATATAATATTGTGGATAATACTTTTAGTTACAATTATTGTTTTGTGGATAATACTCTTAGTCACATATATTATTTTGTGGTTAATACTTTTACTTATAGATATAAGTGTGGGCATAAGTTTTACTAACAAATAAATATTTGTGGGCATTATCAATTATTTCCAACATATCATATATATACAGTCACAACTTTTAAGCAGTCATAAATGAAATATTACCTATAGTTTTGTCACAAGAAAATTTTATGTTGGTAACAGCTTTAGTCAATAGAAAAATAGATTTTACTGATAGATAAGACCATGCTGGCACAAATTAATTATATTGTAATGCGGTCATAAATAAAATATTATTAGATAATATTTAGAATAATAGCATAACATTACTTTTAGCTAATAAATTCTTTTTAATCATAGATAAAGTATTATTAAATAAGTGGAATAATAAGAGGATACAAATTTAAAAATCATAAAATATTATTAGCCTTAAATAATTTATTATTAAATATATGGAATACTTCTAAACCCTAATAAATTAATAATATGGCAATCTATTACTATATATAATTGTAATAAATACATAAGTATTTAAAAGTAACTATTTAGCCTTTTGTAGAGCTAGGATACATCTTTTAATTGATGAGTTCCCTCTCTACTACTATAGTATGCCCTTGGATAGGGATATTAAAAAACATGTGAATTAGGTACATCATGTGCTACACTATATGGTGGGGAGGGGTTTATATTTAGGACCAGTTAATTTTAGGATGTATTATCTTTTCTTGACCTTGACATAGATTCAACTATGATTAGTGGTGAGGGATATATATATATATATATATATATATATATATATATATATATATATATATATATATATATATATATATATATATATATATTATTTATTTATTTATTTATTTGTCACTAATGTTCCACACCTTAGGGTTGCTGATGGTGGAAGATTTATAAGACAATATGAGAAGATAACAAGGGATTTGATAGTGATTGGTGATGAGTGGAAGTTTTGGTATAGGACACCAGAGATCGCATACCCTAATTTTTTAAGTGGCTCCTATAATGTGGATGCACCCTCTTTTGAAGAAGTAAGAGAGTAGAAAATTCTATAAGAATAGTGGACTGAAGGGGTTATTGAGGGCATTAAATGAGGAACAAAATTTTGAATTATAATATATTTTTTATACTCAATGAACTATATTCATTAATTAAGGTATTTAGTGTTAGTAGTTTGAAATATTTTTATCTTATGTACATAAACAATTTCTCTTAAAGATAATCAACATTGTATAATGAACTATTATTACATTATATTTTATATAGATCAAATGGTCATCAATAACAGTTGGACATTGTTAAAGAATTGATAATCAAACAAATTTTAGAATAGGCTTCAATCATTTATTAGAATGGTGAGGCAATGTATTTGGAGTGAGGATAGCAAAAAAAAAATCCAAGCACAAAGTGCAATAACATGAAGTGACAATCTATAGATGAGATTGTGTACCACATACTATGGACTAGGTTCATACAAAACTATGATGTATGGATATATCATGGTGAAGTTGAACCAGAGCTAGAAATAGTGCATATGGTTGAGGAGGGAAGAAATGAGATTGAAGATATATTAATTGATTTAGTAGGTGGTGATAATGAAGGACAAGTTATCATTAATAAAGTGCATGGTCCAATAGATGAATACTTAGCTAGAAATGGAACTATTCCATATTATGATGAGTTATTCAAAAATGAGGTTGAATTGTATCTTGCATGTAAGAATTTCTTGTCTTTCACTTCGTCTTTTCTTTTTGTGAAGTTGATGCATCATAAGATATTAAATAAGTGGAAAAATAAGTCTTTTGAAGAGCTTCTTAAATTGCTACAAGAATCTCTTCTAGAAGGAAATAAGTTGCCTAAATCATACTACCAGACAAAGAAGAGGATGATGAAGCTCGGTTTAGGCTACGAAGTCATTCATGTGTGCAAGTATGATTGTGCTTTGTGTTCAAAAGAAAATATAGATTGAGATAATTATTTAGTATGTGGTACCTCTCATTATATAAATAAAGGTATAAAAGGCAAGATAGTACCCCGTAAGGTTATACGGTACTTCCCTCTAACACCCAAGCTAAAGAAGTTGTATGCTTGCAGACACACAACTCTGGATATGAGGTAGCATTTCAATGGTCTACAAACCAAACTAGGGGTATTACGTTATGTTGTTAATGGTGAAGCATGGAAGCATTTTGATTCCAATCATCTAGATTTTGCAGCTAATCCACAAAATGTATGATTAAAGTTGGAATTAGGTGATTTTAATCCCTTTGACATTAATTCCAAATATATTATGTGGCCACTCATGTAGACCACATAAAACATACCCCTAGCGATGCATGAAGGACCCATTTTTTATGTTGATGTTGTTGATTCCTAGTCCAGGTTCTCTAAGTATGGATATTGATGTGTTCCTCTGGCTATTAGTTGGTGAATTAGATGATCTATGGATGTTAGAGGTTAATATATGAGATGTGATCAATAACAAGGTGTTCAAAATGTGAGAAACACGATTTTGGACCATTAATAATTTCCTAACCTAGTCATATCTGTCAGAGTGGTTTGTCAAGGGTATTTAGTGAAATGCCTCGAAAATTTTAATTTTAAGAATTATAATTAAATAAGTTTTTATTAGGAAAATTAAATAAATAAATTATTTTTATTAAAAAAAAGGGAATTGATTAGGGCAAATCAAGAAGAAATTTATAAGTATTTTAATTAGGAGGAAATTTAGGTATTTTAGCTAATTAAGGATTTTATTTTAAAAATTAATTAAATATATAATTTTATTTAAAACAAGAAGGATAAAGTAGGTCCAAATTAATAGGAATTTTATAAATAATTTAATTGGAGAAAATTGGAGTAATTGGCTAATTAAAATAGAATTTATGGAAAATCATTTAAAAATCCTAAATTAGCCTAAAAAGATATGTAAATATTATTATTTTTAAATATCCCAAACATCCTAATTAATTTAATTAACCTAACCCATTATTTTCTCCTTTTTCCCTTTTCCGTTTTCCTTTTCTTTCTTCCTTTTTCTTTCCTTTTTTATTTCTTTTTCTTTCTTATTCTTTTCTTTTTCTCCTTCCTGATTGCGCCTGCCCATGGCCCAATCCCCTTCTTCCTTTTCCTTCTTCCTTCGATGGCCTAGAACGTCATGTGGAACCTTCCTTCATTTGCTATTGAAACGCGGCATTTGACTTAAAAAATGTATCCGCCGCCTGGCCAGTTCTCCCCTCCTTTTTCCTTTCTTTCTTTTTTTCCCAAATCGTCGGTCCTCTCCCCCTGAAATGCCCCAGAATTATTTATTTTAAAAGATATAATTAAATAATGATTTATTGGGGAATTAATTTAATTATTTATTTTATTTTGAATAGGAAGGATTTATTTAGGGAAGGTTAATAAGAGCTAATAAATATTTTTGTAAGGGAAAAAAATTAGGCTTTTTACTAATTAAAAGGAATTTAAGTAAAGTTTTTAAAAAAACCCTAAATTAGATTAAAAAGGAAATTTATTATTATTTTATTTAAATATTTTTATTCTAAATATCCAAAATACTCTAATTTATTTATTTAACCCCAAACCATTTAAATTTTCTTTTTTCCCTTTTCCTTTTTCTTTTTCTTCCTTACTTTTTATTTCTTTTCTTCTTTTTCCTTATTTTCTTCTCTCGCCAATTGGGCCAGCGACGCGGCCCAATCCTTCTTCTTTTCCTCCCTTCTCCTTTCTCTCGCGGCCCAGACGGCCCGCACATCCTCCTTCCTACGACAGCCAAGACGCTGCGTATCATGGCCTTTTTCCATGGAACGCCACGTTCTATTAACGAAATTTTAATCCCAGCCGACTGGCCCGGTTCCTCCCCCTTTTTTTCCTTTCTTTCCCTCGACCGCCCGGTCCACCTTCTTCTTCTCTCTCCTTCCTCCGACATCATCCACCTACAGCTTCGAGGGACGAAAATGGCGCCGCCAGCCATGCGTGACGTGACCGGCCTTTCCCTCTCTTTCTCTTCCCCTCGACGCACACTCCAGCATAAGCTACCCCACTTCCCTTTTCTCCCGCCCAATCTCCCCATTTTCCCTCGCGAAGGTCGAGCATACTTTGAAATCGTGATGACCGATCAAAGCCACATTTACCCCTAATAACTCACCGGTATTGACCTATTATCAACCTCCAAAACTCGACCCCATCCTTTAATACTATAAATACCTCTCGTGTAATATGATTTTGAGATTTTTTTTCCCAAAACCCTAAGTGCAAACCTATGCGCCATAGTGACTTCAGACGTGTCGTTCGCCGCCGTTAGCCAACCTCGCTGCCACCTCTTCCTCCCAAACTCTTCCCTGCATCGTACTCTAGCTAACTAAACTATCCACCTCCTTTGATTCTTCTCACACGAGCCACCATAGCCTTGCGAAGTTCCCTATCCCTCTCGCAAAATTTTTTAGCCTGCAACCTTTAAGCCGTCGTCCACCACCACATCCGCCACTTCTATTACCTTCTGCACCACCCAAAAACTTCTACTAATTCTCCTCCACCGAACCATAACCTTATTTTCTCTTTTCCCTTTCTCTTTCCCTCTTTTTCTTCATCTTCTTCCCTTTTAGACTTCTTTTCTGGACACCGCCGTGCACCACCATCGGTGCCACCCATCCCCGCAGACTCAAGGTGAAACCCTAGACTCTCTCAGCCCTTCCTTTCTATTTATTGAAATTTATTCTGTTTTTATTCTAATTTTCAATGTTTATTCGATTATAATTATTATTATTATTGTTATTAGCTGTAACATTATTGATAAATTTGTTTTGGCAGGGTTGAGATTATTCTTGAGTTAATTAGATTGTTAGTTTCGAATTTTAGGAATTTAATTGAATTATTATAAGTTTATTATCATTATTAATACTATTATTAATATTATTATTATCAGTGTAATTATTTCATTATTAGTGTTAATTAATTTAGGAGTGTCGAGGCCTTAAATTTTAAATAAGGTTCGCACCCTTGTATTTTTATTACTATTATTACTATTTTGACTATTATTATGATTATTATCTTTTCTAATTTAATATTATTATAAGTATATATAGTATTATTATTATTATTATTATTATTATTATTATTATTATTACTATTATTACTATTATTAAATAGTAATTTTATTATTTGGGGTAAGTGTAATTTTAGGATTTATATTATTATTATTATTATTATTATTAGTATTATTATTATTATTATTATTATTATTATTATTATTATTATTATTATTATTATTATTATCTTTACCAACATTATTTTGGTGAAGGGTAGAGACCCTTATATCACCATTTGTTTTAAATTACATTAGTATTTTTAGTAGTATTTTGTACAGTTAATTCTAGTATAGTATTATTTTAATTAAAAACCAAGTCTTAGGATAAGTTAGTAAATAATAGTATTTTTAGAAGGAAACCTAATTCTAGTATTTTTTCCATAATAGGTGAGCCCAGTCAAAGCCCTCAAGTGGTATAGGAGCATGCTCCAAGACCGGTGACATTTTAGGTAAGAGGTGCTAAGGTCATTTGTGTAAAATGTGATTATATGCCATGCATACCATGTGATATGATTTATTGTGTATTTTATGTGTATATTGTATAATTATTATGAATGCAGCATGATATGGAGTTGAGGTGTGTTTGTGTAAATAAATCATGGCATGAGAATTATGTGTATGATTGTGTTATTATTATGGTATGATGTGGCCTTAAGACATGCATGATAGGGTTGTAAATAATGAAGAGGAGTGTAACAATATGGTGTTAGGGTTTTGCATGGTGGTATTAATGTTGCATGGTGGTATTAGGGTTTGTATGGTAGTATTAGGGTTGCATAGTGGTATTAGGGTTTGTATGGTGGTATTAGGGTTGCATGGTGGTATTAGGGTTTGCATGGTGGTATTATATTTTGCATGGTGGTATTAGGGTTTGCATGGTAGCATTAGGGTTGCATGATGGAGCTAGGGTTTTGCATGAGAGTTAATGATTGCATGGAAGTTAGTGTTTGCATAAGAGCTAGGGTTTGCATGGAAGAAGGGTTTATGTGGAGTTAGGGTTTGCATAGAATTAGGGTTGCATGGGTGTTAGAGTGTGCCATGGTTAACTCTCGTGGTGGTGGTTAACTAGGGTTGGAGGATGAGAATTATAAAAGGTAGTCATGCATGTCTGGGTCAAAGCTTATGAATAAGATACTTAAGTTATTAATTACTTAGAGTGGAAAATATTGAGATGGGACCAGCCGATCTACCGGTCAGGAATAGTGGTTAGGGTTTTACCCTATATGTGACCGATCCATCGGTTATAATAGTAGTTAGGGTTGTACCCTATATGTGACCGATCCACCGATAATAATAGTGGTTAGGGAATGATGTTCTATGTGTGACCGGCCCACCGGTTATAATAGTGGGGTGTTCCTATACTCGCATGGAATTGATAAAAAGGTATAGTGTGAATCGACATCTGATAAAAGAAATATTAAATAATTAATCTAGACCTTTTTGGGCCTTATGTGTGGGCTTGTTGATTATAAGCTATGGATTTCTCTATATGCTTTTATGTATCATATGTGTGATTTGAAATTGTATGTTGATTATTATCCTGCATGATTTGATGTGTTTATGTGTTGGCCTTAGTGCTCGGTTACCTTACTCAGTACATAGCGTACTGATCACCCGTTCCATGAGTACTGCTCATTCCCACGAACAGAAGGCCCTTCTGACCTTTTATAGGTAGAAGACGCTTATTTCGATGTTATCGATGTCTATGGGACGTCAAGAGGGGCCGAGTGATTGTGGGCTAGATCGGGTCCTTGAGTGGCGTGGTCGTTTTCCTTTTTAGATTATTATTCATACTTCCTTTTTATTATGTTTGAGTTGTAGAAACAATTTTATTAATGTTGTTTATTTATTATTTGAAAAAAAAGAGCTAGTATTTCGAATTATATAAAGACTTACGCATACTCTGATTTTCATTTTTATAAATTTGGATTATTAATGATGTTATTGGTAGTGTTTTCTTAGCCTTAACACTTGGTACTGTAACGGTAGGAGTGAACGGGTTTGGTACTAAGTGTGGCGGTAGCATCCCCAGAAATTTACAGTTTTAATTTATAAGTATTGTTTAAAAAAAATGTGTAAATTTTGGAGGTGTTACACCCCCCCCCACCTTTGTTCCTTCTTTCTTCTTCCTCTTCCTTCCGGCGACGACCTACACCACCGCCCAACGCCCTAGTTTTTTGCCGCGGATCACACCGTTGACCGGCCGTTTCGCTTCTCCCTCTTCCCTGCTGAGTCGTCTACTATCTTGCCCAACCAATTCTCCCCCCTCCTAGCATGATATCCCTCATCCCAGCCAATCACATTCTGCCGCCATCAGCCAACTCCGCCTACCTAAGCCTTCCCTGCATCGTCCTCAACCCAACTAAACCTCCCATATCCCTCGATTTTCCCTACATAAGCCACTCCGGCTGTGCGAAGTTTGCTTCCCAATCAGCCCTCTCTTCCACCTCTACTGCCCTTCAAACCACCATTAGCCACCTCTCTTGCTGTAGCCACCACCCCTACACCTCCCAATTTGTTCTATAGACCCTCCTATATCTCCCTCTACCTTTCTTTTCCCCTTCCTCCCTCTCCTCCTCTCTTTCTCTTCTTCTTCCCCATTCGACCACCACCGCCACAGCCGTGCGCCACCACCTTTAGCTGCGCTGTCACCTTTATTCTACTCCTCTCCACCTAGGAAACCCTAAACACCCCAACTCCCACCTTCATTCTATCTCTCCTTTTCCCGACATCCAACTTTTCCCCTTTTCTTCCCTTTTTCAAGCCACCACCGCCACCGCCGGTGCCGCCTGTCACCACCAGCCTAAGGTTGAACCATAAACCCTCTCAACCCTTTTTCCCTATTTAATTAAGTTTATTTTATTTTATTTCAATTTTAGCCTATTATTCGAATGTTATTATTATTATTATTATTATTATTATTATTATTATTATTATTATTATTATTATGTATTGATATTATTATTATTAAGTTCAATATTATTAGTATTATTATTTCCTATTAGGGCTGACCCTATTTGGCAGAGTAGATTATTAGTATTAGTATTATTATGAGTTTTTATTTTATTTATTAATGTTACTACTACTACTACTACTACTATTATTATTATTATTATAAGTAATATGTATTATTATTATTATTATTATTATTATTATTATTATTATTATTATCACTAATTGTACTTTTACTATTTCGAAGTAGGGTCGAAAACCCTAATTTATGTTACTCTCGGTTTAGGTTATTTTATATTACTATTATTATTGTTGTTGTTGTTGTTATTGTTGTTGTTGTTATTATTATTATTAATGTTTTTACTATTATTTCTATTGAGGGCCAAGCCCTATTATATTTTTATTTTGATTTTATTATTATTATTCTTATTTTTTCTATTATCTTTATTATTATTATTTTATCATTATTATTATTATTATTATTTTTGATGTTAGTATTATTATTCTATATGGGGCGGAAACCCTATTGTGCCCTATTTTGAATTGTAGTAGTAGCATTATAAATATCAAGTCTTATTATTATTAATATTTCTATCATTAGCATTTATTATTATTATTAGTGTTATTATTATTATTATTATTATTATTATTATTATTATTATTATTATTATTTATTAAGTTTATTATTATTCAATGTAGGGTCAAAACCCTACTTCATTTTATCTTCGATTATTATCATTACTATTATTACTATTATGATTATTATTATTATTATTATTATTGCAATATTATTATGGTTTTTATCATTATTATTATTATTATTACTATTTCATTTATATTATTATTACTAAAATTTATTATTAATTTTACTAATGTTATTATTAGTATTATTTTGGTGAAGGGTCAAAGCCCTTATCCCACCATTTATTTCGAATCATATTATTATTATTAGTATTTTTAGTATGATTATTGCTACTATTATTATTATTATTCTTATTAATATTATCATTATTTTTTTTTAGTATCTTTGTTATTATTATTTTTAGTATCATTATTATTATTATTAGGGTAAAGTCTTTAACCTTATATTATCAACTTTTATAATATTACTATTATTTCTTATATCGTTAGCAAGATAGTAATTAGTTAATGTCATTTATTATTTTTATTATTTTATTATTTTATCAAAAACCTAGTATTAGAATAAATTAGCATGTAATAGTATTTTTGGTAGGAGGGAATCTAAATTTTAGTTTTTCCCTCATATAGGTAAGACTAGTTAAAGCCCTAAGGAGGTGTAGGAGTGTGCTCCAAAATCGGTGTTGTTTTAGGTAAGAGTATTACTAAGGCCTTATGTGTGTTGATGTGCATTATATGCTTTGTATGCTATGTATTCTATGGTTATCATTATAATTATTTCGTATGTAGTATGACGTGGAGTTGAAGTATGTTTCTGTATTATTATATGGCATGTGTACTATGTGTATGTGATGAAATATTGTGGTATGTGATGTTATGTATTGTGACCCTGTAAGATATGTATGTGAGGATGTTAATGTGGTTTGTGAGGAGGAAAGGATGAAAAAGGAGAATGGGGAAAGAAGTTGACCAAGGGAAGTAAGTTAACTAAAAAGGAAAGAAGTTGACCAAGGGAAGTTGACTAAAAGGGAAAGAGGTTGACTAAGGGGAATAAGTTGACCAAGGGATGTGATTTGACTTAATTATTTTAATGATCCATGAGTGGAAGAATAAAATGGAAAATTAAGGGTTTCGTGTGGGAGAATCTAATATATGTTTTGTATGGAAAAATCTAATCTATGGGGTTACATGGGAGAATCTAATCTATGGATGTGTGTGAGAGAATCTAACCTATGGTGTTATATGGGAGAATCTAAATTATGGTGTTATATGGAAGAATCTAATGTATGGTTTTGTATGAGATAATCTAATCTATGGTGTAACATGGGAAAATCTAATCTATGGTTTTGTGTGGGAGAATTTAATCTATATATGGTATTGCATGGGAGAATCAAATATATGGTTTCATATGGGAAAATCTAAGTACGTAGGGAAGAATCTAGGGTTTGCATGGTTGAATCTAGGGTTTCACATGAGAGTTTTAGGGTTTTGCATGAAAAGTTTGAAAGGTTGCATGGGATGTGTAAAGTCTGCATGGGAGTGAAATTTATGTATGAAAAGTTGATTTAGGGTGTAAGGAAGGTAATATAAGTGTTGTTTGGGTGTTTGAACACTTTGAATGAAAAATAGTACGTGAAGCAATATAAGGGTATATAGGAGACCAAGCTAAGGTTTGGTGTGGCTACTTAGGGTTTTTGTGGTAGCACGTGTACTTGGTGAATAAAGTATGATGATGAATATGGAATCTATGGATTGTAATGTGAGGAGTGTTAAAATGATTTGGGTTGTGTGGTGGAGTAGGATGGACCACAAAGGTCTAAATTAGGGTTTTGGGATAAAACCTTAGAGTGAGATGTGGAGTGGACTTGGAAGTGTACTTAAGATTTGGATTTCTAATGTGAGATAGGATATGGAGGAAAGGATGTCGGGGCAAGTTTGGAGGTCCATGATTCTGACAATAGGGAACGAGTCCGTTGGAGGATAGATATGGGGAGAGTGAAGCATGCATGTCTAGGGTTCAAAATTTCTCGATAAGACACTTAAGACATTAATCATGTAAAGTGAAAGAGTATTGAGTCGGGCCCAGACATATCCACCGCCATAATAGTGGCCAGGTACCGAGGTATCCTAGAGACCAATCCACCAGTATATAATAGTAGTAGGGCATGTAGCCTAAGTGATCGATCCACCGACTATAATAGTGGAAGGATCCCGAGCTCAATAAACCAAACCCTACAGTTTACTAAGATATAGGAAAGACACTAATTATTTACAGTGGAACACCATACGAGCAGGGGCTAGACCAATCCACCGGCATATAATAGTGGTAGGACATGTACCCTAAGTGACCGATCCACCGACTAAAATAATAAGGTTCTTGTACTCGTGTGGACTTAATAAAGAGTATGGTGTGAAAAGAATTCTGATAAGAGATTAATTAAGTAATTAATCTGGATTATAATTGGACCTTTGTATTTTTACCTAAATGATCGTATGCCTTTACGTTATCATGTTGGAGTTTATGCTCTTTTATTATTCTACATGGTTTATGTGAATTTTATGTGTTGGCCTTAGTGCACGGTTACCTTACTCAGTACGTAGCGTACTGATCACCCTTTTCATGGGTGTTGCTCATTCCCACGAGTAGTAGGTCATTCTGACTTTGTGCATGTGGACGAGGCATCAGGCGGGGCTGAGTGTTGAACTTATGGTTGGCTCAAAGTTTGAGAGTGTCGTGGTAATTTTCACTCTTCTCGTTATTTTATTTCCCTTTGGTTATTTCTCTTTGTATCGGATTTACCCTTGTTGATTTATTACTTTGTGTTCAGTATTTGAGATGAACCTTTTAACAATTGTACGATTATTTCTCTTTTTGGTTATGAATTATAATTCTTTTATGTGTACTCTGATTTATGAATATTATGCACTCTTGATTTAAGTATTAATTAAAGTTTAACAAAAAAAATTCTTTTAGCCTTAGCAATTGGTACTGAAACGGTCGGAGTGAACCGGTCTGGTATTAAGTGTGGCGGTAACATCTCCAGAATTCACGGGTTTTAATTTAAGTGCTTCCGTTTTTTATAAAAAAAATAGTGAATTTTGGGATGTTACATTTAGCATGCTCTAATTTCAATAATGACAATCCTTCCATGATATTGATTGGGTATGTTGGCCATCAACAATTCCTACTCACCAAACATCCATTTAGGGGGAAAAATTCACTAATTCAAAGGAAAGCTTGAAAAAAGGGATCTTTTAAGGATATTATTATCCAATGACATTTTGATGCAGTTGAGTTGCATCATGGAATATCAACTAGGTAAGCATCCTGATCATCCAAAGAGAAAGAGAGGTGTTGATGACTACAATTGTAAGAAGAAGAGCATCTTCTTTGAGTTTTCCTATTGGTCATTTCATTTGTTAAAACATAATTTAGATGCATTGCATGTTGAGAAAAATGTTCGTTCTAATTTGCTTGGGGTAATAATATGTGACGATAAAAAATAAAAAAACACTGATAATGTAGACATGATTTAGAGTAAATGAACATCATAAATGAGTTATTACTATACTATGAGGGAAACAAGTTGATGAAGCCTAAGGCACAATTTACTCTAAATGTGATAACTGGAGAAAGTTCTTGAGGATTTTGAAGAAAATAAAGCTTCTAGACATGTTTGTTGGAAACTTCAAGAAGATTATGACAACAATATGGGAGGCCTAAATTCATATGATCACCATGTGATTATAAAACACTTGTTAGTAGTTGGAGTTCATGGATTCTTGAACAAACAAGCTAAAAACACTAACATAGAATTATGTAACTACTTTACTCAGGTTTGTTCGAGGACACTTGTAACACCCCCAAAATTTGTAACTTAAAAAGTTATTTAAAGAGTTAATTGAAAAGGTTAAAATAGTAAAAATGAGGGGTGTTACCACCACACTTGGTACAAGTTCAGTTTCTTCTACTATTATCATATCAAGTGCTAAGGCAAAAACTATTATTCTACTTAAATTAATAACACAGTTATAAGAATTGGTGTAGAGAGAGTCAAAGCAAATTAATATCATTCCAAATAAAACCAATTATCAATGGTTATAAAATTCAATGAAAGGAAAATATGTAAGAGTTAAGAGTACAGGAACAACAAAATTAAAAGATAACGGATAAAAAATCAAATATCACTAACTTTTAGCCCAAGTACTAGCCTTTAAATGATCTCACAAACTAACCTATAAATACCACTATCTATTGAATAAATAGGGGGCCATGAAAAGGAATCTTTCAGTACAACAGTATTGAGTAACCCATTATACAAAAATAATATGGAAAGCCCACATAGAACACATAAAAGGCTTGACAACAATATATGGTATAAAATATTGAAATATACATGTGATGATCAAATATAATAATCATATCAGATTAACAAATATCATCAAATCCACATATTGTTGATACTCATTCATTTAGATCATAATAAAACTTATCCACTAAGCATATAAGATATGCTCTCAGAAGTGATGATTAGAACCAATCTCAACATAATAACTATATCCTTCACCATATATCTCATATCTCAAAATCAACATCAATACTTTCATCCATCGCAAGTAGGGCTCAAAGACATAATACCAATAAAATCCACAATATCACAAGTAGGGCTCAAAGACACAATACCAAACACAAGTAGGCATAAATGCTACTACTAAACCACAAGTAGGCACAAAGGATGCTATTGATGCTACCAAACCACTGGTAGGCACAAAATTTAATATCAATCTAATCTAATAATAATCATTTTTATTTTACTTACTCAATGGGAGATCACATCAATCCAGAGATATTAAGGTACTCTAGTCATACTAATACACCAAGAGTATCATACCAGCTATCAACCCAATGACACTAAGGTACCATAATCATACTGGCATACAAAGGTAGCATAGCAACCTACCAACAAGGATATCTAATCCATAAGTACGCATACCCTTTATAAGTCTATAAAGTTAAATAGAGTAAGATATAGAGCTTAGTTGGACGACTAAAGCACACTAGTAAAAATCCATAATTAACCATGGAAAAAACCACATGTTTAAGGTAGCTACTCCTAAAGAGCCACCATAATCACAGAAAATCATATACTAATCATATAGATCTAATGTTCATACTTGACCATTTTTACTCATTTTCAATTATTTCAGACAACCATAATCAAAGAAAATACTAAGGTCAACATTATAAATCCAGTAAGGCCAACCTAGACTCAATTATTCACATTTAGGCACTTTAGGCCGAAAATAACCAAAATGCCCATATGGCCAAAATTACCACATTATTATCCATTTTAACTATTAATTTCATTTTGTTTATTTACTTATCATGAGAAGGCTAAATTATAATAAATATGTTACTTAACATGCAAATAAATTACCAAATACACCAAATGACCATTTTTTCCTTATATATAACTTTATATGTAAAACCCCAACATGCGTTTCTAGAACATTAAATCATATTTTTCCCATGATCAATAATAAATAACACATATTGAGTATGCTTATCAAAATAATTATCATGATATACCTAAAATAACCAAAATACTGCTAAGGCTTACGATAATAATAATCATACTAAAACACATGCTTCTAAAATATCAAATCACATACCTCCATACTTAACAATAATTAAGACATGTTAGAAATTCCTACTAAAATAAATATTTAAATATGCTTAAATAACCAAATTGCCCTAGGACATGCCATAGTAATAATTATATTAAAAACGAGCCTAAGCAGCTCAACCTACTATATTAGACATACATGATATATATAATTTATTTATGATATTGAACCCATTTTAATACACTTTTGTACACATAATAATTTTTACAATTCAACATGCTCTATTTTACCAAATTTCATACTAACACTTTTAAGCAAACAATTATACCGTAACGAACATACTTAATAAAACTTGCACATCAAAATTCTAATGTGCTACCATATATTATTTGAAAATTTGAGTGAAGTATAATAATTATCTTATTTTCAATAAAAGTAAAATTTATTGGTAACCTACTAAAAGTTATTAGGCTCCTCTAATT
The DNA here is from genome assembly GCA_039764185.1 of Tamarix austromongolica. Classification (NCBI taxonomy): domain Eukaryota; kingdom Viridiplantae; phylum Streptophyta; class Magnoliopsida; order Caryophyllales; family Tamaricaceae; genus Tamarix; species Tamarix austromongolica. The sequence continues at coordinate 104,742,657 of CM077809.1, read as the reverse complement.
AAACTTTTATACCTAAAAATAATTCCACGTTAACCAAATTAATATTTAACCAATAAAATAATAATTTTTATTAAAATATTTCATAAATGAGAAATTACCAAAATGCCCTAATATTAAAAATGGATAAATTTTTAATGAAATCTTCATATTGCATGAGCAACGTGAATTAGGCATATAGGAGGGTTTTATGGGTGGTTTGTTGGTTAGATGGAAATGATGGCTAGTGGCTGGTGTGGTGGTGTATTAGTAGCAACAAGGAAGGCATGTGGTGGTGAGATGGTGGAGGTGTTGGCGGTGTGGCCTGGGAAGGAGTTGCGACAGGGTCATCACAAGAGGGTTGTGGCTACGATGGTGTTGGACAATGCTACAAGGATTAGAGGAAGGGGCGGGGTGGTGGTGTTGGTTGCCTAATGTAGGTGACATAGCAAGGGTTGACAACAACTGGGATAGTGGTGCTAGCATTGAGGGGCATGTTGCAAATGATTGGCTGGGAAGTTAGTGGTGTGGTGTTGGTCGACGGTACAAATGTAGGGGCATGAGTTGTGGTCAATGGTCAAGGGGGAAGGTTCTTAGTGGTAAGCTTTGGTGGTGGTGGTGTTGGTTGGCACAAAAGGAGGGAGATAGGGAGGAGGTGATGTGTGGGTTATGGCTTGGGGAGGAGATGGGAGGTGATGATGGTGCTATAAAGGTTATGGTGGTCATTGGCATTGTAAGGAGGGGGCAATGGTAGAAACTATCAATGTTAGGGTGGGGATGAGTTGAGGATTGACAGTGATGTGATAGTGGTTGCAGTAAGGAATGATGGTCGGGTGGTGAGGGAGAAGAAAAATAGAGGTGGAGGAATGGATAAGAAGGGAGGTATGGGCTTGGGGTTAGCTTCAAACCAAAAGAGTGGTTTAGCTCGAAGGGGAAGGTATGCACAAGGGGTTGTTTGGTGTGTATGGCCAAGAAGGGGGAAAGGTGAAAGAGACATATATCATGGGGATAAGAGTGGTTTGGCTCAAAGGGGAAAAACACAGGCTTGCTCAGGGTAGGACAGAGGTGGTGCAGAAAGGGAAATGAAAGGGCATGGGAGAGAGAGTGCAAGTGTTGTTTGGTTAGAAGAAGAAAGGGGGTTGTCATGCTCAGGTGCATGCATGGGTGGTTAGGATGCATTACAAGGGGCATTTGGGCGGTGGATTGGGAAAGGGAGAAGGGGAAGAAAAGAAATAAAATAAATGGGTTTGTCGTGATAGGCCAGTGAAGAGAAGGAAAAAAGAAAGAAAGAAGTGGGTTGGGCGCAGAAAGAAGCAAAAGAAAGAAAAAAGAAAGAAAAGAAAGGGGAGAAAAAGAAAGAAAGAGGAAAAAGAAAATAACTTTTAGGGTTAGAATTAGAATTAAGTCTAGATTTAGGTTTAGGATAAAATTAGTTTATCCAAATTTAGGATATCCGACTAAAAAAAATAAACTGGATAAAATTATCGATTTAGTATGGATTTAAATAAAAATATAAAATATAAAATAATTAAGATAAATTATTTTAAATAATTTATTTGGGTTTGCTAATCAAGGGTTAATAAAAATATTAAAATAATATTTAAGGGTTAGGTTTTTATATAAAAGGTTAAACGCTCACAATTAAGGTTACAAAATTTTAGGGTGTTACAATACTTTGATTGTCTAATTCAGAGAAGACAGAAGACGATATTGTTGTGATCCTTTGTAAGCTTGAACAAATATTTCCTTCAGTTTTCATAGTCTCATGGTTCATCTAATAATACACTTTCCAAAAGAAGCATGATTAGGTGGTTCTGTGTGTGGTAGATGGATGTATCTAATTGAGATAAAGTTGAAAGATTTGAAAGTGTACATTAGAAATCATGCTCAAGAAAAGGGTTTTATTGCTAAAAAGTTATGTAGCTTATGAGGCATTGATTTTTAATTCTATATACATGTAAGGTGTTGAGACAATTTTTAACATAGAAGAAAGAAATGAGGATATGATGGTAAGTCATCAGCTGTTGGTTTTCTAATCTCAAGCTCATCCGATTAGTAAGAGTACTAAGAGAGCTTATGTATTGAGTAGATAAATGAGCTTCATTGGTACATTCTCAATAATTATCCTAAGATACAATAATATTTAGAGTAAGTATCAACTTAGCATCACCTAGTTTTATTAATTATATAATATGTGATGGTAAAATGTTACTTTTTAAATTATTGTAGTGAACATATGACTAAAATTAGTCAATGTGATAGTAATTTGGTTTATTATTCAAAAGAAATGGTTTGAATATTGGTTTGAATCTAATGTAAATTTTTATGGATCCATTTACAATTATTTAATACAATACTAGTTATACGAAGGAAGTTTTTGCAGATAGACGTTCGGGGGCAGAGAACAACTTCTCACCTCCTCATGAATGGCAAAGAAGAAGAAGACATCCAAGGCAAAGATTGATGATATCCAGCAATCCTCCTCCCATCCATCAGAAATTGATTCTCCAGTCTTAAACGTTATTGAGGGAACATCGAAAAAATAGATCATCACACCATCCCAATTGCCACAGGAGACGATCGATAGTAACCCTAAAACTCCCTCCATTCTTTCGGATGGCGATCATCCCATAGATAATACGAATTCAATAGGCAAAATAATAACTTCCCAAATTGAGTCTCAAGGAAATCCACAACATCAATCACCTTACAATGGTAACCGTATATCCTGGTGAGATGTAGTTCTGCAAAACAGAAGGCCAAATCAATTAACAGTCCTATCTTATGCCCCTCCTACTATTCAAGAGGGCTTAATTATGGCCTAATATCAAGAAAAATAATTGAAGAAGGAATATAACCAATGGCAATACACACTAGTCGGTATGGTATTCGGCGCAAAACCATCTTTCTCGCAAATTCAATCTTATACCCGCACATACTAGAACCATATTACGACACCAAAAATACTTAGACATGATGATGTGTTCTTCCTATTCCAATTTGCTTCTTTGACTGACTATCGAACTATCCTAAATGCTGGTCATTGGACTTTCATGAACAAACCCCTGCTCTTGAAGGAATGGCATCCTGATTTTACATTTCGGGTTGAAGACTTCCAATTCCTACATACGTGGATACAACTTCCTGGGTTGCCTCTAGGATACTGGTTAGTGGATTCTCTAGCCAAAATTGGAAGTTGCATTAGTTACCCCATTGGGATGGACCAGGTTACTTCCAAGAAAGAAAGAATGTCGTATGCCCGAATCTTGATAGAGGTCGACAACCATAGAACTTTACCTGATCATATTTTTATAAAGAAACCAAATGGAACCTCATTTTCCCAGTAAGTCATCTATGAATGGAGACCTTAGTTTTGCCTTACCTGCAAAAGATCAGGTCATCTGAGTGTCAAATGACATACTCTCCAAAACTTTCAGACACGAAACTAGCCAAAAACCCAAACTCTACACAAATGGGTGGTAGTAAATGACAGAAGATGTTTACACTCCCCTGATGGATTGGAGAATGACAGAAAACCATTCAAAAACTCAGTCCTTAATATAGTGGAATTACCTGAGTTAATTGAGACAATTGATGGCCATACAACTGATCCTTTTCCTCCTCCTACATATCAGAGGACCTTATCCATCAGAGACCCTACAAAAACTTCAGACCTCATTGCAGTTGATTCACCAGAGAAAACAACCACAAAAAAGCCTACATATCCACAGACATCAAGCATATCAAATGTGAGTGATAATCAACAAATTAATAGACCCAAGACTTGTCTCCTCTATATCAAAGATAACACACCAGGAATACCTAAAGATTCCATTCTATCAGAGAATGAAGACCTCACACCAGAAAACTCTTGGATGAAGATTGTGAGAGGTAAGAAAGTGATTCATACTCCTTACTTCCCTAATTTTGACATCCATTTATCATGAGTATTGGATGCTGGAATGTTAGGGGGATGAACAACCCCCAAAAGCAGAAAGATATCTGCTTATGGATCCCTGAGAATAGCTTATCATTAGTTGGTCTAGTGGAAACAAAAATAAAATAAAATAAAGTGGACACTATAGTTCATCATCTTCCAGCAGGATGGAAATGGAATCAGAACTACTCAAGTCATCACTATGGTCGAATTTGGGTGGGATGGAATCCTAATATTTGGCATGTCAATATTTTATCTCAGTGTGATCAAGGTATTTTGGCTTGCATCACAAATGTTTAGTAGCAATCTCCCTTCTTCCTTACCATCATCTATGGTCTGAACAATGGTGAGGGCAAGAAGCATCTCTGGTCTTGGTTAATAAACCATAACCAAAACTCTAAACCTTGGCTTCTCATGGGAGACTTTAACATTATTCTAAGCAATGCTGAAAAACTTCAAGGTGACATGGCTAGTACTCAAGATATAAATGATTTTGTAAAATGCACTCAGCAATTACAGATTCAAGATCTCAGATATACTGGAGTCTTCTACACATGGAGTAACAAACAAGAAGCTTCAATCAGAGTCTGTAGTAAATTAGATCGAGTAATGGGAAATGAAGCATGGATTGATACCTTCCCCTTCACTCAGGTGGAATTCCAAACTCCTATGATCTCAGATCACTCAGCCATGAATATTACTATCTATGGAACACATAATTATGGACCCAAACCATTCTGTTTTTACAACATGTGGACACTACATGATGACTTCTTGCCAATTGTTCACTCTACATGGTCTCAAAATCTCCATTCCAATAACTCTCTCACTGTCATCATGACCAAGATGAAAATCCTAAAGCCTCTTTTAAAGAAGCTGAACAAGGAAAATTTTGGTAGTATATCAGAGAGAACCAAAGAAGCTCGAACCTCATAGACTCAAGCTCAACTCCAGCTAGCTCAAGATCCTTTAAACCAAGATCTAATAAGTCAGGAACAATCTCAGCTTTAGAAATATCTTCACCTTACAAAATGTGAATAAAATTTCCTCAGACAGAAATCCAGAATCACCTGGTTGAAACTAGGTGACAACAACACTCATTTTTTCACTCAATGGTGAAGGGAAAAAGATCTCAAAACGATATAGGATCTGTACAAGACTCTATTGGCTTTCTCCATCATGACCCAAACAAGATCAATACCATTTTGACCAGCTACTTCCAAGAATTACTAGGTTCTCAAACTGAGAATTCAGACACCTTCTTGTAGACAGTAGTGGAAAGAGGCCCAAAACTTAACCATACTTAACAACAAACCTTGTTACAACTAGTTACCATGAAAGAAGTGAAAAATGCAACCTTTTCTATGGGCAGTGACAAATCTCTAGGTTCTAATGGATTCAACCCTCACTTCTTCAAGAGCTGCTGAGATGTAATTGGCCAGGACATATGAACTGCAACAAATTTCTTCTTTAGAACTGGAATCATGCCCACAGGTCTCAATGTTACTGCATTAAATCTTATTCCAAAAATTCCAAATGCCACAAAACCTAGTGATTTTAGACCCATTGCTTACTGCAATGTACTCTACAAGATTTTGGCTAAAGTCATAACAACAAGGTTACAACCTGTTATGAATAGTTTGATTGGTGATGCTCAGTCTGGATTCATTAAAGGAAGAGCAATAAGTGACAATATCTTACTAGCTACTGAGCTAGTCAAAGGATACAATCAAAAACACCTCTCACCAAGATGCATGTTGAAAGTTGACATGAGAAAGGCTTATGACACTGTCAAGTGGTCTTTTCTTGAAACAATGCTCAGTGCCCTAGCCTTCCCTCCCTAATTCATAAAGCTCGTCATGTCATGTGTGACAACAATCAGCTACTCATTGAAATTCAATGGCAGTCTGCAAAAACCATTTAAGGCTGCAAAGGGAGTTAGACGGGGAAATCCATTATCACCTTATCTCTTTGTCATTGTCATGGAATATTTGCATAGAGCTCTACTACAGTTGCGGCATAACCCCCTATTCAAACCCATCCTAGATGCAAGAAGATAAATCTCATAGAATTAATGTTTGCAGATGATCTACTACTGTTCTGTAGAGGTGATTCAAACTCTTTCCTAAACCTCATTGAGACTTTCAACCATTTTTCCAATAACTTTAGACTTCAACTCATTAATCTCAAGAGCAATATTTTCTTTGGTGGCAAGGTTAACAGACACATCATACACTCTTTGCATTCTACCCACCATATCCCAGAGGGCCAGCTACCAATCAGATACCTTGGTGTTCCCCTGCTTGGTACAACATTGATAAAACAACATTATTTACCTTTACTTGATAAAATCACAGACAAACTGAAACATTGGCAGAATCGTCTACTCAGCTATGCAGGCCGCCTTCAATTGGTTAACTCTATTCTCTTTGGAACACAAGCTTACTGGAGCCTCCTATTCATTCTACCCCATTAGGTATTACATGAGATTAATGCCAGATGCATATCTTTCATTTGGTCAGGTTCATAAACTTCAGGAAAAAATCCAATTGCTTGGGACACAGTATGCAATCCTAAGCAAGAAGGGGGGCTTGGACTGCTAAATCTTTTCTGGTGGAACAATGCAGCAATAGGTAAATATCTCTTGAACATTATTCAACACAAAGAAGTCTGGTGGATTCGGTGGATTCATTCTTATTATATTAAAGACCAAAACTGTTGGTCTATACAAGCACCTACCACAGCTTTTTGGATCTTTAAGAAGATTTTATCTCTCAGATCATATTTTTTCAATCTATTTACTACTGAGCAAGGAAAGGCACAATGCACATATCACAACAAATATTACATATCTCGTGTGTATCACCTTATAAGACCTCATCATAGTAAGGTGCCCTAGCATAACCTAGTATGGAATAAATGCTCCATCACAAGACATCAATTTATCCTTTGGTTTGCGATTCAAGACAGATTATTCACCAAGAATCGTATAATCCAGTTCGATCCACATATAAACACAACATGTGTCTTCTGCAATGATGAAGTTGAAACTCTTGAACACTTATTCTTTACTTGCCCATATTCCCAAGCATTATGGTCCAATCTAATCATAGCTACTGGTTGCCTCTAGAAATCCACTAGCTGGCATGAAATCACCCACTGGCTAAGCAAGAAAGGTAGAGGACTGAGAGTTTGAACAAATTTATTTCGAACCTTATTTGCTACAATAGTTTACCATACTTGGGGTGAACGCAATAGACGAATTTTCCAGCACACCAACCTCCCTTGGACACACATCAAGAAGCTTATTTTGAGGGATTTGGCCACTCAAGCTATTGTTTTAGTGCATGTAAATCATACCAACATATGTTAGCCTTGGTTGATCACATGTCTTTATGTTGATGTCTTGAGAACCATTTGATGTACTAAAATTCTACCTTTTGGTATAATATATAAAATCCATACATTACTTACCAAAAAAAATACTAGTTATAACATTTTTATAGCATAACTTAATTTATAGATGTATAAGGGAATACGTATTAGATAAAGGTAAAGATGAATTATTTGTGTTATCTTGACGGGCATTTAGTTTTGTCTCAACTTATAATGATATGGAGTTAAATATTTAACACATCATAGCGATATGAATAGATGATATGTGAGATTTTTATGTTATTATTCTATGTAAAAATGTCATTTATTCCTCATTATTTTTATAAGATTTAATCTTTTCTTGATTTTTTTTCTTCTTTTGGATAGATTTATAAGAAAAGATAAAAATGAAGAAATTCAAAGGAGAAATCAAAGGAAAAAAGAAAAGAAGCAAGGAACACAAGAAGAAAGCATGGAATCAATGGAGAACAAGTATCCAAGGAGATCTTGTGCTGAAGTTTCAAGAAGAGAAAGTAAAAGAAGAAGAAACATAGTAACCCTATGTTTATTTACGCCCGTCGGGGGGCGTGGTTTGTCATCAGCATTCGAAATCTTAATTTTTAAATTTAAACGAGTTCAGGATAAAGACCACAGTACCCCTATGTTTATTTAAAATCTTGTAAGCGCTCACTCAGGATTCTCCATGATATATCTTCTTGTTTCTGTGTATTAGAGGGTCATATTTTGGTTTTCGAAAATGAGAATCTTTATTTTCTCTCTATTAGTAGATACACTTCATCATTGTAATTCATTGATCATTATCCGTTGAGATCGAACTTACTCTTGGTATTATGCAATTCAAATTCGATAAATTCTTTCCCATTTATTTCTCAATTATGAAAGGCTGATTTGAATATGAATGCAAGTGTACTCTATCATTATTCTTTTGACATTTATGATTTTTTCTTTGATGTTGTATTGTTAATCATTGATAGTAATTATGAAATATTGAATCAGATTTTGTGTTGTTATGATTAGCATAAATGTGTAAAGGATAAGGGGGAATTAATGACGGGATTAAGGTTTTATATATGAAATGTAATTTTAAATTATGATTCTAAGTGACATCTAATTGAATTAATAGATGGAATTAAATGATCTTGTATTGTAGATTATGAGTTTTCACTAATTATATTGATCACCTCATTAGTTTAAACTCTAATCAAAACTAGGATGATGGAATTAATACATATTTGTTAATTATCATCACCGAAGTAGCAAAAAGTTAATCATTAATCTTGTCTATTAATTCATGTAATGCATGATTCGAGCTTGTGTGATTATGGATGTGGTTGATCCCTTTCTATTCATAATGTTATTATTAATTCAATCTAGTATTCTTAACCAAGGTTAATAATTGGTTAGATGATAAATTGAGAGCTTATTCAATTTATCTAAATTGAAGGAAAGCAAGGAAATAAATGGTCATGAGTTTCCATAGGTCAACATTAAGAGTAATTAGAATATATCTCTTATAAATAATTATTTGATACCCTAAATCCACAACTGATTATCTCCCATCCTTATTTGTTCATTATTGAGTACAACATTTTTATCACTTATCAATAGTATAGAGTTTAATAATAGAAATTAATGCTATTGAACAACTGAGATTTTGACATTAATTATGTAATTCTTGATTATAAACCATTCCTTATGAGTTTGACTCCGAATTACCATTTACTATGTATTTGGAATTAATATTTAATTATTAAATTTATTGTATGTACGATAGTGCATCAATGGAAGAACACAAAATAACGATATATGTGTCCTTAGACTCAACGTCACTTTTTTCTATGGACAATTACTACAGGTCATAAAATTATATTACTTTAATCATTGTTTTATTGTATTGTTCAAGTGTAAATTATTTGACACTGATCCAAGACAGAAAAGAATCAAGTAAGACAATGTAAATTGTTTATTTAATGTGTGATATACTAAATTGATATAAATGATTTTTTGTATTGCTATTTTAAATTTTCCCCTACACAATATATTTATGGTTGCCATCAATATTACATGTCATGGTGGATATGGAGTGGATAATCCACCTCTTGGACCTCATATATTACTTTTTGGATGTGAGTTTGGTGAGAAAATATATACATAATACTTGTTGACCATTCGAATATATTTAATGGCACTAATATTGACTTTGAGATTTATTCTTGCAGTACAAAACATTTGAAAAAAAAGGAAATGTAGATGTAAAGGGAATGATCTTTATCTCTATAACTTGTGGTCGGTGAATGGGCCACTAAATATTAATTTCACTAATAAGGATGACACATATAATCCTATAGGGGAGTATGGGCTAAAATATTCTCACTATGCTGGGAATGCAATTGAGGAGTTCATTCCACCATTGTATAAAATATAGGATCATATTCTTGAAAATTTAAGTTCTAAAGTTCTTCTATGCTTGAGTTATTTATATATTATTCGTCTAAATACATGAATAATCTTATTTTATAAAATATTAATATTGTATACATTATTTTTTTTAGCAATATTTTGATCTCAAATATTGAATGCTTAGCTGTGTACGGAATTAGATTCATATTGGTCTTAGAAGGTTGTTTTAGAATCGACACAAAAACATGAAGAACAAGATGGAGATGAAGTGGTTGAATGATAGTAATTGGAAGTCAAATAACATTGTTCAAGAAACCTAGAAGAATTGTGTAAAGTACTAGACTTCAAATAAGGTAAAAGTAAAAATTTAAGGCGGCTATTATAAATGTTGAAAATATTGAATCATTTATTAACTTCATTTTATAAGTGTAAGTAAGGTTTGAGAAAAATAAGAAAATTAGATCTTGTTTAATAGATCCTAATCTCCACAGGTCTAGATCTATATGTATGTATGTATGTATGTATATAATAGATTAGTTCCATTTAATATTTTTAATATAATATTAATATTATTAATGTATTAATTTAACCAATATGATAAGTTGGTAAATAGACCCACCAATTACCATCTCCAATCGAAACCTATAATGATTTACACACGAGGGTTAGCTAGTAGATCACTAAGCATGTAAGAGAGAATTATTTATGTCATTTAATATTATCTTTTTATTTTATAATATAATTTTTTTGAATTTTATATTAATGTAATATTTTTATCTTTGTAGGATGAGATGGTGAAACTACGTGGGCTAAGATGAGGTGAGGATGAGTGAGGGCCCCTCTACTGGTTATATAATCCCACTGATGATTGATGAGACATGGATAATGGATAAGGTTCTTGGTATCAGCAGGGCTTCAAGAAGGGTGTTGGGTGCATATTATCGAGTGGATCTTCCTCATTTATGTCATTCACCCTCCATCGTTAGAGACCAGTACTCCATCATTAACTATTGTTGCCCCTTTTCTTATAATGGTGGATATTTATTAGTTTTCCACTCATAATAGATTCAGATTGATGAATTGAGGCTAACAATGATACATATACATGGTTTTGGGTCTACCCCTCATCTGCCAACCCAAGTTCAACCTCCCTATGGTTAACCTCAACATTGAGCTTGATCTCTCTATGGTCAACCCTAACACTATGTTCAACCTCTATATGGTTAGCCCTAACACCAGATTCAACCTCATTAGAGTCTACCTCAACAACAAGATGATGATGATTTATTATAAAAAATTTTGATTTTAGATATTTTTTGTTTGCTATCTAATCTAAACAATTTCTACCATTATATATACAATTTTAATATTGACTTTTTAATATTTATTAATATTTCTATTTTGTTATTTTATATGATATTCTATATTTTATAGAAATAACAAATTAGCTTGTTCTAATTGTGTTTAGTTAAAGACATGACTATTATATGTTGTCTTTAATATTTACAATTTGTTGCCGGTGAAAAAAATTGTTGTAAATTCTAATTTTCTTTGCTAAAACCCTACATGGAAAAAACTTGTAGTGGGAAAAAAAATTCTCAATTTTCTCACCAAGATTTGAATTTTTCATAATTTTTTGAATGATGTCATTCCTAATATCATTTTAAGGGATGCCATGTCGTGGCTAAAACTCAATTTTCTTAATCTTTGCAACCAAGATTTATATTTTTCTAGGATTTAAAAAAATCATGTTATTCTTAAAAGGGGAATTAGAGATGATATATCGTGGCAAAAATATTAAAAACTTTAAAATGGTCAACCAAAAATTGATTGTATATGGTATTGTAGGGCTTAGTGGAGATGACATTATCATCGCTGAAGGGTACAAATTATCAACAACCAGTTTTTCATCCCAATTTTGACTTCTTACTATAAAATATTAGATATTACATTTTAGCAATGACACATCATTGACAAAGAGTCATGGGAACAATTTTGGGTTATCGGCGATGATAAATGTTGTCTCTAAACATCTTTTCTTGGTAGTGGAACTTGGTTAGCTTTCTTTATTTCCTAACTTTTATAATAAAATAGAAATACATTATATATGAGTCCTTAGGTTAGCCCATTGAACTCTAGATTTCTATTTGTAAAATTGTTCCTCACATTTCAAATAAAAATTGAAGTATAGTTATAGTTGGGATTCTTGTTGTATTAAGGATGCATGTAGGGGATCTTTAATGAGTAGACATTGAATACTCTGAACTTTTTCTCTAGTCTTCATTTATACTCCCAATTTTTATAAGATTTAGGGTTTTCAAATGAGCTTTTAGCTAATTTAGTTTCTTCATAACTCTAATTAGGGGAGATCCCTACCATTTGTTTGTTCTATTTATCCTTGATAATGTTATCAAAATATGCATCTTCATGCCACATATTAAAAAAATCTAAAAGGCTTAGGAACCTATGAAATCTGCTAGCCAATTATAACTTGAATGGATGCATGGTCAGAGATTAATGGTGGGAGAAAGTGAGCATTCAAACCATTTTTGGTTAGCCATGGCTCTATCAAGTTTGCAGATGACTCTATTGTCTCTTTCTTGCTTATTACTCCATGTGAAGAAGGATCTTGTGTAATTTATACCCTCCAATTGAAGTTGGTTTATGTAAGGTACAAAATCAAATACATATTAGTCATTAAGATCAGTACATAGCATTTTCTCTGGGCAACAAGACACAACATTAAAGTATACTATAAGATCCTAAGGAGAATTCATAGGACAAATATGTTCAATCTTTTTCCAAAGCGACTTCCTATCATGACCTGCATCATGAGCATATATAGAGACAACATAGAATTATAAAACACCAAATGTATTACACACTCATACAAATACACCTTGATCCATACTATCCAATTTCTCCACATGCTAATATATAGGATTCCATTCGATCCAAACGGGATCATTATAGTGATCATTATAGTTATGAATCCAATCCCACTATGGCATAAGGTGTTTAGTAATCTTCGGTACATTTACTTCCTTATCCCTAGTTTCCATAAGACCAATCAAGTCAAGCTTAGTACCTAAAGAATAAGTCCACTAGATATTTCTAAGAAGCTAATCTCCATCTTATCTCAAGGTTGGCACCATAAACATAGGAGTGTTCAATATTTTGGATAGTTAGTTCTCTTGACAAAGTACGATCCATAGTAACATGAGTTGTTGAAGAAGAAGCCCCTGCGCTTCTCACACATTTGGTAGTTATCCTTGTGATCCTACCACTACATTCACATGTGCTATGTTCAAATCAGGGATAAAGAAGCTTGTTAACACTATAGAAGGTCGAGATGTAATCTCTTTTCTTCTATCTTCCACAAAAACCCTTTCTTTCTTGGGTAGTGTTCTCTATGGTCCCTTAAAAGGGCATTTATTAACTTCATTGTCATTACTATGACATTGCTAACAAAATAAAGGTTTCCATTCAAACTCTAAGGATTGCTCAAGGGTACTACCATTAGGTTTCTTAATACAAATTGAATTTGGTATCTTCTTATGAGTATCAACCTCTACAAGCGCATGTGCATGGGAGATCCTTTCTTTGGGTGTTGTAACTAGGTCCATTCTTATTAGCTTACCTATGCAACTACATATTTAGCCGAGAGAAGGAACAATCCACATATAAAGTGGTAGATTAGGAAACTTTATCTAGAAGGGTAGGAATTGGAATTCCTCTCCCATAAAAGAGAAATTAGGGTGTCAACACTTAAGAATGATAGGTTTGTTATAAATTAACCAAAATCTATCATTCAAAATTGTTAAATAGTCCTCTTCATATTGAAAAGGGAACATAACATAACCTTTTTCATGCATAAAGATGAGAGGGAGGTTAACATGTCCCTGGTTTGAACAGACAAAGGTTTCCATAAGGTAGAAGGTTGGTTTGGTGCCACAAACCATTCCTATAAAGGGCATATTCCTATCTTTTTTTACTCTTGATCTAGATTATTCTCTTTAAGTTCAGCCATCAAAGTTCCATTAATCATTAAGGGGACCATATTGTAATTTAATCAAATGGTTTAGTTGAAATTGGTCTTTCAACTTCATGTTCATTAGATGACACAACATGATCCATCAGTGGGTTTTCATGAGAAGTCACAAGGGTCTTTTTACATTTGACCTCAGGCGTTTGTATTAAAGCGCCATCATCAAAATTCGCATAATCAATTTGTTGTGTCTTCGCATATGATAATTCAACACCAATTTCATCCACAGGTGATCCAGTAATACCCTTAAGGATATGAGAGAGTGAAAGCGGAGGATTAGGGTTGGGCATTAGCTATGCACTAGGTAGCATGGATCTATTCTTTTTTGCCATGAAAGGGTATGTAGTGATCAACCCTACAACATTGAATCTTGTTTAATGTTGGAATATTACCAATTGTTTGCTAAATATAATATTAAACTGTTACATGATAATCAACACTCTATGATAACATAGTCACCAAATTGTACATACTTATCACCACTTTATGACAATATCATCACCAAGTTACACACAATAATCACTACTCTATTATATCACATAATAATCACCTCGTTAATAATCATCAACTAAAAGTGAATGACCTGCAATTGAAACTAAAACAATCATGTAAAAGACAATAATCATTGGTTGGAATAGAAATAATCATCAAGTGAAACAAAAATAATCATTAATAAAAATAAAATATTATTAATTGAAAAAACTAATTAGAAAGGCAATAATAATTAATTGAATTAGAAATTATCATTAAGCCACATCAATCATCACTTAATCTAAAATGATTATTAACTTAAACTAAAATAATCATAAACTAATATGAAAATAACCATAAAAATAATCGCTAAGTTAAAAGATAATAATCACTTGAAATCAAATAATTATCTAAGTGATACTAAATAATTTTCAATTTCATACTCTCAGCTCGAATCCTTTTAATCCCATGCTATCCATTTCACAATTCCAGTAATATTCTTGGTTTGTTCCTTCAACATTAATGCTACTAGACATGTTGATTCCCATTTTTGACAAGTAGCCTTTCAATCAATGATCCAACTACTCATATTTGATTTTACTTATTGAAATAATTAATGAATTCCAAGATAGTATTTTGGATCAATTGAATCGCTATCTTCCTTTCATTTGTAACTAGATGTTAAACTCTTATAGATGCTTGAATGGGTAACTAGATGATAAACTCTCAATGTTATAAACCAAATCGAGGATAATATTTTGGATCAATTGAATCACTATCTTTCTTTTATTTGTAAATAACATGCTATTTCATTCCTTCCATATATTAGATTAATATTAATTATATTAATGTTAATATAAAGAATAATTATGATAATAACAAATTATTCTTCTTCTTCTTCTCTTAACAACAATAGTAAAATAATATTATGACTATTATGATAATTTTTTACAATAATAAAAAATCTTTTTTTATTAATGTTAATAAGCATATTTTTAATATTAGTAATATTAATAAAATGTAAATATTATTATAATTATTAATGAAAATAATAGTTATATTAATATTATTTTTATTATCATTATTATCACTTACAATATTAATATTCAAAATAATAGTAATATTACTCTTAATAATTTTTATTATTAATAAAGTATTAATAACATTACAAAAATAAAAATGTTTTCATTAATATTATTTTTCATTTTAATAGTAATAATAATAATTATAACAATAATAACTTTTCTAATTAGAAATCATAGAAGAAACAAGATGGATTGTTTTTCAGAAACCGAAAAACGTTTGTTTTCCAAAATAAACGCACCGTCGATGTAAAGCCTCCTGTATTTATTTTTCTCACTCTTCCTCCCACAGTCCCACTCACTTAACTTTCTCTCTCTTAGGGTTTTTCGGAATCGATCTCATACTCTGTGCACCTTTCCTCTCCTTTTCCCTTAATTTTGCGCTACTTTACTATCTTTTGTGGTCCAGTAGTGTGGGGTAAAAGATGGATTGTTTTTCATCGAACACTGTCGTTTCGGGAAGGTTGAGGAGCTCTTCCGTTGCTGCTGCAGTGGCGGAGAAGCTTGTTGTTGACATTGTAATGGCTGCAGCTGCTAAGTCTTTGTGTTTGGTTCTGCTTTTGGTATGGTCTATTCTCTCTAGTGGTTAACTGTGAGGGTATTTGTTGATTTATGGTTTGACTGATTGAGGGTGTAATTGCCGTATGATCATACCGAAAATATTTTGGAATTTGGGGTATTTGGTTAGGTTTGGGGCAGATTACTTTATGGTCCTTGTGTTTTGTTCTGTTAATTTTTTTGGGTGTTTGGATATATGAATAATCTGCAATGAACATAAATTTGAGCTTTCGGGTGGAGAAAGTGATTTGAGTTGGTGGATAGTTGTTAGAATTTTTTTCACGTATAGCAATTGCTGGTTTTTGTGACGGATTTATTTTATGGTCCTTGTGTTTTTTTTTTTTTTTTTTTTTTTTTTTCTTTTTCTGTTGATTTCTTGTTTTGTTTTTGGGTGTTTGAATATCTGAAATCTGAATAACCTGCATTGAACATAATTTTGAGCTTTCAGGTGGAGAAAGTGAGTTGAGCTGCTGGATATTTATTCTTAGATTTGTTTCAATTATAGTAATTGATGATTTTTGTGATGGATTTATTTTATGGTTTTTGTAGGTATAAAGTATATGATTTTTTTTTCAATGTTGGTATGGTAGGCCTGTAAATGAAATAAGCTGACTTGACTTGCTTTGATAAAGGCTCAAGTATTTAATTAAACAAGTAAAATTTAAGCCTTAATTATAGACTCATTTATTAAATGAGCCGAACATGAGTCGAGGTAGGTTCAAGCAAGTGGGCTCGTTTAGAAGCTTTTTTGATACTCATTTAGATGCTTGTTAAAGGCTTATGTATAAGTACTACATTTGTATTGAAGTTGTGTTTATGTATTTACTACAATAATTAGTTTCAAATTAAGTATTGTGAAAGATAAAAACTAATTGAGTAGGATGAAGATAAGAGTGTGGGTCTTCATATTATAGCCCTAGGTTCAATAAAAAGCTTCTACATGTATCAATTGAGTCAATGATTGAGCTTATAATAAAATAAATTGAGACAACAGAACTTGTTTATATCTCTAGAGATGATTTGTGATTGCTGAGCTTGAACACGAAGATTTAGGTTTGTCTATGAAACTAGTTGGTTAGGCTTGGCCTATTTATTAAACAAGCTGAGAGGTTTGTTTCAACTCGGCTCATTATAGTTAGTAATAAAGGGATGAAATTTGTGCCTTTTGTTTCAGAGGGAGTTGGAATTTATGTGTGTTCAATGTGGTAAATTGGCTTTTTTGGGGACCTTACTATTATTTTTATTTATTTTTGTTTTATTTGTGCAGCTCTTGCTTTAATGTATTTATTGTGTATGTAAATGTATGCATAGCTTAGGAATTTAGAGAATTTGAAGACTACTATTGCTTAGCCGGATCAATCAGAAAATGATAGGCAAGAAGATCGATCGAGCTTGGACTGTGTGATTGAGATGATAACT
This sequence comes from Tamarix austromongolica, assembly GCA_039764185.1. Taxonomy (NCBI): domain Eukaryota; kingdom Viridiplantae; phylum Streptophyta; class Magnoliopsida; order Caryophyllales; family Tamaricaceae; genus Tamarix; species Tamarix austromongolica. Next base: position 104,725,370 of record CM077809.1, on the reverse strand, counting down.
GTTATGGATGAGAATAGTGTTTGGAAAAGCGCGCCTAAGGGGGGGGGGTGGGGGCTTTTCTGGTGCTAAGCAAGGTGATGTGAGCGAGGCGCATGTAAGGCGTAGAAGCGCATTGCCGTAGAGGCGCACGCCTTTGAGCAAAATATCCTTTCAGCAAAAAAAACCACACACGGAGCCAAGGACTTAGGGGAAAGGAGCATGCAATTAAATAGCGGTACCGCTATAGCGTAGCGGCCGCTATTTAGCGGTTTTTGGGTCAGCTGCAACGCGAAATTACCGATACGCTATGGTTTTAAAATTTCACATTTATCGCCCGATAAATCGCCGGTATCAGAAAATATCACCGATAAATAGGGATAAATCGGCGATTTATTGAGAATTCTTAAATTTACTGAAAAAAGCATGCATGATAATTTTTATTTATTTATTTATTATATATACCTTAGATCAAGTTACTATTGAATTATAATAAAGCATTGCTATTTATTATCTTCACATTTACTATTAAATAACATGTCTTTTTTCATTCTAAGGTAAATTTAGGGTTATTGGAAAAATTTAGCATATAATGACTCACTCTAATACTTCTTATATGATATAAAATACTAGTTTATTGAATATTTATATTCAAATGATCAATAAATGATAATTAGTGTATATGGTGAAATAAAAATAAAAATTCACGCCGTGACGACTACGACACATAATTTATCGTTTGTGATGCTCCGATACCATAACACTGCGACCGCGATTTAATTGTCGGGAGATGAGTCGACATTTTTCGGAAAAAAGGAAGTTTATTTATAGCTTTGACAGTGTTTGAAAAAGCATGCCTAAGGTGCAAAGTGATGGGAGGTGGGGGCTTTTCTTGTGCTAGGTGAGGTGATGTGAGTGAGGCGCATGTAAGACGGCTAAGGCGTGCCTAAGGCGTAGAAGCGCATAGGCGTAGAGGCACACGCCTTTGAGAAAAATATCCTTTCAGTAGAAAAAAATCATACAGGGAGCCAAGGACATAGGGGAGAGGAGTATACATTTTTTGGAAAAAGGGAAGCCTATTCATATTTTTGATTAGATAGAGGAGTGTCTATCCACATGCTTTTCAGCAGAAAAAAACATGCAGAGAGCCAAGGACTTAGGGGAGAGGAGCAGACATTTTTTTTGAAAAGGGGAAGCCTATTATAATTTTGATTGGGGAGAGAAATAGTTGTTTGAAAAAGATGCACATTCTACAATCAACATAGGAAGCAAGCCTACAAGCAGAGTTAGGTTCCTCGGGGAAATATAAAAAAGAGAGTAAAATTCATTTTGCAAACACATAGGTAGTATTAAACTTATATAAAAATGAAACAGTGTTAAAGTCAAAGAGAGACAGTAGAGAGCAGAGAACCAAAGACATCAAGAAGGGGTACCCAGTCCACACTATCTGTTAGTATTGGTAGTATTAAACTCATAGGTTGCTATTGTTCTAAGTATTTTCTTGTTATGGTATACTTTTTTCTAAAAACTTAGTCATTTAATCATATTTTAGCTTTTTTGAGTAATTTTGGTGCCTCACATTGCCTAGGTGCGCTCTTTCACCTTGCGTCTAGCGCCTAGGCTCCAGGACCCTTATTGCCTAGGTGCACCTTAGGCCTTTTCAAACACTGATCTCACTCAAATGCATCATATCACCACGAACTCCCCTGTATGATATCAATGGAAGGAACTCCGGAGAAGCATCCATAGCTGGTAGATTTTGCAGTTTAACCAACACCTAAATGCTTGGGGGTACTTGTCTTCACCATCTTCCTATCAAAAATATCCCTTGATGGGATGGCCTCCCATAGAGCATGATGCATATTAAGTTGAGAAACATAAAACTCATCTTGCACTTGGGACCTAGGAAAGTTGCAACAGATAGGCCAATGCATCCACCTTATTCACCACATGATAAGGCCCATAGTATGAGTATGTTCACTTTATTTTGTTAGTGCTCATTTGAATTGATCTGATTTGATTTAAAAAATTTAATGTGTTATTATTTTTATTATTATTATTTTTCTACTATTGTTTGTGCCAAGATTAATATTTTTTTATTACTACTATTGCTATTATTAATTTTTTATCATTACTATATTATTATTGTTATCATCATCATCATTATTATACTTATTTTTATTATTTTCAAAAATTTGCTGATACGGTCTAATTATTATCATTATTTTTGTTAGTTTCAACTAAATATGATGTGATAAGTTTTGAAAATAAGTTGAGGAAAACATGGTCTATCTAGGACTAAGCTTATAATTTGAGCAGCTAACCACCATGCCTTGTTTCAGGGTTGGAGCTTTAGGAACACAAGGTCACCATGTTGGTATTCCCTTTCATTGAGGTGGCTATGGCTCATCCTATTTAGGGAATGCCGTAGATGAAACTTGAGAGTTTTCAAGGCATCCGCTCTCTGCCATGAGGTTTCGTCAATTATATCGTTAAGGATTTCCCTTGGCAAGTAGGGGAAGTGTAGAGGGGATAGTAGACCATAAAGCACTCTATGGGGAGTTGCTTGAATGGGGGAGTGGAATGTGGTGTTATAACCAGGTAATAAAACTGTGGTTGTGGTCGTGGTGCTGCGGTATTGGGGTGTCGCGTAGTATATTTTACATGTCGTGATTGTTATAGAATATTTTTTTTTATCTCAAGTATTGGCAAATATCATTAAATATGGGCCAAAATGGGTAAATATTGGTCAAAACGTATCATATTGGCTCATATATTAGCGAGAAATATGTGATTTTTTAAAACTGCTTTTGTCATGTTGCGTATTGGTGAATTCAGAAACTGCAAAATATCAGTCAATATGCTATATCAGGAGCAATATTTTTTATTGTGTGGTTATACCTGATACGGTCTTTGTAAACTATGAAGCTTGAAGACCCGATCAGGGTAAACTTTGGCGACAGTCAAGGCTGTACAAGGATATTTGAGAGCCATAAAGTAGGATGATTTGCTCAGCCTGTCCAAAACCACAAAAATGAATTCCTTGTTGATGGAGAGTGCAATCCTTTGATAAAATCTATAGAAACTGAGGACCATACTCTCTCAAGGTGCTAATCCAACTAAGCTGCATTATCATATTTACAAGTCTGACGTGTACTGCAGCTCCTCACATAGTGATGGACATTCCTTGTCATGCCCTTCCAATATAAAAGCGACTTACTCTCTGGAAGGTTTCCTCTCTCTCTCTCTCTCTGAATGACCTCCCATTGGCGAATCATGTAACCATTGGATAATAAGCTAATTTGTTTGAGGGGAGTTGCCCGCAGCCAACTTTCTTTTCCTCCTCAATTGACTTGCACACATGTGTAATGCTGATGAGAAGAAGGATCCTGCTGTAAATCATTGATGAGTGCTTGTATTGCAATATCATTGCTCCGAGCTACTTGTGGGCCGTGGCATGGCATCTGCAGCCTTGTTTTCTTGGGCCCTTTTTATCTTGAAAACTTCAAATTGAGGCCCCGGAGCATAGCTAAAATATCCTGCTGAGCGGGAGTATATTTCTTTTGTTCTAGCAAGAACTTAATGCTTTCCTGGGCAGTCTTAATAATGAAGTGTCAATTCATGAGATATTGGCCTTCAGTTGCTTACAGCAAACAGATCTGCCTTCAATTCTCTTTCATACATGTATTTAGACTGATGTAAGCAACAGGGTGACGATCTTGCATTAGAACTGCTCCTAATCCAGACCCTAAAACATTTGTTACTACCACAAATATCTTGGCAAGAATTAGTGCAGAACTGAGTGAGTGCTTAAGCTAATCAAAAGCTTGCTGTGCTGTAGGCCCTATGTAAACTGGTCCTTTTTCAACAAACAGCCAGTAGCCTTTCTCTGGCACCAAAGCTCTTCACTATCCTCCTGTAATATCCACCGAACCCTAGGAATCCCTTCAGCAGCCTGCACAGGCCATTGTTGAAGTGCAGCTATGTTTGCTGGATCAGTAGAAACTCTCCCTCTGCTGAAATAAAATGTAGGAGCAGAAAATGAACATTTGGGCTTCTTTAGATGCAAAAAGTGGCTTAGCAGGCTGAAAATCAGCCTTGATTGGTACAGGTGTGCGGCTAATTTAGCAAGGTGGACAATTTGTCATATAAAGACCTGCTTAGTAATAACATTCACTGAAATGAATGGTTCAGCCACACCATCATTTTCTTCACACTCTTCAGACTAAGTCTCTTCCTCATTTTCTCCGTCCATCACCACGTACAACTGTGCATGTTTATGTTCAAACTGATGTTCAGGTGTAGATAACTCATATAAAACATGCAAAGCCCCCTGGCTTTTCTATTAGCCATTTCAGCAGCAGTGTTAAGCCTCTGAGGGTTGTCTAGTAAGGATAGGGTTTAGGTTTCTGTAGGAGTTGATTGGGCTTTCTGGAAAGTTTGACTAAGGGTGGTAAATTCTTTGGTGGTGGATGATGGTTGGCTATTACTTTGGGTGGATGGTGGAAAGGTTTAGGTGGAGCTGTCTTAGCTCATTTGTTTTATTGGGTAGATTTATGCTAGCCAAGCAGAAGAATGAACAGTTTAAGGCTCGAACATCCTCACTTGCATCTTTATTTCCATCTGCAGGTCCTAACTTGATACTTTTCCGTTAGCTCTACCCTGGTCAATATGCTCTCAGACCTATCTATATACAATGTTTGATTCTTAGTGACATCAATTCTGACATAGAATCATCATACACAGGACCAGATATATCAGAGGCACCGCTTTAGCATTCCTCCCAAGTCATAGGTTCAATAGTAATTTGTTTTTTCATCAGGGCATGGCCGCATGGGGCTACTGGAGGGATTTCCCTCCCACCTGCTTTGCAGCAAGTCTAACCTTAGCACCCATAGCAGTATTGCCTAGTGAGAAAAACTGATCAGATCTATAGAGTGGCTTTAACATTTTCCCCATTGAACTTAGGGAAATCCACCTTAGTTAATCTAGTTGAGCATGAAGAGTTACGGGTCTGGTTACCTCCATTTTCACTCCGTTAAGCACCTCATGAAAATCTCCCCAATCTCTTCATGCATATCACCTGTCTGTTGATTTGCCAAAGCCTCAATTATGGCCCTCAGGTTAGCAATGGAGCTTTCTAACTTGCTGTCTGACACATTTATGCACCCGGTCAGAGTTTCCTCTACCTCTTTAAAAGTTTAATGTTAGCTTTTTGTTGTCTTGCATCCACCGTTGTCGTCTCCCTAGGTAAAAGCTCTGATACTATTGATTTAGCTTAGGAGCTCAGAGAATTCAAAGGCTACTATTGCTGAGCTAGATCAATAAAAAAATGCTGGAAAAGAAGATGGCTTGAGCTTGAACAATGTGATCGAGATGATAATGGCTACAGACCTGAGGAAGGAGAGAGCAAGAGAGTGAGAGAATCTGGATTTTCATTCATAATCCATCTTGTGAGTCTCCTCAACAGATTTAACTATTGAGAATTACCAAAAAAAAAGGACATAGTTAAAAATGCAACAAAATCTGCCCTTCTGACAAACTCATTCTACTGGCATTCTTACTCTCTCTCTTAAACACATCATATCACTACCAAGCACTGGTATCAAATGGTTTTGTTCTTCCTTTGGGAGCAAGAATATGCGATTATGGCGTTGCAACTAGCTCTTTGAGTTCAACCCATCAACTCTTGGGGTCTTTTTGAAGTATTTGCATATTTGGCTAACTTCTAGTCGGGTAGTGTCATCACATTTATATGTACTCTGGACAAACTGATGGGATCATGACCAGTACTGCTTACCTTTCTTGTTTTTCTTTGCTGCTGCATGGATCAATGACTATATGAGGAGAGTATTGCATTATACTGCTCTGAGATTTGGTTTCTCTGATGAGGCTGTTACTAGATTTCTTCTGTTGGGTTTGTCAAATGGATTTGTTTTTTGGATGATTCGTCAAAGATGCCAGAGAAATCATATTGTGGTAGGAGTTTGAGTTCTTGGCCAAGGCCTCATTTGTTATGAAGGAGGTAGGATAAGGAAATAGAACTTTCTAGGAAGGTTGTTTTGTTGTACAGCAACTTAAATTATCAAAACTAAGCCGAGATTTCTTTGACTCCTCACCAGTGTGTGTGTGTGTATATATATATATATAATATGAAAGAACTACTTGCTAAGGTACCCTTCAGTTACTTTCTCTCCTTATTTATTTTTTTCAAATAACAAAAGAAAAATGTGAATTAATAACACTTGATTTCTTATTTCGTTCCCAGTTCTTGGAAAGTTTGACTCGCTTAGTAAGCCATACTATATATACCAAATGACATCTAAGAATTTATATGGCTATTGAGGTGGGACAGTTGCTTGGTTTTTATGGTTTTCATGGCATGCTTGATTGCTGTTGAATGTAGATTCTTGTGGTTTCTTGCAATGTTATTAAAACTGGACCGGTCCATTTGGCTTAACCAATTCAATTTCAACCATTTGGTGTCCAGTCCTAAAATTCTGAATCCTGAACCATCAAACTGCCAGGTCAAAATTGGCTAACCGGCTAGTCAACCCAGAATCTGAACTTGTTTTTGACTACTTTATGAATATCTTTTGGATTTAAAACAATTAAGTTTATGGGCATTGAAGTATTTGACGTGGGACCTTTGGTTTGAAATTATGACTCCACCTTATCAATTGCAAACTCTTGCTATTTTGTTTTGTAATTGCACTGTTTGATCCATAATTTTTTTTAAAAAAGGTTGTTGAACCGGCATCATAGTCAAGTTGACCTGGGGCCCGCTGCCATGATAATTTGCGGTCCAGGTTTACATACACTGGTTACTTTGTGTTTAAAACTTTGTGCAAAGCCGATATTTGAAGCTGATTGAAAGAGATGTGGCACTTATTCTTTTGTTAGAGTTCAATGTCACTTAAAGAATTTGTTTGTGGTGGTATTTGAGCCTTTTAGTTGGATTTGATAATTCTGGAGTGACGAGGATTGTTTGAGCCTAGTATGTAATACAGGGGGCACACTGTGAGGTTCTATATAGGGATTAGGCTCTCATATCATAGTGGGACTGAATGAAAGAAATTGGGCTAAGAGTTCTGTGTGTAAATGTTATAAGGACCTGAGCTGTAGTAGTTCTTCACAGTCCATGGAATGAGGCAGGTAATCATTCAACCTTATGGCTGTTATAGGGAAAAGCCCATGGTAAGATTCAATCTGAATGTTTGTTGTTGTGGAACTATATGTAGCTTGTATTTTTTTTTTCTTTTACATTCCAGATGTTATTTGTTTGATGCAAAGAGTTGACCTTGGAGCTTCAAGGGCACAAGAGTTGATAGATTCTGTTGTGGGGAAAGGTAGGTGGAACGCTGAACATTTGTCTCTAAATGTGAACGAAAAGATGAAGAAGTCTATGTATTGTATCACCCAATTTATCTGTACAGGGGAGTTATTATATAGACATTATAGATACTATTGTTGGACAATGGAAAGCCAAAGATAGGAAACAAAATTAAGCAAAATGTATTTAGACTATTATACTGGATATATTGATCCCGTAATTTCTACACAATTGTCTCCATCAGCAGATTATATGCAGCCAATTGTCTTGGATGTATTTTTTCATGACAAAATCATTGACATTTAAACTCCAACTTTAGCATTTTAAGATCTTTAATTTTGAAATGATAATCGAGAAAGTTTTTGATCTCACCAATAGGCTTCACATCATTACCTATAATTACCATATCATTGACATAAAGTAGCACAATAGTAATGGAACCACCACAAACCTGAGTAAGCAATGAATAATCTGCCTTTGATTGTTAAAAACCGATTTCTTGAATTATACAAGAAAAACGTTGGAACCAGCTGTGAGATGCTTGTTTAAGTTCGTAGAGTGATTTGTGGAGTCAATAAACTGCATTCTCTCCCTGTCGACAACCAGGTGGAGGCTACATGTGCACTTCCTCATGTGCCATGGCGGAAAGCATTTTGCATGTCCATTTGATGTAGGGACCAATCATGGACTAAAGCCACTGCTAATAAACTACGGACCGTAATTAGTTTTGTAATGGGAGCAAAGGTTCACATTGGGTGAATCCTTTTGCAACCAGTCTAGTCTTGTATTTTTAGTATGATACTCTGTTTTGAAAACCCATTTACAGCCTATAGGTTGTTGTCGAGGCTGCAAGGGAACTAAAGATAAGGTTTTATTGGCCACAAGCGTTTTAATTTAAGAATTCATGGCCTCCACCCACTGCGGATGATGACATGCCCGCTCATAAGTGGCAACTTAATTAGATGAGAGATATTGTAAACAAATGAATAATCCAAAATAAGAGATATACCAATGCAATGGATAGTGAGTGCTAGATGAGGAAAAGGGGACACCATGGACCAGGATAGTAGCATGGTGCTTTTGAAAGTCTTGAAGGTGAGGTGGAAGGCAATGGGTGCTAGACGAATGATGAAGATTAGGAGTGGCAACTTGTGGTGAGTCATGTGTAATAGGGTCCAGCGAAGATTTAGGTGATGAGGCTTAAATAAGTTGAAGATCAAGGGAAGTTGTAGAAAGGTTTGGGTCTGATTTTGGTAACGAGGGTGCCAGTGAGGATTGGGATTTGGTTATAGGAGGGAGTCGTTGTGAAAGGGTGCTTTGATCAGTGGTGGAGTGGCGGGTGTAGACTTTTAATGAAGCTGGAGTAGGTTGGGTATTGTTTGGTGGTGGGTCAATGAGTGAATGTTCAGGAGGTTCATGTATAGGAGAGTCTTGTGGTTGACAGATAAGGGGGTGGGGCATATTGGAAGAGTTGGGTGGAGTTGAGTTCATTGGGCTAGCAAGAAGTAATGGGCTGTTGTTTTGAGGTAAGATTGGCCCATCTTCTTGATTTTCAATATAGATTGAGTATTGGGTTTAAAGTTCATAGGATGGATCCATGTATAACAGGTGAAATCTTCCACAATGGTTTAAAAATAATGATCCTCAGGATGTGTATGAATTTTGTGTGACCCCCAAACATCACAATGTATCAAATCAAATGGTGCTAACATTTTTATTGAGCTTGAATTGAAAGATAAATGAGTCTGTTTTGCTAAGGGACAAATCCCTCGCATAGTTTTTGAACTAAAATTAATTTCTGTAATTGATTGTGATAAGGCACGAAGAAGAGCTGCCGAAGGATGTCTGAGATGTTGATGCCAAAGATAAGAGGTATGGGTTACGTGATCAACAAACTGTGGGCTTTGAATTGGTGTGAGATAGTAGAGGCCATTAAAATGCTTTCCTAGGCCAATTGTCCTCCTCGTATCCATGTCCTGCACAATGCAAAAATCAATATAAAATGTTACTATGCATCTCAAGGATCGAGGCAATTTACTCATGGATATTAAATTCATGAGAAATTTTCGTACATGTAGGACCCCATTAAGTGGCATGTCTGGAGATAAATGCAGTCCCAATATTTTTAATAATGGCTTGTTCTCCATTTGGTAACCCAATGTAATCATGTGGTGCTTTATTTTTGTTGTGAGTGGGCGGCATGTGTGAAACGTGGTCTGTAGCACAATTATCTACATTCCAAGATGATGCACCAAGCTCTATGTTATCAGTATTGGGTCCGAGTATACCTGCCACTTATTCTTCCTCTATAGTTGGGGCATGATTTATTTATATTCTTTGGCAGTGAAAGTTGGATTTTCTGTATTTGGCTCCTTTACCTCTACATTGTTGGTTACTGTCTTTTTGTTTCTAGGCTTGGCATTCTTCCCATGCCATTTGTGTCCTACCGGAAACCCAATTAGATAATAGCATCAGTCCACCAAGTGCCCGGTTTGATCACAATATGTGCAATGCAGATCCTTGAGATTGGTGCATGGCCTAATAGTCTGTGCTACCATCCGTCTTTCCTGTTGGAGAGTTAGCCCATGGGTTTTTCAAATGTGTGGAAGAGGGGTCATCTTCGGAATTGTTCCGCAGACTTGAGGTTAGGACTTGTTCAACCCCATTAAAATCTGAATCATTTTCTTATTTTCCTCCTTATCAGGAACCTTTTTCATAATGCTGTAGGAACACTTGCTGCAATAGTAAGTGATTGGTTCCATGTATGATTTCAATCCATCCCAAAGCACCTTGAGTTTAGTGTAATAGGCAGAGACAGTGAGGGATCCTTTATGGCACTGGTATTTGATAAATTCTTGATTCATCTCCTTGAGAGAAACTATCATAAAGATCGTTCCATATATCTACCGCTGTATCGCTTCGAGCTATGTCTGGTTGAATAGAGTGAAGTATCCAATACATCACCATATCATTGCAACACTGCTGCAATGAAAATTTTGGGCTGGCTCTTGGTGGAGCTTTCACAGATCTATTGATGAAGCCAAGTTTGTTCTTGGCACCGAGGCTAAGGTGCATCAAGCAATTTCATTCTCCATAATTGCGTCCATCCAAAGGTGTGTTAACTAGGACAAATCCTGGTGTATCTGAAGTCTGTAAGGCCAGGGAACTGGCTCCTTTTCCTTCTGTGTCATGTGATGTAGAAATTTGTTTTGAGAATTCTGGATTTTCCACTGTGTCAACCATATTGGCCATTATATTGAAGTATTGGGTTATGTAGTAGTCGTTGTGTTAGTGGCGGAAGATGGTGGGCTAAAGGTGCCAGAATCGGTGCTTTAATACCATGAACAAAAAGATGGAGAAGTCTATGTATTGTTTCACTCACTGTATCTGTACAGGTGAGTTATTGTACAGATATTACAAGGGTTATTCTCGGACAATGGAAAGCCAAAAAAAAGAAACAAAATTAAATAGAATGTATTTAGACCATTATACGGAATATATTGATCTCGTAATTTCTGCACAATTGACTTCAGCAGATTATATGCAGCTGATTCCCTTGGGCAATTTTCTTTCCTTTAACAGAATGTTAATGGTTTATGGGTAGTTGGATTAAGTTTCTGTATTCAAATTTATGTCCATGGTGGATTTCAAGCAAAGCAGTGAGAAAGTTTCTAGCTGATATCCCTGCTATTGTTCACTGTGGAGTAGGAAAATATGCATTAGAAAACAGGTTTGGAATACATGGTTTAGATTTCCCCCCCATAAATTAATCAAGTTTTATTTATTTATTTTTGTTATTCTGCATCTCACAAGTGGGATTGGATTCTGTGGTCTCCATTCTTAGACATTTCAGATAGAGTAACTCATTATCCCCATGCAAGCTTGTCTAAATCGTAGGGCATAGGAACTAACAGGGGTACTGCTAGGACCATTATGCTATGCATATTGTTTTCATTGCTCTATCAAGAAACTACTCCGTGAGAGTCTACATTATTGTGGTTATGCTTTCAGCAAACTGATGGTTTTCTTTGCTACAGAACTCATCATTCAGGTCATCTGCACCAACTTAAACCTCCAGGCCTTTGGCCATGACATTAAGGGCAGTAACAATTTGCTGCTCATTGGCATGTCGTGACATGATTGCATCACAGCGGCTAGCTAGACGCAGTTGAAAAGTTGTTATTTGAACCTTTATCCTTCCCTTATGTCCTCTGTTCCGCTGTTAAACTTCACCTGTATCTCTCCTGTCTCCTTTACATTTTCCTCATATGACTGTTTTCCCCCAGAATATGAACCTTGTTGGAACAAAGAAAATTCTCTATCTCTACCCGGCACCTTATTATTTTTGCTTGCTAATCCATCTCCTTAGGAACGTCAAAAGGGAGATCCTATATAAGCTGCTGTCATTCTTTTTCTTCCCTTTCCCATCTGTTTCAATTCTGAATAGATGCTGTTCAGAGTGGCCAGATCTGATACTCATTGGAAAGTCTCCAGTCCTGAGCAACATGTTCATATTTATCCCTTCGGAGGGAATTCATATTGGGTTGGATGAATTCCAGAGATAACCCCTTTTGACCCTTTCTTGGGTCATTCCAGTTCCCAAGAAAGATGTGTCCTTCGCCTATGTTCATGATTCCCCACTGTTCTCAAGCAGGAGTCTGGGCCATCTATGGTCACTCTTCTAGTCCCTAGGCTGGATGTAATCAGCTGGATGTTTCTCTTGCTTTTGGGCAGAGAAAAGGAGCCCATTTGTGTGCTGTTTCATCAAAAGGTGGGTATTTCTTATCTTTTATCTAAGGATACCGAACCCTTGCTCTCAAAGGCTAGATGCATCTTTGTCGCATGTATTGGTTTTTATGTAGTGTTTGTGGTTGGTTTTGAATAATAGGATGTAAATGTGTTAGATTATTAAACTGATATATACTGTTGTATAAAACCAAAGCTTTCTGCTTCTTGTGTCATGAAATCATATAATTTTTTGTCATCAAAATGCACATTCTCTATTTTATTCCCATCTTTTTACATGTATTTATTAATTTTATTGAACATCTGAAAGATTTTGATATTTTATGTTCCAACTTCCAAGTCTTTTTCTTAGTAAAATTATTAAAATCATTGCTTATGTATTGTGTCAAAATTTTCATTCAAAATTTCACATGCTTCTCTTTTAATTATTATTATTATTTTTTTCATATGCAATTAATTGCTGCATTTATTTACATTTTTTTTTCAATTCTTGATAAATAGAAAGGAAGTGGATAAGAGGTAAATACAGGGATCTTGTCAAATATAATTTCTTTGTTGGATGGTTGATTTTTCATATCTTACCAGGTTAATATTGAAATTTAGAGAGCTTCCCAGTGTTACCCAAACGATCAATAATTTTCAAGCAAAATTATGTAATCAACTCGTGGAGTTATAGCTAATATATTTTTAACAACACTTTTATCAGAATTTATTTATTTATTTATCAATGATTCTGTACGCTGTACAGATTTTAATCAAGTTTATAGATTTATAGATCTTATGTTTAGTATTTGTTAAGTGAGTTATTACTTGGTAAAGGTCATTTCGTCTGTTATTTTGAGAACAATAATAAAACTTTTTGGTAGATGTCAAATACCTGAACCTGCAGAGGAACCATAGCAGACTTTGAGGTCAGTAAACATGTTATATTACAAGACTGAGTGAGATTTGGTTCTATCGTTATGATCTGATTTGACCATGGCCTGATTGTGTTTCTTTTCTTGATGTCATTTTAGCAATCTCTAAGGTTGGTTTCTCATTTATGTCTGAAGGAAATTCTCGAGTCCTCATCTTGAGTAATTATCCTTTTTGTGGTTTTGTTGGAGATTTCCAATCTGTGTTCTGGATGAATCTGAATGTTGATTCTTGTCTGCGGTGTCTTTTTGGTGATGGTCTATATTTTTTTTTCTTTGGAAGTTTATGTTTCTTAGATTAAACATAATGGGACGAAAAAGTTCAAGCTGCTTATTATAGATTTGCTCGATCCATTTCTAGTTTGGCTTCATGCTTGATCTCATCCATTGTCTTTTCTTTTTCCAAAAAAGAAAATTTCAATTATGTCAGACTATCTACAATTTTCTTTTCGTGATCTAGTTTGGCTTCATGCTTGATCTCATCCATTGTCTTTTCTTTTTCCAAAAAAGAAAATTTCAATTATGTCAGACTATCTACAATTTTCTTTTCATTCATTGTAAAAGATTGATCCCAAGAGGTTATATGTTCAGATTGTTGAGTTTACCGGTGTTGCAATTTTCTGCTATAGCTTCTATTTTAACAATACACTGTTCTCCTCGTGTCTGTGCAGTCTTATCCGAATTTTCAATCTTTCTACATCTTTTCAGATGAATGGCTTAATCATGATGGCAGCCAGTTACGGTCTGCTGCTGGTTTAAGTTTAATTTTAAACTGCCATACTGTTTGATTCCTTTAGCTGCTTGGAAATTTCCTTCTCTACAACTCATGTCAGGTTTCACTGGGTTTCATGATTATTCTCCATTGATGTTTGGCACATGATGTTTGCCAATGCCTAGAATAGTTTAGTTTTAGCCTGTTATCTTACCTAATTTTTTATTTTTATTTTCCGCTTCATGAAATCCCTCATATTTGGTGGTTTATTTATGTTTGTATTTTTTTATTATCTAGACATACAGTGTACCTTTTTCTCAGGTTGGATCTCTGCCTAATGGTTCTGTTGTGTTCTCGGATGCGCCTGGCATGCTTGAATGGTCAGTCTGCTTATTTACTTTTGACAATGTTTCTTTTTACTAAATTTTAATTCTGAAGTTTTTACTTTACTGCTGTGAGAGACTAAATTAACATCCACTTGATTGCAGGTTTTGGAAGTCTGACCTCAAAGACATGAAACAGTCTGATGCTGAGAACAGTGAAGCTGACGATGACAATGAAGATGATGATGAAAAGGCTGGAGATGATGCAGAGGAAGTTTGTGAAGAAGGTGGTGATGAGGAAAACGAGGAGGAAGAAGGTGATGTAAAGGATGAGCCGGAAGCCAATGGAGAGGGTGCTGCTGGGGAGGATGAAGACGAGGATGAAGACGACGACGACGACGATGAGAATGATGACGACGACGACGATGAAGATGGGGGGGAGGAAGAGGAAGAGGAAGTGGAAGAGGATGATGAGGAAGAGGAGGATGAAGACGAAGAGGAGCAGCCTCCTGCTAAGAAGAGAAAAGGCCAGTAAGATGTGGGACATTCTTGTTGCAGAAAAATGTCCAGTAGTGTTAACCTGTTGAGTTTATTAGGAGGAGCTTGAGCCGGAGGATTCGAAACTCTGCCCACGGATAATATAAAATTGACGACAGATCATGTAAGTTTCATGTTTTACAATTTGGCAGAAGATTTAGTCTCATTGGAGTTTACTGCTTTAATGATCAGACAAATCGTACTTCTGTGCGCATGCATTATCTTTAATCTCCTATTTTGACCCCTCCCCCACCCCCACGCTGAATAAATATTGCGACTTTTTTTGGATAGAGAGGTATCAGGCTATCAGCATTTAGCATAGAATAGTAGACTAATTTATTTATTTGCTAAACCACTACGAAACAATCATCATTCGAAGTCGGAAAGGTCCCATTTCAATCTGGTATTTTCATTTTCTGCCACAATGTTTCCTCTGACTGGCTAGTTCGCTGTCATCATCTTTAATTCTCTTTCTGCCCCTTCCCCGACCAAATAAAATTTCCTTCAAAATTCTCAATCCTTCAATTTATAATTTTCCTGCCCTTCCCCTGAATCTAAATTCGCCGACGGGTTTGGGATCTTCAACCACTCATTCCTTCTTAATCCAAGTAAAACGAACTGTAAAGATAATGAATGAAATCTCATCTCGTCTATATTATGCAAGGCAGGCTAAAAGATATATAATCTAGAGAAAATTGTTGATACAATGGGGATATTCTGGTTTTGTGGATTGCGTAGAGGTTGAAGAAGCTTTACGATGAAATTCGAGGTACATATTAGTCCCCCCTCCTCTTTATTATAATTATTGTCGAACATGATTCATATCTCTGGAAATGTACTTGTCAAGAGTTTACGTATGATTTTAGTGAGGATTGGTTGGAACAGAGGTAGAATTGCACCAGATAGTTCGTGAGGATATGGAGAAAAGAAACAAGAATAAATTAAGGAGTTCCTATAGGATAAGGAAGTGTACATGATGGAATTTCTGGTGATATATCGAGGGAGTTTGAATTGGAGGAGAACATGGGCACAATTGGTTCGGGTTTTGTCCCAAATGGAATCAAACTATTTGTAAGAATCTCTATAACATATTTTTAAGTATCTTAAACCAAATTAAATCATAATTTTATGATGCGATTTAGATTATTTTGCCATTACTGTACCCTAAAAATCAATATTTATTTTTGTTTCGATTTTAAGGATGGAAAATCATGTTAAAATAATTACAATTAAGTTTCTTATAAGTCCTTATAAATCACAACCAATCCAAAATACAATCCAAACTATCTAGCATAAGGTCATATGAATTCTATGTAATTACTTTACAGAATTAGCATAATTATAACTAGAGGACCTTTACAAGCCAAACTGCCTTTGATTGGGTCTACCTTGTCTTTGTAACTAAGATCCTATGTGGCTACTCCTCATATGCTAGTCTTTCATCAAGATCTATAGTCTTGGGATGGATCACACGAGTTGGATTATACATGTACTTCATAAGCTGGGAAACTTGAAATACCTTGTGCACTCTTAACACCTCCACGGGTAAAGATACTAAGTAAACCACCTTTATGACCCTCTCCAAAATCTTGTAAGAGCTAATGTACCTTGGATCAAACTTGCCTCTATGTGAACCTCATCATACCCTTGGCAGATGAGACCCTTGAGAAGAACCTTTTCACCCACCTTAACCTTAGATGCTAACTAATACTTCTAAGCTTGGTGATCCATCTTGCCACAAGCATGACACTAAACTAGGTATCTAAGGCAATCATTTCTCGGGTGGCTCTTCTCATAATGCTTGTAGAAAAAGTGTTGAATATGTCCTTAGGTACCACTACGACATTGTCCGAACTTACCTCCATAAACTACCCTCAAGTCTACACTAATGGGTACTTGAAAATTGAAACCTTTTATCCTCACTTGGGTGGTCAGGTGCTCTCATCCTTAAACTTCCTTTACCTCCTAGGGCAAGCCTTCTTAACTTGGTGTACCTAGGAGATGTTACTCACTCTCTTATAGTATTTCTTCATGCCCATCATCATCATATTCTCCCCCCGAACAACTCCTAGTTGTAGATATCAAGTCCTTGTCCAAAGTTGGTGAGCCATCATGTTCTCCCTTGTGGCCACCTTCAGATAAAATTTGATTCGCTTGATGAATTTATATACATATTCCTCGACCATCATATGATCCTACTGGAGGGTAATAAACTTATCATGCTTTGTAAGGTGAATGTGCAAAGGGTAATAGCGCATCCTCAAAGTAGTCCAGAGATGATCCAAAAATGCCATGGGCTTCACGTTGGCTTGGTATCCACGCCATTAGTTGTCAGCCCTACCCTAAAAGAAGTATACTGCTGCATTAACTATTTGCTTTGATAGACATCTTAATGTAGTGAAAACCTTGTCGAACTCTCATATCCATCACCTTCATAAGATAAGATTTCTTAACCCTTGAAGGTAGGTGGTTGATGCAGGTGGCTAATATAGCATGACCTCCTAAGCTAGTCTGTAGGGCGTAACACTCTTTCTAATCCACTATTATCTTTCATAAGGTTAATATCGGTTTTACAAAAATATTTCAAACTTTCAAGAAGGCAAACTTAGGGTTTCAAATCGCTTTTGAAACTTGAAATCAACCTTTGAAAACCAACATTTGAGTTTCAAAAATCAAAGCTTTGATAACATTTCATAACCTGGTCATTTTATAAAAACATAATTTCTTAGATAAACTTAATTTTTGAATTTACAAACTAAACTTGATTGTATTTGCAGCACCTAGAATAAGATAGGTGCGCATCATTCGTCCTACATGAAATGCGAAGCTACATACCTAATCTCTTTAGCTACAAAAAAAAAAAAAACATCAACACTATATGAGGAAATAAAATATTTTACAAGAAGCTTAAAATGGTCGAAGCATAAATGATGACATAATGAAATCGAGAGTTTTCATCTCTTAAACATAATATTAAGTCAAGATGAAAACAAAAAGGGATCAACAACTCATAAACCTCTTGATAGATAAACCACTCGACCCCCCATCACACACACACCCATCACTATTGATCATCAACATAACCTACATGAACATATTCGTTGGCTACCTTATTCAGAATCATTATAGTGGACCCACAACCAACATACACATAGCATATCAGTATGAGTTAAGTGTTGAGTAAATCATAACTCCCTTGTAATGGTAAATATGGATTAAATCATGATAGAAATAATTTTATAACATAAAGATATGTAGATAAAAAAACAAAACATATATTACAATATAAAACATAGTATAACATGGACCACAACTTAAGTCATAGATTACAATATAGAACATGGTATGGATTGAAATATAAGAATAACTTATGAACAATACTCAAAATGAAACTATATTAACAACCCTTTTCAAAGTGTTCACAATCATTAAAACTTAACCCTTTAATTATCTTTTAGTGGGATTTATATCTTATTCCATGGAAATCATCCAAGGAATACCACCATTCATAAGTATGTTGATGTTACATCAATACCCAACCTCAACACTCATTCCTTAAGTATACATGCCCTCTTTATAACATCCCAATTTTTACAACTAAAATTTTTGTTTAAAAATATTGATTTATGGAAGAAAAATATGGAAACATGGTTGTTACCACTACTTTTAGTGCAAGTTTAGTATTCTGCATTGTTCTTATACTAATAACAAGGATACAACTTTTATCAACACAATTGAAAGACAAAAAAAATATATAAATGGGATAGAAATAAAATGGATAAGGAAATATGTTCAAAGAAGATTAAATCCCAAAATACAATACACCCAAAGGTGAAACAAAAGAGAGAAATGGTATAAGGAACAAAAGAGTCCAAAATATTCAAGGGAACAAAAGGGAATCACAGATATAACCACTAGATATCCATAGCTCCAAAACCTAATGCATAAGATAAATAAATCGGTTCAAGATTGATGATTGGTGGTAAGATTAGGTCTATATTACCACTAAAAAGAAAATCAAAATGGAAGGGAGGAGTTGAAGGAATAATCAAAGTTCAAGCCTTTGCAATTCATCTACTTACAAATACCACTCAAGGTATGACATACTTGAAATAAAGTTTGTAAGATTTGGGAAAATAAGATAATGTTTTTCGCTTGAACATTGAATAATAATAAGAGCCTTGAACTCTCTATGTTTCAGCCAAAGGTAAGATGTCATCTTATTCCAACTAACTACCACTCTTATAAAGAGTGTGCCAGGCCTTTAAAAAAGTTATAAAATGAATAAACTCTTATACACGTGGTCCATGAGTTGGATGGGCAGTTGGGAATCATGTTCCTCCCTTCTAAGTTGACTTGACACATAATAAAATAAAGAAAATATAGGACAAATGGCCTAGTACAAACTACAACCAACTGCTAGTTAAAATTTGTAGGACATAAGTTCACATTCCTTTTAATAGCAAACCAAAAGAGTGAAACATTTATTCCCAAGGATTTGGTCCCCTAGGATTCCTTACTAATTCCCTAAATGTCTTGATAAGAGCACTTTTTCATATCCTATAAGGACCTGGAAAGGATATCTCCTTCCATCTTTATTTTCGAAACCCCCATGCCCAAAATAACACTAAAAAGGCTGCTGCAATATCTTATATTCTTACCTTTCTTTTCATTTTTATTACTTGAAATAAAAGCTAATAATAAGTCCTAAATGAGCCCCTAAATTTGTGTCCCTCTTGTGGCTTTTGGAAGCCATAATTTTAAGCCATACTAAAGCTCAAAGTTGATGGCTTACATGGCTTCTTTGTGGTTTGTATGGCTTGAAAAGATTTAAATTATTAATTCTATCTAAGTGAGAAGAGTTTTGAATTTTTCAAACATAGAAAAATTAATAAGTGTATTAGAAGTACTTAAGGGGGATGCTCCTGTATTATTCTCTTCCTCTTGAGAGGATCTTTCTATATCCAAATATGCCTTGTCGCATATGTAGGGAAGTAGATTAGCCACATTAAATGTGTTTGATATACCACCCATCTCTTGAGAAAACTCTAGCTTGTAGGCATTACTACCAGCCTTTTCAAGGATTTTGAAAGGGTCATCACTTCTGGACATGAGCCTATTATTTCTCCTTATAGGAAATCTCTCTTTCCTTGAGTGAAGCTAAATTAGATCTCCTAGCTCAAATGCGTACTATTTTTGGTCCTTGCTATCTTTCTTTTGATTCATTTCATTAACATTCTCATATTTTGTTCTCACTTTTTCATGTAACTTTTTTTAAGGCACTTGCTCTAGATTTTGCTTCAAAGTTGGCTTAAGCATCAACTGGGAAAGGTAAAAGATCAATGGGATTAGTGTAATTCACTCCATACACTACTTCAAATGAGGAATGTTCTATTACATAAATGGGGGACAGGTTGTATACAAATTCAGTATGGCTAAGTTTAATGTTCTAATCATTTAAGGATTCATGGACCAAAATTTATAGGAGCATTGTGATGGTTTTATTGGTAAATTTTATTTGGCCATCCATTTATGGGTTATAGGCAGCACTAAATAAAAGTTTATTTCTAACCAATATCCACAATCGCTTCTAGAAGTAGCTAAGGAACTTAATATCCTTATCATAAACAATTGTTTTGGAGATACCATGTAACATAACTATCTCCTTGACGTATAGATCAAATATGTAAGAGGAATAATCTATCTTATGACGTGGGCCAAAATGTGCCATCATAGAAAACTAATGTACCACCATCATAATGGAATCATTTTGCCTTTGGGTTTTAGGCAATGCCACTATGAAGTTTATACTCACATGGTCTCAAGGTTGTTTTGGGACAATTAATGGGGTGTAGAGCCCTTGGTGGAAGTGAATCTTAGACTTTTGACAAGTAGCACACCCTGCCACTACTCCTTGTACATAACCTATCATTTTATCCAAATAAAAATGCTTTAAGAGTAATTATAATTCTTATTTATGGTAAAATGACTAGCTAACCCTTGTCCATGAATTTCTCTAATCATCAACTCTCAAATGGAACTACTAGGAATGCACAACTTGTTGTTTTTGAAGACTAACCCATATTGAATCACAAAGGAGTCTTGGATCTTATCTTGATCTTCAACGTAGCTTGCAAAGTCTTCATATTCCTTTTGGATTTCTCTTAAACAAATAAAACCTAGGACTCTTGGCTCTAATAAAGGTAACATGCAATACCTTTTAGAGTGGGAATATGCTATAACATTGGTTTTTCTGCTCTTATTCTTAGCGACAAATGGAAAGGATTGCAGGAATTCTATCCATTTATCAAGCCTATTATTAAGCTTATTTTGACACATTTATGTATTTTAGGGACTAATAATCTATATGCAATGCAAATTGAGATGGTCTAAAATAATGTGACCAATGATATAAAGCCCTAATAATAGCATACAATTATTTGTCATAGGTATTGTAGTTAGATCGTGAGATATTAAACTTCTCACTAAAAATGGAAATTGGTGTTTCTTCTTGTAGTAGAATCGCTCCAATATCCACTCCATTTGCGCCACACTTCACTTCGAACAACTTGTTAGTGTTTTACATTAATAACACCGAGGACTCACTAAGGTTGGTTTTGATCATCTCAAAATCCTCTTGTGCTACCCTACTCCACTTAAATTCACCTTTCTTAAAACACTTGGTTATGGGGATAGTAGTGTGCTAAATCCCTTTATGAACTGCCTATAAAACAAGGCAAATCCATGATAAGATTAAACGACTAAAATGGATGTAGGTGCAGGCCACATTATTATGGCCTCCACTTTTGACTCATCCATGTCAGTTCCACCTTTGAATACAAAAAACCCTAAAAATATAACATTTAGCACAAAGAAGTCACACTTTCTAACTTGCTATACAACTTGTGTTTCCTAAGTGCTAAGAATACAAGTATGATATGGTTTACATGATCTTCACTACTAGGGGAGGATACAAGAAAGTCATTAAAAGTACAATAATACAAACTTAGAAATGAATGGTCTAAGAAATTCATTCAAGAGCCTTATGAATGTAATTGGGGCATTGAATAATCCAAATGACATTATCAAGCTTTCATATAAGTATCCCTTGGTCTTGAATGTGGGATTCCATTCACCCCTCCTTCATTAAAATTAGGTAGTAATCACTCTTCAAGTCTATCTTGGAGAACACACTTGCTCCATGCAAGCAATATAATATATTATCAAGTCTAGGTATGGGATACCTATACTTAATTGTAATGTTGTTGATAACTCTACTATCGACACACATTCTCATCAATCCATCCTTCTTAGGTACTAGAAGGGTAGGTACAACACAAGGAATAAGGGAATCTCTAATCAATCCTTTAGTTAACCAATCATCGACTTGCCTTTGTAGTTCCATGTAAAACTTTGGGTTATATCTATAATCCTGTTTGTTTGGGAGAGTTTCATTGAGTACAAATTCTATTTAGTGCTCTATGCCTCTTGGGGGTAATACGTAGGGTATATTATTAGGGAATACATCATTAAACTCATCTAATGATATCCAAATTAAAGGATCACACAACACACTCCCCACATTACTTTCAAGCAATAATAAGAAACATAATGATCCCTTTTAACAATGGCTTTATCTCAACCCTTCCCATCAACAAACAAAGTCTTCTTGCATTATGTGGCCTCCTTGTTGATCAACAAATAAAAACTCATAGGTGTGAGGATGATGATTTTTTAACAAATTTGAGGCAATATGTGTTCCTATTTCCATCATGATTGACATGTCTATCAAATTGTCAATGTCTTTCCAATAAGATATCACATGAATACATAGGAACAACATCACAAAGCACTTGATCTTAGTAGGTCTTCCTAATGGAAACTAATACCACACCTTGCTTTGTAACGTCAACCGCATTACCATTGTTCAAATGTTTCAACTTGTATGATTTGGCATATGTTGTGGTTAGTAGCTTAAACTTCTCAACAAGTGTGCATGTGCTAACATTAGTACAACCAACTCCATCTAAAATAAGGGAATACACTTTGTCAATGATAGTGCATCTTTTTTGAAAAATACTCCCTTTGAGGTATTGTTACTGTGCTAGAAGACTTTTGCTTCAAGATAATACATCCTTATCTTTTTTTTTTTTGATAAGTAGGTGGATGGTATATTACTTTGAAAGTTGAGATTACATAAAGTTCCAAGTAGTACAAAAGAATCAAACATCATGCTAAAGAGCTTACTGGGCCAATAAGATCCCTATAAAATTTACAATGGTGAAATAATTCAATTCGCATTGCCATTCCTAGAATAATGTCCTTTATGATCTACATTGGAGGAAGAGTAGTACTCTGAAGAATTCCTCTATTTCATTCTTGCCATATATGATAGGTTACAGTAGTTATTAATACTCTAAAGAAATTCTCGTGGATTCTCGGCCCCTTTACTCCTTATATGAGCCATCGAGTAACTTTGTCCCATATAACTAGATGTTGTGTACTTCTTGCCTTATCCATGAGAGAAAGCCATATTGAACGTGAGAAGGTACGCTCAAAGAAAAGATGTGCAAGTGTCTCGTCCTACTGTTGACAAAGTTCACAAGTTGAAATTATGTTGAAACCTAGGTGTTGCATTTGGTCTCTTGTAAACAATCGGCCATGTATGGCTAACCAAAGAATGAATTGGTGTCTAGGGAGTGAAAATCTATTCCATACCATGTTGCATCATGAGACTTTCGTTTCCTAGGGTGCAAAAGGTGGTAGGCTTTTGAAATGCTATACTCTACTGTGTTCAAGCAATTTTTTGGAGTGTGGTATGGATCGAAGAGAGGTTGAAACATTAGTCTTATCTCCATTATCTTCCTAAAGACCCATGAGGCATTTGTAGGGGTGTTCATGTACCATAAATCATGACCCTTGATGTAGTATGCATGAATCCAACTTATCCATAGCACCTCCTTCCCCTGCACAATTGACCAAAGTTGTTTGCCAATAGCTACAAGATTCCACTAGTGTATATTCAAGATATCCAAGCCCCCTTCCTCCTTTTGTACACAAACTATTTCCCATGCAATGGGGCTTTTGCGAGAAGTTTCCACTCCTGATGAAAGGAAGGAACGACAAGGATCATTGATGCCATGAAGAACTTGTTTAGGGATAATAAAAAAGAGAATCTAATAGGCTTGCATCCCCATAAGAACATAATTGATAGGTTGGAGTCGTCCCACATAGCTAAGCATTTTGTGTTGTCATTGATTTCCTAGTGATATTCTCTAGTAGAGGTTTGTAATGTTGTTTTCTCAGGGTTGAGACAAGCAATGGAACCCCAAGATATTTCACTGGAAGATCTTCTGATGGTATATGAAGAGTTGATTATAGAAAGAGCTTAGTTCCTGTAGAAACTTTGCCTCCATAGAAAATTGTGCTTTTTAACACATTAAGTTTTAGTCCAGAGAGGGTCGAGAAATGAGTGAAAGCATTCATTTAAGCCATAACAAAATTTATGTCACCTCTACTGAATAGAAGTAGATCATCAATGAACATTAAGTTAATCAGCTTCACTTTTTTGCACTTTGGATGAGCTTTAAAGTCATAATTGGTCCACAATCCAGTAGAGCTCTATTGAGATATTCTATAACTATGATAAACAAGTATAGGGAAAGGGGGTCACCTTGCCGCACACCTCTTTTTGCCTTAAAAGGGGGGAGTGATAATGAGCTTTAAGGAGTAGCTAACAGAAGACACACATGTCATGATAAAGTAAAATAGTGTGGGGAGGAATTTGTAAGGTAGGAAGCATTTTCTCTAAGAAACTCCAATTTACCGTGTTGTAATATAGCACCCCCAAAATTCACTACTAAAAATTTAATTTTATTAAAAGAAAATAGTGGAAGCAAAGAAAACAAAACTGTAAATTTTGGGGATATTACCGCCACACTTAGTACCAGACCGGTTTACTCTTACCATTTCAGTACCAAGTGCTAAGGCTAAAAGAAATAGAATATTATTTATACAAACTCAATTTAAAACATAGTAGCGCACCGAAATCATTACAAAAGATATAAGCCGACAGTTAGTGGTTACGAGAGTAAAATCATTTACCAAAGAATTAGAAAGAGTGGGAGAAGTACCTTAAGGATTTTCAAATAATCCTTACTCTTGTACCCAAGCCATCTTGAATAGCACCTGCAATAGACCTACAAGGGACACTACCTATTAAATAGTCAGGGGCCCTTGAAGGGAACCTTTTAGTACTATAGTACTAAGTAACCCTTTAAACCACACTGAAAGGTAGGCCCGCATGCAACACATCATGCATAAACAGTATGCACATATAATAAGAATTGTATAACACAACATCCACATACCTAGCAAGTCCATCACACACCCAAGCAAGGACAAGGACCGAAGCCAACTCATGTCATGTCATGTCAATAGATCATAACGCGAATTCAATACTTTTAGCCTTAAGCCATTAATTACTCATTATTCAATCATCATCTCTCAAATTATATCCATGTGAGTGCGGGAACCCCACCATTATAGCCGATGGACTCCTGACCACTATTATTTGCCGGTGGATCGGTCTGGCCTCGACTCATATGGTGTTCCACTGTAAGTGATTAGCATTTTTCATGATTTATTCACATCCAATATTTATTTTATTCAGCTCAGGACCCCCACTATTATAGCTGGTGGACCGAAATACACACACACACACACACACACACACACACACACACACACACACACACACATATATCTTCCAAGGTAAAACACTCCTGACCACTATTATAATCGGTGGACCGATACACACATACATCTTCTAGGGAAAAACGCTCTTGTGCCACTATTATAACTGGTGGACCGATACGCATAATATAAACCATTTAGGCTCGGCTCAATCGTCTTTCACTTTACATGATTAGTGTTTTTCCTTTTAATTAGCTCAATAGTTCCATATATTTGCCTCGAGAGGGAGATCAAGAACCCGTAGGTGCAAAGGTACACCGATCATACTAGCACATACAAATAGTTCAGTAACCTTCAACCATCAATCTAGGGACGCAAAGTTACCTTGGTTGTACTGGTGCATACAAGCTACACAGTACCCTACCAACAAGGACACCTAATCCATAAGTATGTGTACCTCCTAAATAGGCCCGTAGAGCTAGATAGAGTAAGATGTAGGGCCTGACTTGGCACTAAGACACTAGCAAATATCAAAATAACCATGGGCTAAACCACGTCTTTAGGGTAGCGACCCCTAAAGAGCCACAATTTCTGATCTCGAGGTCTTCCACTTTAATTATTAGTCTCTTAATTAAGGTGATCACGAAAAGCAAAAAAACCACATACTTATTCACTTTCAATTATTGCTGATATCATTAGGTAATACTTATTCATACAGTTATCCAAGATAACCTAGAGAAATCGCTAAGGCCATCATTATCTCATCCAATTCCAATTCAAGATTCGTTTCCATTTGTTCACATGCCATAAGGGTTAGCATATCATAATCACATTAGAGTCTTGGAGTCTAATTAGTTCACATCAAAGGATCATGACACACATAACCCTAACATGCCCTTAATTCACACCCAACACACAATACCATGCATGATTAAGGATTAAGTGACCTCCTTCATGCATATAAGAATAACACTATACCGCAACCTTAATTATCCATCAAATCCTAGGTTATGCCATGTTCTTATGATACTTACTGATTGTCAACTACCCTTATCTTGTTATTCAATGTTACTTAAGTCTTATTGTGAAACTCTGTTAACCCATTAACATGTTAGATACGAGTTACTGATTTACCCCTATCATCTCTACAAAATTACCGAAATACCCCTTACTTGTAAAATTACTAATTCATCTCTTTTTATTTGCCAATTTACCATATTACCCTTCGTGTTTGCTTAATTACCAGATTACCCCTTGTATTGGTTAAACTGCCAAATTATCCTCCATACTTATTAAATTACTAACTTTACCCCTCATACTTGTTAAGTTACCAATTTACTCTTCTAGTGGGTTAAATTACTATATTACCCTTTATACTTATCTAAATTACCTAATTGCCCTTAGGCTTTTACCTAGTCACCCTTTATACTTGTTACACTTGTCAGCTTTTCCATTTGGTTAATTAGATTACCAAATTATCCTTTTAGTTGGTTAAATTACCAAATCGCTCTTCTTTATTATTATAAATTACCAAATCACCCTTCTAGTAGGTTAAATTACCAAATTGTCCTTTATTATTAAAATTACCAAATTTCCCTTCTAGTTGATTAAATTACCAATTTGCCCTTCTTCATTATTAAAATTACCAAATTGCCCTTCTTTCTACAATTCACCAAAATACCATTTTCTTTATTCCAAATTACCATCTTACCCTTCTACTTTATTAATTTACCAAAATGCAATCTCTTTACTCCAAATTATCATTTTACCCTTCTACTTTATTAAATTACCATTTTACCCTTCCTTTTATACTAAATTACCATTTTACCCTCCTACTTCATTAATTTACCATTTTACCCTTCTTTTATACCAAATTACCATTTTACCCTCCTACTTCATTAATTTACCTTTTGCCCTTCTTTTATACTAAATTATCATTTTACCCTTCTTTACCCTTCCTTTATACCAAATTACCATTTTGCCTTTCCTTTATATCAAAGTACCATTTTACCCCTTTTACTTCATTAATTTACTATTTTGCTATTCCTTTATATCAAATTACCATTTTACCCTTTCTATTTTATTTAATCCTCCAAAATATTTTATAATTACTAAGAATTACCAAGTTATCCCCTTTTCATGTAAAATTACTAAAATCCCCTCCTTCTTTGTCCATTTACCATTTTACCCCCTTTACTTTTATAATTTACCATTTTGTCCTTATTATAGAACCTTTACTAAAATACCCTCACTACATAAAATATTAATAGTAATGCTCTATACTCATCGTTCAAACTCCACCAACTCTTATTAATTATCATTAACACATATTAGCACCTACCCTACACATATTTAGGCCACACCTTTTGTACATGCAAAAACTACTAAAACGCCTTGAGGGCTCATATTACCATTACTTACGTACCAAATGGCCATATTAACATATCATATCATACATATACACTTAACATCATTATTAACAACAAAACTCCTTCCTTAAGCATTATTTCCATACATGGCGCATAAATTAATATGCTTTCCTTTTTATCAATCAATCACATACAACTAAAAACATTATTCTTAGCAACATCTATTATGCATATAAACATATTAAAAATCCTAATGTGCTAGCATATGTATATCCATACGTTTAAGTAAGGTTTAACGATTACCTTATTTCCCGCAAAAATCAAATCTTACCAGTACCCCGGTTAAAGATCCAAGCTTTGATTAGTAAAAATCAATCCCTAAAAAGAATATCAAAAATTAGCATAATAAAAGTAATAAAATCAAGGGAATAATTTTTATCAAAAGCTTAATTAAATAAATATTAATATTAACTATTTTTATACCTTCAAACTAATTATATTTGGGATAAAATAAGATAAGGCTCACGCTGCTCATGTAGCGTGAGCTGCATGTAGAAGACAAGGGAGAAAGGAGGCCAAAGAGGGATGGAAGAAGGGAGGGGGATGTTGGTTCTGGTTGGGGTTTTTGGGGCTAGGAGGAGGGTAAGTGGGGGAGAGTTAGGGCAGGGGTTGGGTGCACGGGTGGATTGGGGGTATAGGTGGTGGTCGGGGATGGGTTATCGGTGGCCAAAGGCGGTGGAGGTGGCAACTGCAGGCTGGGAAAAGTGGGTCGAGGGTTGGGTGGAGGAGAAGAAGGAAGGAAAAGAAGAAGGAAAAAGGAGGGGCTACAAGGCTAGTTTTCGGCCAAGGGAGGTAAGGGGGTGGTAGGGGAGGTTGTAGGGAGTGGGTTGGTGGCTTGGGAGGCGGCGGAAGAGGCAAAAAGGTGGTGGAGGGCGGAGGTGTAGGGAGGCGGCTGAGAAGGGAGGGAAAAGAAAAGAAGAGGAAAGAGGGGGATGAAAGGTCTCAAGGGGGTACCTTGGTGGTGTAAGGTGGTAGTAAGGGGTGGCATGAGGTGGTGCAGGCGGTTGGTAGGGAGGTGGGAGCGGTGGAGAAAAAAATAGGGTAAGGGAAGGAGAGGAGAAGAAAGGGAGAAGAAGAGGTCGGGAGAGGGATAGAAGTGGGCTCGAATGGGGCAGAATGAAGCAAAAGGAAAAAATAAAAAGGAGAGGGAGAAGAGGGGAGGTAGGTTGCAAGTGGTAGGGGGTGTCGAGGTGTAGGGAGAGGGAAGGGAAAGAAAAGCATGCGATTGGGGGGTGGTGGCAGGAGGGAAAGACATGGCAAGGTGAAGACATGGCAAGGTGGTCGGTGTCGAAGAGAAGAGAAGAAGAAGAAGGAAAGAAGAGGAGCGGGATGACTAGTGTGTGAGGGAGAAAGAAGAGAAACTGGGCTGGCCCAGTTGGGGGGAATGAAGAAAAAGAAAAGAAGAAGATGGATTGACTGGGTGGTTGGCGCGAGAGAGGGATGAAAAGGGAAGGAGACGGGCTAGTGGCCCAGAGCGCAAAGGGGGAGGTGAGTAGGCTGGATGACCCGGAGAAGAGAAAAAGAAGAAAAGGAAAAAGAAAGGAAAAGAAGTAAAAGGAAAAAGAAAAAGGAAAAAAGAAAAAAGGGGAGAAAATAAAACAAAATAATTTTTAAAATAATAGAATTCTAATATTTTTGATAGATAAATTAATTTAATAATTTAAGTTATTATAATTTAATATATTAGTTTTAAAAGGAAATTTTAGTAAAATATTAGTTTGGATATTTTTTTTAAATAAAATAAGTATGATAAAATAACAAAATATTTATTTTAATTTATTAAATATTCATATCCCTTTTTACATGCTAAAAAATATGCAAAATGATTAAATTGAATAAATTTAAAATTTAATTTATTCCAAATAAAGGCTATTTATTAAATTATAGGTTTTTAAAATTTTGGGGTATTACACATAAGCCTTCTTTATGTCAATTTTTATCATACATCTTGGAGATAGGTTATGATGGTTGTATTCTTTCACCAATTCAGTGGCAAGGAGGATATTCTCACTAATAACTCTTTCTTTAATAAAGTCAGATTGAGTGCTTCCTATAATAGATGCCATAATAGGTTGTAGATTAGAAGCGAGGACCTTTTTAATGATCTTGTATACCACATTAGCACAAGAAATAGGTCTATAGTCACCTAGCTTATCTACATTTGGGACTTTTGGAATAAGGTTAAGAGTAGTAACATTGAGGTTAGGTGGTAATCTTCATGAAAGAAAAAAGTCATGTACACATTTTAAAATATCTTCTCCAATCACATCCTAATAAGATTAATAGAAGCAGGCGTTAAAGCCATCTGGACCTAGTGACTTTTCAGAGTGCATAGAAAACATGGCTTGATGTAATTCCTCTTTGGTGATAAGGTTGAGTAGATTATGTTGGCGGTTCACTAATAGTTTAGGCCATCAATTAATGATTTTTGGGAGGATCTGATATAAAACATCATTAGTTTTTCCTAACATATCATGAAAGAAATCAATAAGAATGGACTAAAAATTAGCACGATCAAATTGTAAGATGCCTGTCCCATCTCTAATAGCCCCGATCTAATTTGTAAGCTTTCTACCTTTGAGGATACTATGGACGTATCTAGTATTGTTGTCCTTAAGGTTCAACCATGAAACTTGAGATTTTTGCCTTCGGAAACTTTCTTTAAACTTTGATAAATGGGTAGAGAGCTTGATGCTTCTTTTCTTGTCCAATTAAATCTTTATCAATAGGAGAAGAGGTCAATTGTTGCTAGATGATTAAAAGTTGAGATCTTGCCTGATTCACCTTTTCTGAAATATGACCATAATGTTTTTTGTTCAATAGTTTCAAAAGTTGTTTTAGAGCCTTTAGTTTAGCCATAGTAGTCAAAATAGGATTTCCATGGCACTGTTTCAACCAATACTCTTGCAATAGAGGTGTGAAATCTGTATTAAGAGTTCAAAGATTGAAGAAGAAAAAAGGTTTGGTCTAGAAATAGGAGTGTGAGGGATGCTTAGTACAATGGAATCATGTTCTAAAATAATGGGAGAATAGAAGGTGATAGTTGAGAAAGAAAAGATGTTAAGCTATAGCGGATTACTCATGACTCTATCTAATTTGCAATAGATTCTGTCAAGTCCTTCTTGTCTATTGCACCAAGTGTAGAAAGCACATGTGTACTTGATATCAGTAAGCTGTAAAGTATTGACATAATGTCTAAAGTCTTCAACATCTTAATCATTCATTGGATTGTCCTATAGTTTCTCATTTGAGTAAAGGATGACAATAGAGTCTCCCATCACAACCCAAGGGAGAGGATTTTGATTGTTGTTAAGCACCCGATCCCTGAGTTTTTCCTTGCTATTCCTATATTCATTCCATAAACAATGCTTCCTTGTGTATAGCAGTGACAACACCTAAGATACCTTGAGTGTTAGTATCAATTTTCCAAATTATAGAATTCCATCCCAGCCATACTCATCCATAGTGGTGAGTTGTATAGTTATGCCTCCAATACTAGTCATTTAGTTGAAGAAAAACATTATAAATAGAGTATTTTGATATGAATTACATAACTAAAACACCCTAATTTATACAATAAAATATTATAAACCTTAAATAGTATAAAACTTAAAAAAATTGACCATATCTAAAAAATTTCTTTTGAAGTACCAATTATCCTAGAGGTATTAACACAAATATTAAGAGGTAGAGCTTGTGATTTAGGGGCTCAATGATATGTCCTTCTATTAGGGCTTCTCTAATGGTCTTGAGAAAATATGACAATAAAGGAGAATATAACTACTATTAATAAACTTCATGTAGTAGTATGTTAGATGTGTTATACACACTGAAGTTTACACCAAACATTTTCCTTCCTTGAACTCCTTTGATGAAAAAAAAGAAGATATGCTGAATTTCGACCTCCACAAAGGCAAATGAATTATGTAGGAATCTACATGATTAACACCCTTGCATTTGAATACAAAAAGGACTAATAAAATTAAGGCTTTGATTGATAATTTTGGTGAATCTTCAAGGAATACACCTGTAATACTTGAAAATTTTGCTTAACCTAATCTTGTATCTTTAGCCCAAATTTAACTCTAATCTCAATAAATCTTATTGTTAACCTAAAATTTTTTTCGTAAACTAAAAAATGAAACCGCTAAGATTTCCGCTAATCTAGATTATTTGGCTAATCCCAAAATTCTTAATCTAATCCTAAAAAACTAGCCTTTCTCTCTTTTCCTTTTCTTTCTCCTTTTTTTTTCTTCCTTTCTTCCCTTATCTTCCTTTTTCTTTTCTTTTCTTTTCTCTTCTTCTCTGTGCTGAAATTTGTTTGGCATGAGAAATTTTACTTCTCCCGCACATGTACCCCTCCACTTGCCTCCCACATGCTCCTCTCACCATCACTTGCTAGCCCTTCCATCCCTCAAGCCACTCTTCTTCTTGTTCTTCTTCTCCTTCTTCTCTTCTCCTTCTTCTTCTCCTTCTCCTTCTTCTGCTTCTTCTTCTCGTCCTTCTTCTGCTCCTTCTTCTTCTCCTTCTCCTTCTTCTTCTCCTTCTCCTTCTCGTCCTCCTTCTCCTTCTCCTTCTCCTTCTCCTTCTCCTTCTCCTCCTCCTTCTCCTCCTCCTCCTCCTTCTCCTCCTCCTTCTCCTTCTCCTTCTTCTTCTCCTCCTTCTCCTTCTTCTCCTTCTCCTTCTCCTTCTCCTTCTTCTTCTCCTCCTTCTCCTTCTTCTCCTCCTTCTCCTTCTTCTTCTCCTTCTCCTTCTCCTGCTCTTTCTCCTTCTGCTTCTGCTTCTCCTTCTCCTTCTCCTTCTGCTTCTCCTTCTTCTTCTCCTTCTCCTCCTTCTTCTCCTTCTCCTCCTTCTCCTTCTCCTTCTTCTCCTCCTTCTCCTTCTTCTCCTTCTCCTTCTTCTCCTCCTTCTCCTTCTTCTCCTTCTCCTTCTTCTCCTTCTCCTTCTTCTCCTCCTCCTCCTCCTTCTCCTCCTCCTTCTCCTTCTCCTCCTCCTTCTCCTTCTCCTCCTGCTTCTCCTTCTTCTCCTGCTTCTCCTTCTCCTCCTCCTTCTCCTCCTCCTTCTCCTCCTCCTTCTCCTCCTCCTTCTCCTTCTCCTTCTCCTCCTCCTCCTTCTTCTTCTTCTTCTTCTTCTTCTCCTCCTCCTCCTCCTCCTTCTTTTCCTCCTCCTTCTTCTTCTCCCTTACATGTTTTCTTCTCCATCATTTCCCCTTATGCCTGTACCTGACTCCCATCCATCTCAACCATCACCATCCCTCCCCATCCTTTTCTTTCTTCCTTCTTCTTTTTCTCAACAGGATCATCATCATTGTCGTCATCACTATGCCATGTTTCTCCTCCTTAGCATGCCGCCTACTAGTATAAATACCCCTAACCCTCCATCTTATTACCATCCATCAGTTCTCTGACCTTCTCCTCTTCTTTCTTCTCCTTTTTCCTTCTTCTTCCTCCATCTTCCCTATTTTCAGTAACCGCAACACCCAACCCACCACTAGCTGCTCTTTAGTCAGTGAACCGACCACCAAGGTTGCCCCAACCTTCCCCCTCGTCGTTGCCCCAACCTTCCCCCTCGCCGTTGCTGGCCATCATTGCTGACAACCGCCTCTTTTCCCTTCTCTTTCCCCTCAATCGTTGTAGAGTTTCAGATTGCGCGACCTGCAAACACTCAGATACCCTACTGCACAGTCGTGCAACCCCTGCATTATTTGACCGTGCATAATTTTTCCTCTTGGCCTAATTCGGCACAGCCGTGCAACTTTTTCACCCCCTGGCCATGCGTTTTCTTTTCTCTTGACCTGTTTAATTATTATTTCTACTAACCCTACTAATGACATCTTATTACTCCTAATCCAATGTTGAATGTCTTTTTGTTTTTGGGGTCATTCATCCCCCTAACATTTCAGCAACCTAGGTTCATTGGAGGTGGATATCAAATTCAAGGATATAGGATTCCTTAATAACTCTCTTTCCCCAAACCATTGTGAACCAAGGGGTATTTAAATTCTCCCTGCAAGTTTTCATGCTGAGGTATATTAAGTGAACCAACTTGATTAGGGGTTGAAGGAATAGCTAAGTTGGAAGTAGAAACAATAGGGGAGGCTTATACTAGGTTATGCACTAGTTGTACTTGGTTATTTTGAGTAATGGTATGTCTTATATCAGTCTCAGAAGTAGTAGCTTATATTCGATCATTCACCACTGAATAAACCTTTTCATAATTGGCATTAAGAGGCCTTACATTGGCTTTTTTATGAACTGAAGGACATTGAGATGCCAAGTGACCAATTTGATGGCATACTAGACATAGAGAAGGTCTCCATTCATATTCTATTTTCTAACAGAAGACATAACCACTTGGTATTTTAATTAAAATTGAGTCTAGGTGGGATTTTTAGATATCAACTTCCACCATCAGTCTTGTAAATGAAATTCTCTCTTTTGCAGTAGTGACTTGATCGATTCCTAGAGGTTTTCCCACACAACTATAGATCCTTCCCAAAGAATTAGGTGACCAGTAGTATAGGGGGAGATTGGGAAGCTTGGTCCATGTGTGAATGAATTGGAAGTCATCTGGTTGAAATCTAAAATCAGGGTTCCAAGTTTTCAAGATAAACAATTTGTTCATAAATGTCTAAAGAGTAGTATCAAAAATAGCATTACAATCTGCCTTTGTTTTGAAATAAAAAAAGAAGCATCTTGCTTCATGAAGCAGAATCTTAGGAGTTTTGACATGATTCCATTGGGTTCTTATGTACTTGGACATATATGTGAAAGATGTTTTCATGCCAAATGCTACTCCAACAATGGAGTTTTCTCAGGATTGAAATTCCTTGACCACCTCCTCCTTTTGAATTTCAGCCAGGATTTCACCTTGATGGATCATAGGCGGAGTGTAGGTTAAAGGGATCATCTTATCTGGTCGTCGATTCATGAAGATTTTATCTCGCTAGGACTTACCTTCTTTGATAAAGGAATTTTGTGCACATGGAGGGGATTCAATATTTGCCTAGGAACCCTCTTCTATAGAATTGTTTTGATCACATGGAGGGGATTCAATTTCTGCTTGGGTAGGATTTTGATCTTTTTTGATGGTCAATAAAGCAATATTGCTAGGGTTTGTGTTTCTTAAAGGAGGATATTATTGTTTTTTAGTATGATCTTTGACAATTGTAGCAGATGAAGAAAGTTTCACCTCTCATGGCGTCATTGATGCGAATGAAGTTGACGTTGGGGACCCATGCTTGATAGCTGGAGTTGATGTTTTGTGGCGAGCCATGGTAGCATGAAACCTTAGTGTTCCTCTGTGCTGCTTTGGCATCGAGAGCGTCCCTGTATGCTTTTTATGATTCCAAAAAAAATGACAAGAATTATTTCAATGAGTGAGTATCAGAAATAATTAGGGAGCATGGTTTTAAGATATATGCAATGTAGATTGTAGAATTGCTTTATTTAATCTCTCTTTCCATTATGTTCATTTTGAAGTTGAAATTTAGGGACCCCCTATCCTTATCTTTAATATGAATATAGATTTTTGTTGTTAATTGTGGTCTCATGTCCTTGATGTGTTCCATGATGCATGTGTTATTTTTGAAATCATAAGTTTAGAGCATGTGAAACGCTTATACCTATAGAATTTGGAGCTTGTCTTGAGTATTTTGTGTCAAGCATGATTTTAGTGAAAATAAGCATGAATATGATGTGTATAAATTTTCTACTATAAATAAATGTAATGTTAAGTGTGAAATATGTCTTCTTATGTGTTTTCATAACATAGGATAATGATAGGATTGGAAGACCATATGAATTTAGGTAAGTGTGAAAATGTAGGTATGGGTGTTATTTCACTCAGATCGGTTGATTGACTGGCTAAACCCATTGATTGTTTCTTATGAACAGTTGATTAGTGTGTTAGACATATCAAATGGTTATTTTATATCTAATTTATTTTGGTCTTAGCCTAAACACATCAAATGGTTCTTAGGAGTAGTCGATATATTGGACCAACCGATTGAATGATTTCATTGTGTTATTTATTTCCCCTTTGGTCTATTATGCCTAGATTAGTTAACTAGTCCCAAGGATCAATTGACTCATTCCGCCTATTTTTTCTATGCTTGTTTATTATTTGTCAGTCCTTCTTTATGGATTATATTCTAACTCTTTCATTAGTTTGTGGCATTAAATCATGATCTTGGCTATGCATAATTATAACTAAGGGAAGATTAAAGTGATGAATATTGTGGTGTAGCTTGAAAGCATATTTTAATTAGTTTGATTTTACCTCTTAAACACCTAATTTGGTGGCTTGGATGCCTTGATTTTTATTTGGTTTTATTATTTAGAAACACCAAATTGGTTAATGATGGGATTGAATTATAATAATTGGTATCACCTAATAATTATTAATAATGGGTATTAATATTTTGTTTGAGCATTTTTCTCCAACACTTGGGGTAGCTAATCGGAAGTTATTGGAAAATGACTCTTTATATTGTTATTCATTTCACTCAGTACCTATTTTACTTCTATACTAGGTTACAGTCTATAAGGGTATGTGAACATTTATAAGATATAAGATTAATATTGTGGCAGGTCTTTATGACATCGGTGTCTAGCATAAGTGGGTGTGGTATTCTGTATAAGCCTGATGACACTTTGTATATCCATAGCTTATGTAGGTAGTATCCCATTTTGTGTTAGCCCTCATGATAGATACATTCAATGTGTGATGGGTGTGGTATCCCCTAGAAAATCTCCCTCTATGTATTTTGACCACGTATGGTATCCCATTTGTGTGTGGATTATACTACCATGACTTTTATTCATGGTGGAAAACTAGGTGTGGTCGATCAAACATTTTTATAATTACAAAATACGTAGTGACTAAATGGTTAATTAATAGTATGGTTTATTTTATATGAGTTAATGAACTATCTATATTGAAATCTCTTCCATGGTTCATATGCAAGCGTGCTTTATAATATGATAATCATGATCTTAAAAGTTATGTTCCCAAGTATATATTATACCATGTTATTATGTGACATCAATGTGCAACATGAGCCTTAATATGTTTTAGGTAGTTTATTTTACAAGTGCTTCATCATATTGATATTATATTTGTATGGTCAATATAATGATCTGGATTTTTTTTTCCTGTGAGTAGAGGAAGATTTTTAAAGCTATGATTCTTAGGTAGAGTTTGTTGAGGATGATGATATGAGCTAGTAGTTGGCTATTTCTCAAGAATTAAGATTTATTTTGTGATACCCCATCCCAAAATCCTTAAAAATGTGTTTAAAATTAAGTTGATATAAAATAAATTAGTTTTGGTTTTGGAATGGGCTTGAAATCCTAACAAAAATGTGAATTTTAGATGTATCTATTAACTAATTACATAACCGATCGACCGGTGCGCTGAGTAATTGACATTTCTATTCTCGACAAACCTATCGACTAGTTTGCCTAAACCCATTGACCAGTTATCCTGCGATTTCATATTCATTTCTGATTTTTATTTGAATTTCTCTCTAAAGTTTATAAAAACTTTTGATTAGAGTCCAACTATGCTAATAAGCATGTTTTAGAGATCTAGGATTATTTTCACATTATTTAGATCATTATATAACTTTAATTAGCCAAATTTTTTTCCAAAAGGTAATTTTGAGGCAAGCCTCACCTTCTCTCTTCTCCCTCACCTATCTCTCTCTCTTCTGACAGCTAGGGTGTGAGATTGACTTTGTTCACCATCTCATGACTTACCAGCCCACTTCCATTTTCATTCCTGAATACACTCAACCCCACATCACCCATAAAGTTAGCCCTTACTTCTTGGTTCCCCACACTCAACCTTACCAGTCTCGTCTCCCTCTCTCTTGTGAATGTCGACCTAGCCTTGCCTCTATACCTTTCATTTATGATCCATTTTCATTTCTCACTTTTTGTTCTTGCTCTATTCTCACCT
The DNA here is from genome assembly GCA_039764185.1 of Tamarix austromongolica. Taxonomy (NCBI): domain Eukaryota; kingdom Viridiplantae; phylum Streptophyta; class Magnoliopsida; order Caryophyllales; family Tamaricaceae; genus Tamarix; species Tamarix austromongolica. The sequence continues at coordinate 104,687,742 of CM077809.1, read as the reverse complement.
TTCTTGGTAAAAAATTTCTCAAGTGTTGAGTGTCCCTTCATTCTTCCCTCTTCTCCTCTCTACTAAGAAAAATAAAGACTTGCTCTGGTTTTCTTTCTTCTTCATTCAACCATTGTATTCCTTTTTCTTCTTCTATTCTTGGTTTTAGTTCTTTATTTTTTTCCTTAAGTAAGGAAGAAAGAATTAAGGTTGAGAAAGGTTGAAGGTTTCAGCCCTTTCCTTGACACCCTGCTTTTGAGAAAAAAAGGTGGTGTTTTGTGATCTTCTTATCATTCTGATTTTTCCTTGATTTTTAAAGAGGTTTTGAAAGATTACTTTTAATGGTTTTAACTTTGATTCTCTTAAGAATCGAGGTTATACTAGATAGCCATCAAGTAGGAGTTTTGTACTAAAAAAAGTGTTTCAAGGTAAGACATTCTTATCTTTAACATAAATGGGGTTCTTTGGTGTATTGGGGTTTCATGTGTTTGGTGTGTGTGTGAGCATGATCTAATTTTATTCTATAATCTAAGCATGTGGTATAATTCTTCTCAAGTTAGCATTGCTAGATTTCCCTGATTCTATCCACAAGTTGGCCATTGAGTATGATTCATTTGAGTATGTACATTACTATGCATCCATGTGATTTTATGTGTGCATCATGTATTTTTATGTGTGTTATGACATAGAAGCATGCTAGGATTAATATGGTAAAGTGTGGTAAATTTTGGTCTGTATCACAAGTCTGAGTAATGTTTTACTGAGACCGATTGATCAGTTCCTCGAACCTATCAACTGGTTGTGCGAGTAGTCAAATGGTTTGGAGTTTTAGATAGTTGGTCGTGCGATCAATTGATTGGTTTGATAAATGAGTCAGCTAGTTTTAATGAACAATTGATTAGTTGGTCAAACCCATCGACTGATTCCCCTACATACCAAAATGGGTTGGTTTCTACTTAGACCCATCCACCGGTTAGACGAAACCAGTCGATTGGTTTCTATGACTAGTTAATCAGTCAGTCAAACCCCTCAACTGGTTTCTCTATAAGCCAAAATAGGATGGTCTTTACTTAGACTAGACCTGGCAAAGTTGACCCAACCCGACCGACCCAACCCGAATAACCCGACTTGAAACCCGATAGTAACCCGAAAAATAAAACCCGTTCATAACCCGAAAGCCTGAAACAACCTGATTCAATTTGGACCCGACCCGAATTTAGCTAACCTGATTATGACCTGAACCTATATTGACCCGAACCGAAGTGACCAAAATCAATAATAACCCGAACCGAGCACACCTCAAACCCAACCCGACCTGACCCGAACCCAAACCGACCCAAACTCTAACTCGAACCCGAACCGACCCGAACTTTAACTTTAACCTGAACTAACCCGAACTCTAACCCGAACCCGAACCAACCCGAACCAGACTTGAACCGATAATTGATTATTCTTATTCATATATGATATTTTTAACTCCATATTCTTATTAATTTTTGAAACCATGTAAATAAATGCAAACATTTATAAGCATAAATTTATATTTTTGCTTGACTTTGTTTGATAACTTCCTACAACTTAAACTCTACACTTTGGACCATAATAATAATACACTCATTGTATTAATGATTCATGAGGACCTGACAATCAAATTCAGCATTTCATCATACACATTGTATGATACACAATACACAATAATATCAAATATACTGATAATTACTAACAAATAAATACAATAAAAGTCCAAACAAGTGTAAATAAGAAAACTAGAGCATTGATAACATACCTATAATGAATACTTGATCTTCTCTTTAATGGATGAAGGTGAATACCTCTATTTGATTGAAGCCCTGACCTTGAGGTAAGTAACCAAAAAATACTAACTAGAAAGGAAGAAATTTACAATCCAAAAGGCAAAAGATGTTCTATAGGATAGTTATAAACTTATAATGCTAAGAGAAAGACATCATCTAACCATCACCATATGTTGTTACAAAAACATCACACCAACAAGTCACACACCTTAATCTGAGGCTTATATAACAATGAAAAAAAATCACCCCTTTTGGAGTTTATTTTCTCATAGTATTTAAATGTAATAATAAGATATATAATGTTATTATTAATTATAATTATCATTTAATTTAAAGATAAAAGTTATTTGTATTTCTAACCCTAATTAAAGTTTGAGACTAAATTATATATGTAATTTATTCACAGCATGTTTAACATTTACATCTTTATACTTTATAATAATAATTCCCTTTTATAATATTTTTTAGTTGGTATGTAAGTAAATCTATAAAGATTTGACCCAATACTACCTGAAAATTAAGATGGACATCTTTATTTTGTGAATTTACGGATGTACAAAGATGGAAAATTTTATTTGTACGTGTACTTGAATGTAGGAAAATACGTGTGAGATGGACATCTTCATTTTGTGAATTTACGGATGTAAGTGATTTGTAATTTTGTATGGCCATGTATTGTATTTTTTTTAAGTAGAGAATTTATTAATAATCAAATGTTTTGCCTGACAAACATTATTACGGGCCGTTTTACTTATCTTTTTTTTTTAAATTATTTGGAAGAATCGTTAATCAGTTGTTCCGACGAAATCAAGGTACATCGTACGATTGTGTATCATTTCATTTGAATACAACTTTCAAATCTTTGAGTGAAGCACATAATATACAGTCCTAATTTTCACTAAAACACCGAAACAGGCGGGTCACATTGGACATATATTATATATATATATGGTAAACATGGAAATCTAACTAGTTAATTTTAATCCCAGGATAGATTTTAGGTCTCTAACAACTCCACTAAGCTGCACAGTAATTTCACATGCAGTTTCAGGAGGAAGAAAAAAAAGGCACAATTTTTGTATTCCACATTCATATGTAAGTTTAATCAATAAAACGTAGAAACTGATCGAAATGAAATACTGGAAATTCGAGAACTTTGGCAATTTGTTCGACAAGAGCCTCAGAGACGCCAAAAATATCTTTGCCAGGATCCTTCTGAACTTCAACCCCAAGCTTCGACAGCCTCCAAATCCCTTCGAACTTGTTTTCGATGTTAACTTTTTGCTTCTCCATTTCCTTCAATTTCTTCTTCTCTGACGGATATCGGAGCTTCACGGTTCTTTGTGACCTTTTAGCGCATTGAATTACAAGGAATTTTGTTGGAGGGAGTGAGGGAGTCGTACTTTCTAAAATTGGTACTGGCAACAAGTTACTCACAGTCTCACAGAATGGAAGCACTGGAGCAGAGCCGCAGAGGTGTGTAATGGGCGTTTCACGTTTGCCTGTTTCACTGTTTGGCTCGAGGATGAGTCTCGGTCCTCTCGGAGACTGAGTTTGTTGAGACATGACATGAGATGAGAGGGTGAGGTGAGGGAGCGTGCGTCGGTGTCGTGCAGGCGTAGGCGGAGTAGCTGAAGCTGAGGCATGCGTGTGGCGTCATGACTCATGGCGTGTATAAGAAAAAAAATTCAGAGGTAGAGGCGTAGAGCAGCATGTTACTGACTTATACTTATTGCCTTATTGCTTAAAAAAATATCTAAGATTAAAATTAATAGTCTAATTCTATCAAGTTTTAACCTAATTAAATTTATATCTAAACCATCGTAATAATAAACCTTCTAAAATAATTATTACTACTATTATTAATTAAAAAATAAATAAATAATGTCAATTAATTTTAAGATATTATTAATTACTAAACATCCTATCCAAACTCACTATATTATTATTATTATTGGCATTATTATAATCATTATTATTATCGTTGTTGTTATTATTATTATTATCATAAGATGATGATGATGACGACGATGATTATTATTATTATTATTATTATTATTATTATTATTATCATAAGATGATGATGACGACAACGACGATGATGATGATGATGATGATTATTATTATTATTATTATTATTATTATTATTATTTTCATTATTTATTATTATTATTATTTTGATTATTGTTATTATTATTGTTGCTGTTATCCAACCCTAGTTTAACTTACACTTAATTATACATGTGCATATTGATTTAATACCAAACTAAAAATTAATTTATTGAAAAAGTATATAGCTATTTTGATGCTTAACTAAGAAAGTAAACTAAATTTTACTTACACACACACACACACACACACACAATTATTCTATTTTTAATTAATCTAAGTATTAAGATACAACAATAACATAAAAAATATATGAAACAACTTTAGGTTTCTAATTAAACTATTAATTTTAGTTTATAATGAAACTACTCATTTTGATCTATAAGACTACTATAAGGTTCTAATGAAACTACTAACTTTAACTTATGAAACTAGGTTAAGATTATAATAAAACTACATGCTTTAGCTTATGAAACTATCAGTTCGACTAATGAAATAACTCGTTTCAGCTTATAAAAGTATTCTATGTTTCTAATGGAACTATTATAAGTTTCTAATGACATTGCTCAACTAATATTATGAAACTAGTCATCATAGCATATTCATAATACTCTAAATTTCTAATGAAACTACTTGTCTTGGCTTATTAAACTACTTAAAGTTATTAAGGAAAATACTCATTTTAGTTGATGAACCTAGTGTAATAGTTTTATGAAGCTACCATATTTGTTCTATGAAACTATTAGTTCTAAATTCTCATTAGAAGTACTAGTTTTTACTAGATACGCCCTCAATATATATTCTTATCAAACATGGATGAAACTGCTCAAGTTTACCAACTTAAATGATATATTCTTATCATTTATTCAACTTAGGAATGTCAAGGGATTATGATTTATGAATACTTGAAAAGCCAACATCATAATTTGATTTATCAAATATTATAACATACTTGTAATAATATATATGTGATATAACTATTGTTAATATGCTTGTACTGATGAACATCTCTAAAGGAAAAACCACAAATATAACTATTGTTAAAAGTAGTATTATTTCGCTTACGAAACATTGTTGAAAAAGAGATGAAGAGAATAGAGAAGAAAAATCAATGGTATGTAACCTTCATTAACTAAATTGAGATTTGAGTGTATAACTCTGCCAAATCTAAATGGCATAAGAAGAACAAAACTTTAATATAGAGCTTCAATATATAGTTTGGGTTGAACCAAATACATATTATTTCTTTCAACCCTAGGTTAACCAAATACAAAATATATAACTTTAATCCTATGCAACATAAATTGGTAAGGAGCATTTTAGCTTATAGAAGAACAATATAATGCATAGTCCAACTAAATAGTTGAGACCAACTGAATACATTAACCTAAAAAAATAAGCTTGAATTATCAATTACCCTAACTAATTAATAATACAATATGATGTTTGAGTTAGAAACTAATCATTACAATATTAAGCCTAGTGAATATAAAATATGCCCCATGGGCCACAAGTGATATGATATCGAATACATTTCGATTGATCAAGTCTACCAAAAGTTCTAACAAAGTCTTCAATTCCACAATCTAGTGACCAAAACCCAAACAACAACTATGACATGAACCAATTGCCATTGTAGTTTAAAACGAATATTACATAATCATAATCTATTCAGTTATTCAAAATATAGTTATCAATAATACTAATTCTAATATTTGAAATATTTAGGAACAATTGTGTAAAGGTATATATATAAAGAAAGATCGTATCATAAGTAAAATCCAATCAAACAAAGGAAAAGTTTTATCAATTCTATTATAAGTATACATAAATAACAATTTTTAGCCTTAAACACTATATGTTAGTATATATACCTTACAATATAATACCTATAAGGCTATAACATCATAAATAACAATTTATTATGACCTATTTTACAACCTATAATGTTATTGGATATTTTAAAGCTTTATTAACTTTACAACCAACTAGGGATAATATTAGCTAGGCATGATATTGAGATAAAAGATCTAAAGGGAGTCAAGGATGAGTAGTCATCATCAAGTTTGCAATGACAAAAAATATAGCACCTGGCAATCCTCACTGAGAATATCATATTAAGATTAATACTTCAAATAATTTAAGGCTTGTAAGGAGTAGCTATTAACTAAAAATAGGTTGGTTAAGAAAGGTACGAATGGACCAACGTGTGAGATATGTGAACAAGTAACTTAGAATTTAGTGCATGAGATTAATGATTACCCAATTACCCAAGTGTTTTATTTGGATGATGATAATCCATAGTGAAGTTGTATACTATAAAAAATTAAAAAGACACTGAATTTGATTGAGTCTATTTCATAATCTAACACTTAGATGACGAGACGTTAGAAATGACGTGTACACTAATATAGGTTATTTGAAGGAATTGAAATAGGAGGAGATCAAATGACTCTGCACCGATTCAATGACCAAAGAATATTATTGAGGATGCCATGCACTTGCTTCTAGAATATTATGCCATAATATTAAGAAATGAAATAATTAACAAAGGAAGTGCATGGTCCACCATGTTAGCAATTATAAGAACGAAGGAGATGGATGATATGCATGTTGATGCAAATTAAACATGAACAATGCAGGAAAAGTAATATAGGAAATCATGAAAATTATAATTGTAATTTAAGGTGTAAAAGGCGATATATTGTCACTTATTAGCTATGTTGTGACCATTATAAATATCTATAGACATATTTATAATATAGATAATTGTCTTAAGACATCAGACATACAATATAGAGTTTAGTGTGCTATGACGGAGTATTGCTTTACTAAGTTAGGCATTGAGACAAATTCATTGGAAGTGGGGTAGGGTTTATAATCATAAGACAACTTTGATATTTCATTTTTCACAAAGTTATTGATGATTGTGATTTTCATTTATCACATATTTATTTATTGTATATTAAAAATTATTATTGAAAATGAAAAATAGTGACAATGTCACACTGAGAAATTAAAAAACCACAGCAAAAGAAGCTAAAACCAAACTAATAGTAATAGGATAATGTCGTACTATTATGGTTACAAAAAAAACTCTCTTATTTTAAATTGTGATGGTGGTATGTTCAAATATTTTATTAGTATTCTAAAAATACTTAAAGTTAATTTTGTAAAAATTAAAAAATAATTTTATTTTATTTCATACAAGTTCTAATTTTTATGTTCAAACTCATTCTCGATCATGATTCATACTGTTATAAATAATACCTAATTTGACCTAAAATCTATAGACCCGAAATAGACCCGAATTCGAAAAACTCGATAGATCTGATACTTAGTTGATCTAATTCACATCCGACCCATATAGTGACCCGAACCCGAACCCGAACCCAAACCTAACCCGAATTCTATAGACCCGAGTCAAACCCAAAATAGACCCGAACCCGAGAAATCCGAAGAACCTAGCATCGACCCGACCCGTCAATTAACCCGAATCGAACCCAAACCCGACCCAAAGCAACATAACCTAAAACACACCCGAATCGAATTACACCTGACCCGAACCCAGACCCGACTCGATTATATAGTAAATAAAAGTTGACCCGACCCATATCAACTCGACCCTAACCCGACCCAAATGACCCATTTTCCACCTCTAACTTAGACCCATTAACCAATTGGACCAAACCAATTGACTGGCTTCTATGACCAGTCGATCGGTTGGTCAAACCCATCAACTGGTTTCTCTGCAGGCCAAAATGGGTTGGTCTTTACTTATACCCATTGACCAGTTGGACCAAACTAATCGATTGGTTCTCTAGTGTGGTTTTGGTTCTGCGGGACCAATCAACTGGTCTGGCCGAATGCTGCCTAGTTTGTTTATAAATTGTTGTCATTATCTTGGGCCTTTTGTGATGATACTTACATGTATTTACAACATTTAAATTATGATTTCAACTATGATTGCCCAGATTTAATAAGAATCATCATGATGGTATTTGGGGACTTAAATTTAGTTAAGCTTGGTGTCATCTCTAAGTATCCAATTGGTGGCTTTTATGCCTTGTGATGTGTTTGGTGTTATTGCTTAGAAACACCTAATTTGGTTAAATAAAGGAATTCAATTTTATTTGGTGTTATCACTTGGAAACACCTAATTTGGTTAATAATGAAATTTAATTGTGTTTGATGTTATCACTTGGAAACACTCATTTGCTTATGTGTGGATTTTATTGTGATTTGTTATATCACTTGAAAATACATAATAATGGTATAAGATTTCGTTTGAGCCTTTTCCTCCAGCTCTCAGGGTAGATGCTAGAAGTTAGTGGGCGAGTCCCCCTATTTTTTACTTAGTAACTATTTCTTTATCTAACGGGTTACTGTCATTAGGTGGTATACACATATCTTTGAGGTATAGGATTATATTGTAGCAGATCGATATGGCATCAATGTACAATACAAGTGGGTGAGTTATCCCATTACAAGCCCCCTAGTACTTCGTATTGTCTATTGCTTAGGCAGGTATGGTATCCCAACTTTTTAACCCTCGCAACGGAGACATTCAAGGTGTGGTGGGTGAGATATCCTAGTACAAGCCCCCTTTTTGTACTTTGACCATGTGTGGTGGGTTTAATATCTCGGTTTGTGGTAGGTGCACTAGATGTGTGGTAGGTATGGTATTCCCGAAGAAAATCCCCTTCGATATATCTTGACCTTTTGTGGTGGGTGTGGTATCCCATTGTGATCATCTTATGCTGCCATGACTTTTATTCATGGTGGAGAACTAAGTGCATCTTAACAAACTATCTTATTAATCAAAATTTGTGTGGCTACTAAAGAAAGAATTCTAGTATGGTTTATAGTGTATGGATTGTAATGTATTTACTGTATTTCTTATACTTCCATGATTTTCATGCAAGCATGTCTTGTTGTACTACTATGTGAGATTAAGTGTTGAAATTGTATGGGTATGATATCAGCATGTTATTATGATACTTTAATGTGCTGCATGATCCTGACCATATTTTCAGTAGTATGTTTTACCAGTACTTTACTGTACTGATACTGCACTTGTGTGATCACTGTGATGATCTGGCTTCTAGTCCAAGGAGTAAAGGATGATTTGCAGGGTTACGACTCTTAATTAGCATATGCTGAGGGTGATGACGTGGGCCATTAGCAGGCCATTGGAAGTTATGTCTATGCCTAAGAGTTAGGCTAACCTATTAGAATTTTTTCCCACTGCGTTGGGAAGTTTTTGTATTTTTGGTTATTTAAACTCTTTACTCGATTTCCTGTATTTGGTTTTGTAAACCATCATACGCATTTTATCTATAATAATTTTCTCACCCTTATTATCTTGTATTGTCACCTTAATGTTATGAGCATGCATCTTTCTGTTCATTGTTCCTTTTTATATTGTATCAGGCATGGGTTAGGTGATGATCATACCTCTCTCATGGATGATGTCGCAGTAACATTCCCCGATTTTGTTTTTCAAATGCTTCTACATTGTCTTAAAAATAAAATTTGCTAGTTTAAAAATTAGGGGTGTTATATATTTATTCTACTTTAGTTAAGAGTTAGGCTAACCAACTTAGAATATTTTTTCCACTGTGATGGGATGTTTTTATTTCTTTCAAGTTATTTTAAATTTTGGATTTGGTTCTTGTATTTGAATTTTATATGTCTCTCATTTCTGTAATATTCTCATCTTCATTATCATTGTTATCTTGTTACTGCATGCTTCATCTTTTTTATTTGTTTTTTTTATTATCTTGTATCAAATATGTGTTAGGTGATGATCACACATCTTCCATCTTTGGTGTGGTGGTAAAATCACTTGATTTTATTTTGTTACGCTTCTATGTTATCTTCAAAACAAAAATTTCTAGTCCTAAAATTTGGGGGGGAGGGTGTTACATCAATAACAGTACAAGTTTAACAACTGATCTTTTAAAGCCAAGTTCAAGTTCCATACACTTTTTATATCCATTTTAAATGCAACTCAATTCAGCCTATTAATATTATCAACCCTAATTGTGAATTTTATCATAAACCAATGCATGATTATTACTCAATGAGTTAATTTCAAATTGTCAAATTTTAATTAAAAATCTTAAATGATATATATATATATATATATATGAAATTAAAATGATCAATCATGAAGTTTTATTATTGAAAATAATTACTTGAAAAATAAAGGTTTGAAAGTACCGAATACTACTTCGCCAACTAGAGGCTATTAGCTAGTTATGAGCATGCCTTGTAAGTCTCTTTTAGCTATAAGAGAATTTTGGTAGTTGTACTAGACAATCCATTAGTAGTCAAACCATTAAGCTAAATGAAACCAAATACTAATTTTGTTATGCTTGGTAGCTCAAATGTTCTAGTATTATTACTTCATTTGAGCTTATATGAATCATTATTTGTTGAAAACTTTATAAATATACCTAAAGTGTGTTTGGATGGAGGTAAGACTTTAAGTTAACCTCATTTGGTAACTTTTTTTGGGCTGAACTTAGGTTGAGTTAGGTTAAAAATTAATCTCATTTAACCTCAATTCACTTCCAAAATATTAACTTTCAAAGTGGTTGCTAGAGGAGTTTAAGAAAAATTTGTTAATAAAACTTGACTATTCACCTTCATTTACTTCAAAATAGACAAGATTATGACTTAGTCAACTAGGTTAGCCTAATATATATCTAAATGATATTTTAAAACATTCACTTCCATTCACCTAACCTAGGTTTACCTACCTCATTTACTCTAATGTAGGTTCACCTTAATCCAAAATAAATCTCGTTTGCAATTATATAAGTATGTTTAAGAAGTCTTGCTTTCTACATAGTGATATTTTTTATTCTCAAAGGCAATATGCTTGCCTTATGTGTCATGACAAACTCTACCCTAGGCCAACATGAAGGTGGTAAACTACACCATGTGCTTCAGGAGTGTAGGGAACATGTGTTTATAACTACAAGTGTCCACAATGAGCTGCCCTAACCAGTTATTTTAGCCACTAGCATGAATTGAACTTCCACATTGTGGGTACCTGGATTACTACAACCATTTTATCTCAAAAGGACCTCTTGTCATTTTCACATTTTTTATTCTATTTGGTGAATACTTGGTTTTTCTTTAGTTCATGTAAAGCTAATGCTGATTGATTCCCCTTCATTGATTATACTTTTTTAATTTTCTCTTTCAATCACAAATAAATAAATAGCATGTTTGTATTTAAAAAAAAGTTATTCTAACACTAAATTTTTGTATAAAAAAGAAAATATTATTTTAGAAAATTCAAAACCTATTTTCTACAGGGGCATTGTGACATAGCATCTATGTGAAGAACTTGTGTTTTTGAGGTCCACAGTGGTTCCATACAAGAGCCTTCCATTCAACCTTTGGCATAGAGTTTCTAATTTGCTGACATACCAGCTTGGTGCTGTAATTTCTAGAAGGACAACATCTTTATTATTTTTCTTTCATTATCTATGCATTAAATGTTTTACTATTTTTTCATTATGAGTTTACATAAAATTTTAAATTTGTTTTTATTAGTTGGAATATTTTTTTATACAAATCATTAAAATAACTTTTTTTTATATATGGAGTAACTAAATAAATAATGTATAGACGTAATTACCTCCCATTATAACTCACAATTTTTATAAGTCATTTATTTTATACCACAATTAAACCAAATAAAACTATTAAAATATATTTAAAAATATTAATATCCATAATTTCATTATATTTATATTATGGAATGTCTTCCTAGGAGCAAAAAATCCCACATTACACTTACCAACTAGTTTATTACCTCATGCAATAAACTGGTACTTAAAAAAATGCATATATAAAACTAAACTACAGGAATATGATATATATAATTTTTCTTTATTGTAAATGAACAATTGGGTTTCAATAGCAACTTTAATTAGAAAATATAAATCTAACTTATTTACTTGTTATGTTGTCATATAAAGAAAATATGGGAACATGAGTCTAGAATATAGTATTAGGTAACCAACTTTAAAGTTGATTACATCATTAAAAACTATAAAAACTATGTAGTTGTGGATCAAGGCTACTTTGAAAAAATTGTGAGTGAATAAAAGATTAGAAGAAGGGTAAATAGTATAAAGAAAAGGTGAATTTCAAGAAAAAATAGCCATAGTGTGTGTGTGTGTGTGTGTGTGTTAAATTAGCAAACATTGAATAGGTTTATTTAAAGATATTACATTATCAAAATGATAGACACATATCACGAGATAGTCACTTTAATTATTTTTTTCATATTAATGTTTTAATATTCTATTGTAAGTGTAACACCCTAAGTCGATACGACCACTCGGGAGCTACCTTGGAGTGCTTTCAAATTGATCGGCTGACCCCACAAATCAACACTGTGGATTTTTTTAAGATGGAATCACCAAAATGATGGTATAACATGTTGATATAAGTAGCTAGATCAATTCTTATAGTATTCCGCTTAAATTAGGGTATTATAGTAAGGCTTATAAAACATATACAATATTCTCAAAATAAGATTTCTCACAAAGGGGAAAAAAGAGATAAATGGTTCAAAGAAAAGATGAATTATAAGAAAATTTCTTTCTGTTCCTAAATGTTAGTATACATAGATAGATGATATCATATTTAGTTTGTTCATGTTATTTTCTCACATCATGTATTGAAAATTAATAGGAATGAAGCTAACTAGTAAGATTAACTAGTTTTATAATTTTTTGAATGGTCATGTTAATTTCCTCATTATAGAGATCTTTATTCGATGTAAGAAATTTTCTCAGATGAAGAAAAATAAGAACTGTAGTATCTAACCACTCTCTCAATCGCTGGAATTTGGTCGTGTCATGCGAAGTTTTATTGATTTGCAGTGTCAGTTTTGATAGTTAGTATGGGGGATAATTGTAGGAATTATTGAGATCAATATATTTCCTCATTTTGGTAATGAAAATTTAAATAATTACCCAAAAAATGTTAATTTTTGATCATTTAACATCATTTTTTGAAATAATTTATATAATTTTGAAGAGTATTAAATTGATAAGATATACATCCCATCACTTTTACACTCTATATAAAATGTAAATTTAAAAAATGAAATACAAATCCTTACGATTCATAAAAACAAAAAATAAAAAATGGTAGACCATAGTATTGTATGAATACATTGGCAAAGGCAGAGGAAAAATATTATAGGCGAGTGACTCCAAAATGAGCACCATATTCGAAAATGAATATAAAATGCCCGCTAGTGCTCCCGTATATTGTTTACGATATGGAACATTATCATAAACCTTCTTCTCGGTCACGTAAATGGAAACGATAATGCAAGATGCCACGTAGAATCTCCATACTCACGCCGGTGGAATTTCTTGCTCACAAGTTACATTTGCCAAGGACGAAGCTACTCAGGCTGTGCGACACATCTCCGAATCATGGTAGGCTCACAGCGTCGAATGCCGCTCCCCCCCCCCCCCACACACAAGCCCTCATAACCAATTATGGGCGGATGCGCGCGGATCCCATTTTTTCTGTGTTTCTTTTGACCATCAACACCGAAATCTGGCACATTCCATGTCAGTTTACGATTCGATCTGTGCATTCATTAATCGTCTATATATTGATCTTCGTTAAAAAAGGGAAAAAAAAGGAAGCCATTATTTTCGGAAACTAAAAGTCGAGTAAATTCAACTTTTAACTAATGGTGTATATATATTAGGCTAGCTAGCTACTGGATAAGGATTGATCTATCGATAAATATTCAGTTTCTAATATATGTTGTAAGTTTGAACCTTTTCCCCTATCTTTCGGTGCGTATTATCACCATATATGAATAAAAAAAGGGGTAAAAATAAATAAATAAATTAGGTTAGCCCGCTAGCTTGACCCCGAACTGGTACCTCCACTTGCTAGCAAGGCAGTCTAGTACTAGTGGGCACCAAGCGACTACAATCTTGCAATCCAAACTTAACAAACTTGGCGGTTACACGCATTTCCCTAATACCCCCACCGTTGTTATGGCTGCAGCCGCGACCTCCGGGCTTCAAAAAATGGCGGTTGCTTCCGTCCTCCTTACCCTCCTTCTCGCGAGTACTGTAGAAGCCCAAGACGACGATTGCGCACGAGCATCCGCCGATGGCTGCTACAGCAAAGAAAGCTCCAAAAAATTAAAAATAATAGCAATATTCGCCATCTTGATCGCCAGCTTCGTAGGCATATGCCTGCCGCTGCTCTCTCGCTCAATTCCTGCGCTTCAGCCGGAACGAAACCTCTTCGCCCTAGTCAAAGCGCTAGCATCCGGCGTTATTTTATCCACCGGGTTCATGCACGTCTTGCCGGATTCTTGGGACAGTCTTACGTCGGGATGCTTGCCGGAAAAACCGTGGAGAGTGTACCCGATGACTACGTTTGTGACTATGCTTACGTCTGTTCTGACTATGGCGATGGATACGATTGCTACTGCTTATTTTAAGAAGAAAGGCGGCCCTGCGCTCGTGCTCTCGGATTGTGCTGCGCATAGTCATGGTTCAGCCCCCGCGGATGTTGGCCAGATGGTGGAGAAGAAGGTAGATGGGTTCGATGAGAAGACCCAGTTATTCAGGAACCGGATCATCGCTCAGGTATGTAGTTATGCATATCAGTCAGTTGCCATATATTACTCGTTAAACACTAATTGTATCGATAATTGCACACTATATATATTGCTTAACAAGTTTAAAAACAGGATGTGGATATATAACATTAGTAACGTACGTGATTCAATTCATTATATTAGCTTAGGTTAGCGACTGAATGTTTGTTGTTTGAGATCTCCAATTGATTATTCATTCTTTTTCTTCTATATATGTTTGAATCATATATATAATAATAACATTTTTTTTGATATGTAAATAAGATTATATAAAAAATGGTGTTGCTAAAAATATCATTAGGAACCTATACCTTCACCTCAATCACTTGCCAAACAACATCCTTGCGGTACCAAACACAATACCAAATATGCTACAATAAAACAACTACTAATAACTTCAGGACACTATGTCGTTCCTATTCAATAAAAGCAAACACTATCACATCTATATAGGGTAATCTTTTTCTACCCTTTCAAGCTCTGCAAACCTTTTGTTCCTATCCAATGGCTATACTTATTTTTATGGGTTCTTTAAAGACAAAAGGAAGTATTAAAGATTACTAAATAACACGTGTGCACACAGGTATTGGAGATGGGCATTGTGGTGCATTCGGTAGTGATAGGGTTGTCGATGGGAGTTTCAAACAACCCATGTACAATTAGGCCACTTGTAGCTGCTATGTGTTTTCATCAACTCTTTGAAGGAATGGGTCTTGGTGGTTGTATTATGCAGGTAATTCATAATCAAGATCAATAATATGGTTTATATATCTTGCTAATTTCATTCTATTAATTACTTTCTTTTATATATTCATTAAATATATAGACAAACATCACCTAGTTTCAATATATGCATATACATGTACATGAAAGGGGATTCATTGATCTAATTAATTAAATATTTATATATATAATCCGGCCATGGGCAGGCAGAATACGCGCTTAAGATGAAGGCAACCATGACATTCTTCTTTGCAACAACAACTCCGTTTGGAATAGCAATTGGGATGGGGTTAGAGAATGTCTATGATGAGAGCAGTCCGACTGCTTTGATTGTGGTAGGAGTACTCAATGCTATCTCAGCTGGTCTATTGATCTACATGGCTTTAGTTGAACTCTTGGCAACTGATTTCATGGGGCCTAAATTACAAGCAAGTATCAAGCTTCAGTTGGCTGCTTATAGCGCTGCATTGCTTGGTATGGGTGGCATGTCTCTCATGGCAAAATGGGCCTAACCTAACTACTCTGTAGTTCAGTTTGGTCTATATAATTATTTATCTAAATTCAATGTCAGACAAATTATGCCCTTTATGACAAGATTTAGAATTAGCTTTGCTTTCTTGTGTTTCGACCATCGGGTTCTATACAGATAGAACATTATTATTGTATTTATTCGTGCCATGAATCAAATACTTTGATCCATTCTACTATTTATGGCTGGTCCAACCGAAAATTGAATTAATGACAGAGGTATTATTTTGACTATTTTGTTTCCTCTGATGATTTTCGAATCCACATGTACAAAGCACAATTAGTGTGGACGGAGCAAGTAATCGTTATTGTGGTTACCTGCGATACTAATTTGATACTTGCATGTATTAGAATTTGCCGTTTCGTTTCATTACAGTTCAGATACATAGCATAAGGTATTGTTTGATATTTGCAATTAGCATGATAAGGAACAAAGATGGCAGGAAGATCCCAATTAAGCATATGAGAACCTGACTTCTTCCCCCAGGCTGAATATTATTCAACTCCATATTGTATATTATTCAAGTCACACTTACTGCATGTATCCTGCAAACAAAAACAAAAAAAATAGATTCACATAATCAATATTTGGCTGATATAATATACTAAAAATTACTGAAAATAGCTAGCTAGGTGGACCAAAATAGTCAATACATAATAATTATTTTGGTCCACATATATATATAAACCATTGCACTAGCTAAAGTAGCAATTCTTTTTTTTTTTAATCAAAAAGTTTTAGGATACTAGAATTTTCGTTTTACAAAATATAAGTTGTTATTCTTTAAAAAAAAATTGCTACACTTTTTTTTTTGGTGAAAGAAAAGATTTGCAACTTCCTGATATGCTTATATGTATAAAACATGTGAAGATGGATACAATTAATATTAAACATATTTGATAGGATATTTTATGCTCCAACAATCGGGGTTTTTTTTATCATAATTTTGTAGTAAAATAAATGACAACGATTAACGACTATTATCACAAACAGACACCCAACTTTAGGTTTTGTGACATCTAGTACTCATATCTTAACTTTTAAACACTATATTAATAATAATATCTTTCTCCTCTCTATATAGATTATAGACCGAAGCCCCATTAACCATTTGCCATCAGCCATTAGCGCTAGACTCGGTACCTACATCTGCCACGAGCTAACTGATTTCGCTACTTGTACGTCTTAGGTCCCTGGTTAATTAACTTGGAAGAGCCAGACGACAATGGGTAGCCATAGAATGGGGACACCAGGCCAGCGCTACTGTTGACTGGAATCTTTTCCTGGTAAAGTGCGATGTATACTGCTCGATGATATAAAAATAATTAATCTAAAATAACTTTTTATAATTACTTAAATAAAAAAGCTGCTTTTTCTAAGTAAAATCAATATATTTATATATACTCCCGTATATTTTTTGCTTGATAAGATAGATGGAAGGAAATTAATGACCAATCAAGTAATATTATTTGGAGGAAAAAAATATATATGGCGGGCCGGTTGAGATTAAATCTAAACATCGATTGCAAACCACAAATGGAGTGAAAGAATTTCGGAGAATAAGTTCAAGATCAAATTCAGCCATGAGTGGGGGAAGAGGGCTGGGTAATTTACCATTGTCGAAACAGTGTTATTATTGCTACGCATTTTAAAAATAAAATTTAATTATGAATATTGTTTAACATATATGTGAATACGTGAAACTTCAGCTTTTATTAATTCTACTATCAATCTTTAACATCAAGAACCACTTCTTTAAAGTTTCTTGATTTTCCTCCTTTTCTCTTTTTTCTGCTTTTGTGTGTAAATTAACGAGCCATATACTTACACACGTCAACCACAAAACGAGATCACTCTACTAATATGTTATAACTATATAACACTAATCACCTTTGTGACTCATTTGGAGTTGTGTCATTGTTGATGTGGATGAATCACAAGACTCAGCTTCACATTTCACTGCCTTGTCTACATAGCTCACACGCCAAATTAATTCACATTAATACTTAAACTTGTGTGTTAACACTGTTTTTGTCAAAATATCAGCTGGATTATCTTCAGATCTTATCTTCTCAAGTCTATAATTTTTACTTCCAGTCACCTCTCGAATAAAATGTATCTTAACATCAAGATACTTTGTCCTCTCATGATAGATAGAATTCTTACTCAGATAAAAAAACACTTTGATTATCACATCATACCACGACTATTTTGAATGTAAGTTGAAATTCTTTCATCAACCCTTTAAACCAAACTACCTCTATTTTAGCCTCAGTACAACCTATATATTCAGCCTCTATGGATGATAAAGTCACTAGCCTCTGTAAGGATGACTTCCAACTTATGGTGCAGGCACCTAACTAAAATACATAGCCAGATTGTGACCTTCTTGTGTCCAAGTCTCCTGCATAATCAGAGTTAATGTACCCTTGTAGCTGAATTTGATCATCTAGTTCTCGACCAAACACCAATCCAACCTTTCTTGATCCAGCAAGGTATCTAAGAATCCATTTTATTGCCTTCCAATATTCTTGCCCAGGTTCTGACATGAACCTAATCACTACACTCACAACATAAGCTAGGTTTGGTTGTGTACAAATCATAAGATACATCAACCTCCCTATAGCACTTTGGTAAGGTACCTCATCCATATACCTCTTTTCTTCCTCTATCTTAAGAGCTTGTACCTTACTCATCTTATATTGCACTATCATTAGAGTTGACACAAACATCATGATGTATGTAGGAATATATACTTATAGTATGGGTGGTATTATGGTTCGGTTAGGGTTTTAAAAGGAATATGATGATTCGAAAGTGATGAAAATATGATGATGATGATGATTCGTCAAAGAAGAGATAATGGTAATAATGATTGAATGATGAAGGGTTTAGAGTGGTTTAGTTCATGGGTTAGGATTAGGGTTTAGTATTGATAGCAATATTATGATGATGAACGGTTGGAAATATGATGATTTGATGATTAGATTTTGATTTCAAGATGTTGAGGATGATCGTTTGATGATAATAATATTATTATCTTAGGTTTGAAAATAGATAAAATTAAGTAAGAAAAATAGGTTTAAGATGAATGTTGAAAATGATGATGATGACGATTATATATAGCGTTTAGGGTTTAGAATGGCGTAGGTTTATGGAGGGTTTGAAGGATAAATTTTAATCTCTAATTCACATAGACAAAGAGATTAAGGATTTAAATAATAATCACTCACATATAATTGATTAATACTGACAAGAGTTCACACAGAACTCAATTAAGCAAAGCTTGCAATTTCATCAATTTTTCGTCCCCTTTGTATCGTGCACTTTCAGTGTTTTTTATAACCATCGGACCTCCTTAATATTAAAAAATAATCCTCCTAAAAATCTAATAAGAATCGACACAGAAAGCATTAGCTTGCTCCCTACTCTAAACGCACTCAAAAGATATAATAAGATAACCCTAAAAGATAGAATTAAGCTACTTTTATACTAATTCAACTTTCTTATCTTTTTAGCAATTATCAACATGATAATACTCCATAATGCACGTCCAAATTATTGATTAAAGTCTCCTCATGTAGATACCACATTCTGCCCTTCCATGCAACACATTTTTGCCCTCCATGCATTCCATACACGCTTCTATCGCTAGTAACTTGTTTTGCAAGTTTCATTTATAACTAACAATGTATTCATTCGTTTGCCTTCAAATTTACAAGGGATTCTCTCTAAATAAAGGGAAATAGGTTCCATAATAATAAATGATAAGTCTTAACCATTTTCTTCTGCATCTTCTCCCCTTGTTGACTTAAATTTTCCCTCAAATTTGTATCTCCATGGTAAGGACTGATATCTCTAACATTGAATGTTCTAGACACCCTACCATATGAATTGGGTAAATATAGCTCATAAGCACTCTCTCCAATTTTTTTAAGTATTCTGAAAGGACCATCTGCCCTTGGCATAAAATTAATTCTCCTTAGATTAGGAAATCTCTCTTTCCTGAAGTAAAACCATACCAAATCCCCCGGTTGAAACACATGTTGAGTCCTATGCTTGTTTGCTCTTGTCTTGTATACTTTATTTTCCTTCTCAATGTTGTGCTTGATTTGTTGATGAATTTTATGAAAAACTCCACTCTCTCTTTTGCATCATAATTCTTCACTTCCCCCTTCTTTAATGGTACCATATCAATCAGTATATATGGATTAACATCATATACTATCTCAAATGGACTAGAGCTTATTATAGTTGAAGGACTCTGATTGTAAGCAAAATATGCTTGTGCTAACTTAACATCCCAATCCTTAACACTCTTACTCACCAATGCCCTTAGTAAAGTACCCAATGTTCTATTAGTAACATTGATTTGACCATCTGTTTGAGGATAATGTGATGTACTAAATAGAAGCTTCATTCCTAGCATATGCCATGATTTCTTCCAAAAATAACTTAGAAACTTCACATATCTATCCGAAACTATGCTCCTTGGAATACCATGCAATCTCACGATCTCCTTGAAATACAAATCCACAATATGAGTAGAATTATTAGTCTTGTTACATGGAATAAAATGAGCTATCTTGGAAAGTCAATCCACCACAATTTCCTCTTTGTGTTCTAGGAAATCCCAAGATAAAATCTATACTAACTCCCATGGTTGAGTAGGCGTAGGTAAAGGCACATATAACCCTTTATGAAATAAACTCTTGCTTCTTTGACATGTAGCACACCTAATCACCATAGCTTGCACTTTTTTTTGCATTCTTGGCCAATAAAAATATTCTTGCAATATCTCCAAAGTCTTGTGAACTCAAAAGTGTCCTACAATACCTCCTTCATGCACTTCTTTGATTATTAAACTTTGAATTGAGGTCTTTGGCACACACAATTTATTTTGCTTGAATAAGAAGCCATCTTGAAGAACATAAGATCCATGGCTTCCTTTTTTTCTTGCACTTTTTGAAAATCAAAGAAAAATCATTATCAATGGCATATTGACTTTTCAACATCTTGAAACCCAAAAGCTTTGCATCCATCATTGTAAGTATCATATCCCTTCTAGATAATGCATCTACAACCACATTCTCTTTGCCATCCATGTGTCTTATAGAGAACACAAATGTTTGCAAAAAATTAATCCACTTGTCATGTCTTGGACTCACTTTCCTTTAACCATGTAGATACTTCAAACTCTCATGATTCGAGTGAAGTACAAAAGGCTTGGGTTTTAAATAATGACTCCATGTTTCCAAACAATGAATAATAACATAGAACTCCTTATCATAAGTTGAATAATTGAGTTTTGCATCATTCAACTTTTCACTAAAAAATGCAATTAGCCTCTTTTCTTATGAAAGTAACCCTCCAATACCTATACCACTAGCATCACTCATTAATTCAAATAATTTATCAAAGGTAAAGATAATACTAGTGTGTTTGAAAGATTTGTCTTTAAGTCTTGAAAAGCTTTTGTTGCATGTTCACTCCATTGGAACTCTCCATTCTTCATCAATTGTGTAATAGATGCTACAATTGTAGAGAAATATTTGATAAACCGCCTATAAAATGAAGCCAATCCATGGAAACTCTGAACCTCATGAACACTAGTAGGAATATGCCATGTTTGAATAGCTTACACCTTTGAAGGATCAACTTTAATACCATCTCCATTCACAATGTATCCAAGAAAAACCACACTCTTTATCATAAAATCACACATCTACATTTTACCATAGAGCTTCAGCTCCCTAAGTTTATCAAATAATCTATTCAAATGGTCCATGTGTATGAACTCACTCTTGCTATATATCAAAATATCATCAAGGTAGACAACATGAAATACTTCAAGGAAAGGTCTAAGTACTTTAGTCATCAACCTCATGAATGCACTTGGTGCATTGCATAACCCAAATGGTTTCACCAACCACTCAAACAACCCATACTTATTCTTGAAAGCCGTCTTCCATTTGTCCCCTTCCCTTATCCTCATTTGATGGTATCCAATTCTAAGGTCAAGCATCTAAAACACCTTTGCTCCATGCAACTCATCTAACATAGCATCTAATCTTAACATCAGAAATCTTTATTTGATTGTGATATTATTAACTACTCTAGATTCAATTCACATCCTCCATGTACCATCCTTCTTAGGTACAAATAAAGCTGGTACACTACACGAACTCATGCTCTCTCAAATATAGCCTCGATCCAACAATTCATGCACTTGTCTTTGCATCTCCTTAGACTCTTCTAGATTGCGTCTATTAACTGGATTGTTTGGTAATGTAACTCCTAGCATAAAATCAATAGCATGCTCGATACCTCTCAAATGAGGTAATCCAGGTGGCAACTCATCTGGAAAAACATCAACATACTCTCTCAACATTTGTTGCAATTTTGGATTCTTATTAACACACCCCATTGTTGAACTTCTTTCACCACTAAGGCATAGTATACTTTCTCACTCTTGATAGCTTCAATCATCTCTAACTCCTTAAGGATCAACAACTCCATGTTACTCTTCTTCTTTTTTTCTCCTCCCATTCGCCTTCAACTCTCTCTTTTTTTTCTCCTTTTTTTTTTCTTTTTACCCTCGATCTCTTCCTGCCTTTCACTCCTTAAAACCAAAATCTACCCATCTATATTAGGATTTAGTATAAACTTCTTTTTGCCTTTGCTCACCACGTATTCATTAAGGACCCCATCATGTGTAATTTGCCTATCAAATTGCCAAGGTCTCCCCAACAAAATATAACAAGCGACCATGGTTAGAATATCGCAAAAAACATAATCAAAATAATTTATAATTTTTAAAGAGATAAGAGTTTATTTTTTTACCCTTACACCTTTGTCCTTGCTAAGCCATTGAAATGAATATGGCCTTGGATAATCCACGGTCTTTAATCCAAGCTTGTTCACCATTCTTTCACTAGCAACATTGGTACAAGAGCCACTATTGATGATGAATTTGTACACTTTGTCTTCAACCCTACATTTAGATTTAAAGATATTCTCCCTTTAAGTAGGTTGAGGTTGTTGTTTCACTTGAAGCAATCATTACAACACATAGCAATCTACTTGTCCATCTTCTGGATCTTCACTGCATTCCTCAAGGTCTTCATTAAGTTCTTCATCTTGCTCATCACAAGCTTCCATACTTGCTATCTCATTCAAAGTCATTTCCTTTGATTTGGACAATCTTGAGCAAAATGACCATAGCCTATACACTTGAAACATTGGTTGTTCACTTTATCAACCATCTTGTCTTTGCCCTTTTTTTCACGATTGAACCTTCTTGTGTTGTCTTGATTTGTGGCTTGAGAGGATGATGGCTTTGACACCCCTTTGAAGTTTGAACCATATGGTGCATTGGTTGATTTTTTTGATGGCTTGATTCTCTTCAATTGCTTCTCAAATTTGATTGCTAATTTTGCCAAGTCTTTGAATAACTCATAAGGGTATACCTCTACCTTCTCTCTAATATTCATATTTAGACCTCCAATAAATCTAGCACATATTTGCTCTTCTCTTCATTGAACATCACAAAGGAGAGATAATCTTTAAAACTCTCTAATGTACTCCTCCACTCCAAGAAACCCTTGCCTCAAAGTAGTCATTTTAATAAAATTTTCTTGCTCATATTTTCTAAACATGAATTTTCTTTTTAAATTCTTTTTTAATTTCTCCCATGATCTTATTTTTTTTCCCTCTCTTTCTTTTCTCCTCTTCAAATTATCATACCATACTATAGCAAACTTCTTAAATTTCAATATAGCAATTCGACATCTTTTCTCATCATCAAGCTCCTCATAATCAAAGATAGATTCAACAATTTGCAACCATTCAAGGAAATATTCTGGATCGAGATTACCTTCAAAATTAGGTAGGTTAAATCAAATCCCTTTATCCACATCACCATATGATTTCCTTGAAGTGTTATGAGCTCATGCATAGTTTCCCACACTTTCTTCTCCTCCTTCATCCATTAGATCATGTGCTTCCCTTCTACAATTTTCTTCTACTTGATCTCTTCAGCTTTGATGTTGGACATGTGATCCTTGAGCTTGTGTGGCTTCCATCCTACCCATATGTAGCTTAACTCCGTTGATCTCCTCCACCAATGCCTTGAGAACCTCCCTCAAATATTCTCCTTGGCTCGCCATGCCTTCTTTACACCCATGAATGGTGTGCTGCTTAAAACACTCTCTCAAGTCACCCAAAATTCAAATCTTGGCACCTCCTTGATGAGTTACAATAATAATATGAAATTAGGAATTCAATTTTGAAAGAAACTAGGAGGAAAGATTGGATATTAATCGTGTATGTCACACTACACCATAACTTAAGCTCTGATACCAAAATTGATGTGTGTAGGGATATGTACTTATGATTTGGGTGGTATTATGGTTCGGTTAGGGTTTTAAAAGGAATATGATGATGTTTATTATGAACAGAAACCTTTGTACAACACCAAGTGTGTGAGTTTTGGTCACCTTACTACTCAATGTAAAGGAAAGCAGGAACTGAGGCAGTATAAAATTCAACAATAGTGGGCTAGGAAACCCCAACAAACCATCACCCTTGCTGCATAAGTGGATATACAAAAAATCTCATAAATCACAAAATTTCAATTTGCTGGATCCAATGCATCTTGCATCAAAGGATAATACCCTCCGTGAATGGGAGTTTTCTCTATAGCAAGTTAATGTTGAAGGGTATGGGAAACCAACTATAACAACCTATTATGCATCATTGAGCATAATAAGTTATGAACAACAAGAAGATTATCAATAGCCTTGGAAAGTGGTGATAAGAGGTTCAAGAATGAAGGACTATGCCTTAAACCTAGCCTTGAGGGTTCATCTTACATGAATTTGGGCTGCTAGAATGTGAAAGGGCTTAATAACCCTCTCAAACACCATGATGTGTTTAGTTGGATAAGAAGTAAGAGAATATATTTAGTTCGTTTGATAGAAACTCTAGTAAATATGAATAATGTTTTAAAAATAAGAAGAGGTATGATCAATTAGGAATGGATCGATAATTATATCTCTCACTATAATGATAGAGTTTGGGTGTATAATTATACAATTTTGTTGGCATATTAATAAGCTAGCAGAATATGAGTAAGCAATCCATTATCATGTTCAACAGTTGCAAGCTCAATCTCTTTTCATGCAATTTTTATCTATGCAACTAATGATAGAGGAAATAGAAGGAGATTATGGGAATTTTCTATACAAAGATCAACTCAGTGCCTACAAGTGCTGATAAGGGATTTCAATGTAATTTCCACCCTTGAGGAAAAAGAACCTATGGGAGGTTATATAACTAGAAGGACATTAAAGATTTCACAAATTGCTCAGCATATATGCAGATGGAAGATATCAGATACAGAGGAGCTTTCTTCACATTGTGTAATAGAAGAGAAGGTGAGGTTATGACATGAAAAATACTTCCCCCTATTACATGCTAAAATTGGATATGAGAAAAGGCTATGACATCGTAAGTTGGTCTTTCATGCAATTAGTTCTTCTCCATTTGAATTTTTCCATTCACTTTGTAAAAATTGTCATGAGCTACCATTGCGTAATATTATATACTCCTTTAGTGAGTGTATTTCAAAAGGTAAAGTGGTCTTGGAACACATAGGCATTGATTGTATGTTATATGATCCTTTAACTAAGGGCATATCATTAAAAATGTATAAGGATCATATTTGTAATATGGATCTTGAACCTTCTATGTGATTGTATTGTTGTAATATACTATGATGTTTGTAATAAATTTGTGTTGTCTTCATTTCTCATTTAGTTTGTATGCATGTGGTTTGTTGAGAAATAACACACAACATTGAATAAACATTGGGAGTATTCATAAATTTGAAGTTATAGGAGAAGTTAGTGCATTGTGGTACATGGAAGATAACTTTTGATATCTTAAAGGCTTATATAACCTCGATATTAGTTTCATCATTCCCCTTTGTATTTCAATCTTTATTTCTTGATTTTTGATGTAGTCAACTTAATCAATGGTTGTAGATATGTATAAGTAGAGGTGACAAGCGGGTCATACGGGTTTGGTTTGGGTTAGCTCAATTTGGGTTGGGTTAAAATTGGGTTGTTATGTAATTAAGTTGAGGTTAGGTTCGTATGTATTTCAAGTTCAGGTCTAATTTGGGCTAAGTCTGTATTGGGTCAGATCATTTGGGGTCGTGAGAATATTGGGTCAGGTCCTAGTTGAACTCATTAAGTTTCTTTAAGTTCGATTCGGTTCTTCAGATTTTAGTTCGAATCGAGTTCAAGTCAGGTGAATTTGGGTTTACAGACTCCGAGTTGTATCGAGTTTGAACAAAGTTAATTTAATTTAAATTTTGTTTTGATATTGATTGTTATCGATTTAATATAAATTAATAAATTAAATTTTGTGATTTATTATTATTATTATTATTATTATTATCATAGTAATTTTTATCATAATATATATAATGATATAAATTTTTTTCATATAATATGTAATAATAATAATAATAATAATAAATTATTATCATTACTAGTATTATTATTATTTTATTTATTGTTATGAAAAAAATTATAAATATTATTATATGTATAAGTATAATAATTATTCTAATAATTATAATTATCATGTTAATTATAATAAGTATTGTTATTATTATAATTTTTTAATTGTTGTTGTTATTATTATCATCTTTAGAAATATCATAATTATTTTTATTAGAAAATAAAATATAAATTTATTATTTTTATTATTATAATATATGCTATAAGTATTATATTTACGATTATAATTTTTTGTTCATAATCATTATAATTATAATAGAAATTTCTATGCTCAAATCTGATTTGATGCTAATATGATATAAAGATAAAGTGAGAAGAATAGAACCTTACTATTTTTATTTCATTTATTATTATATTAGTTATATATATTTTTACATAAATTTTTATTAATAAGATAGTTTATTGTTATTTATATATCAATTTATATAAGATAAAATATATTTTTTGATTTAAATTAGAATTTAGATTAGATCAAATTTAAAATTATGTATGGGTATGGTTCGGTTCCGAGTTGGGTCATTTCATGTTGGGTAAGTTCAGGTTAGGTCATAATCAGGTTGGGTCGTAATTGAGTTTTTATCTGAATATGGTTTTAATTTTTTTCGAGTTGGGTTATTTTGGATACTAATTACTATTGGGTTAGCTAAATTCAGGTTGAATTCAAATTGTTTCGGGTTGTTTTAGGTTTTTGGTTGAGATAAGGTTTCATTTTTTTTTAAGTCTAAATTAGGTTTTAGGTTGGATTATTCAGGTCGAGTCCATCAAACTGGTTTTTGGTTGAGATAAGGTTTAATTTTTTTATAGTTTAAATTAGGTTTTAGGTTGGATTATTCAAGTTGAGTCTATCAAGCTGACTTAGCTTTGTCAGATATATGCATAATATACTTTATATGATGTATATTAAAGTTTTAACTCCACAATAGGTGCTGATTTCATGAATTTAGGATTTTGCATGAAATTGTAATGATTTGTGCATGAATTTATGTTGTAAATTGTGTTACTTACATGTTTTATGCTGTTATTTTTTGGAGTTTTTATAACTGGATATTCGTATTTACCGGATCGAATATCCGTTGCACATCCCTTAAACTGGATATATAAAAATTCATATAAAAAAGGGTGGATCTAATATAGAATGAATATTGGATATATTTGATATTTGTATGAAAAAACTATTTTTAAAATTTTAATAACTTTAACAATATTATTGTTTTTTGAAAATTAAGATTGTATGTCAATTAATATTCATGCAAGTATTTTATTTTATCTAAAAAGAGTATTTAAATATTATTATTAAAGTTTAAATTACAAAAAAAAAAACCTTAAAACTACAAAAATACAACATTAAGATAAATTGTTGAACTAACTAAAATATCAAATATTTTTTCGGATAAAATAATCTAGTCAAAACCAAATATTCTAAAGGTTGGATACCCTTTTGAGAAAAATTGAATTGAATATTCTAAATGTCGAATTTAAATTTTGGGATACAATATCACATTTTCGAATTCTAAAGTTTGTAAACAACCCTAATTATTTTATTTAACGGAATGATGATAGAGACACCAAAAGGAAAGAACTAAGAAGGAAGATATATGATGTTTGAAGGATATAAATTAGAAGTAAGCATACATGACTGAATTTCGTCAAATTATAGAAATATATGATCCAGTATCTCTAAAAAAAACTACTTGTTTTTTAGTAAAAAAAAAGCATATGTTAATTAGATAGGAATCACTGAATTAATTGTGAGATAGTTAATAAATGGTTAACTAAAAACTTATCAGATCCTCTCAAAATTAAACACAACATATAAACTTTTGCCTTTCTGAAAGACATAAACTATATAATGGTAATTAGTAAAAATTTACATATTCATTTCGAAAACAAAATTTATTAAATCTATGGAATAAGGATTGGCAGAATTATAGGTGGTAATTAGGTCAGAAGGATCGGGTTTGGGTTGGATTATTTGTAGATCTTTTTTTATGGATCAGTTGTGGATAAGATCGGATCATTTCGAATTCGAGTCATTTCAGGGCATCTTATTGTTTAGGTCGGATCCAGTTTGGGTTCAGATATTTACAGATCCGAATTGTATCGAATTAATTTATCGGGTAGGGTCAAGTTTAGGTTGAGATAGTTCAGGTTTGAGTCAGGTCGGGGCAAGTTTGGGTTGAGGTAGTTTAGGTTCGAGTCGGGTCGGGTTCGAATTATTTCAGGTTGGGTGCAGGAATATAAATGGAGTTGATTTTACCCGAAATCCGATGAATTTTATCTTTTGGATACTTAAATAGATATGAATAAATGGATATGGAAGATGAAAAAAATACCTATTAGGTCCGGGTACGTATATAGGTATGGAATATCCGTATCCATATCCGTACCCATTAACCAGATATATAGTTACCCTTTTACCCTTAATTTTAAAATAAATATAGTGTAAATTAAGGTTAAAATTACCATTTGGCTTAACTCTAAGTGTATTTCTTCGTCGGATAATGGATTTATCTGTTAGATAATATTCGTTAATGGACTAACGAATTATTTATCGGGTAGCAGATATCCAACGAATACGAATATGGATGTATTAGTGAATACTCGTTTGGGTTACGAGTATGAATTTGGGTACAGATTTTCTTATCAGGTATGGGTATGGGCATACCTGCCTTGAACACATCCCATTTACATCTATATTTGGTCCGGTTTGGACCGAGCAAGCTCGTATTCAGGTGAGTTCGTATTCGAGTTAATTTGACAAGTTTGTGTTAATTTGAAGAATTGGGTTTTTTTAGGTTTTGATGGGTCAGGTTTGGTTTGGACGAAGCTAATCTTGAATCGAATTATTTTAAATTTGAATTAAATTAGACATTGACCACTAAAATTAATATAACTCGTTAATATCATAGGCAAGTGTTAAGTTTAATTTCATATAAGCATATGATTAATACTGTATTATTAGTTGCTATTTATTTATTATCATGGTTTTTTAATGTTGTATTTTTATAAGAAAAAATTGATAAAATTATAATATTATTGGTGGATAAATAAGTTCATAATAAAAGTAAGAAAAATAAGTAAAATTTAAATAATAATAATACATTTTTAAAAGGTTTAAATAAATAATAAGACATGAGTATTTTTAGTATTATCATAATTGCTTAATATATAATTTGATTATGTTGAGTTAAATCAGGTTGATAACGGGCCAAGTTGATAATTAGTCGGGTTAATGGCAAACCGAGTTAATAACGAATCGGGTTGATGATGAATTACAGGTTGGGGTCGGATCGAGTTGGATCACTTATAATCGGGTTAGTGTCGGATTAAGTCGGTTTTATATTGGGTTTGAGTTGATAAATTTATCGGATTGTGTCGGATCAAGTTGGATAGGATGAATCGGGTCAATTTTTACGAGCTTTAGGCAAAACTATAAAAATATATTAACTCTATTTTCATGAACATACTTTTATTTAATTAAAAGTGTCCGTACTTTATAGGGGCTCATAAATTGAGAATAATTTTATAATTTTGGCAACAAGCAATAGATTGATGCATTATTAATCATCTACAGTATATCTGCATGTGTATTCTGACCGATGAACAATTTATTTATTTTAGGCAATCTTGCTGATCTTTTGAGGTATATTTAAACGTGCTAGCAAATGAACAACTTGTCGATATGTCCGAGTGGTTAAGGAGACAGACTTGAAATCTGTTGGGCTTCGCCCGCGCAGGTTCGAACCCTGCTGTCGACGCATATTTTTTTTTACTTTCATTCTAGTCCTTTTTTTATTTTATTCAGGGCTTTTGCATATAAGTTTGCCCTCCTACGCAGTACAATAATTATTTTTATCTGCCTAATATACATTTTTTATGAAGCATAAGCCATTTTTAGCCATGGCTTTTGTATAAAAGTTTGCCTTCCTACACAGTACACCATTTAGGCATTTATTATTATCTGCCTACTATAAATAGTGAACTAGGGCCGAAACAGAAAATAGGAGACGGACTTAAAATAGCCTTGGCTTCCCCCCCGCAGGTTCGAACCCTGCTGTTGATGCTATTTAACCCCGCTGGGTTAGCTTAAGTGGTCCTATGTTCGAAACCAAGTGAACACGTAAATTCTGCAACGGCTGCCTGTTAGGTTGTAAGACTTATTAACGGCTCATATATTCTGACAGGCAGACCGCATAAACCCGGGACTGACTGAGGCCTAAGAAACCTAGGAACCCGGTCATTAAAAAAAAATTAAATAAATGGATTTATGTCTAGTCCTTCTCACGGGACTGACAATATCAATATCGAGGCACTAAACATTTCTAATGTATTTCAAGGAAGACGATCGTTGTCACTTTTGCTCGACATGAGCTAGAACCACAAGGAAAAGACAAAGCAATAAGCTTGCACAAAACACAGCATGACAATGAAGATATTACAAAAGCATAGACCAAGATTCACCATCAAGTGCACTTTCTGTTCCATATATGCCGAAACAAAGGATCTCGATGACATTAACCAGTTTCTCCTCCATTTCTGTACATGAACAAGAATCATCAAGAGACTGGTACATCTAAGTTCCTTGATACTGTTGCTGCAGTTCACCATACCAGTTGTATTGGTTAAACTAATACTTTCCAAATGTATACTTGGATTCCTCCTCCAACTTTACATTCGAATTTGTGTAATCCATATCACCTAAATACTAGCTATCCGTTCTTTCATTTTGAGATGTCTCTTGTTTCTTCACTAGAGCCTCCATTTTTGCCAGAGCTTCTGAAATCACTGAAAGTTGCTTCTCTGTATCGGCCTTCCGCTCCAACAATTCTTTATACACTTCCTGTTCGAGTGACACAAAATACTGGATGTTGTCAGGGAGAAGCAAATGAGGAAGTATCTGATTTCGTTGGGACGAAATTGGTTGCAATAAATATACAGTATGTACCTTCGCTCTTGTCAGCTGTAGCTTATCCGTGTCCAGTCTTTCCAGAGTGTCCAAACTATCTCTCCGCTTCTCATCAACCAGCTTCTGCATTTCACTGTTTATGCAAAAGTTACTCTATGGAGATAGGCAAATGAATGGTACGATAGCACTATTTGGATAATAATAATAAATAAATAAATAGTTCGCGGACAACTTACCTTTCCATTCTTGCAAGGTCTTCACGGAGTTTTTTGGTTTCTGCAACATAATAGCAGGCATGGGTACAAAGAGGCTCTCCGGGATTCCATCCAGGTGGCGGGAGCCAGAACGGGTCTTTCACACCAGCCTCCATTCTTATCTTATCAAGATCAGCGCTTTCTAACCAGTACTCCCTCACACCTTCACCATTGCATCTCCTTTGAAATCGCAGGGTCCCATCAGATGCTACACGACCCACCATATGCTTCAGCAGATGGTCAAGCAGACCCGTATCACCAATTTTTTCCCTTGCCATTTGTCTGAGCTCAGCGCGAGAAACTGGGTTCCCATTCACAGCTCCTTTCTCCTTCAGCAGCTCTAACATGATTCTTTCTGCTCTCTCATACCTTCATAATTGATTAGTGTATTGGTAGAGTTATCAGCAGCATCGCAACCAGGATGGCATAATATGGTATGCAAATACGGCATAAAGGAACACAGTAGTAGGTCATGGAGAAACAGATCGGTTGACTTTTACCTCACTGAATTCCACCTGCCGTCTGAGCTCTTCTTCTCAGCATTGGATGAACGCATAGTGGTTATTTGTTCGCTATCTTGCTCCGGAGTTCTTACCTGCTTATCATGACCAGGGCTCGCACGTTTTCTCTTCTTGAGGTTTTTGGCGTTGACTGTTCCATATCCTGTATTTCTCTGTTTCGCTTCCCCATCATGCAGAGCATTAGGAACAGGGTAAGTGCTTTGGCTGTGGCCCCCAATACAAGAAGAAAGACACTGACTGTCCGTACTCTTGATTTCACTGTCAGGCAGCGCAATCAAACCTGTCGCTCCCTTTGAGTTCACGTCTCGTTCGCCTACCATGTTCTCCTCCCATTCAGCATTGCTCAAAAACCCTGCATATTTGGGATTATTTTCCTGTCCATCATCATTGTGAACATAAGAAACAGTTCGCTGTGTTCCCCAACTCATCAACCCACTGGCTTGCAACTTCAACAAACAAGTTCCTTGCTTAGGGTCATAACCTTCAAGAGAATTACTTACAGAGACTGGCAGCAAGAGTTTTTCAGTTCCCAGCCACTGCACCAACCAGAAAGCCTTGTGGTGTCTACTCTCAGCAAACTCTCGAGATGGGATTCTCCGTACAAGAGCCAGCATAGCAAGTTGTGGCCCCATTACAAAATTCTCATCCATGTCAGGATACAGATTCTCAGTCCGATCTTCACTTTCTATGTTTCTGAAATAACGTTTCAAAGATCGGATGCTAGGATATCCGACCGTCACATTTCGCTCGGTCCTCAGAGTGACCTACATAAATCAAGTTATCTGACTATAAACCAGATAAGGTCACAGTCTTTACACATTCAGTCATCTAATGTCACACAATGGACTATTATCTGGGTGTGTATGTAACCTGCATTTAATTCAGGTACAATCTAGATTAGGTCACATAAATCACGTAAGATCTTGAACTACCGTTGGCCACATTCCTTTTTTCTCATTCATTTTTTCTCTCACTTGTACAATGTAATATAGGATTCCAGTATATATGATTTAACATATATAACTATAGTCACATTATCACTAGATTTTTTTTTATACGCTAGCTTTCCATTATCATATATAATCCTATATAAACATGTCTAGCTATAGTCATTGTCGAGGATCATGAGTAGAGCCTTATCAATAGAAGCTCTAAGGTCCTACAGGATTCTGATAATCACTATCTTTAGCCACATTAAATAGGCTCCTAATCATATCATAAACAAATGAAGGAATGGGGGGAAGGGAAAAAAGGAATACATGAACTCAGATGGAGGTTACTGATGACATTTTTTACCATCACAGCACGAATGGAATGTAGAAGCAGACTAGGGCATCGTTGAGGTAGCTTTGAGCGATCAATCTCGTAAAGAGAACCCACAACAATTCCCTCTACAGATGATTCACCTGGAAATACGTTATGACAATTAGTGAACCCATTGATGGAAGTAGTCATCACCTTTTCATAGTATAAGCAATGATTTGAGCAAAGGTGAATCATCAAGGGAATATGATGGAAATTCGACTCAAAAAGGGATATACATACATGAGAAAGAACAAAATAAAAATGCATAAATAGATGAAGCTGGATAAAAGAGGTAATTACATTTGATATTGGGACTCATTGGCATCTGTTTGACCCATGAATGGCTTTGTGGCATGTCACCTAGGCCGCTGTTCTTCAATATTTTGGGGAACATCATTGTCTTGCAACAAAACATTAATGGTAAACATTAGACTATGCGATTATTCATAGCAAGGTAGTACAATGTCATAAAACAAAAATTCTGCAAGTGCAAAGAACAAGTTTCATGGCAACATCTCCGTGAGTGGTTTAAGCATATCAAGGTAGAGAAACACATATATGAGTTATGCAAAAACTGTTCATAATCAACGCTAGCTACACATCACAAACAAAGATTGTCCAGAAAGGATAGCAAATATGGTCTTATCATCCTCAAAAGACAAACAGTTTATTTGCATGTTAATACATGAACAGCAATTTTGTTGGTACCATGAGAAATTTGTACATTGCCCTTCAATATTTGGCCACGTGGAAGTATCTATCATCAAAATAAAGCATTTTCATAAGATAAGCAGCTTAAAATCTAATCCTTGGTTAAAAATGAAGAGATTGCAGTTTTCTACTAACATATATCCCAACACTCAAAGAATAACTGAAGTATATATACACTGGTTGTACTTTAGGCGCGCATACATATGACATAAGAAAAACCAATTAAGAAATCTTGAAGCATATAAATACGCGCTTTGTGCTTTGGGGCATAAATCTAAATTAAAGTACAATAATAATCATAGAATACTTTTTAGTGGACTATTTGATTTATCCTATATTGTGCAAAGCATAAGCAAGCTGTGTCGCCGGATGGAGATCTTAAACAAAGCATTAAGATAACAGGCACCAGTGCAATGCTAAAGTCATTTTCACGTTAGTATATATCACCAATTAAATCGATGATGGTCAGCTAAAGATGCATATATAAAATACAGTAGTGCCAGATATTTTGTATGATCCAGGACTTCTTTATCGATACCGCCTCTTCCCAGATTCAGCGCAGCCTACTCTTTTCTTCTTTCCATTATATTCAGCAACAACAAAATACAGGCTTGCCTATAGCGCTTGGAGTGAATATCTAAACTAAATAATGATTTTTTTTAAAAGAGAAAACAGGAAGAAACAACAAAAAAAGTGCTACCCAAAAGAAAAGACAACTGCGAGTTCAAAATAATCTGAGTCAGGCAAGAGGATGGTAAATTGAGTTTTCCAGGTAAAAATCCGATATCTTTATTTTAAAAAAATAAAAATATGAACGATTGAACATGAAGACACGCCAGGAATACCCAACGAAAAAGGAAGAGATCAATTAGTAAACCCAGAAACCGAAACCTACCAATTCCCTCACCCGCCCTCGACCCGAAAAAAAAGTACACAGACACCACCCGTTTTGCTATATATTCAACCCAAATACTCAAATATAAGGATAACAGTATAGGAGCACCAAAAATAATAAGATGGAACCCCCAACATGTTTCAATAACTTTACCGCCCAAAAAATACAAAATTCTAGCACAAACTAGATGAATGCTGCACAATCCGAAGGGTTTAACAGACTGCTTGACAGCCAAGCGGAACTTTCTCCAAACCAGCCGGAACTTGCATCAAAGCTCTAAAAGTCAAAAAAATTACGAGCAATCAAGACGAGAAAATAAAGACCAAGATAGTACAAGATTTTCAGTCAAAAACAAGCACCCACATTGTAACGGAAGAAAGAGAGAGAGAAGAAGAAGAAGAAGAAGAAGAAGAAGAAGAAGAAGAAGAAGAAAAAACCGGGGGGGGGGGGGGTTAAAGAGTATTACTTTGGATATGCGGGCTGCTCTTCAGATGGCAGGGAAAGAGGAGTTTCAGCAGGTTGCTCTTGTAATGGTACGTAACGAGGAGGTCTAGCGATGGCGAGCACGAACTCGGGAACTCAGGTGCAGAGCCGCGGAGGCAGAGTTTTAACTGGGGGGAGGGGGAGAGGAGGGAAATATGGGAAATCGCGTTCAGAGGGGCCAGACGACAAACGAAAAGGGTGCGCCAATATTTTCGTCGCCGTTTATTGGCTTCGTACCTTTAAATTCCTGCCTTTTGTTTTCCTCTGTTCTTTTTGGTTTTATAGTTTGAAGGGGGAGTTATACAAATGGGTATGAGAAAAGTAACATGTTTGTTCATGCAATTTTTCATACCGTAATTTTCAATTTTTCCCTTTGCTGGCTACTTGATTCGAATTAATTCATGTTGAAACCAAATACTGGAAGAGTTGAATAGACAGT
Organism: Tamarix austromongolica; assembly: GCA_039764185.1. Lineage (NCBI taxonomy): Eukaryota > Viridiplantae > Streptophyta > Magnoliopsida > Caryophyllales > Tamaricaceae > Tamarix > Tamarix austromongolica. The sequence goes on along the minus strand of CM077809.1, from coordinate 104,651,813 downwards.
ATGATCCTCATATTTGTGAAACTAAACTGGAAATAAATTATCATAAATTTATGCAATAATAAAATTTAAATGATCGATTGAATGGGGTCTAATTCTGTATGTAACAGAGAACAAATTCTTTTATCAAGTTCATATAAGAGAAGTGGTATCAACGTTAGACCGTTTGGGGAAATTAGGATTTAATATCCATAACTTGTGTTATTGTCTATTTGTGGACAATTGTTAGACTTTAGGTTTATAATCTTAATCTTTAATAATGGATACGAATGTTAACCTTCTATTTATAAAAAATGAGAATAAAATATAAATCTTTTTATGACATAAAAATCATAAATGATACAAATAGCTATTTAGATTTGTTGGCAGTTTTGCAAATCTTTTTTTATCTTTGAATGAAGTTACACTCTCCATTTTATAGTAGAAGACCAATGTTTTTTTAATCTTATTTTATAATATAATTCATTTAAAAAATAATAAATATTTGATATAAAGTTTTTAAACCTACCATCTTCACACTTCATTAAGATATCTTATAACAATAAAAATATTCAAGTTTTAAATCAAATATTTTAGTCATTTTAACTGTTATTTATTTGAATCTATATTTTTTTTTTAATTTACATGTTGAAAAGTAATAGACCTATTGTGAATCAGGAAAAATATATATCTTTAATTTATTGTAATTCTCTTGTAGTATTATTTATACCCTTGAAAATGCTGAACATCATTATAAGGTTTAGGGACAATCCATAGTATAATTAGATTATATCTAATTAAAGGTGTGAAGCTTGGAATCCAAAATTCTTATAAAATATATATTACATTCATTTAAAAGATGAAGTTCTTTTAAGTAGAATATTTTATTTTCAATAAAAAAGAGATTTTTAGCTTAATTTTCTTCTTTCTCTTTCTATGTATTGATTGGTATGTTATTTTTTTATGAAAGGTGTACTTGAAATATTAATGATAAATTTGATTGCTCCTAAATAAATATGTACATTTCTAAAAGGTTTTACTTAAAAATGGGGGCATTATATTTTTACATAACAATTCAATGTTGATCGATTATTTTGATCGGTATCAAACTTAGATTTGAAGGTTTCTACAGTAGAAGCATCTCCCTCAAAGACTTCTAATGTGCTTATTAATGGTCTTAAGTTTAAAGAATTAAAAACTCTTTTCACTTAGATAAAACTAATGAGTTAAATACATTCAAGCTATGCAAGCCACAAAGAAGCCAAGGAAGTTGCCGCGACCCATAATAGGGACACAAATTTAAGGGCTCATTTAGGGCTTATTATCATCTTTTTATGATGATGCATGAGCCTCTCCCTCAAACACTTCTAGTGCACTTATTAATTTTCCTAAGCTTAAAGAATTCAAAACTCTTCTCAGTCGGATAGAATTAAAGATTTAAATATTTTCAAGCTATGAAAGCCGTTATTTTTTGGCTTCAATATGGCTGCCACGAGCCATAATAGGAGCATGAATTCAAGGGATCATCTGGGGCTTGCTTTTTATTTCAAGAAATAAAGGTAAAAAAGGAACTTATAATAGCCTATTTGGTGTTATTTAGGGCCTAAAGATTTCAAAAAAAAAAGAAAAAAGAAAAAAGGAGTTAGCTCTTTCAAGTCCTTATAAGCTAAGGAAAGTTCTCTTGATAAGAGACATTTTGGGAATCGAAAAATCAACTTAGAGGATTGAATTCAATGGGAAAATTTTGGCACTCTTTTGGTTAACTATTAAGAGGAAATAGGGCTTGCCTCTTACTCATTTTAGCTAACAACATGTTGTGTTTTATACTAGGCCACGTGACCAACGTTTTTTTTTTATATGTAAGGTCAGCTTGGAAGGGAGGAATATGATTCTTGTGCCCCCCCCCCAACTCATGGACCATTTGTGTAAGGGAGTTTGTTTATTTTGTAATTTTTTAAAGGCCTAACATACTCATTATAAGAGTGGTGAATGAATAAAATGAAAACACAACTTATCTTACTTCATTATAGAAAGTTCGAATCTCCTCTTGTTATTCTAAAATACCCCAAATGTTTATCTAGTCTTAATCCTTATTATTTTATATGTTAACCTAATCCTAATATTGGATAATCGATAACTTTATCCTACTTGAATTTATTTAACCCTAAATCTAATAATAACCTTAATCTGAATCATTTATATTTTAATATAATTCTAACACCAAATATTTGCTAAATTAATATTGGCATAATCCTAATCCTATAATCTAAAATCTAAACTTAACTCTAAACCTAACCCAAAAATTCTTTTCTTTCTTTTTCCTTTTTTTTCATTTTTGTCCTCACCTCGATTGGTCCCACATCATCCTTCCTCTTTTATCCAACAAATCTCCTTCTGTCTTACCATCTACCTTTACTTTTTTCCCTTCCTGATCATTCATATCTACTCCTAGCCTGCACTTGCACTATGCTTCACCCACCCTAAAACCATAGAGGCACAAATCTCATGTGAACATGCTACTCCACCTCCAACCTTTGGCATGCCTCACGTCCCTCCTCCTATAAAAGGCTTCTTCCCCCCTCCACTTGTCTCCTTTAAGAACCACCAACCCAGACTATCCTCTGCCCCCTCTCTCTCTCTTGTGTCCATTTCCATCGTCATCAAGAATCAAGCCTTCTTCCTTTCTTCTTTTCTTTCCTTTCTCCTTTCACCGTCACCACGAACACCACACCAAGACAACAACACCAACCACCACCATTTTTCTCCCCCTTTCTTTGAATCTCCTTGCCATTCCCACTCCCCAACTAATGACCATCACCACCAAAATCACCCCTAACCTTCAGCCATCACCTCTATTCCTCCCACTTGAGCATTGGTGCTCCTCACTGCTCCCCTACCCATAACAATGGCAGCTAGTGTTGTTGCTACCTTCCTTAGCTTCAATACATGTGGTTGTTGTTCCCTCCATTTTGATGCACCAATTTCACCCAAGTCATTCACTTGGTTTGGCTCAATTTTTTTCTACTTTTCCACTTCCCTTTTTCCTTATATTTTCCTTAGTTATTCTATGAGTTATAATTTTGTATTCCTATAAGTTTTATAGTGTTATTCCTGTGTTCTTAGAGGAGATATCTTAGGTTATACATTCATAGAGACCGAAGATGCTTTGGTAAGGATATATGTTGTAACTAGGGTTTGTGTGTGTAATGTGTGTTTTGTATGATATCTCATATTTGATATTATTATGGTGATAATTTTATGTTGACATTATTATGGTATGATGATATGGTATTAACTCTATGTAAACTGAGAATATATGAAAAGCATGACCTTAAATGTTGTTGTTGCAATAAATCTCACTTTGTAACCCTAAGTGTGAGTATGTGACCTATGGTATTTTCATATGGTTTTTCAGGTAAGGAATGATGTTAAATAATGTGGTAAGTAGTATCTTTTTTATACATTGGAAGTTAGGAACCCTTCAAATTAGGACTCAATGATTTTTGTGAAAATGGACGGTTTGGCAAGTTTAGGGTATTTTGGTCAAAATAGGTTAAAAATGATATATTTGGTATTTTAATGAGTTAAATAGTTATAAATATAATAAATACCTTGTATGGAATATGTGGAGTGATTATGAATGATTTAAGGTTAATAAATGAGAAAAATGGATAAAGTGGAAATAACAACCCTAAAGGTGGGTTCATTATCACATATGTAAAATATTGGAGTTAGATCTTCAATTTCATATATCTTGTTAGTATTGAAATTTTGGGATTGCTTATTAAATCTGGTGTTCATATGATTATTATGGGAAGAGTTATGCTTAAATTATACAATTAGGGTTTTATAGGAGTTGCGAATATTAACCCTAAGGGTCAGTGGCAGAGCCAGGATTAAAATTTCATAATGTCCTTATATAAAATAATACTCTTAAGTAATAAAGTAATATCAATATATTATACTTAAATATAAAATTTTACATAGTTTTACAATAAAATTTGTCGAGTTTTCATACTTTGAAAGCGATCTACAATAATATCATTACTAATAAAATTAAATACATCTCTCTCTCTCTCTATAAATGTTACTATACAATCTTGAAGCCATTGATCACACACTTTATTCCTTGATGTAGTCTTGATGATATTCATTGCAGGAAATACTCGTTCAACTGTTGTAGTTACTATGGGAAAAATCAAAGCTAATATCACAAGCCTATAGACAAAAGGATATGTCTTATGCTTCTTGGTTTGCACTAATTTTCTTGAAATATCAACAAGCCCTTTCAAGTCATGAAACCTGCTATCTGATCGAACATTTCTAATATAATTCTCAAGTTGATTGTCTAACACCACAACATCAATATTAGAGAAATTATTAGGATAAAAAGAAGTTAATCTAATTAACGATTGCTTGTTACAAGCTTCAAATGATGATGAAGGATGCAAACATGCAACACAACTCAACAATTCAGCACTCACCACATCAAACCTGCAATTAAGCTCCTTTAGCTGCGAGTCTATAAAACTATAGAGACAATCATATTTATAATGATGTAGATTCATGATGATTGGAGCTTGGCATGCTGATCTTTTCCCCTTAACATATTGCTCATTTATCTTGAGCACATCAATGTCTCTCTTGTTACAAAATAAAACAACTTCATTCAAATTACTTTTTCTTCCATCATCTCTCATCTCTTGCATTCAAAATGTCTTGATCATTCTTTTACAATGCCTGAGATAATTCACCAATAACTCCCATAACATTTATCATCAAATGTAACATAAAAATGAAGTCAAAATTTTGTAATCCATATAACAAGAATATAGAATCCTAGTTGTTATCAAATGTCCTATCAGCTTATAGGTCTTCAAGTACCTTGATTACAGGAGAAAACAAAATTTTGAGACTCAAAAATGTCCTTAAATGAGAACACCAACGAGTATCACCGGCCTTTACAAGAACAGATTCTTGGTTCAATCCTAGACCAGATTCTATCAAGCCTTCTTCCAATGAATTTGCTATATAAGTAACTTGTTCATCTCAAAGAGAAGCTTGACGATTATTGGAGGATTGAATAACACTCACAACTCGTATAACATTGCTAAGAAAACAACTAACTTCATTATAAAATTTTACCACAGCAATAAGAGCCAATTGAATTTGATGAGCAAAACAATAAACATAATAGGCACAAGGATTTTCATTCTGAATTAATGTTTTCAAACCACCAAATTCACCTCACATATTACTAGCTCCATCGTATCCTTGTCATCGTACTTTTGATAAACATAATCCATACTAACTCAACATTGATTCAAGTACAGCCTTAAGTGATAAAGAAGTTGTATCTTTGACATGTATAATCCCAACAAACATTTCCATAACCAAATCCCTATCATCAACATAACGCAAAACAACAACCATTTGTTCTTTATTTGCTACGTCTCCTGCTTCATCCACTAATATGCCAAAAAAATCGTCTCCAATTTCATTAATAATCTCATTAATTATTTCATATGCAAATGCATAACTAATATCCTTTTGAATCTCAAGTGAAGTCATTTGATTATTCTTTGGAGCATTTCCTAACACAACTCTAGCTATAGATTCATTGTTATGCCTTAAAGCCTATAGAAAATGAAGAAAGTTACCTTTATTTAGAGAATCTTTTGACTCATCGTGTCCTCTAAATGTCATTCCCCCTTCAAGAAGAAATCTAACAACCTGAATAGATGATTCTAAACAGATAAGATAATCTAATTTGACTTGTTTGGATTACTTTATGAAAGAGGCTTCAATGCTTTGCTTCTATTTGATAAGATCTTCACATTTTTTAGTAGCTTTAAAATGAGGAATATTAGAACTACCAACATGAACCTCGAACCTTTTTTTTTATTCCAGTGTATAAATCCTTTTCCTACAAAATAATTACTGTCGACTTCATATTCACTTTTAAACAAGTAACAAGGCAGACAAAATGTAGCATCTTTAGCTATACTATACTCCAACTAATCATATTCATCAAACCAAGATGAAACAAATAGATTATTTTTCCACCGATAACCTTTGTAGGAAAGCTATGAGTACGAGGTTAACAAGGGCCTTTTAAAAGATAAGCTCTTCTTACCTCATCTTGAATATTTGGATGAAAATCTAAAATCTATTTTCTTAACCTAGGATATGCTTCTAAAGTTTCTAAATCAACTCTACTTTCATTAGTAAATCTTGATTCTTGTGGTTGGATTGAAGATGGGAGTGCTAGGTTTTCGGAAGTTGGCAACACAACATGATTAACAGAATTAGATCGTGATAGTTATTTTTAGGCTGGCTTGAAAAGTATCGTTGCATCCTAAATTAAGACATTAAACAATTCAATGAATTAACTAAGGAATTTACTAAAACTTAATTGATAATATAATTTTATAACAAACTAATTAAAAACTAACTAATAAATTAAACACTTCAATCTATAAATCTAAAAAATTTGATTTCTGCAAACTAATTCTAATTTCTACCAAATTAATTAAGATTTCTGCATTAATAAGATAAATTAGGATTTCTATAAACTAAACAAACATAATCAATTAATAAGATAAATATAAATAAATTAACTAAATTCTGATTTTACAAATTTATAACTAACAATTAAAGTATTTAACTAACTAAAAATTAACTAAAATCTTACCTGTGGATTGTGGCTACCTCGTCGGTTACAAGTTGCAGAGAATTAAGAGATTAAGAGCAGCAGCAGTGACCCAACATGTAGTAGCCATGGCCCATACAGTGCAAATAAATAAAAGCAGCAGCAACTAGCACTCAGTAGGTAGCAACCAAGAAGCGGGCAGGGTGGGAGTAGCCTAGCAGGGCGGGGCAGTGACGGCCGAGTAGGGCGGCGAATGGACGAGCCGAAGAGGTAAAGAAGCAAAGAACGAATGGGTCAACGAGCAACAATGCAACGGTGGTGGTTGATGGCAGCAGTGGCGAGTTCCAGAATTCTAGTGGTTGCATCTACATCGTCAAGGGCGATGGAGGGAGACCAGCTGCGCTACATGTGTGAGTTGTGGTTTGCGGTATCAGGCAGTCGAGGACTCGGGGGTGACTCATGACTAGGAAAATGGAAATGGAAGCAGTAAAGAGACAAAGGGACGAACTGAAGGCTCTCAGATGGTCAGGCAAGTATTTGGGAAAAAAATTAATCAAAACGAAGTCGTTTTGATTCTACAAATTACTAACAAAACCGGTCATCTACGAGATTTGATCCCGAGTCATTACGTTTGAAATATGAGGGACCTAACCGTTCATCCAGTACAATATTTTGATATGGTGTCCTACAGATATAATATATATCCATTGTCTAAAAACCAATCACATTTTCTAACTTACCGCCAGGACTTCGTGGTGTCCTGGGACACTATGCGGAAACCCTAGCTCCGCCCCTACTAAGGGTAGACTATTATTACATGTGTAAGATGTTAGAGTTAGAACATGATTTTTAGATATGATATTAATAATAATATTTTAAGGATAGATATTGAAAATGGTGATAAAATGAGTATATGCGAAGAAGTTATGGTTAATTTATGAAAATTAGGGTTTCATAGGAAGGGTGTGGCCTTTTTCTTTAGAGAAATATGGGACCTTGAGAAATACCACCTTGAATAAGATATCAACTACTTAAAGTGAAAGATTATGTGATCTGGTTCTAGACAATATTAGTGACTTAAGTGGATTTTTTCCTGAGAGGTGCTCCAAATCATTCCTATAGTTTAAGAATAGTGGGATTTCTAAACTTAAATTAAAAAAAATTACCATCACTACATAAAATATTAATATTAATACTCCATTCTTATCATCCAACTCCACAAACTATTATTATTCAATATAATACTCATTAGCATCCACACAAATTAGGCCACACTCTTCCATAAGACATATTATAAAAATGCCCTTAGGGCTCATAATAACAATATTTATGCATCGATGGTCACAATAACATAACATATCTTTGATAAGTACTTAACATTTTTATTAATAACAAAACTCCTTCCTTAAGCATTATTTCTACACATGGCGCATAAACTAGCATGCTTTCCTTTTTATCAATCAATTCAATCGACTACATATAATATATTAAACAACATATATCATGTATAATAACATATTAAAACCCTAATGTGCTAGCATATGTTTATCCATGTGTTTAAGTGGGGTTTAACGATTACCTTAATTCTCACAAAAATCGAACCTTATCAGTATCTCGGTTAAAGATTCAAGCTTTGATTAGCAAAACCAATACCTAAAAATAATATCAATACTTATCATATTATAAATAAGAAAATAAAAAGCATAAGACTTTATAAAACTTAATTAATGAAATAATTAACTTAAATATTATTATACCTTAAAATTCCATTAACCAAATCAAACCAAGGAGTGCAGAAACTCACACTACTCATGTAACATGAGCAGCATCCAAAACAAGGGTTGGAAGGGTCGAAGGTGGTGGAGGAAAGGAAGGAAGTGGTGTTTTCGGGTTGGAGTTTTAAGGCTAGGAAAGAGGGTAGGTGGGGGAGGATTTAGGGCAAGGGAAGGGTGCATGGGTGGAGAGGGGGTGTAGGTGGTGGTCGGGGATAGGTTATCGGCGGCCAAGGGCAATGGCGACGGTTGCAACGAAGTTGCGAAGGTGGCTGTCGAGTGGAGGTGGCTGAGAAGGAAGGAAAAGGGAGAAGGAAAATGAGGGGGTTGAGGGGATTTGTTTCGGCTAAGGAAGGTGTGGGGGTGGTAGGGGAGATTTCAGGGAAGGGTTTGATGGTCCAAGTGGAGATAGAGGTGGCGGAAGAAGGAGGTGCAGGGCGGCTACCGAGAAGGAAGAAAAAGAAGAGGAGAGGAAGGAGGTGGGCTGTAGGGGGCTCTAGGGGTGGTGTGGTGGTGCAGGGCGGGACTAGAAGGTGGCAAGAGGCAGTGTAGGGGGTTGGTGCGGCGGTGGCAATGACAGAGTGGGGCGGCGATGTAGAAATAGGGGGAGAGAATAAAGGGGGAGAAAGGGAGAGAAAGTGAGGTCAAGAGAGGGAAGGAGGGCTCGAAAATGGGGTAGAAAAGGGCTGGTGAGGAGAAGAAAAAGGAGAGGGAGAAGAGGGGAGCAGGTGGCCAGCCAGGGTAGGCTGTAGGGTGGCAGGTGGCTGGTCGGGTGGTAGGGAGAGGGAAAGAAAGGGGGGCATGCATGAGGAGAGAGAAGGATTGGTTGGGTCAAAAAGGGACAGGAAAATGGCGGGGGAGAGAGAGGGAGTGGTAGGGAGGCAGGTGTGTTGTAGGCAAGGTGGTCGAGCATGGCGGAGGTGGAAAGGAAGAAGAAGAAGGAAGAGAAGGGGTAGGACAGCGAGGGAGAAAAAGAGAGGGAGAGCATGGGTTGGCCCGGTCGGGGAGGGGAGGAAAGAAAAGAAAACGGCTGGGCTGGGCTAGTCGCGGGGAGAAGGAAGGAAAAGAAAAGAAGGGGTAGGTTGAGTGCGTAGGAGAAGGAGAGGAGAAAAAGGGAGTGGGCCGATGGCCTAGGTTCGAGGAGAGGGAGGGCAGGCCTACCTGGCGGCCCGAAGGAAAGAAAAAGGAAAAAAAAAGAAAGGAGGAAAAAGGAGAAGAAGGAGAAAGAAAAGGGAAAAAGGAAAAGGGAAAATACATTAATTTAATTTATAAAATAATAAAAAGTAATATTTTTGGGAGATTAACTTATTTAATAATTTAATTTAATATATGGGTTTAAAAATGTTAATTTTAAGAAAAATATTGATTTGGGAATTAATTCAAATAAAATGAGTATGATAAAATAACAAAATATTTATTTTAATTTATTAAATATTCCTATCCAATTTTCGTATATTCTAAAATTCATAAAATAATTAAATTAATTTAATTTAAAAGCTAATTTATCCCCAATAAAGGCTATTTATTAAATTATAGGTTTTGAAAATTTTGGGGGATTATATCACTACCCTCTTAAAGAAAAACTCTGTCCCCGAAGTTTACGCCTTGGCACTAGGGATACAAAGAGAGATCCTAAGTTACTTGGGGTAACTACCCCCTTAAAGGAAAATCTACTTGACCTAGAAAAACAACTACACACATATTTAACAATACAAACAACTACGAGGGACTCGACGATACGCTTGAAAAAGTTGCATTAGGATCGATCGATTGCTCGTCTGCTTCAGGTAATGAGGCTGAATGGGTTTCTCCAAGCGATTGATTCTGTCGAACCGATAGTTGCTGAGACCTCTGGATTCCTTCATAGAGTGCAATGTAGCATTCGTAGCTCCTATGCCCAAGCTATCTACAGTCATGGCATTGAACCGGTTTTCCTATGCAATCCTTTCCTGGATGATCTCTTCTGCAACAATGGCAATGGTAGTGTCGGATTAGTCTCTTACTAGCCTTGCCATTGGGAGCACTTTGATTATTCTTATGCCAAACTTTAGTTTGAGGTTGAGGCTGGACCCGCAAAACCTTGCTACTGGGACAACGACTATTTTCTTCGGACTCGGTCTCTTTGTTCTTCCTCTTGTCAATAATGGAGGCTTGCTCCTAGACCAATGCATCGGCGACACACGCCCGCTCGTACACCGTATTCAAGTCATAGAAGATGTTTGCGCCCATTATAATTCGGATGTTGAGATGATTCCTTGTTTGAACTGGAAGACCACTGTATTCTTGCTAGCTGCTATTCCGAGGGCAGACCTCAGTAGCTCCGTAAATCCTGTAAAATATATCGGACCAACAAGCTTATTTACGTCAGCTCCATGAATTCCTTGAGTTTGGCCCTCTTGAGACTTTCCGTATAGAAATGCGTGCGGATGGCAGTCTTGAAGTCTTCCCAAGGTGCTGATCGTCCTCCTTGGGCACAAAAGTCTTCCCACCAAGTATTGGCTGGTCCTCGAAGGAAGTACACTGCAATGCTCGTCTTTTGCTCCTTAGGGAAGTTGAGCTCCTCAAAAGTTCTATCAAAATCTCTTATCCAAATTTTTAGGACCACGAGATATTCTTTCCTATCGTAGGTCAAGGGTCAATGATGCAAAACTCTATCAAGCCAATTCTCTCCAATACCCACCGGAGGCAAAGTAATTTGAGGTTGGAGTACCGGGGAACGCTGAGCTAATCCCATGAGTACTTTGAATGCTCTCTCTAGATTTTCAACCCATTCATCTCGGTCCATTTCGAGTTAGATGTAAAACAGAAGTGCATTAGGGAAGGTGCTATCTCTCAAACTAGGTGACTCAAGTCGCGGTCACTTAATCTACCCATTCCCAACTCTCATGACTAATCTGGGTTTTCCAAAATGAGAGAGAAATAGGGGGAAACCTTACAAGAACAATTTCAACTTGAAGATTTTTGTGAAATACCTTGATACTTACTTGTAGTATCATCTCAAAACATGAAAAACAGAGAAAGGTTTTCTAAAAATACATGATACCAACTTGTGGTACCAGCTTAAAATGATTGAAATTACAAGAGAGGTCGAAACCAGCTCAAATACCAGCTGTGGTATCTGCTTAAAATCGTTTAAAATTAAAAAAAGTTGTCGAAACAAGCTTTGATACCAACTTGTAATACCCCCAAAATTTACTACTGAAAAATTTCGTTTTATTTAAAAGAGTTAGCGGAAGCAAAATAACAAGACTATAAATTCTAGGGATATTACCACCAAACTTAGTACCAGACCAGTTCACTCTTACCGTTCTAGTACCAAGTGCTAAGGCTAAAAGAGTGAAATACAGATTGCTAGAAATTCAAACCATATTGAAATCAGAATAGCGTAAATAATATTTCACAAGAATGGAATCCACCAATAGGGCTTACAAGAACAAAGATTACATTAAAACTAGGAGTTTAAAAGAGAAAGAAGGAAACCCTAAAGGTCCGGATAATTCCTTACGTTCTTTCCCGTTGCCCACTTGAATAGCACCTGAAAAGGACCTGTAAGGGACACTGCTAGAGCCGGCAAAAGTTGACCTGACCCGAAAAATCAGACGAATACCGACTCGATCCGCCCGAAATCCGATCCGATTTTATCCGAGTAATTAAATGCCCGAAACCTATCCGACCCGATCCGATACATATCCGATATCCGATATAACCCGAGAAATCATAAGTCCGAAATAAACCCGACCCGACCCGCTATTCACCCGAAACTCGATATAACCCGAAAAACTATAAATTCGAAATGACCCGACCCGATCCATTATTTATCCGAAATCTGATATTATCTGAAAAATTATAAATCTATAAAGATTCAACTTGGTACTGCCCAAAAATTAACATTAACCCATAACTCAAAATTTTTAAAACTTCATAAAACATGAAATAATATAGATGTGCAACTAATCCATACTAGCACTTACATCAAAATCTAGAAACAATATACTTTCATAAAATTTATATCACTTATGTATATACAAATACAATATCTATTGATACCAATAGAAATAAAAGTAGAGAAAAAAAAAAGAATAACACTACTATGCTATTTAAATATTAGTTCACTTCCATTATTCCATATAGTACCGTAAGATAATAACAGTGCAACCTTGAACACTATATGTTAGTATCTATATGGCCATACCTTAAAATATAACACCTACAACATCATAGAAAAGTAGGAAAAATCTAGAGTGAGAATGTTAGTTATTCATTATAAAAATTGAAGATTAATATTTTTTATTACATCAACAGTGTTAAATAGTAAGAAGTCAATATTAGTTGGTCTTTTGTCAATAATAGTCATTATTACTTACTTTATTTAATTTATCTTATTTAGCTTGATATGATCTAATCAAAATATATAATAAAAAACTAATATGTTGTTATTATTATTTTTGCCATAATTGATATTCATTGATTACTACTATTAGTATTATTATTATTATTATTATTATTATTATTATTATTATTATTATTATTATTATTATTATTATTATTATTATTATATTTATTAAAATTATGTTGATATAATGTGATCAATCTCTTTTAAAAATAATATGAGAAGTACAACCTTAGAAGTCTTCATTTGTTATCAATTATCAATGACTATTATAAGTTAATATCATTTAAGGAGCGTATAAGATATAAATATAATATAAACTTAAAATAATACTAGAACTCAATATGACCAAGCTAATAATGGAGTTGAATTATAAGTTATACCTTAACATAAAAAGAAAAGTGATACGATTTGAAAACGTTTAAATTTGAAACGTCAAATACATCTCCAAAGATAAAATAATGATAAAAAATTCTAAGGCCCCAAAACAATTAATATAATAATTCACTTTTAATTGAATAAGATAAATTAAAATAAATGATCTCAAAATAATTAGCTTTTAATAATATCTTGGAATAAAAAGAAAGAAAGAAAATGACACAAACATGACTCAAATATGAAATGACCTAAATTCAATCTAAATTCGACCTAAAAATATAATAATTGAAACTCAACTGAGCCCGATCCGAACCCGAACCGAAATTAGAACAACCCAAATTTACCCGAATCCGAGTCCATCCGATTTCAACCAGACCCGACCCGAGAGCTTAGAATGACCCGAGATTATCCGATACTGAGTTGATCCGAATCAAACCCGACCCAGCCCGACCCGATAAAATGATCCGAAATTATCCGAAACCGATATAACCCGATTATTATGTTACCCGATCCGATAGTGACCCAACCCGCCCGATTGCCAGCTCTAGACACTGCCCATTGAATAGGCAGGGGCCCACGAATGGAACCCTTCAGTACTATAGTATAGAGTAACCCTATAAAATACACTGAAAAGTAGGCCCACAATGCAACACATGACACAAACTATATATATATATATAACAAGAGATGCGTACACAATATTCACATGCTTAACAAGTCCATCAAATATTAATAGGTCATAATGTGAAATTAATACTTTTGGCCCTTAAGCCATTAGTCCATCATTATTCAATCATCTCTTGGATTATATATTAATAGGATGGAAGGGGAGTGGGCTAGTGGCCCAGGCGCAAGGAGAGGGAGGGCAGGCCTGCCTGGCAACCTAAAGGAAAGAAAAAGGAAAAAGAAAGAAAGGAGGAAAATGGAGAAAAAAGAGAAAGAAAAGGAAAATGGGAAAAGGAAAAATCGAGAAAATCGGGAAAATAAAATAATATAATTTATAAAATAATAAAATGTAATAGTTTTGGGAGAAAATTTTATTTAATAATATAATTTAATATATGGGTATAAAAAGGTTAATTTTAGGAAAAATATTGATTTGGAAATTTATTCAACTAAAATGAATATGATAAAATAACAAAATATTTATTTTAATTTATTAAATATTAATTCCTATCCAATTTTATATACTCAAAAATCCATAAAATAATTAAATTAAATAAATTTAAAAGCTAATTTATCCCCAATAAAGATTATTTATTAAATTATAAGTTTTTAAAATTTTGGGGGATTACAGTGAGTCAGGATCGAGGTGTTATGTCCATTACATCGAACAATAATAGTAGCTCAAGTGTGTTTTTTCCTAAGAGGTGTTACAGACTGTTTCATCGATTTAAGAATAGTGGTCGGGTGTGTTTTGTCCTGATAGACATTGGATCCATTCTATAGAATGATAATAGTGGCTTAGGTGTGTTTTCTATGAGAGTGATTCAAACCGTTCCACCTACTTAAGAATAACAGGGTCCCTGAACTCAAATTAGATATAAAAATGGATTATGATTATAACTAATGATGGATTTCTAGAACTAGTGTTACCTTAAATTATGTTCACATGATCGATTATGCTTCCATATGATTTATGTTATGAGTAACCTATTCATGGCTTTATTCTTACCTTACTCAATACATAGTGTATCAATCATCATTCTTATAGGTGCCGCTCATTCTCATGAGCAAAAGAGTTAGTTGATTTTCTTCAGGTCATTGAAGACTCACTAAATGATTTTTCCATTTATGATGCTTTAATTGGGAAGGAGTGAGCATTTCTTGTATAGGGTCGGGATCAAAGAGTTATGTTAACTAGTTCCTTGTTTTGACCTGGATACCTTTTAGGGTTTGTCTCCTATGGTATTTCTTGTATTTGAATATTGTATTTAGAGTTAGCCTTCAAAACTCTTATATATGTTTATAAAAGTTTCCTCGTTTTATGTTTATTACGTTTTACATTTTAAATTGTTTTACCTTATAACTAATATGAGAATGGAATGTAAGCCAAACTTATGTAAATTATGGTGGTAACGCTCATTTATATTTTTTTTATGCTTCCATTTAAACGAAATTGTATAGTTCCAAATTTTAGGGTATTACATATTTAATATTCAAGTGAAGAATATTGTTCTAGCCTCCTTAAATCTTACAAATTTTATCTTAAGTAGGCCATACCTTGAGTGGTATTTGTAAGTGGTTAAAATTCAAGAGCCTTGAATTTCGATCATCTCTTCATCTTCTTCCTTCGATTCAATTTTCTTTTAGTGGTAACTTAGCTCTAAACCCACCACCAATCATCAATCTTGACTCAATTTTTTTACATTATGCATCAGTTTCAATTAACATTTGGTGTAAGTTTTTATTACTTTTTATTATATGTTAGTCTAGATGCTCATATGATGTACTTGCATTTTCAAATTGATAGAAGAATAATAGTTTAAAATTTTAGTTAATACACATATATAATTTGAGATATTACAAGTTTCCATGAAATTGTTCTACAATAAATCACAACATAAGTATTAAAAGTGGACATGAAACTTTTGTCATGGATAAAAATTAAAAAAAAAAGATATCTTATAATAGGCTCATGTTAATTTTGAGACTGTGTAGCAGTTATATAGTTCTCATTTAACTATATCAATCTATATAATTCAATTAAATAATTAAGAAATAACTATAAAGTTCAAGCCAATAATTAAAACAATATTAAACATTCAAAATTAATAATTATGTTTTATCTTTTGTATTGACATGACAAGAAATATTATTTTTATTACATTTATGTTTTATAAATCAACATACAAAAATTTTAAAAAAATTAACAATAAAAAAGAGTGATAAAGAAGGGAACCACCATATAAAAAAGATAAAATATATTATACATAAGTTTTTTTTTTATTTAGCCAATTTGATAATATAATTTTTAATTATATTTAGTTAAACCCAAATTTCAACTACACATTGAGATAATTCATAATTAATTGTATAATTGATCAATTTATTATTTAATAATTATATTGTTAGAATTATTGATAAAAAAAGGTTAAAAAAATAGAAATTAAAATTACTTATCTGTACCAAAAAAAATGATAGATTTAAAGATATAGAAAAGAATGACATAAGTGATTATAACATCAAAAAAATTACAATAAAACTACTTATATAATTGAATATATGACTTGACAAATCATAATATGTTTGATTAGCAATTTTTTTATTAATTAACTTAATACATTGATTTAATTGGTAAAAAATGATAGTTATTAATGATAATATTAAAATTATTTAGAGAATTAATTTTATTTTAATCACAAAACATTAAATATGGGTAGTTAAATATATATTTCAATGATGATATATTAAAAAAATAGCACTAATGCCATAAATAAAATATAAATATAGTAAGTATATTCCTAAAAAAAGTTAACAATTAGAACATAAAATCAACTATTCTTATTTTTGTAACACCCTAAGTCGATACAACTACGCGAGGGTTACCTGGAAGTACTTTCGAATTGATCGACTAGCCCTACAGATCAACACGAAACATTTTAGCCCGCTTTGTCCTCAGTTACACACTTCTAGAGAAATTTTCAAAAAATTTCTGAAACTTTTCAAAAAAATTCTGAAACTTTTCAAGAAAGTCGCCCATCCTAAAAATTGCTACACTACCACCATATTTAACTATGGAGTTCTTAGGATGGAATCACCAAAAAGATAGCATGCCATGTTGATATAAGTAGCTAGATCAAACACTCCACTCAATTTGGGGAATTACATCCCACTCAAAGAACGCAATGTCCTCGTTGCGCTTCAACCACTAATTGTCTTAATATAATTTATCCTAATAATTGTCTCGCTAGGTGGCTGACTGGCTCATCTAAGTTCTGCTCAAGGTCGCAGTTTCACGCTAATACCATTTGTAACACCCCAAGTTGATACGAACATATAGGGGCTACCTTGGAGAGGTTTCGGATTGCTCGGTTGGCCCCACATATCAACACGAGTCTTTTCAGTACGGTTTTTCCTCATTCACACACTTCATAAGAAATTTTTAGAAAAAAATTTTAAACTTCCCAAGAGGGTCACCCATCCTAAAAATTACTCCACCACCAGTACACTTAACTGTAGAGTTCTTAGGATGGAATCACCAAAATGATGGTATACCATGTTGATATACGTAGATAAATCAATCCTTATAACACTCCACTCAATTTGGAGTATTATAGTTTTAGTCAAATTTGAGAAAAAAATGATTTCTATTTCATATAATCCATAAGCAAAAATAATTTACATTAATCATTTTTACCTTTTTAGGATATATTTAAGTAAGCATAAGCTTATATCGTGCACTTGCATGCACATCTTAAGTGGACTTGGATGAGACACGCATATAATAAAGCAACAAGGTAAAATAAATGAATATGACTCTGTGGCTTAACAGTTGAAGCATGAGTCTATTATGCTAAAATTCATGAGTTCAAATCTCACACACAAAAATCAATACAAAATAAATAAATAAATAAATAAAACATAAACATTAGATTGTATGGCATAGATATCAAATTATAAGAGAATAGGCATAGAGGAATAAAAGCATAGTTAATTATAAATATTATAATTATAATAGCTAGTATAAATTATTGTTGTTATTGTTATTATTGTAACACTCCAAAATTGACTATTGAAAAATTGCGTATTTGCGGAAGCACTAATAGTAAAATATTGGTTGTTACACTCTGTCTAACATAAAAAATGCATTCCCTATATCCAATCTATGATAGGTACAATGCTTAAAAATAACTCGTATCTAGATATTAGGTGCAGAAAACACTTAATCCCACAATGATACAAGATTATAAAATAAAGGGATAACAAATATGATAGAAAACAAAGAACTAAAAGTCTAGATAGAGAGAAATATCCAGATAACTATATGTTTGAAGCAACTTGTAATCACTCACCATAATCAATTGCATCAAAGGAATTAATCAATAATTACTTGCAAAATAAGGTAGTATTTGCTCATGGGAATGAACAACAATCATGAAAAGGATGGTCAATACACAATATACTGAGTAAGGCAACAATGCACACTTATAGAGAAGGGAATGCATGACACAAGCAAACTAATGACTAGATATATACAAGGAATGCATAGATGATCAAGGAACGATACAATCTAAGAGAAAATTGTATTTAAATTTTATTATTAGGTGATCACACAAATTCATTTAGTTAGTCATATGGAGATTAAGAAATACTTGTAATACAGCCAGTCATCTCTTATTCCATCCGCATATGAGAGAAAAATAGTATAACACCCCAAAATTTACTACTACAAAATTTCAAGTTTAGAGGAAGGGTATAACAATATCAATGGGTCTTACCGCCATACTCGATATAAGGATGGTATCAATATATGTATGGATTACTATACCATCCTTACATCGAATACAAGGAAAAAACATTAAAAGTTTAAAACATTGTAAAACAGAGAATGAAATATATTTTATAAATTTAAACAAGTATTTGGAGGATTATTCCAAGTATAATATTCAAAATACATAAAAGGGATACATTGGAACTAAGGGTTCCAAAAGGTATCTAGGTCAAAGCCAAGATCTAGATAACATGACTTTATGTTCCTAAATCCTAAATATGATAAGATTACTTCTCCCCAAGCAATGCACCTTAAGAAACAAAATCATCCAAGGGGTACTCAATTACCTGTACAAAAACACCTAGGTCTTTTACTCGTGAGAATGAGTAACACTAATGAAAATGACGATTAATATGCTATGTACTAAATAAGGTGACATTACACCGTAATAGGGGTACACAAAGTACATAAGATCATAAAGAAAAATGAGTATGCACAATGATTAAACATGATACAATGCAGAAACTAGTTTAAATCAAATATGAAAATCTGACCTCTATATTTCACACATTTGTTAACAATTTTGGTACTATTGTTGTTTATAACCGGTTATTAAAACTAGTTTATGTAGTAGTGAATGTTGTATGTTTGAGCTAACGAGCTATTAGAAGATGTTGCTAGTTATGATATGTTACCTCTTTTTGAAACTTTGTGTGTTCAATCCGGTGCACTAAGGATGCATAATACAATGATTGCCACCTTTACTTTTTCATTTTAAAGTAAAAATATAATGTTAAAGTATAACTAGCACACCTAGCTAGAAATAAGAAAATTATAGATGAATAAGAAAATTATGTCACAGCTCATTCCTCTTTGATTGACAATTTTAAATTTAAAGTGACTTGTTTTCACGTACAAATAAAACATTATTAAAAAAAATATTAAAACTATAACTAAACAAATTAATATTTATGTTCATATAAATAAAATTTGCATATGTGTTTATATATAGATATAACATTTGATTTATTTGTTATTGACTTAAAAATAAATAAATGTAGACATTATCATCGTTAAGATGCAACTTTTAAAGAGGAAAATATGCTGTATGGTTTTTGTTTATATATAGCAAGGTTGTCCAGACTCTAGAGTCTACGAAAATTAGTGTCAGCCCTCTTAAGGGCCACGTACAAGAGTTACTAAATAAAGAAACTAATACTAAAATACCATGAAATAGAACATTTAAATTAGAACTTTTGCGAACTCCATCGATTTAATTTAGAAAAATTATATAAAATTTTATTTAAAATAAAATATTTAAAATTAAATAATTTATTTAATATTTAATTCACTTTTAGTAACATTCAATTTATATATACATATAATAAATATTATCTATATATTTATATATCATTAGATATATATATTAGTATAATTATATATATATATATATAATATTTTATATTTAAAATTAAATACTTTAATACTATATTAATTTTTAACCTATTAACTTTATTTAAATATATCGTAAACTAATTTTTCCATTTAATTTCCATGTAAATTCGAACAAATTGTGGGCAGTCTAGAAATGTACCGTCCGCAGTGCTGGCGGTGCAGGGAGCGGACAGGCGACAGCCCATATACGGACAGAAGCATCCACAGAATCGTACTGCCATGCTAATCCCTATCAAGCGTTATTTCCCCCCCGCAGCACATTATGATTCCCGTACTTGTACTACGTACACAAATTGCAGGGTGACATGTTTTTTTTTTTTTTTTTTTTTTTTTTTTTTTTTTTTTTTTAATGTCAGTAATCCAAATATAAGACATGTTATATATATATATATTCTTAGGTAGTATTCGTTATTACTTAAAGGCTGCGGTCTTAAGAAAAAGAAAAAGTGTAGTTAACAAAATAATGCTGTTTAAATTTGAAGATTTGTCGCAAAAGAGTTATAGTTCGTAAATAACTTATTAATCTGAGGCTAGATTAGATCCCTAAAAAGATTTTAGTGGTTACAAAAATCTTAAAATAATCATAATAATATCTTTAAATTTGATGTTCCAATTATACTATCTAATTATTTTTTCTCTTCTCCTTCATGTTGTAATTGATTTAACTCAAATTTAATTTAATACTCTACAATCACCAACTTTAGATTTACAACGTCTAATTACTTTTATCAATCACATCATCAACCATTTATACTTTATATTATTTAATTTTTAATTTATATCAATCTATACATAATAATTAATAGTTTTTCTACTATAATAATAATAATTAATAAAATATATTAAATTAATATTTGATTTCAATTAATTTTAAAATAACATATTATAGTTTTTCTACTACAATAATAATAATTAATGAAAATATTACAACAGAAATACAAATATAATATAATTAATAAAAATATTACAATGAAAATACAAATACAACAATATTACAAAAATATAAAAATAGAATTAAGGATTACAATAACAATACGAAAATAAAAAAATGGAAATACAAATTAAATAACATTACGAAAATATTACAACGGAAATAAAAATACAATAAGGTTACGAAAATAATAATTAATATAACATACGTAAATATTTAAAAATAGATAATCAATATGAGTAGAACCTATTTATAGTACTCAAATTACCATATTTCTTCTACCAAGTCAGTTTTAAGTTGGTGGGCCGAAGTACGATCGATAACCCAAGTAACTCTTTGAAGATATAAATCTATGCCCGCTATCGGACCATAATTAATCATAGGAGGTGTGACATTATTATCATTGTAGTTGAAAAGATTTGGAGGAAAATCACCTAAATATATATATCTTTTATCCTCAACAATCATGTTATGTAATATGATGCACATACACATTATCTGCTTCATTGTCGCCATGTGTCAAACGTGTGATGGGCCGCGAACAATTGCAAAACGTCCTTGTAGCACTCGAAATATACGCTCAACATCTTTTCAAGTAGATTCCTAACCCTCTGCAAATAACTTTATCTTTGGTTCTTGAAGAAGCAGTATGGTTTTGATGAATATTAGCATGTCTGAATATACGTCATTTGCTAAATAATATCCAAGATGATATTATGTGTCGTTGAACATATAATGAGCCTCTGGTGCTCGTCCTTCATAAATGTCATTGAATATCGATGAGCGAGTGAGAACATTAAGTCCATTATTTGATCCGGAACATCCAAAAATATATGTCATATCCAAAGATCTTCGGATGTGATGAATTTTAGTATGATTGTCGGGGCACCATGATCACCGCAACAAAATTAATATTTCCATACAACGGGACAATTTTTCCACTTCCAATCATACTTGGAAAGCCACGTCTTTTACCCATTTCAAGTAAGCATCGAACATAATTGGCGTTAGGTCTTCTTAATTATTAGGAAGTAAATAATTCATTCACAACTTGAACGAAATACCTGATGCATTTAAGAGTTGTTAATTTTCTAATGTGCATATATTTGTCTGCACAATTGGCTGTCATTCCATATACTAACATTTGTATTGCTACAATACATTTTCGTAATGGAGAAAGTCCATTTCTACCAATTGCATTACACCTCATTTGAAAATATGGACAATAATTAGTAACGACTTCGACAACCCTAAGGAATAAGGATCTTCTCATTCTAAATCTACAATGAAACTGAGTTGAGTTGTATGTTGGATTATCGGAGAAATAATCATTATATAATCGTTGATGTCCTTCTTCACAATCTCGATTAATGAATACTCGTTGTTTTCTTCTATTTCGGTTGAGCCTCACAATTTCAACAATAGCATCTTTGATAGCTATATCCATTGCTTCAGCAAGTAATATATCATCAAAAGTTGTAGAGTCGTTAGAAGATGTATTAGATGACATTGTTGGTTGAGAAGTTTTGATTTTTATTTGAAGGAGATGTGAAGGAGGTAAGTTTGTGAATGTATATGCAATTCATTAAAATAGTATAATTAAGGATTTTCCATCATTCTTCTTATAGCTGCATCATATAAGATCTGATGATCCACTTTCTCTTTCTCAGTCATATTTGACATGTCACGACAAATTATAGCCATGTCTAATTCTTTTTCCTTCAATCACCTTCATTCAGCCCTGTCACTCTACCTATCTTCTTTCATTTTTTCTAATATCCCATTCCGTTGTCTAGCAATTTCCAACAACCCATTGATATTTGAACATTCATCTTGTCTATTTTCTTTTGCCTTTCCCCTCGATTTTTGCTTTGTTGCAATTTACCCCAAAGGTTGTTCCAACAGAATTTCCATCTCTAAAGTATTAGGGGTAGATGAATCATTGTATGCACCTAAAGTTGAAACCTTTGTACACTTTAATGCAGAAACTTGCCCACTACCCTGATTCATTACCATCCATTTTGTACGCTTTGATGCACCTGAATTATTTTGGATGGTTCTTTACAATTTTACATACATGTTCACTATTGAACGTGCTATTGTATCTCATTCTATATTCTTTATGCACGTATCTAATTACATCTATCTCATTGACGCCACTTTGATTACGTTGACAAATATAACTATAACAACCAATAAATCAATTAACATTTTTATTAACGTAAGAAAATCTATTAATTACCGTCTTCATAGTTTTCTCTAGTCTTTCGCTACAATATTCTTCAAAGTATGCCATATTTTTTTTTTCTAAAAATTCATTACATTTTTTTCCGTTCCCTTGAACCGAATCCTTCGAAAGATGTATCCATTCACTAAAGAGAATTTCTTCTTTTTTATCCGTTCATTTACTATAAGCTCGACTTCCAAGCAAGTTGGGAGATTCAACCTGAACCTCATTTTTGAAATGATTTTGCTTGGAAAATTCTGGAAATTCAGAATCCTCAAGATATACAACTAACGGAGAATTAAAATCGTATTGTGGGAAATTTTGAATATTTGAAAAATTACACTCAAATGGAACAATGGTGTTTGGAGGTGGAAATAACTGAAAATTGACATTGTTTTGATAATATTGCATACTTGAAAAATTAGAATTTTGTGGATAATAGAAATTTTAGACATTTGGAGAATTTATATTCGGATAATTTTGTGAATTTTGGTTTGGACGTTCTCTTGAATTTGAATCAATTGGATTATCCAAAAGATTCCAAAAATTAAATTTTGTAGGGTTTTGCAAAATAAATATAAGTAGAGAAATTAATAAAATAAATATGACTAGAGAAATTAACAAAACAAATATAAGTATAGAAATTAATAAAATAAAAATAAGAAGAGAAATTAATACAATAAATATAACTAGAGAAATTAACCAAATAAATATAAATAGAGAAATATTGAAGATAAATGAATAACATAAATATAAGTAGAGAAATTAATAAAAAAATTATACTGGAGAAATTAATATATATATATATATATATATATATATATATATATATAAGTAGAGAAATTAATAATTAATAGAATAAATATGACAAGAAAAATTTATAAAATAAATATAACTAGATTAATTATGTAGATAAACGAATATGAAAAAGAGAGATAGAATATATGATATAAAAATATGGGTAAAAAATAATATATATATAGCCAAAATTTTTCTAATGTTCTTATTAACGGTCATATATATATATATTTAAAAAAATCTATGTTCTAACAATAAAATTTAAGTTAAAAATATACTAAAAAAATATTAAAAATAAGCTCCAATGATTCACGCGGAACAACAAAAGCTACCATTATTAGGCGCAAGTGTGTTAGCGCTTTGCATGGGCTCTCCGCGCCTGACAACGGTAGCTTTTGCTACTTGGGCGGACTGCCGGAACTTATTTTTTGATACCGAAAGATTTGAAATTTTTAAAGGATACTCTAAATTTGAGGTTAAATTTTTTTTTCAGGTCCACAATCTCAAACTTGAGATCTCCATTTGAGAATGGGATCCAAATTTTTTTAGCCATTGCAGTTGCCCTTAGACTTAATTTCTTCGTTCCGCACAGCATGTCGTTTTTTTTGTTGCCTTCTCTGCGTTGCCATTTTGTTATCAGAGGAGTTCCGTAGAGCCGAGGCAAAAATTTTGCCATTTTGCTCCTCTCGTCCCAAGGACGGGTGGTGATATTTAGAGAGAGAGAGAGAGAGAGAGAGAGAAAAAAACCATTTTCTTAAGGTTGTGGATGTTCTTAATGTTTTTTAACTTTCCTACTTGGTAGGCGATGGCTTTTCTCTAGCGTGCGAAAAGGAAGAGAAAAGAAGGTTAATGATTGGTTGAAAGTACAAATTTAGCTCAATATGGATAAACCTAACATTTAATCAGAGCACCAAACAAACTACCTAAATATCTTTTCTTAATCCATCAAACAGTTTCATGCATGCCATACTATACTCTTCTCTTGATACCTGCATACAGCAAAAACACACCCAACCCACGAGATTTTTCAGATCACAAGTGAATTCTTTGTGTTAATGTTCAACGATACATGGTCGATTAAATACCTGTCAAACTCAGTATCTGATTTTGGAGATTTCCAACCGTCGTCCATCCTTAGGTCCAAGCATCCTTCTCATGTATACGTATTTTCCGTTTCCGCATTGTGTTGGTGGAGGTGGCAAGAGTGGAGTATGATCTTCTATGGGTGATGTCTGTAGTTGTGGTGGCAGCATATTTATGTCACTTGTAGGAACTTGTTTATCAAGCTCACGGACTGAGAGGTAGCAATCTTTTCTTTTAACAGGGAAGGAGCGGAGCTGATTGAGGCACTGGGTTGTTGGAGAAATAATTGATGAAGCTGTAGCAGTGGCACATGCTTCAGCATTAGGGGACTGTGAAAAGTTGACGTTGGCAAAAGAAGAATATTGGTTAATGAGAAGTCGGCGATTTGAAAATCAAATCACATAGCTTTAACCATTGACCATTTGATTATAAGAAATATGACATGAACTCGCAAAAGTTGTTCCTAAGACTGCCCTTGCATGCATACTAGTTACGATCTCTTTTTCTCTGGCATCAAATTTAGCTTCATAGTGCGATCATGTATCCAGAAGAATAATTAAGACATAGGAGCGATAAGTATATACAAGCCACGTTAGTCAGCATATAGGGTAGGGTGGGTGGGTAGGTGTAAATTTCATGAATACTTACCGATAACATGCCGACATCGGTTATAGGAACATCTTTGGGAACTTGATTGAGGTCGAGGTCTAAGGTCTTAAAAGTATTACTGCCAGTTCGGCTTGGACTGTCGTCCTTCACTTCAGGCAATAAAGTAGCAAGCTTCTTAGCAGTTGGCTTCACAGGAAGTTGTTGCCGGCCTTGAAGCTGTTGGTGTAGATCAGCTTGAGATGAACTTGAACTTCTGGTCGAAGAACAGACAGAAGAAGGTGTGGTAGCCAAAAGGAGATTCTCTGGATTATCACCCAACAGAAGGAAAGTTGAGGTGGGAGTAGATGCCATGCCTGGCCACAGGAAGCTACCCTCAGGCTTGCATAATCGGAACCCACTCTTCAGCCTCTGTATTTTTTCTGCTCTCTCTGTTGCAGTAGATACTATGGCTGGAGTACTTTGCCTCTCAACTTTGTCAGTCGGAGAATCTTCGTTGGTTACAATAATAGCAGACTTACTTTTTCCTTTTTCTTTCATTGCTTGCAGCAGTCTAACAGTATCCACCTGTAGCAAACAATATCTAGATCCTCAACCAACACATGAACTTAAATCATCAAATGCAAGCTCAGTATTTAGTGCTAATGTAACAAGGAATTGGATTATGAGATGATTCTCCTTTACAACACTATTAAATTTAGTCAACTTGCTACCATAGCTAGGTTTATTGCAGCACAACCTAGCTAGTCAGTAAGAATATTCACCATATGCGCTTTTTTGAATACACTCAATTGTAGAGCTAACCTTAATTTTTTATGCTTTTGATGTAAAGTCTCTAGTGGACACAGGATCATTATTGAGCGCTACATTTAGTATCAATCCCTTGCATTCTATATCATGTCATCTACTCTCTCTACTAGCTACCCGTCAAACTAAAAAGACAGGCAACTTCCTTTCCCAAACTTATCCCCGCGAAAGAAGTATGGAGAAGGGATCTCGTGTACCTCCAGTTCCTGCATATGGCTTAAGATAGCCAAGAGTTGTTCATCAACATCAGCTTTCCTCTTTAACAGCTCAGCATACAACGCCTGCAGTTGATGAAATTGCAGATATATAGATGTTTAATAACCCAACACAAGGCTCACAACAAAACATAGGTAGCTTATGAGAAATATCCCCTCCAAAATTTTAAGAATAATATTTCTATCATTCGCAGGCCAAATCTAGTTTCAATCTTAATACCTTCAAAGAACCGAAATCCACTTCTTGATTACCGAGACAGGTTGTTTGCTGCAGAGACACCAGTGCTTGATCATCTACTTGCCCTCTTGATCCGAACACCTCAATCTCTCTACGTAAGCAAAAAATGGACAATTAAATATATTGTGAAACATAAGATCATACAACAACTTGGACTTCATGAAATATGGTCAACAAATAAAACATGTAATGAGGTCCATAAATAACTCATTTCTCTTCTTTTTCTTTCAGTTACTTCTTTTACCTTTTGATATTTCTCATCTGTTCTTTCACTTTTTCAATCTCACCTGCGCAACCATGATGATGAGTAAAAGTAAGACAATCACCAGGCTTCCAACCTGGCGGAGGTTTCCAGTAAGGATCAATAATACCAGCCTCTCTTCGAATATCAGCTAGATCAGCACTCTCTAGCCAATACTCCATATGTCCTTCAGGGTTGTGCCGTCTTCTGAACCTTTCCTTGCCGCCGGGAGCCACTTCTTCGGCCATATGTTTCAGTATATGGTCTATTAAACCTGTGTCTCCAACCAGTTTTCTGGACTCTGTTCTTAAGTCTGGCCTTAATATCGGGTTCCCATAAACTGCATTCTTAGCCTTCATTACTTCCAGGATGCAATTAACTGCCGTAGTATACCTTCATTCAGTGAATTACCACAAAGGGGGCACACACAAACGCACACAAAATAAGGTTTATTGTCAATGAAAAAATCTGACTCAGAAATGAATAACGGGTATATTCGACTTTACCTCTTCTCGCTCCATCTGCTCTTCTTAGTGGGCTTGCTCAAGTCAATGCTGTATACATTTCGGGACAGCTTCATTTTCTTCTTCCTAGGGTCCGCTCCCCGAAAACAGTCCCTTCTCTTGTTCACGGCAAATTTACCTTCCTCGGTCACTTTAACTCCTTCCATTCCTTTTCCCCCTTGAACCTCTCTTTGCCCCATCACATCATCGCCGACCTCTATATTTTGGCAAATAAGTCTGTCCTTCCTGCGCATGTCCCATTTCAGGCATTTGACAGCTCCCTCTCTCTGGCCATCCAAACAACTTGCCTTGACATGACAACCCCCACTCTTAACCTCACAGCCATTATAATTTTTATGCTCTGTTTCGGGAAGTACCCAGAAACTCTGGGTACCTCGGCTAGCAGCGTACTCTTCAAACGGAATCTGACGACAGAGGACCCTTCCCGCAAGGTTGAGACCCATTACGTATTTCTCGTCGAAGTCGGGTTGCAATAGCCCATTTGAGCTCGTAGACCTTCCGTCTTCGTCATTGAAGAAGGCTTGAAGGGAGAGGTTGCTTGGGTAAGTTCCAAAAACTTTATGCTCTGTCCTGCTGCTCACCTGAGGCAAAATTCAAAGCGGCAATACAGAAATTAGCTGGAGTACACAAAAGAAGCCCGAAAAGGTAAAATGGCTACGATTAATTTCGAGAGAGGTGCTTCCAAAGTTTATTAGGAGTAAAGAATTTCAGCAGAAAATCAAAATGCTTGATTTTCAGAGAAAGAGCAACCAATAGCTCTGCACATAAAGCAATTAGCCAAAAAAGGGGAGAAAACGGTTAAGACTCGGTTAGTTTTGAGATAGAAGTTTAAACTACCATCAGAACTCGCAAATTCCTCAGTTGAATCGGAGCTTTAGGAGGTAGCATTGAGTGATTGATTTCGTACATAGAGCCCACTTCCATTTCCATGTCCACCTTCATGTTCACTTCCAAACCAAATTTGGGAGCTCAGAATTATGAAGGAACGGGAGTAGGGTGACTGAGAAGAAGAGTCGCGGAATTGGGGGTGGGAGACAACTTCTGTAGTCGAAAATGACTGGGTTTAGGATGAAGAACAAACAGCGGAGGGAAATTCGTTTTAATTGTCAGGATTTGCAACCAAATAGAGCTACTTTTTCGACACTGCCACATTCCTAGG
This sequence comes from Tamarix austromongolica, assembly GCA_039764185.1. Taxonomy (NCBI): domain Eukaryota; kingdom Viridiplantae; phylum Streptophyta; class Magnoliopsida; order Caryophyllales; family Tamaricaceae; genus Tamarix; species Tamarix austromongolica. The sequence continues at coordinate 104,622,927 of CM077809.1, read as the reverse complement.
GATTATGTAATGATGATTGCGGCTGATTTGATTTGATTCCCAGGTAACAGTATTGGTGGGGAAGGAGAAAGGGAGACAGCAATAGACGCAGTCAGTTGCACGTGAAGGAGCGCGTGTGAATGGAGAGAGAAAAGTTCAAAAATTAATGCTAGTTAGAGCATCTACAACAAAGATGAAAAAAAAATCAATATATCTCTTAAAATTATTTTAATATAATTAAATTTTATTTTATATTTTAAATGTTTAAATAAAGTAAAATTTTGGTGTAATATGATGAGTAAAATTTTTGCGCCGGTGCAGGAACTTGTGCCTCTTTACTTTTTTTGATCTTTTTGCTCTACTGCTGTAGCAAATTGCGTCGGGGTTGTGGACGCTCTTAGGGAGAAACTTCAAAAGATCGAATCCATTATCAAATTATTCATTTTAAAATTTAAGAATATTAAAATAGCTCCCAATCAGAGAAGTCATTAAAATAGTCCTATATAGCTCGCACTTGAAATTATATCTTTGTGTGTATATATATATATTTGTGTATTTGTCACTTTTTAATTTAGTTTTATGTAAAATGAACTTATGTAAATATACTTTATGGTAATATTTTTAAACAAATAATAACATATGAATTATAATCAAGTGCATGACTATTTGAGTGACTTTTTAGAGTGACAGACTTTTTTTTTTAACTTAAAAGGGCTATGTTGATGATTGTTTGGTAGAGAGCTATTATAAATTTTATGTCCGTGATTATATAAAGGAAAATTAACAAAAAAGATGCAAAACCAGTTTGGATTTCCTACCAGATTAATGCATCACTAGAGCTCCATTTTCCTTATATATTATAATTGTATGCTTGTTTTAGAGTAGAGTATGCCATAGAGTAGGGGTGTCTTAGATAAAACTAATCTATTTAAGTATGCAAAACTTGCTATTTGTATCTAGTATAGTGGATATATATTCGCTCAGTATTTTAAACTGAATCAGATATTCAAAAACAAAAATTTTACTAAATATATTTAATTATACTAATATTAAAAATTAAATATTTTATATGCTCTAATATTTATTAATATAATACATTATACTTAAAATATGATACAACAAACAAAAAAAACCAGATATTATATCGTTTTCAATAATATGATAAAACATCAAATAAAATATCAACTTTGGTTGTCCGTAAATTTTTTGGAATAGGATTTTTGAATCCTTATTTTCACACAACCCTACAATTTAGTGTATCAATTTGGGACCCCGTGAAAACAAAATAAACTCCTTATCACCACAGGAACACACGACCAAGAGAGGAAAAGAACATGCTTCCGCTAGTGAACCAACATTAGAGATTCGGCACATCGAAGACACATACATAATACATAAGATATAAAAAATATTAAGGCTCTAGATATTATGGAGCCCTCGGCCTAGTTCTTCTAAATTTTAGGTCTACCTAAGACTAATAGAAGTAGAAAAAATATCTTTTATATTTTATTTTTTTTATAAAATATTTAAAAAAAATATTTTTAATAAAATATCTATTTTAATTTAAATTAATATATAAAATTAGTATACATCCAAACAAATATTCTTTCATTTTATATAGACTATAATATAGATATAAAATACGGGCATAACATTTTCACTTCTATTAATCACGTATCAAATGAACACTTAAAATTATTCTTACTTTTTGTATCATGATTTACAAAAATAAAATAAAAAATAACATTTTAATAAATAACAAAAATGAAAAATATACATCATATCATCTCATTGGATTAACTTACAAACAAAACCTATATATATATATATATTTTTTTTTTCTTTCTAGACAAAATTATCAAAAGGTTGAGTGAAATTTCAACCAATAATTATGCGACTGATAGTCGAGAAATGAGTACAATTGTTTTCTTATTCTGATAGAGCTACTTAAGAAGAGTGTTATTATTTTCTAGACATTTCCCAACAAAGGATTTTCTTTCAATTTCTTACGTCGGGTTTTATGAGGAAATTTTTTCCCTATATGTTGTTGACAAAGAGCGCACGCATAGCCACATAGGGGGGAAAAGAAGATTTTTTTTTTTTTAAGTTAATAGTACCAACCGAGTTTGCATTTGTCTCGTTTTCGAAGTGTTCATTGAATAGTATATTTTTCGCCAAATCCATTGATGTCCTCTTTGCTATGCATTCCTAAAACTTTTCCGCCCATAAAATTTCATGTCATAAATGTAGACCAGCTCAAGCCGATACATTTTATATAATAACTTCGAACTTTATGACAAATGCGGCATCAACATGTAATTATTATCCATAACCAACGTTCTGTGTATGTAAAATGTGGAGTGTTAATAGAAATACACTCGAATACGTACTATCTGTTCTTACTTGAATTACCTCATCATGAAACCAAAGCTAGAATTAGAACAAAAAATTTCTGGCTGATGATCAAGGCATGAAGCTATATAACCGTCATGTCATCCATTGATGTCGGCTCGAAGTGCTCTGGGGCATTTAGAGGCCTCGTTGACTATTCCACACTACGGCAGGTAGCGGCGGCACACAGTAATAAAGAGTTGCATTGGTCTTCCCTCTCAAAAATTGCCAGGTATAGCACTGAAGTTCAAATATTTAACAGAAAGAAGAAAATTACTATAGCCTATTTACTAGTGAAAAGAAGCACACCGAATATGTAGATTTCAGGACTACGTACCGCAATTTGAACTATGAATTCCGGCTGAACTTCTTTATACATTGGTTATTGCTGTAGAGATGTTGATGTTGGTGACTACGCTTGCTGAAATCTCATTGCTCATGGATGTGGTGGATGTCGGCTTTACAGTCTCACCTTTAGACTCCAAAGATGGGGCGGCGCTGTTTGCATCCAACTGAGTATACACATCTGGTAAAGCTTGAGGAGTCCCAGGGGGAGCCAAGTTGACCGACATTATTGAAGACGAAGAGTTGCCAGAAAGCCCACTAGATTGCCTGTTCAATGTTGTGCTACCAACTGCTGATGGCGCCCTAGGGGAAAGTTCAGATGATTGTGAAGTCTGATTGCTGCCTTGGAGACCATAAAGTCCTTGCCAATATGGTGGTGGGACTAAAAACCTGGTTACATTTGTCGCTGGAGGAGTATAGAAACCCGAAGGCACCAGACTTCCTTGATGTGGACAGGAAGACAGACTAGCTTGAGGTGTGCTATTAAGGTATCCTGACTTTGACATTTCTGGACTAAACAGTGATATGGATTTGCTACTAGCAGAAGGGTAGCTTTTACTTTTAGTTGATGCGGGGGTACAAGGAGACTAAACAAGGAAAACGACTCCATTAGAACCTGATTGATTTAGTTTGAAGTTGATATGAGTAGAAATAGGCTTATTTGTAAGCATAAATAGCCATCAATAATGCACAACATTCTGGTATATCTGTAGCATATATGATTAGCCAGATCTTGTGCGTTTTATGCAATTCCAAGCAATATATATCGTGGAGCTATGAATAAATGATTGTACAACATGATAGAGAATATTCAATTTGTGTTTCTACCATTAACGAAAATTATGCAAAACAGATAGGCTATGACATATAAGAATTCTTACGCGAGGGGTGCGAGTTTTGGTGACGACATCTGCAGGAATTTCGTTGAGGTCCAAAACAAAGGTACTATTGCTGACAGAGAGGTTAGCGAAATTGCGCTTCATCTCAGCTCCCCTTGCAGCAGAAGCAGTGGGTGTAATGTGAGGCCTCTCAGCCAGTGGTCTCAGTGGGACAGGTTTGTGATGGTAATCAGCTGATAGCAATTGAGTTGATTTGGTAGAGGATGATGCTGACGAAGGAGACTTAACCATGAGGAGATCCTCCACTGGAACCACCACTTGGGATATAGAAGAGGCAGCCGCCATATTAGGCCACAGGAAGGTTCCTTCAGGTTTGCAGGTTCTGAATCCACTCTTGGGCCTTTGTTTCTTAGATGCACTCGTTGCTGTCCTATCTTCTGTTACAGTAGATGATGCCTTTTCCATCTTGTTTTTGTCATAAACGAAATTTTCAGCCTCATTGCTTACATTGGCGGCAACAGTTTTGCTGTTTGTCCCGAGAAGCAAGTTGCTCAAGTCCTGAAAAAAGCCATCAAACTTCACATTAAAAATAGCGACCTTGACATCTCTTGAACTAAACATCCGTGCCCATTAACAAGTAGACAAGTAGACAATAAGCATGCAGAATTTCTTATACTTGGTAGTGTCATAATTAGTCAGCCAATATAAAATAACCGTCCAATTGAAAAGACAAAAATCGGCGATACTTAACAAGTACCTCCATCTCCTTCATGTTCTTTGCTACAGCCAATAACTGCTCCTCAATCTTATTCTTCCTCTTCATCAACTCATCGTACATTCCCTTTGGTTTTGATCATGAGAGCACATCATCAATGAGTGACCCGTTTATATCAGTTAAACGTGAAGCCTAAGAATACACAAATTCAACAATTACACACCTTCAGCGGCATAAATATACACATTCCGGTATTCAGTTCAACACATGCATCCTTCTCTTTTGAACCTTTAACATGAAATTGATTTTTTCTCTGCTTCTTGGCCATGTCCTCCATTTTCCTACGCAATCAAACAAAAAAGTATGCAAAATTTGCACATATTACGATTCTGCATTAACATCACAGGATATAAATTAATGCAAAACCGAAACAATGAATGCCGTCCAGTATTGTTTTTATGGATTAGGTGTTCCATCACCTTTTCATGTTTGCCACTTCTTCTTTGAGCTTAGCCAGCTCCCTGGCGCAAACAGGGTCCTGGGTTGGAGAATCACCAGGCTTCCAACCAGGTGGAGGAGTCCAGTAAGGATCATCAATGCCAGCTTTCTTCCGGATATCAACAAGGTCTGCACCCTCTAGCCAATACTCCATGTGGCCTTCCGGGTTATGACGTCGCCTGAACCTCTCTTCACCACCTGGAGCCAATTTTCCGGCCATATGCTTCAGTAAATGGTCTAAAAGCCCAGTATCTCCTATCAATTTCCTCGCTGCAGTTCGCAGGTCCGGCCTGAGAATTGGGTTTCCTAGATACGCACCCTTGGATTTCATTATTTCGAGAAGGTTCTTCTCGGCCAGTTTATACCTTCAATCGGAAGGACGAAAGAGCAGCCATTAAAATCTACTCATGCAAAACTGTTGATTGGAACTATATGAATAAAATATAAGGTAGTACAAACAAAAATAAAATAAAATAAAATAAAATAAATAGACGCAAGTAAAAACTTGAGTTTCCTGTTGAAACGATAAATAAAAATCGTTAGTTACCTCTGTTCCGTCCACCTGTTTTGGGGATTAACGTACTTGGTCACGGTACTGTTTTTCTTCTCGCTCTTGGCCACATTCATTCGGCATTTTCTCTTCCGAGCTTCGACTTTCTGCTCCGATTCCTCAAGTACGATTTCGTGATCAACCAGGGAAGTGTCTCTGCTCGCTCTTTGCTTCCCGTTAGACCTCGCTCTCTTTTTTGTACCCCATTTTACCAATCCGATTCGATCATCAAAACAACTGCTCATCTCGAAATTCGGAGAAACAACCTTCTCCTTGTTGCTCTCGACTTCGGCATCCGAAGGAAACATCCAGAAGTTCCGTGAAGCTCTTTGAGATGCAAATTCTTCAAACGAGATTTGATTTATAAAGAGTCTTTCGGCTAAATCCACACCGATCGCGAGTTTCTCATCAAGATTCGGTTGCATCAATCCGTTCGGTGCGCCTTCGCCGAAGAATGTCCGGAGAGAAGTATCGCTTGGAAAGATAATGACGACCTCATCCTCTGTTTTCTCACTGACCTGAAAAGGAAGGGAGAAAAAACACCAAAAATTAATGGTAGGAAGCGACGATGTCGGAGAAATAAATCCAAAAGTGGGAGAAGGCATTGCAATGTAGCTAGGCGTCAAGATTATGTGAGAGAACTTCTCACCATCGCTGCTCGTATCGAGCTCAGTGGAGCTGGAGCATCAATAGGAAGCTTCGAATGATTGAGTTGGTAGACTGAACCGGCTTCGATTTCCATGGTTGCTTGAGATATAAGCAAAAGGAAACGGGAGTTCCGGCGATGAAAAAAAAATCTAGCTCCAGCTGAAGGATCAGGAAAACGACGAGAGTGAAAATGGAGAATAAGGGAAGAAGACTTGATAGAGAAAACAAGTATCGAAGAATCGCGATTGAAAAATGGAGAGGCAAGTATGATTATATGATATTTGATAGCGGGTGCTACATCGTAAGCAGAGCTTTCACAACCGTTCTCGCTGCTCTTTGCAACCGAATACGATGAAAAACCGCCACATTTGCTCCCGGAACAAAAACAAAGCATCGGTATTTTTACTAACAGAATCAGAATTAACAAATATGCCCCTGCTGTTTGACAAAATACGCTGTGATTCTCGAAAGGATTTTGAGAGGGTTTTCAGCTCAGTCCCTGTTGCTACGTTCATGGCGAGGGAGTCATAATGATGAGCAAAATATTGGGATTTGTTTTTATTTTTATCTTTATTTTCAGCTAACAGAAAAACGGTGACAGAGAAACGGAAATGATTTTATAGAGAGAGAGAGATTAGTGAAATGATGAGTGATGTGATACCCACACGTGATCGAGAGAGCGCGTGCGACAATGATTTTAGAGATACACTACCGTAGTAGACTAGTAGCGTGTAATAAGGCATATATGAACTTCAGTAAGAAAAAAATAATAATAAGGCAGACATGAAACGGAATGAGAAAAGGAATAACAGACCGGAGATTCGAGAGAGAGAAAGAGGGAGGGAGGCAAGGAGCTGTGCAGGGAAATCAAGTCCTGGAACCCGGCCGTGGGGTTACTAAAATAAATAAATGAAAACGTGCAATATTTTTTTGCAGACAAAAAGTGTGACAATATCATTAAAAGCGATCATTCGGAGCGGTATAAAAAATTAATTTTTTTTGTAATCTATTTAATCAAAATTAATTGGATAAAAATTAAAATAATTTTAAAAATATTTAGTTACAAATATAAAATTTTATATACATATAATTATATTAATATGTACATCTAATTATATAAAAATATATAGGTAATATTTTATATATATACATGTATATTAAGATACAAAAAAATGGACTAAATACTAAATAAATTGACCAACTTTAATTATTTTGGTTCAAATAGACCACCAACTATTTTTCTCTAAAAATATTGTATGGGACGAACATTGATTTATCTGCATTATATAGCCAATGGATCTAAACTTTACTATTTTATAAGCAACACACTTAACATGCAATTATAAAACAACTTGCAGTCCTTTTGAATGTTATCCTATAACTTCAATAATATATATCCCACACTTACAAATCCGTTACTTATTTTTAAATTTAAATATTAGAGAAATATAACCTACCTTAATTTTAATGTTCGATAATATTAGATTGGCCACGACATTTAATGTATTTAAAATGATAAGTGTTTTTGTCATTTTAATAGATCAATGTTCTTCGATTAAATTTTTTTTTGTGCACCGCAATCTCTCTACACACCACACCCATGTACTAGTATTTAGGTTCACCATGACTTGCATCTACATTGACTTTCACCTTTTCCACCTCAGGAGTATTCACTAAACACGACCATCACAACTCTTCAGTTTGTCTTTGTCATCTTATTATATTCACAACAAGTTCTCAATACAACCCCAAATCTTCTTGTCATCTTAAAACACCCTCGAGACACCATATCATTTTGTCTCCAATACAAACACCAAGCAAAGGTAAATAACCATGTAGTCTTGTACACACACATATATTTACCTTGTTCAAAAGATATTATCAAGATGCCTAAAGACTCAAGGACTTAAGGTTTCACCTTTATGTCTTAGGTTTAATTTTGTAAGGTTAAGTTGAGCAATTTCACTTTTAATCTTTACTCTTGGAATTTTATAAATTTTTCTTAGAATTTATTTAAAGTATTTTTAAGATTAAATTCTTATGTGTTTTTAAGTTTCAAATCATTTTTGAAGTGTTCTGTAAAACCTTGGTTTCAATAGGGAACCAATTAACTAGTGTATACCCATTGATTGGTAGGGTTTTAAGATTCCATGATGCAAACTTTCAAAAAGAAAAACTAGTAAATCAATTTACTAGTTTTCCAAAGATTTATTCCTAGGAAATTAGTTTGGCATTGACTTCAACCAATCAACTGGTTTCAAGCAAAATTAACCAGTTGGTCTCCTTGACTGATCGATTGGTTTACCTAACTAGGCTATATGTTGCTTTTCTTGTAAGATGTATTTTATCTTAGCTTAAACTAATGAATTGGTTTTCCCAAACTAATCGATTGATCGACTTGATCCATTGACTGATTTGTAAAACCATTCGACTATTTTTATATGTTTAAAGGACAACAAATGTGAGGCATTAAACTAATTGACTAGTTTATTCAATAGTAACATTTTTATTCTAGATCTAAACATAACCCATCAGCTAGTTGTTTTGACTTATTTATTGGTCAAGGTGACCCATTGACTAGTCTCTTGGATGTTTGCATTTAATATTGTCTTTCTACTCGCTATTTTGCAATGGTTGTTTAGGCATTTGTGTAATACCCCAAAAATTTCAAAAACCTATATTTTAATTAATAACTTTTATTTGAAATAATATTTGCTTTTAAAATTATTTATTTTAATTATTTTATGAATTTTAGAGTATGTAAATTTGGATAAGAGTATTTAATAAATTAAAAGTAAATATTTTGCTATTTATCATATTATTTTATTTAAATAAATTTCCAAATTAGTGTTTTACTATAATTATCCCTTTTTAAGCCATATATTAAATTAAATTAAATTATTAAATAAAATTATTATCAAAAATATTACATCCTATTATTTTATAAGTTAATTATTTTAAAATTTTCCATTTTCCCACTTTCCTTTTCCTACCTTTTCTTTCTCCTTCCCTCTATTTTCTTTTTCCCTCTTCCTGGCTTTGGGCCGCCAGACCACTCGGCCTGCTTTCCCCCCCTCCTTGCCCGTTGGGCCAGGCCCGCTGAAATACCCCAAAACCCCTAATTTAGGAAATCATGGCCGAATAGGGAATTATTAGGGAATTAATTAAAATAAAATACTTTTAATGAAATAAAAAGGAATTAATAGGATAAATCAAGAAGGAATTTATAAGAGTGTAAATAGGAGGAATTATGGTATTTTAAGTTAATTAAGGTTTTCATTTTAGAAATTTATTTAATACCTTAAATTATTTAAAATAGGAAGGATAAAATAGTTTCAAATTAATATAAAATTTATAAATAATTTAATTAGAGAAAAAATTAAAGGGTTTTGTTAATTAAAATGAATTTAGGAAAATTCTTCCATAAATCCCTAAACTAACCTAAAAAAATAGAATTTTATTATTGTTTTGATAATTATATTTTATTAAATACCCAAAATTACCCGAATTATACTAATTAAGCCAACCCCTAATTTTTCCTCTTTTTCCTTTTTCCCTTTTTCTCCCTCCTTTTTTCCTTTTTCTTTCTTCCCCCTCCTCTTCCTTATATTTCTCCCGACCTGGGCCGGCCTGCTGGCCCAACACCCCCTCCCTTTCCTTCTTCTCGCCGCGGCCCAGCGAGCCCGGCCATCCGTGACTCAAAACGCAGCGTTTCGACACTGAAGTCGCTGAAACGCCGCGTCGTGATAAGGGAAATTAGTACCGTTGCCTGACCGACTCAGACGCCGCGTTTTGCCCAAGTATAACCCAAAACGCAGCGTTCCATTGATGAGGGAAATAACCGCCGCCGCCCGGCCGATTCTCCCTTCCTTTTTCCTTCCCCTGGACCGCCGGTCCAGCCCCTCCCTCTTCTTCTTCGCGACGTCGTCGTCTACCTCTCGCCGCCTGCAACTAAAATATCGCCGGAAAACGTAGCATCGACGGCACGCCATTTCCACCAGTCGTCTTGTCCTTTCACCCCCGTTGACCTCCCTGTGGATGTGACCGATCAATCGCAGCCCTTCCCCGCACGAAAACCTCCTTCTTTTTTTGACAAATCATAGCCTGCAAATCACAGACCATGTGCAGCCGAATCTCGCCGGACAACCTAACCTAACCCTAAGCCCTAACCTCCCACTTGAAGCTCGTCGTTTTCCCGTCCCAATTTCCCTATAAATAGCCCTAACCGTTGCCTTAATCGGGTTCGAAATTTGGAACCCAGAAAACCAGAGCCGTCGCGCCGCCCCACTTTCAGCCGCCGTTTCCTCCGCCTTCGGCCACCGTTGCCGCCTGCCCATGCCACCAACATTCTCCCTACACCGCCCTCTACACGACCAACCCCCTAGACCTCCCTGCCTTGCCCTGCACACGCCGCCTTGGCCGTGCGAAATTACCTTCCCGAACAGCCTTCGACCCCCTGGCGCCACTTTCGTGCCGCCGACGCCGCCTCCACCGCCGCTTGCAGCGCCACCATCACCCTCCAAAACGACCGGCAACTCCTGCTCTACCACCCTATACCTCCCTTTTATCCTGGTTTTCCCTCCCCTAGCCTCCACCACCATTTTTCCCCTCTCTCCCTTCCTCCACCGCCGCGCCGCCGCCGCCACCACCTCAGTCAGGTTGCCCAACACCCTGAACCCTAAAGTTTAAAAATAAATAAATAAATAAAAATAAATAAAATTGATTAATGATTTTATCTTATTAACTACTACTATTAGTATTATGATTAATATTAACATTACCATTATTATTACTAATATTGTTAATATTATTAATACTACCACCCTTATTAATATTACTAGGACTCAACATTACCCTAAGGACTTTTAAGTAATGGTGTTAATTAACTATAGGGCCTTTTTAATCTATTACTATTATTATTATTATTATTATCATCATCATCATCATCATTATTATTATTATTATTATTATCCCTATTATTATTATTAAGCATTATTATTACTATTATTACCATTAGTGTTATTATTATTATTATTATTATTATTGTTATTACTATTATTATTATTATTATTATTATTATGATTATTATTACTATTATTATTATTATTATTAGTATTGTTGTTGTTATCATTATTATTATTATCTTTACTATTTTTATTATCAACTTTTCTATTATGGTTGTTATTATTATTATTATTATTATTATCATTATCATTATTATCCTTATTATTATTATTATTATTATTATTATTATTATTATTATTATCATTATTATCCTTATTATTATCATATCATCATTATCCTTGTTATTGTTTTGTTGTTGTTGTGTTTAACGCATCTATTATTTTATCGATTATTACTGTCGTTATTATCCTTAACGTTATACTTTAATATTATTACCTTAGTATTTTTGTTATGCTTAGTATTGCCACAAACATTGTATTATTATTATTGTTATTTTTTTTACTATTGTTATTATTGTTCTATCATTATTGCTATCATCACTATTATCATTACTATGATCAATACTAGTGTTATTATGTTTATTTTTCTCACTATTATTATTATCATCGCTATTATTCCTATTAGTATTATTTCTAGTACTCCTACTATCCTTCGTATTATTACTATTATTATTATTAATATTATTAATATTATTATTATTATCGTTGTTGTTATTATTAATATTATTATTATTAGTATTATTATTGTCTTCATTCCTACCATTATTATTATTATTGCTATTATTATTATCATTATTATTATTGATTTTGTCATCTAAGTGATTATGGTTGCATTAGTATTTTATTATTATCGGTAATACACTATCACTAATGCTACTATGATTTCAATTATTATTATCATCATTATTATCATTATAGCCATTATTATTCTTATTATGAGCACTATTATTATAAGTAGTATTCTTATTATTGTTGGTATTATTGGTAATTATTATTAATAATATTGAAACCCTCACCCTAATATTCTGGATTTGCTAAAACCTACTTTAATTAGTGATAATCCGTTTAAGCTATCGTAAGAGTAGTAATAACCTACCCCTTTATTTATAAACCCCATCATTAATATTAGCCTTGGTATTAGGCCATGATAGGGGTAAGATAGGAATTTTGATAATTCCGGTAGAGGGAGATTAACCCTAAGTATTTCCCTCTTATAGGTGAACCGGGTCAAACCCCAGGAGGTGTAGGAGCGTGCTCAAAGCCCGGCGCCGATTTAGGTAAGGACGTAACTAAGGCCACCTGTGTGCATTGCATGTTTTACCTGTCTTGTATGCTTTGTGCGGTTGTATGTTATAACCTGTATATTATCTGTGTTTTGTGTAGCGCAGCATGGAACCGAGGTACGCCCCCGTGTTCTCGTCTTTGTGTACTAATATGTTTTGGTACAAGTATGATGTGGTGTGATGTGATGTGACCCCTACGACATGCATGCTAGGTTATGTGAGGAAGTGTTGTGAAGTGGGGACTTGAAAAAGAAAAATAAGCGGATAAAATAACCAAAGGGAAGTACGTCGGTTAACATAGGTATGGACGACCTAAGGAATTCACCATTTATGCGATAATGAAGAGAAGGTGGAATTAAATATATATAAAAGAGTGGGAATAAAATAAGGTTGCATGGGGAAAATTAGGGTTTGCATGATGGTATTAGGGTTTGTATGGTGGTATTAATGTTTCTATGGCAGTATTAATGGTTGCATGGTGGTATTAATGGCTGCATGATGGTATTGGGGTTTGCAGGATGGTATTAGGGTTTGTATGGTGGTATTAACGATTGCTTGGTGGTATTAATGGCTTATGGTGGTATTAATGATTGCATGGTGGCATTAATGGCTTACGGTGGTATTAGGGTTTGCATGATGGCGTTATGGTTTGTCTGGTGGTATTAATGTTTGTATGGTGGTATTAGGGTTTGCATGGGGGAGTTAGGGTTTTGCATGGGAGCTAATGATTATATGGGATTTAGGGTTTGTGTGAAAAGTTCGAGAGGTTGCATGGGATGCGTAACGTTTGCGTGGGAGCAAAATTTACGTATGAAAGGCTGATTTGGGGTGTAAGGAAGGTAATGCAAGTATTATTTGGGTGTTTAACTGTTTCGGATGGGGAATAGTACTGGAGTATTATAAGGGTATGGAGGAGACAGAATTAGGGTTTGGAGTGACTAACTCTGGGTCGTTGTGATTAAGTAGGGTTGGAGTAGCTAATTGTGAATTGCTGAGGGTAATTAAGGTTTGGGATGGCTAAGTATGGTTGTTATGGTAAAATAGGGTTAAGGCACGGTTTGGTGTGGACAATTAGGGTTCGTCATGGGTGCTTAGAGTTGTTTGGTGTCATCATGTGTATTATTGACTAATGTGTAGTTATGAATGTGGAATTTTATTGTTTGTGATGTGTAAAGTATAAAGAGAATGATTTATGCATGTCAAGGGCGTGATGTGATTCAATAAGATACGAATAAGACATTAATTACGTAAAGCGAAAGACTGATGAGCCCGACCCAGCCCGTTCCACCGGTTAGAATAGTGGCCAGAGGCGTTTTGCCTTGAGGGTTGATTTCCGGTCCACCGGCTATAATAGTGGCCAGAGGCGTTTTGCCCTGGGTGTGTATTTCCGGTCCACCGGCTATAATGTGGGGGGATTCGGGCTCGACAGACCCAAACGAATAAGTTAATCCACGGGAAAGATACTAATTACTTACAGCGGAACACCATGTAAGTGCGGGGCCAGTCCGTTCCACCGGTTAGAATAGTGGCCAGAGGCGTTTTGCTCTGGGGTTCGATTTCCGGTCCACCGGCTATAATAGTGGCCAGAGGCGTTTTGCTCTGGGGTTCGATTTCCGGTCCACCGGCTATAATAGTGGGGTCCCCGTACTTATAGGGATAAATGAAGAATGTGTGAACAGAACTTATTATCATAATAAGTAGTAACGAACAAAGTACAAGCATGAATTCAGCTTTCCACTTACTCGCCTTTGCGTGTTGTTGATGTGTTGAGCATGTATCTTGTGTATTATTGCATGTTACTTTTATGATTGTGTCATGTAGGCTACGTGGTAAGATTGTATGCTTGGCCCTAGCACCTACGCCCTTACTCAGTACTGGACCCGTACTGATACTACCTTGGTTGAATGGGTCCTGTGATGATCCACCGATGGTGGGGAGCAGACCTCTTGTGCAGGTTGATACTGTGTTGGGGTGGAAGGCCTGACTTGAGTGAGTAGGCAATCCGGATATTGCTCCCTTGGGATCTATTTCATTTAGCTATATTTTGTACTACGCTTCTTGTTTTGAAACCGTACTCTTAAGTTGTAATCTTAACGATATTTTAACTGTTGTTGACTCGTGGTTTTCGTGAATGGTCTATATTAACTATGGACCTGTGTTTTGATGACTCTTACTTCAACGATTGTTTAGTTTAGCCTTAGCACTTAGTATCGGAACGGTAGGAGTGAACCGGTCTGGTACTAAGTGTGGCGGTAATACCCCCAGGTTTATGGTTTTAATTCTTTCGCTTCCGCTAAACCTTCTGATTTAAACGAAATTTTTCAGGAGTGAAATTTGGGGCTGTTACACCCGCTCCTTCCTCCCTTCTCTCCCTCGCGCACCACCCAGCACACCTAGCCCGCCCTCCTTCCTTATTTTTTTTTCTGGACCGGCTGGCTCCCTTCTTTTCCTGCGCCGGTCCAGCCGCCCCGCACCTCCCCTCCCTTCTTCTTCTCCCACGCCCGACCTGCTCTCGTCCTCCATGCACGCCCGACCGCCGCCTGCAACTGCCACTGCCTGCCACCGTACCTACCCCCTGCTACTCCCTCTCTCTACCCCGTCCTTTTCTTTCCTATTTCAAGCCAAACTAACCCCCCTGCACCCTCCATTCCCGCCTGAATTCTTTCCTTCTTCTCCCCTCCTTCTCCCTGCCACCCGACCAGCCCTGCCACCACGCTGCAGCACCGATCGGTCGCCTGCTCCCCCTGCCTCACCCTCTTCTTTTTCTTACCCTCACCAGCCCTTCATTCCCACATTTTTTGAGCCTATAATCCCTCCCCGAGCTCCCTCTTACCTCCTTCCTTCTCCCTCCATTTTCCCCCATTTTTCTTATCACCGCTGCCCGCCGCCGCTTGAACCACCAAGCCCAACCCCTGCGCCGCCTTTTGCCACCACCTACTACCACCTTGCACCACCACGAGACCCCCCAAGCCCTTCGAGCCCTGCACTTCCTCCCTTCTCCACCTCTTCCTTTTTCTTCCCAGTTTTTCCCCTTACCACCAAGCCACCTACAACCGCCGCTTTCGCCGCCTTCCGGCCACCTCTTCCGCCACCAAACCCACCATTCGACACCCTGCAACCCCCTCTACAACCGCCATGCATTAATTGGCCGAAAACAGCCCTTGAACCCCTCCATTTTTTCCTCTCCTTTTCCTTCCTTCACAACTCCTCCACCTTGACCCTTCTCGGCAGCCAACTTCGTCGCCTTGCCGCCGCCGTCTCCGCCGCCCTATGCCGCCGTGAAACCACCCTTAGCCTCCACTTACACCCCCTCTTCACTTCTGCATCATTCCCTTGCCTTGAAACCTCCCCTAACTACCTTCTTTTCTAGCCTAAAGTCCCTAAACCGAACCACCTCTCCCCTCTTCTACCTCACCCCTCTTCGAGCCTTTCACCCTCTCATTTCTGCATGAAACTCACACTGCTCATGCAGCGTGAGCTCCCCTTTATTTTGAAAATTATTTGGCTAATTTTTAAGGTATAATGGTATTTTATGATTTAATTAAAATTTATAAAGTTTTATGCTTGGATTCTTATTTTTAACATAAATATGATGGATATTATTTTTAGGTGTTGAGTTGCTAATTATGCTTGGTAAGATTTGATATTTTGCGGGATTAAGGTAACCGTTAATCCTCCCTTAAATACATGGAAAAGCATATGCTAGCACATTAGGGATTTAGTATGATTTTATGCATAGTTTGTGTGCTTAGCATGATATATATATGGTTGCTTATGTTGTTTGATAAAAAGGAAAAGTATGATAACCTTTGTGCCATGTGTAGGTATGATAATTAAGGAAGAAAATTGACTATTGATGGAAATATTAAATGCTTGTTTATGATGTATTATGTTGCTAATGCATGAGTAATATTATTGTCTAAGGGTATTTTAGTAATTTTGCTTATGAAGTATGTGACCTAATGTAGGTAGTTGTTAATGAGTATTATGTTGAATAATGACATGTTGGTGGACTTAGATGATAAGAGTGAAGCACTAATATCATTATTTTATGTAGTGTTAGTAAATCCATAAAAATGGTGGATAAAGGGGTTGAATGGAAATTTTATAAGTGAAAAAGGGTATTTTGGTAATTTTGTAAACAAAAGGGTATTTTGGTAATTTCAAAGGGAAGGGGTGGAATGATAATTTTATAAGTAAATGGATAAAATTGTAAGTTGGGAGAAAGAAGGGTATTATGGTAATTTTTGAGGTAAAAGAATAATATGGTAATTTTATGATTAAATGACAAATTGATAATTTTATAAGTAAAGGGGTATCATGGTAATTTTTGGAGAAAAGGGTAAAGTGGTAATTTTGGAGTCAAAGGGCAATATAGTAATTTTATAAGTAAGTGGTAAGAATGGTAATTTTGGAAGTAGGGGTAAAATAGTAATTTTGGATGAAGGAGGGCATTATGGTAATTTTTCAAGTAAAAAGGGCAATATGGTAATTTTGAAAGTAGAGGGGCAAAATCATAATTTCATAAGTAAGTGGTAATATGGTAATTGTATAAGTGAATGGCGAAATGATAATTTATAAGTAAGGGGTAGTATGGTAATTTTGAAAAAGAAGGGCAAAATGGTAATTTTGTAAGGAAAGATAAAAGTGGTAATTTTGGATGTAAAAGGGTGAAATAGTAATTTGTAAAGAAAAATGGGTGTTATGGTAATTTTACAAGTAAAAGGGGTATGGTGGTAATTTTCCTAAATAAAAGGATATTATGGTAATTTGGAAGTAAGGGGTAGAAGGGTAATTTTATAAATAAAAGGATATTATGGTAAACTTGGGAGTAAGGGGTAACTTGGTAATTATGATAATGGTGAAAGATAATTTAGTGATTAAATTATGATTGTAGAAGGGCAATTGGATAAGTATGATACTAGAGAAGGGTAATTTGGTAAATTAACCAATTAAAGGGTATTATGGTAATTTTAATAATGGAGGAGGGTAATATAGTAATTATAAATATGGAGAAGGGTAAATTAATAATTATGATTATGAAGAAGGGTAAATTAATGTTGGTAATTATGAAGAAGGGTAATTTGGGATTTATGATAATTAAAAAGGGTAAATGGCAATTAAAATAATTGAGAGGGGTAAAATGGTAATTATGATAAAGGAGAAGGGCAATATGGTAATTTATCCAACTAAAGGGGCAAATTGGTAATTTGGTCGATTAAAGGGTAAAGTGAAAATTGTTTAACCTACTAAATGGGCAAAATAGTAATCATGATAATGAAGGAGGGTAATTTAGTAATTTATCCAATTCAAGGGCAATTTAGTAATTATAACAAACCAGAAGGGCTATTTGGTAATATAACCCACCAAATGGGAAATATGATAAGTGTAGTAATTACGGGGGGTGAATGGTGATCTAAAAAGTGTAGGAGACAATTTGGTAATCTAAATTGGGCAAGGGGTAATTTGGTAATTATGCAACCTTAAGGGTAATATGGTAATTTATCAAGTAAGGAAGGGATGACTTAGCAATTATATAAGTAAATGGCAAATGAGTAATTTGTACCTGACATGTCCTTGAGATTGTGGAACATTATAATATGATTCAAATAATGCTGATTAGCCAAGTAAGAGTATTTGGTAATTAGTATGACCTTAATGGTTTCTCTGTGATATCCTGGATAATTATCTGAATAAGAAATAACTAATGATAACGAAATGATCGAAAGTGAATAAGTATCGGATTATTGTGCTTTTCGTGATCACTTTAATTAAGACACTATTACATAAAGTGAAAGACCTCAAGATCGGGAATGGTGACTCCTTAGGGGTCGCTACCCTAAGGACGTGGTTTAGTCCACGATTATTCTGGTATTTGCTGGTGTGCCTTTGTGCCCCAGCCAAACCCTATATCTTACTCTTTCTAGCTCTACGGACCTAGTTAGGGGGTATGCATACTTATGGATTAGGTGTCCTTGTCGGTAGGGTACTGAGTTAGCTTTATGCACCAGTACGACCAGGGTACCTTTGCGTCCTTGGGTTCGCGGTTGAAGGGTACTGAGTAGCTGATATGCACCGGTACGACCGGTGTACCTTTGTGTCCCGGGTTATTGATCTCCCGTTCGAGGCAAATAAATATGATTGATGTGCTGATTAAAGAAAGGAAAGATACTATAATTGAAAGTGGAATATTAATGAGTCGGGCCCATATGATTATGATATTGAGTACCGGTCCACCGGTTATAATAGTGGCCAAGAGCGTCGTGCCCTGGATGATGATTCCTTATATATCCTAGTCCACCGGTTATAATAGTGGCCAGGAGCGTTGTGCCCTAGATGATGAGTTATATGTATTCCGGTCCACCGGCAATAATAGTGGGGGTTCCGAGCTCAATAAGATCAGTTATGTATGTGAATAAGATTATGGAAAAATACTAATCACTTATAGTGGAACACCATGTGAGTCGGGGCCAGACCGGTCCACTGGCAATAATAGTGGTTAGAGGCGTTCTGTCCTGAGTGTATACTTTCCGGTCCACCGGCTATAATAGTGGGGTTCTCGCACTCACATGGATATAAAATATGATGCTGATTGAATGGTGACGGAATAATGGCTTAAGGCCCGAATGTAATGATCTTACACTATGACATGGCTTAAAGCCCAAAGTATCGATCGTGACTTATAAGTTATTATGCATGTTATTGTTATGTATGCACCTCTCATTATTTATGTGTGTAGCTTGCATTATGTGTCGTATGCGGGCCTGTCTTTGAGTGTGGTATTAAAGGGTTACTCAGTACCGTAGTACTGAAGGGATTCCCTTTATGGGGCCCCTGCCTATTCAATGGGCAGTGCCCTTGCAGGTATTTTTAGGTGCTACTCAAGTGGGCTACGGGAAAGAGAGTAAGGAGTTATCTGGTATCGTTAGGGTTTTCTCTTTCTCTTTAAATTCTTGGTTTTAATGTTATGTGTTACTGTAACCACCATTGGTGAATTTTATTCTTGTAAATGATTTGATGCGCTACTCTGATTTATGTACGTTGAACTTCTTTCAATTGTATTTTATTTTTTCTTAGCCTTAGCACTTGGTACTGGAACGGTATGAGTGAACCGGTCTGGTACTAAGTATGGCGGTAATACTCCCAAAGTTCACGTTTTATTTATCTACTTCCGTTAATTTCCTTTTTAATTAACGAAATTTTTCGGTAGTGAATTTTGGGGGTGTTACAATTTGTTCCTAATGGCTATGAACGTTGCTCAAGCTGTAAATAGAGGTTGATGGGTAGACTTAAAATGTTCTTTTCTTAAAACCCAATTTATTACACAATCAATTCATAATTTTTCATATAAATAATTCTCAACTACACACTTTTATATCCGAATTTGTTGGGAATTTCTTAAATAATGTTCTTGCTCACTCAACTCCACTAGAATCAATTCTCCCATTGCAATATCTTATTATTTTAGCTATATTACACTTCAAATTGTTCTTACACTTACATATCTTGTAATTGTGAGAATCTTTATAATTTCCACATCACTTTTTTCAAATTTCATTATTTATAGGTTATGTGTGTATATCATTCTAGAGAGAAGTCATTGAGTTTGAAGGATCATGAACCTATAGAAGATAACTAGGACAAGGTGTATATTAGCTCTTAAGAGATTATTGAGATTGTAGGCTCATAAACCTAGAAAAGTGATCATTATCTACATGCAATCAAAGGAATATTCAAATCTAAAAGAATATTTTTTTTAGTAGTGGATGTAGAGAAGCCTTGTTGGGTGTTCTTGAACCACAATAAATAGCCTGGCTATTTCTCTAAGTACAAATTTCTCTAATTTTATCTAACAACTTTTTAAATTGCCATTATCCATTTCATAAACCATATTCAACTCCTCTAGGACATTTTCATTTATTATCTAAGCATGGTTGCTCATAAAGGATATAAAAATCCGGGTTGAAAAGATGCAATTCAAGAATTGGTTTAATTAGTTTAAGTGAAGTCATTTCTACCAAAAATCCATCATTGTTCAATGGTAAGAATTTTTTGTATTGGAATAGTAGGATGATGTTATTCATCAAATCATAAGACTCAGATATATGGTCTATTGTCGTCAATGGGCTGATCAATGTTACAAAATAGGTCAATGGTGTATAAGTAGAGAAGACAAGAAAAATATTTCATTGGTGTAGATAAGAGAATGCTTACTCTAAATGGAAAGGCCATTATGATTATTCAATGTAGGATTATTGAAAAGGAGTACCATAAGATTCAATCATGCACAATGGATAAAGATATATGGTAAATATTTATGGTCACTCGTGAGGGCACCTTACAAGTAAAAGCTTCTGGAATTTCTCTTCACATAAGAGAATATAAGATGTTTACTATGGAACCAAGTGAGTCAATTAGTGAACTAAGTAATCAATTCAGGACCATTAGCTCTTGGTAAAGAAATCATGAATGAAGATTAAGTGAGGGAGGTTCTTTAATCTATCTGAAAAGAATGAAGGCAAAACGTGATTACTATAGAAGAAGTAAGATATCTCACCAAATTTACTCTTGAAGTGCATCTTGGAAATTTTTTGGGTGCATGGGTCCAAAGTTGAATCAAAAGAAAGAGAATAAAACCATCACTTTGAAAACTTCATCCTGCAAAATAAATAAATATATTCAAGAAGAAGAATGTAAAGTAATGGATAGAGAAGAAATTGACCTTATATTAACTTAATTCAAGAGGTTTCTCAAATCCTCAAAAGGAAGTAGAAGATATTCAATCAACTTAAGAAAAGTCCAAGATTCTTCACTAAGGGAAAGAAAAACTCTCAAATATTAATATTTCTAAAAGAAAGGCCACATGATTAGAGATTGTATTGTATTTATGGCTCATTCAATTGTTCTAGAAAAAAAAAACAAATGAAAGATCATCTAAGAAAAAACCATAAAAGATGATGACAATGATGAGAGAAAGGAAGGGTAATAAATGGTGAATCTTTTCTCCATGGCCCATGGTAATGAATATTCTAATTCTTGCTCAAGCTCAAGCAAACATGATGATGAAGAAAATGATGATGTACAATCTAACTCCCTTTTTTCTTATAATAAGTTGTTATGTGTTTTGCATGATGTTATGCGTAATGCCCCATTTCTAGATACCCTAGCATATTTAGGATCATTTGTATTTAAAAATAGAATTATATTATTTTTAATATTTTGGTACATCTTTTTATCAAATTGGAAACCCTAGTTTCATTTTTGAAACTTTTTTTTTCGTAACCCTTTCTTCCAAGGTTGTTTTTGTAAGATTTTTTGAGCTATTTTTTGCTATTAAAATTTTTCCTGATCATTTTAATTTTTTAATTTTTAGAATCCTCTTTCAAAATACCAACCGAGTCATTGATGAAAGATACTATTTATCATATTGATGTGTTATAAACACATTTTAATCCTTTTTTTTTATGTAAAATGTTTGGTGTTAAAAGTCTTACATCCAATATGAGACGGGTGATATACGTTTATTTAATGTTGAGTGTGGCGGAGCTGCCCTTACTTGTTTGTTTTATTTTCTACAAATTAATAATAACATTTTTTACTAATGAAAAGTAAGTATGCTACATAGATGAAGCAATATGAACAAACAATACCCTAACCATATATTAAATAATATTTTGATATTTTATTTTAATGATAATATATTTATGTATACTTTTATATTTGATCTTAAATTCTTATTAACATACTAATATCTTAATATCTTATAAAATTCATGACAACAACTTAATTAGTTCGACGTCAACTACTAATTTTGTAAAATAAAAAATAAAAAATGAAAGAGTGATTCATCTCTAGTTATAACAATCGCATTGTATACATTTAGCTAAACTAAACGAAAATTCCTAAAATTCAAAATTTACTTGTTATAACAAAAAAAAAACTATTACAATTGATATGAGTTTTGAGCTAACTTTACCAACTTAAAACAATCTGACTCGAAACCTTTAGATCCAATTTAATTCTAAAAAAAAATTAATCATTAGGTGAGATATTGACCTTGTTTGAAATAAAACTGAATTAACACAACTTAAGGCATGGCCAAATTAAAACAAACCTGGGTTGAGCCAATTATGTACTAATCTTGATTTTAACCCAATCCAAAATAATTCATTAAATAAACAATCCATACGATGTATTTGCATCTCTAGCGGTAGAAGGGTTAAGAGTGTAGGAGACTCTAATCCCTATCTGCAACTCTAGATGGGCCTTGGTACTTTATTTGCGACGAGTGCTTCAGATAGGATCCAGGTTCCTGTACTGTAACTAACACAATTATACCCAAACCCAACGTTACCACAATGTGAGAAAAAGAATACTAAAAAAATGGTTGGAAGTACCGTGAGGGCATGCTGATTAGTTAATATTATTCTTTTTTTATATATAATTAAATCATACTCTATCCGTTCATAAAAAAAAAAAAATCTGTTATCTCAAAATTTATATTTTAAAATAAAAATTCTTTTAAAAAATATTAAAGATTACTTTTTATTTTTACTCCTAATTTTTATCTTTCTTCTTCTATTCATAAATTGCCATATTGTTTTTTAATAAATAATATAATAATTATATTATAAATATTTATTACCCTCTAAAATAGTATATAAATTATTAAATAGATGTCCTTTTAGTAACGGACGGAGTATAATATAACGATTCAATGAAAAACATGATTAGATAATTAACGGACTATTCAGTAAGAGTCTATGAACATTTATTAAGATAGTTAAAATTAGAATTAAGAAGAATATTTAATATCACCAGCTAAGTTGTGTATTTATAATTAATGCAATAGTTATACTATTTCAGGTAAAATAAACGTAAAGGATACTCATTAGGCAAATCAACATATATATTAACATCGGTTTAATTTAATTTTGTAGATGCCCCTTTTTTAAAACACCGTGATCCGTCGGTTATAGAGCCAGTAGCCACCGCACCATGTGTCATCAACTGCCGAGCACTTTATACTTTATAAAGTGGATATATAGAAAGATGAACTGCGTAGAGCCGTCAAAAGTTGACCCGATTTAAAAAATTCGACGAATACCGATTCGATCCATCCGAAATTCGATCTGATTTTATCCGAGTAATTAAAAGTCCGAAACCTATCCGACCCGATCCGATACATATCCGATATCCGATATAATCCGAGAAATCATAAGCCCGAAATAAACCCGACCCGCTATTAACTCGAAAACCCGATATAACCCGAAAAACTATAAATCCGAAATGACCCGACCCGATCCATTATTTATCCGAAATTTGATATTATCTGAAAAATTATAAATCTATAAATATTCAACTTGGTACTACCCAAAAATTAACATTAACCCATAACTCAAAATTTTTAAAACTTCATAAAACATGAAATAATATAGATGTGCAACTAATCCATACTAGCACTTACATCAAAATCTAGAAACAGTATACTTTCATAAAATTTATATCACTTATATATATACAAATACAATATCCATTGATACCAATAGAAATAAAAGTAGAGAAAAAAAAAAAGAAAAATAATATGCCATTTAAATATCAGTTCACTTCCATTATTCCATCTAGTACCATAAGATAATAACAGCGTAACCTTGAACACTATATGTTAGTATCTATACGGCTATACCTTGCAATATAGCACCTACAACATCATAGGAAAGTAGGAAAAATCTAGAGTGAGAATGTTAGTTATTCATTATAAAAATTAAAGATTAATATTTTTTATTACATCAATAGTGTTAAATAGTAAGAAGTCAATATTAGTTGGTCTTTTGTCAATAATAGTCATTATTACTTACTTTATCTAATTTTTATCTTATTTAGCTTGATATAATCTAATCAAAATATATAATAAAAAAAACTAATATGTTGTTATTATTATTTTTGCCATAATTGATATTCATTGATTAATACTATTATTGTTATCATTATTTTTGTATTATTATTATTATATTTATTAAAATTATGTTGATATGATGTGATCAATCTCTTTTAAAAATAATATGAGAAGTACAACCTTAGAAGTCTTCATTTGTTATCAATTATCAATGACTATTATAATTTGAAACGTCAGATACATCTCCAAAGATAAAATAATGACAAAAAATTCTAAGGCCCCAAAACAATTAATATAATAATTCACTTTTAATTGAATAAGATAAATTAAAATAAATGATCTCAAAATAATTAACTTTTAATAATATCTTGGAATAAAAAGAAAGAAAGAAAATGACACAAGCATGATTCAAATATGAAATGACCTTAATCCAATCTAAATTTGACCCGAACATATAATAATTCAAACTCAACCGAGCCCGATCCGAACCCGAATCGAAATTAGAACAGCCCAAATTTACCCAAATCCGAGTCCATCCGATCTCAACCAGACCCGACCCGAGAGTTTAGAATGACCAGAGATTATCCGATATTGAGTTAATCCGAATCAAACCCGACCCAGCCCGATCCGACAAAATGATCCGAAACCGATATGACTCGATTATCATGTTACTCGATCTGATAGTAACCCGACCCGTCCGATTGCCAACTCTAGAAGTGCGTGGTTGATTTTTATTTTTATTTTTATCTAAAGTAGTTTTGTTTTTGATTGTAGCCGCCCCCGAAGAATAGGCGTCGCTCTCATGTTTGTAGCTTCGTTTAAAAATGCTGTCATTGTTAGCAATTCTTTATCTTGTAATTGATTACTATTTATATTGGTAAGTACGATAGGCAAATTAAATATTACTCCATTTAATTTGTCCCTTCCGAATATAACTTTTTTTTATTATGTAGGTCCATAAATAATAATAAAAAAATCATTTAAGAGTTTACCTTTTTTTTTATTATATAAAAATTAGTCTCTCAACGAGGGATCAACAATAGAGAAACGTTATAACCTAGATAAAATAATTTAAATGATAATAAAATCTAAAAGAATCAAAATGAATATTTTTTTTTTCTCATTTAATTAAGGAACTAAAATAAAACATATATATTCTAAAGAGATGAAAATAGTATTTAAGTAACTAAGAACAAAAAAATAGACCAAAGACACTTGGTATAAGTAGTTTTTTTCATTAGGTTACAACTGACAATATTTAGTGGATTAAACTTCGAATGTGGAAAACTGATGCGGCCTACACAGACGTCTCGTGGTAAAAAATCTTGATGAAGTTAATTAATAAGTACAAATTACCAGCCTATTTAGGCGAAACATGTGTATTTCACCAAACCAAGTCAAGGGGTGGTTCCATTTCGGCAGCCCCTACATAGAGCGATAGCGAACTTGCGCGGGACCCCACTACCCCAGTAACTGCCGTCCCCGGTCCCGTAGGTTTATTTATTTATTATTTTTTTTTTATGTTTTCGAACTCAAAATTTATATTAAAATTAATTAATTAAATTTTTTTATTCTTTTTAATTTTAATTATTTAATCTAATTTTTTTGATGTTTTTTATTATCTTTATTTTTTAAATTTTATAAAAATAATATTATTATATTTTTGTCGTCTTTATTTTCGTCCCCGTGCAACGTCATGGGACCCTTCTGTACATAGAAATCAACTGCTAGGCTGCTAGTAGTATAGGAAGAGCATTACGCCAAAAAGAAAAAGCACGCTCTTACTTTTTTTTTTCGAACATCTCATCGTAGACAATCGCATATATATATATATATAATTTTTTTTAAACAAAAATCTCTACATGCTACCATCATCGCCTATATTTAAATTAGTAAACAAAGAGCCGTCACAAAAACTCTACCGTGGCCAATTCCTCGTCAAAATACAGTGATTTGTCCTTTCGATTTTTCTTTGACTCTCTAAACAAATAAGATAGCCCAATAGGTGTGCGTATATAAATATTATTTGACCTAGGGACGGTATGTATTTTAAAGGATCTTTTTTCTTTCTATAAAGTATATTAAAATAAATACGTACCGAATATCATCGACCCATATTTTATTTATATTTTTAAATATCCGAACTAAGTGATGAGAAGGTATATATACAAAGACATTTGATCGTACCGACAAGAATATATGCCGTTGCTCGGAAACATAAAGAAATATACCGTATGCCTGAATCAGAGAGACCCCCCCCCCCGGCACCAGATAATGCAAAGACGCTTCATTCCATAATCAACGGTTCATTACGCTCAATTATTATTATATAGATTTTTTTTTTTATCCTGTCGTTTCGTTTTCCAAACGATCGACGCTGACCTCCGTCGTCTCTCGCCAAAGTCCAGGGTCTCGGAATTTTCTTCCGCCGCAAGTGGGACGTTAAAGACAGGAAGAAAATCGACGGCCCAGACGGAGTCCATGATGAGTCCACGCATTCAGACTCGCGGACGGACTCATGAGTCACTCTCGTACGCACTCATTATGTCCTAAGTTCCTTCTTTATTACCCGCGGATCCTCCTTCTTTACTCGGGCGCGGACTGGTCTCGTCATATTCCGCCTTCTTTGAAACGTTTGGAAAATTAAGTGGAAAACCCCGAATAGGGCCGACTGATGGGAATTCAAGACAAGATTCCATGAAAATTCCTTCTCTCTCTCTCTCTCTCTCTCTCTCTGTATATAATTTCTATATAGAGACCAATTTTTCCTCGTTCCGTGTATGAAAACCATACATTCTGTCCGAGAGGAGTTCCAGTTTCCCACAGGCACGCACCCCCCATTACCGGTTACCCCCGATACCTTAATTATTTGTGTGTTTTTTTTTTCCACCACGTACGCACCTATATACTGAATCGACCCGTCATAAACATTCGATCGAACACCGCATGCGTGAGGTACATATACATGCAGTAAAGTCGTTCTTTCCCCTCCCCACCCCTACCCCCACCGTTCCAATCTAGTTACGTCCGACCTGGAAAGAAACCTAGTACTACCTGCTGTAAAATTCGTCGGCCATGGGCTATCAGTATCTTCTACTGGGTTTAGGAGTCCTTCTGTACTACTTCATCCGAGGGCATCACCGGTCGCCGACGGGATGGGACAGTAGGAGCTTTGAGGTGAGCGTTACGGTTGACGGCACGGCCCCGATCGGGCTGACGGACGAAAGCTTCGTTTGTGCTACATTGGATTGGTGGCCGCCGGAAAAGTGTGATTATGGCGTGTGTAGTTGGGGCAGGGCTTCTCTTCTTAATTTAGTAAGTTTTTTATTTTTAATTATGCAAAATGTGTGCTTCTGTTCGTATGCGTGTTACTGTATATTAGTACTAGCTAGTATATATATTACCCGACTTAGTTATTTCCGTCGCGCTGCTACCTACATATTGGGACTTCAGGAATCCGCATTCTTATCTCGCCCAAACTTATCTCGTCCAAACTTATCTCTAGGCTTTTGTAGTCCTGCCACTATTAGTGCCGCGGTTGTATCTGAAATTTTGGTAGGTACGTGGATTGTGTCGTAAACACTTTACCCGGGGCTATAAATATATATTAAATTTGAGACGAAACCCTAGCATTAAAAACCGGACCGAACCGGCCGGTCCGACCGGTGAACCGGTCGGGTCACCGGTCAGATTTCATGTGCCGGTTTTTAAGATCTCAGAATCAGTGAAAATCGGTGAACCGGTCAAAAAATCGGTCTTAGAATCTATCAAAAAATCGGTTGGGAGTCGGTCAAATTCATGTATAGTTTAATTTTCTATATATTTCATATTTTTTGACTTAAAATGTACCACTAGTTCGACCAGTCCAAACCACTGATTCGATCACTAAACCAGTGAACCAGTTATGATATTGATTCGGTGATCGGTCCGGTTTTTAAAACTATGGACGAAATATTACCTTACTCCTACTTATATATATACCCTCGTATTAATACCTCAAACTCCTCTAATTAATTATTTGGATAGAAAAATAATAGTACTATTTAATGTGTTGGCTAGGATTGAAAGCATAACATCTAATCTTTGATATTCTTTTATTTTTGTAAAATATCTTGTTATATTATAAAAAAAATATATTTAAAATTACATACGTCTTATATTGTAAAGCAGAGAGAGTACTACACTTCTGGTTTAATTATTAGATAACTAGAGGAAATCGAAAAGAGGCTCATTAATGTACATATTTTGATATATCTAGCTTAAAACTTAAATGCTGATTAAAAATTTATAACTCATACAAATATTTGAAATAGCTTATATATATATATATATTATATAAACCTCGCTTATAAAGTTAATAAAAAAATATACTCTTATCAAACAATGCTTTTTATAAAGAAAGAACAACTAAAAATAAAAATAAATAAAGTTTCAACGAAGTAAAAGTTTTAACTTTTTTGGTATTGAACAAGACGGTCCTCGTTTTCTTATAGAGAAGAGAAGAAAATAGAGTGGCCCGTCCGTTCGTTCCAATAACGTCTCGTTTACGCTGGAACGGATCTTCCTTTCATTTGACTTGATGACACGGCAAGGCGTTTCGTGGAAGCGCTCCGTTTACTTACTCCCTGGATGCTCCATCCTGGAAAAGGCTAACGAGGTAGGTGAACTGGTGAAGTGTATCCGGACTCCGAAACACAAAACCGACGGCTGCCTGGTTTTCCGTCTTCAAAAATACTATCGTTTGACTTTGATCTGACTCAAAGATTCGTAAAGGAGGAAGAAAAAAAAAAAACAAAAGGAAAAGCAAATATCCCTCTTGAATGGTTGCCGAGGCCGCCCGGTTCCTCGTCTTATTTTGTTTTTCATTACATTCTCAAAGAATAATAAAATAATATTTACTTTATATTATACCTCTCATTCTTTTACACTTTCATATACATATCCCAGTATAATAATATAATATATAATTCTACTAATCTAGATTCCACCAATTTTATCTAACATAATTAGTTTTTACTTCGATTCATTTCAATATAATTTTTTATTTTTAAAATCAAAATATCATATTTAATTTTTGAAATGATATTAAATATGAACGCATTTATTTTTCTAATTTTGAAGTTTACATATATTAATTTTTAATTAATAATAAAATATTTTTTTATTAAATTTTGAACATTACTAATACAACTATAATTTTAGAGAAATTTATTATTATTAATTTTAAATTCAAAATTAATATTCTTATCAACAACAATAATACACTTCGAAATTGAATTAAGAAAACCCCATTATCCCCCGGCCGGGTCCCTCCCCCTACCCCCTACGGCACCCCTCTTCTTGTGGCCTTTTTTTTTCTTCTTCCGCCCTCCGCTCTTTCCTCTTCTTTTTTAATTCTTTTCCGTTCCGCACAGCATGTCGACTTTGCTCTTTTTTTTTTTTTTTTTTTTTTGGCCTTCTCTGCGTTGCCATTTTGATATTGTAGGAGTTCCGTAGAGCGGAGGGAAATTTTTTGCCATTTTGCTCCTTTCGTCCCAAGGAGTGGTGGTGATCTGTAGAGAGAGAGAAAATAAAAAATTAAATAAATTTGCCTCCCATTTTCTTAAGGTTGTGGATGCTCTTGATGTTTTTAACATTCCTACTTGGTAGGCGATGGACTTTTCTCTAGCGTGCGAAAATGAAGAGAAAAGAAGATTAATGATTGGTTGAATTAAAAGCTTTCTTAAATTTATTATTTGCATCTACGTTTATTATACTAGTATATAGGTTATTTTTTAAATATATATATATACGTTATATTTATAAACATTTATAAAAATTAAATATTAGATTTTTTTTACTATATTATTTATTCTTTTATTTTTAAATTAATAATGAAACTATCAAAAGTATATTTAAGTGAGTTTATATTAGATATTTTAATTTCTAAAAATTTATTATTAATTAATTAATATGTTCAGATTAAAATTTATATATAATATGAATTAGAAATGCTAGTATTTCTCTCCAAAGACGCTAAATATATATATTTGAATTAATAAATATTTTAAATTCAAACAACTATTTTTTCAATCAAAATAATACAACCCCCGTCCAAACTCAAAACCCAATAATCTCGGCGGTCAGATGAAAAAAAAAAAAAGAAAAATCGCAATCTTCCTCCACGACCTTTCCAGCCCTCTGCCTTCAGCCCATCAAACATTCGACCTGCCGGCCCCTGCATGGCGTCAAAATTCATCTTCCTGACTGACAAGTATGATCGTAGTAAATTTTTATACGTATGCTAAAGTATATAATTCTGTTATCTTCAATCAGAATTATTAACCTCCTCATTAATTACTATTTTTTTTTCTCGGATTAAATATTTAAAATTTTAAAGTATTTGTGAAGGGATGCGGAATCAGTTAGCTTAATTTTATCAATCAATCAATATATACACGTTCCGCACGCGCGCACACACACACGTATATATATTTTTTCTTGATGTATAAGTACAAAAGTTAGAGCATATATATATTATTTTATATGAAAAGTATATATGCAGTGTACGAGACGACAAGTAGCTAGCTAGTACTAACAATATATGTTTTTTTTTTTAATTCTTTATTTACAGGACCTCGAGAACAAAATTCTAAAAAATGCAGTGAAAGGTACGTAGGGCATCCCAGTGTATATATATCAGTGCCCTCTTCTCATATATCTGACTTAATAATAATAACAATAATAATTTAGCAATTGTTTTGCAGCATTTTCTCCGCTTAAAATTCGAATGGGCGGCACGCTGCAGGATAAGTTGATTTACGAAACAAGGGGCGGCGTGGGTAAGAAGCCTTGCCGACCGTTCGCGAGGAGCGATTCACAACTGTTCCACTTCACTAAAGGATGCATGCCTCTGTCCAGATGGGACCAACTCAATGCCTTCTTTAACGACACGGGGTAACTAATTATTATATATATAATCCCAACTACGTACTGCTGCTGCTGCATGCTAAATGTATGTACATACATATATGTATGCATGTTGATTATAGGGCTGTTGTGACCTTCGGTCTGAATGCCCTCGTCGGAAGAAAAATACGAAAGGATGGCTTGGCTGTTGGCGCTTGGGATTCAAGCAACGCTGAGTCTCTAATCAGATACACGGCTAGCAAGGGCTACAACATTCACGGATGGGAGCTCGGTACGTTACGTACCATTACGACCTCTCAAAACTTAATTTAAAATCCGTGCGTACGAGATCGTTCAACGCAATTCATTAATTTATGACGATCCTGACATGCATGCAGGGAATGAACTGTGTGGTGGGGGCATTGGCGCAAGGGTTCAAGCCGGGACATATGCATCCGATGCGATTACCCTCCAGAACTTAATACAAGACGTCTACCGAGCCGGGAACGTAGCGAAGCCACTGGTATTGGCCCCCGGTGGGTTCTTCGATGAAGGCTGGTTTTATCGATTTATGACCAAAGCAAACAGCTCCGTCCAAGTAATTACCCAACACGTATATAATCTCGGTGCAGGTTCGTACGTACGCACGCACAGTACCAAGTAAAGAAAATCATACATATATATAAATATGTATAATTTCTTCATTATTAATGATTTTTTTTTTTTGTTGGGGGGACGGGGCATTTTAATTTATTTTGGTGTTTGTTTTAGGTGTGAATGCGAACCTTACGAACAGGATTTTGGACCCAGCCGTCCTCGACGGCGGAGCACATCTTTTTAGGAGCCTCAGGGATGTCATTAGGAGATCGGAGACAAAAACTGTAGCTTGGGTCGGTGAGTCTGGAGGTGCTTACAACAGCGGCCACCCTCTAGTCACCGATGCCTTTGTAATGGCCTTTTGGTAATTTTCTTTTTTACTACTATTAACTATGATATACACACTCTATTTTAAAATGATATTTATATCTGTCGTTTTATTTTTTCCATATATATATAGATACACACACACACACGCTCCCGCTCGCTCGCTCGATCCATAGTCCTAATAATTAATTGCTTCATATCACTGCAGGTACTTAGATCAGTTAGGACTGGCTGCCTCCTATGATACAAAGACGTTTTGCAGGCAAACGCTCATCGGGGGGAACTACGGCCTCCTCAACACCACTACTTTCATCCCCAACCCTGGCTACTACGGTGCTCTTCTTTGGCATCGACTCATGGGAAGACAAGCCCTGTCTGCCACGGTTCCACCCTCCGTCAAGGAATTACGTGCCTATGCCCACTGCTCAAAACAATCCGTACGTATGCCCCTGCTTAACAGCATCTCATTCCGTGCATCAACAGCACCTATTTTTCTCTTAGTCTATATACATATACATATTATTTAATTTAATGAGCGTTTGTTTCGTTTGCAGCCAGGGATAACGCTGCTTCTTCTTAACCTGGACCGTAAAAGAACCATCCGAGTCCGCGTTACATCCGAACCAGCTGGGCTCCTGTCGTCGTCGCACGGGCAGGCTACAAACAGCACGTCGACCTTCTTAAAAGGCAACAGCACTGCGAGTGCGCGAAAACTTAACCTGCCAGGGGTAGGGATGCCCGCCGGCGCCCGTAATATGCTGAGAGAAGAGTACCACCTGACGGCACCGGATAATAACTTGCACAGCCAGGTTGTTCTGCTGAATGGGAGACCGTTGGTCGTTGATCCGACATCCGGCCGCATTCCAGAGTTGGAGCCGGAAACCGCGATGACATCGAAGCCCATAATTGTTGCCCCGTCATCCGTTGTGTTTGTACGCTTGCCTGGAGTTTCTCCTCCTGCTTGTAGTAGGTGACGTAGAGGGTTTTTGAAGTAATTATGGGGGGAGGGAGCCACAGGGGATTATTTTGTTTTTTTTTTTAGGGTTAAAAGAAGCGAACTTATACCCTTGCCGAGTTTTAGATCCAGGTATTATTCCTTGTTTATTTATATATAATAAGAGAATAATAGTCTTTAAATACTTTATCGTCAGTATTGGTCTCCTCCCTTTCCTCTGTCTTCCATTTTCCAAAAGCTTAATTTTGGGTTGATTTTACATATAATTCGCTGCTATCCCTCATTCTCTAAGCGATTCCAACCTTTTTCTTCTCCGTATCTATGCACCGGCATCTTCTTGCTAAGAATCCACTACCATAGAAATAGGGAAAAAAATATTAATAACAATTATAATAGGGTATTGATAATGGTTTTGAAGAATCATCAAAGGCACGGTTATTAAAGGTTTGAAAATGGTTTCAAAATCATCTTAAAAAATTACCAAAAAGGCAATGAGACGAGATGCATAAAGGTTTTTAATAACAGTTTTAATGAAAAGCATTTTTCAAAATAATTCATACAAGACTATTCCATCTACTAATGGTAGTTTTCACCATTTAGCGAAAGTAATTTCTTAACTTAGTGCTCACTATTTTTTTTCATCCTCTTAAGTATACCAATTAAATATAAAAAAGTATTTTCCTATCCATTTCTTCTTCTTCTTCTTCTTTTCTTTGAAACTTTATAAGAACCAAATGAAGCCTTCCAACCATTGACTATGCATCGACATCTTCTTACGAAGAATCCACCGCCATGGAAAATGTATTTAGTAATGATTACAATAAGGCTTTCATAACAATTTTGAAACATCTATTGTTAAAATAGAAAAACGTGGGGTGTTACTGCCACATTTGGTATAAGTCCAGCTTTCTCTATCATTCTTATGCCAAGTGCTAAGGCTAAACATAATATTCTACTTAATTTAATAAAACGATTATAAAAATTAGAGTAGAGGGATTTAAAGCAAATTAATATCATTCCAAATAAAACTAAATGTCAATGATTATAACATTCAATGAAAAGAAAAACATAAGAGCATAATGGTACAAAATCATCTACATCAAAAGATATCAGACAAAACACTGGATAACCCTAACTCTTAGCCCAAAGGACTAGCCTTTAACTTATCTCACAAGGTAACATGCAAAGATCACTACCCATTGAATAAGCAAGGACCCGTAACGATATCGAGTAACTTATTATAAAAAACTAATATAAAAAGCCTATATGGAACACATAAAAGGAGCATGGTATAAAATATTGAAATATACACGCGATGATCAAAATGCAACAATCATATATACTAGATAAATAATAACACCAAAAAAAATTATTGCTCATACTCATTCATATAGAACATAAAAAAACCTTACTAACCAAGCATCCAAGAGATGCTATATGAAGTAATGATTAGAACCAACCTCAACACAATAACCCTATCATCCATAATGTATCTCATATATCAAAATAACCACCAATAATATCCATAACATACCAGGTAGGGATCAAAGGCACAATACAAAACACAGGTTGTAACACCTTCGTTTTTAATTTCTGAAAATTAATAATTTTTTTAAAACCTTACGAAAAGAAAAACTACTAAAGTCTTAGGAAAATAGGGTGTTACCACCGCACCAAACATAAGATAGACATCAACTTCCCATCCCATGTTACATATAAGGCTAAGAATAAAATCAACCAAAACCAAACTAGAGTGTGCCAAAAACACATTATATAAATATCAAGGAAAGGTTTTCAAGTACAAAACCACGACAATCCATAAAGATTCAAATACGTGAAGCAAATTAAGCTAAAGTACATAATTTTTAATTTTTAAAATAAAAGTAGGGTGTAGCCCTAAACTATGTTCCATTAAGGATGGCACAAAAGTATCCATATGTCCATGCTCTTAGAATTCACGTCTAACACGAGGTAGGCCTACTACCGACCATCCCTAAAATTATACATGTGACCTTATGGTCATGAGAATGAGCAGGTGACCAAGAAAATGAACACATTAGTACACTTCATATTGATTAAGCCAAGTTACTTCCACAATGGGAGTCATAAGGACACAAGATTTCGAAATGATATGGAGAACAACTAACGTATTTCATGCCTATTTAATATAAACAAATATACATGCTCTATCATGGTCACATAATGCATCAGAAACTCATACCCATTAACAAAACACAATATCATATATGACAACATGTAAGCTACTATGTAGATGTCTAGGTATAATTAAGTCTTCTATCATCCATGAATGTAGTTTCACGATAAGTCTATTTTTCTAACTTACATAATCCATTAGGTCATTTATTTATAAGCCAACATTTCCTTTACCGTTATTTTCTTCCTTTTTATTTTATTTTTCTCTTTAGCCACACTCTTATTCCAAATTCTTATCAAGCTATGGACTGTGTACTACTCTCACGTACCATAGAAGTTTATCCAAATCAAAGGACATAAAATTTGGCTGAAGCCAAGTAGCCACCAATGGATATAAGTTCGAGTGAAGCCAAATAACCACCAATGGATATAAGTCCAAGCCAAAGTCAAAAACCACCTAGGTAACCATACCCTTTAGTATCGATACCCTTTAGTACATTATTGGTGTCTAAAGGAGGTTACTTACTGGAATCTACTAGGATCCCTTCCAAAGGAAAACCCCAAAGGTAAACTAACGTCTGCTAGCTAATTGAGGATCCGATAACCTAGACCCATACATAACTCGAACATCTTTTACTTTAAGTAGTTAGTATATTATTTATCAAGGTTACGTAATCATACTAGGCCCATACATCAAGCCAATAAGGCATCCACATGCTTATTCTAACTTAGCCTTCTCTATTCCCCCAACCATGTGGAAGGATTTTCATTAAAGCTTAATCAATGGTAATATATCCATCAAATAATTCATTTTAGGCCAATAATCTAGATTACATTACACTTTAAAGTTATAAAATACTTATTCGAGTTTTTCCCACTAAGGCCTTCATAAACATCTATTGAGTATGCCAAGAATTATGATCTATTTAATCCATCCATTAGATTATAAATCCATATCCATAGATGTATTTCACTCAATAAATAGTAATATAGTAGCATTAGGCATAGCCTCAAAGTATATTCAAGTAAAAAAAGATCAAAATCACACAATATGGGCAAACCAATTGATTGGTTTGGCCTAACTTGATGATTGATTTTACGAATTAGTAGATCAATTTGGGCCAACCAATTGATCGGTTTGGCTTAGCCAAACCTAGGATTTCCTCAAACTAGTCAATAAATTTAGCCAAACCAGTCGATAGTTCTACGAGGACTCGATCAGTTTTGCCAAACTAGTTGATGGGTTTAAGTAGAGAGCAACCAATGTCACCAATTGACCATTCTATGGAATAGTCGATCACTTTACCCATGAAGTAGCATTAAACATATATTTTTCATGCAAATCACCCTAAAAAGTCTTATCACAAACTAGAAAATATTATAGCTTCAATGTAATACTTTATCAACTCATAAACTAAAACATGCTTCCTAATTAATCAAATATACCATGTTTCCCTAACACCATGTTTTTTTTTTCTTAGGATTCACAAATAAATCAATATGTATCAATATAAACTCAAACTCTTATGTAGACCTATAAAATTAGGACTCTAAAGAATACACCGCATCACATGCTTAACCAGGCTACATTTTAGAAGTAAGAATAACTTACTTGGTGTAAGAATTTTTTTCCCACAAATGGAAAAACTCAATTCAGATGATTTTCAACTTCCAAACCTTAAAAATAGAAAGTTAAAGCTTTAGAACTCCATAAATACTTTTCGCAATTGAAAATTCAAATTAGAAAGAAATAGCTTACCAAACTTAAGAGAAAAATAAAGAGAAGTTATGCTGAGAGAAAGACTCAACTTCCTCCTAAATCTAATGCTCCCTTACTTAAATATAAACAACAAGCAGTGAGAGGACGGATCAAAAGAGCAGAATAAAATTGAAATCAATCTTGAAGTGGAGAGATAAGAAGGCTAAAAGAAAAGTGAGTATAAGGGGTGATTAAGGCTATTTATAACCAAAATTGGTTTAAGGAGTGGGGTAATGTATAGATCCAAAACCTTAATTTCTACCATTATAATTTGAGCTAAATGTATAGATTTTATCAAAGATAGACTGACATCCTTTCTAGAGCTAAAATGGTGATTTCTGGAGAATTTAGGTCAAATTCACTTAGAAAATGTCTTACACAATAGAGGTAATGAACGATCAGTATGTGAAGGAATCTCTTAGCTGAGCAGAGATAGTTTGGGAAGTAAAGAAGTAATTCCAAATGTGGGTAGAGGAGAGAGGGGTAAGAAGATAAAGCTAGGGTTATCCCCTCCCTCAATTGTCCAAATCAAACCCTCAAATTAGTTTAAGGCGGAAGCTAGGGCCAAATACATGATAAGAAGGGTTAAGAATCTCTAAAGAAAGAAATGTTTCTTGAAAAATTAAGTATCAAAAATTTACTTAGCCCAACCAACTAGTTAATTAATTTGGGATACCAATCAAGTGTTCTACTAACTGGTTGATCGATTTGATCTAACAAAACCCTTTAGCTAAAATGACAAACTAGTTGATCGGTCTGCCTAAAAACTCATTTTATTCAATTTCCAAAGCTTATTCAAACCCAACTTTTTCTCAAACTCAATTATAGTTCCAAATCAAAATCAAACATTATCAAATTTTAATAAATACTACAACCTTCCATTCAACAAAGCTTATAATAAATTAGGATATTATAGCATTATCACCTTAAAGAGGTTGCGTCCTCGAAGCCTACTAACCAAGGTATAGGCATAGTACATAGCACACAATAATTCACACAGTACATTCAACAAGGCAAAAGGGGTACTGCACTTTAAAATGAAGACTACATGAACAAACATCACACAAGGAGAATAAATATGGGTAATTCGCTTGAATATCCTCCTCAAACTCCTAAGTGGACTCCTCGGTTCTATGCCATAACTAAAAAACCTTTACTTTTAGAACACTCATTGTGTGTGCCGCTCGAGTCTTCATGTCGAGAATAGGTACTTATAATACCCCCAAAATTCACTAATGAAAAATTTAGTTTTAAATGTAAGAATATCCAAACAAAAGCAGGGTGTTACCATTATAATTGATATAAGTTTGGCCACAGACATCCTTATACCAACTATAAGGCAAGATAAAATAGTATGCAAACCATGATAAGTGTAGAAGAATAATAATTCATATCATAAATAAGATTTAGAAGTTCGTTCCTAAAAGGAATACTGAAATAGATAAACAAATATTCAACTGAAAACATTAATGTGAAGAAAGAGCATCCCCTACACATAATAATAATAATAATAATAATAATAATAATAATAATAATAATAATAATAATAATAATAATAATAATAATAATAATAATAATATAATCTATTCATTAATTTTTCTAAGTTAGGAGAATTTAAAACTCTCCTTACTTGGCCTAATATATAACCTAGATTATTAGGAGCTATACAAGTCATGTAACACTAAATAAAAGCCATCAACTCACCACATTTTTTCTTGGCTTCATTCTGTCTTGAATATGACTCAAATATGGCTTGGAATCATCCGTATGACTCTCAGAGATCCCTAGCCTATAGCAAGCCATATTTTGAGCTCAACATTTGAAAAATAAGAAGAATAAAAGGCATGCAAGTCTGAGTTTGTGCAGTAGGATTTGAGGCCTAAATCTTATGATTCCTAGGACCTTAATTAACATAAATTAAGGAAACAAGATGGCTTACTATCTAGCTATGCTAGCCATCTAAAAGAAAGTGCATGGGGAAGGATTATTTTTCTTCATTTGGTTAAGCACAAGTTAAAGTTGTGTACCAGAATTTTCCTTCTTGTAATTTGTATTTCCTATGTCTTAATGCTAGTTTGTAAGCTAAATGTACCATCTATTATGCATGGGGAGGGGCTAAAGGAAGCTCTAAAATTAGCTCCCAAGTTGATGTTTTTGGGGTTAGCTTCTTCCTACCACAGTTAGCTTACATTAGAGTCATGTTTGGTTAAGTTTGTACCTAAATGTTACCTAAGGGTTAGTTATGTCTTTGTAATTTTTTCTCAACCTCTTACACTCTTTATATGAGTGAAGAGATGAATGAAATGAGCATACCCTTTGGCTATCTACTTGGTTTCGAATCACCCCCAACAAAGCTTAGTGTATAGTTTTGTTGATACCTCAAATCTTACATTCTTTATCTTAAGTGTTAATACCTTAAGTGGTAATTGTAAGTATTTGATATCAAGTATTACTTGAAGATCAAATTCATTCTTCCATCCTCTTCTCTATTTTATTTTCTCCTTTGTTGGAATGCAGCCCAAGTTCCATCATCAACACTTAGCATGGCCCAATTTGTTTAACAATTGTGCATAAAATTGGTATAAAAGCTCAAGGTTGATATTGGGTATTTTTTTCTTCTCAAATTCCACACACTTTGAAATATCCCAAAATCCTAATTTAGGAATTATTGCAAAATAAGGATTTATTAGGAAAATTAAGTAAATAAATTATCTTATTAAAATAAAGGGGAATTAATTAAGGAAAAACAAGTAGAAAATAATAAATAAATTACTTAGGAAAATTTGGACCTTTTACTAATTAACATGGAAGTTAAGGAGAATTTATCCAAAATAGCCAAATTAATCTAAAAAGGAATTTAATTATTATTATTATAATAAATATTATTAATTTTAAATATTAAAAAAATACCAAATACCCAAAATACCCCAACCCATCCATTTTCTCCTTTTTCCCTTTTTCCTTTTTCTTCTTTCTCTCCTTCTCATTTCTTCTTTCTTCCCCATCCCCTGACTAGGCTGGCCCGCACTGCCCAAACCCTTCTCCTCCCTTCTCCCATCGCGCGGCCCAAACCCACATCACCCCCTTGGCCAGCCACCCGGCTGAGCCGCCTCTTTTTCTTTTCTTTCTCCCCCAAACCGGCTCATTCCAACCCCTCTTTCCCCTTTCCCTTATTCCCCTACCCTTGCTGCAATTCGCAGTTTGCCTCTGCACCAACCAGCCACCTGCGCTGCCTGCCCACCTTCTCCCTCTCTCCCCGACCATTTGTCTGTCCCTTCTCGATCGACCGACCTCCCTCTCTCCTCGTGCGTGCCTACCCCCGTCTCCCTTCTTATCCCCGACCAAATGCAGCCCTACCATGGCAGACCTGCGTAGACCTACCACCGTCGGCCAGTGTGCCTACTACACCTGCCCCTACCTTTCTCTGTCCCCTCTCTCATTTCTCCCCCCTTTTCGGCCTATAAATACCACCAAGGAAGCCATCATTGAACCTTTTGGATTCTCAGCCCAAAAAAAAAACCCGTCTTTGCGCCACCTCTAGTTTAGACAACCGCCCCGTTACCGCCACCCATCTTTGCCGCCCGAGCCACCCACAGAACCCTTCCCTACATCACCCTCTACCAAACTAATCATTCCTCCTCCCTCAGCTTACCCTACACAAGCCACCTTGGCCATACAAAATCCCTCCGCCTATCAGCCCCTCATTGAGCTCCACTGCCCTTCACACCACCGTCCACCGCCAGTTCCGCCGTAGCCAACACCCCTCTGCCCTCCAAAACAACTAGGGGAGCTCCTTCTACCTCCCCATACCTTCTTTTTTCCCTATCACCCTCTCCTCCTCCTTTCTTCTCCCTCCACCACCATCTCTCCACCTCTCTTCTCCCTCCATCGCCGCCTATAACACCCCCAAATTTACTACTAAAAAATTTCGTTTAATTAAAAGGGTTTAGCAGAAGTGAAAGGATAAAACCGTAAACTCGGGGGCATTACCGCCACACTTAGTACCAGATCAGTTCACTCCTACCGTTCTACTACTAAGTTCTAAGGCTAAATAAGTTAACATTAAACACAAATCATTAATAAAACACAAGTCATA
Organism: Tamarix austromongolica; assembly: GCA_039764185.1. Lineage (NCBI taxonomy): Eukaryota > Viridiplantae > Streptophyta > Magnoliopsida > Caryophyllales > Tamaricaceae > Tamarix > Tamarix austromongolica. The sequence goes on along the minus strand of CM077809.1, from coordinate 104,582,043 downwards.
TAAAAAACAGAGTGTGATTTAGGATTACAACCCAAAGAGTACGTGACTAGAGTTTTTCAAACATAAAACATAGTACAAAAACACAACTAAAATATGATAATACAAGGTCTAATAAAAGAACAGAGTCCGGTCGAGTCTCTCTCGATCCCCAAGTCAGGTTTAGGCTCAACGCTCAGCCTCATCTGATGCCTCGTAGGTGTCGTAGGCATCGAAGACATCATCCCCTACCTACACAAGCTCAGATGGGTCTTCTCCTCGTGGGAATGAGCAGCACCCATGAAACGGGTGATCAATACGCTACGTACTGAGTAAGGTAACAAACGCACTAAGGCCAACATACACAGAGATACATGACATAGCAGACATGGCATGATTACGTAGATAGCATGCAATAACACAGATAAACAATACCGGTTATGAACCAGATAACTTTTTCATTAGATCTCTGATAATTAGAATCGATTCACATCATAGTTTTTATCAATCCATGTGAGTGCGGGAACCCCACTATTATAGCCGGTGGAACAGTCACGAGGGTCATGCCCTACCACTATTTTAGTTGGTGGACCGGTCACGAGGATAACATACCCTACCACTATTATTTGTCGGTGGACCGGTCTGGCCCCGACTCACAAGGTGCTCCACTGTAAATATTCGTATCTTTCCCATGTCTTATCATTATTTTGATTGGTTTGTTGAGCACGGAATCCCCCACTATTATAGCCGATGAAACGGTCACGAGGGCCATGCCCTGCCACTATTTTAGCCGGTGGACCGGTCACGAAGGTAACATACCCTGCCACTATTATTGGCCGGTGGACCGGTCTGGGTCCGGCTCAACATCTTTCTCTGTAAGTGATTAGTGTCTTAACATATCTTATTCAAAAGATTTTCACCCTTGACATGCATGGTTAGCTATACCCGCACTTATCCTCCCAAGAGGGCCTACCCCATATCTTGAGACTTCTGCACCTCCTAACTTGCCTCGACATCCTTCCCATAACCCACCTTCTCACACCGGGAACCCAACTTCTAAGTGTGTGGGTCAGGGCCCACCACCTTATACCCCAAGGTCTACTCACCACCTTACCCTAGGATTTTCACCAGAAACCCTAATCTGGGCCTATATGGCCCTTCCTATCCTGCCTCCCACAACCCACACTACTATAACGCCTCCCTCAGACTCAACTCTTCCCTCATACCTCGCTCCTCCTCGTTTATTTTTATTATTTTCTTTTTCTTTTTCCACCTTCTCAATTTAGGGTTTCCTTCCCAAACCCTAGTCGATGCCTAGGTACCCTTATATTATCCTACGTACTATTTTTCACCTCGAGCCTCCAGACACCCAAACAGACCTTTCATTGCCTTTCCCACGTCCCAAAGTAACTTTCCATACGTAAGGTTTGCCCCCATGCGGACCTTAACCTCCCCATGCAAACCCCTTGATCTCTACCATGCCAAACCCTATTATTTCCATGCAAACCTTAGTTCCTCCCATGTAACCTTAGTTTCTCCCACTCTTCCATTTTATTTAAATCCCCTTTTCTCGTCCAATCACGGATCACAGATTACCTAGGTCATCCTTACCTACGTTAGCCAACTTACTTTCCCTTGGTTATCTTAATTTCTCATTTTTCTCTTTCATGCCCCCATTCCACAACACCTCATCAAATAACCTAGCATGCATGTCCTAAGGGTCACATCCCATCACATCATATTTGTAGCATATCCATATTAGCACATACCAGACAAGAGCACAAGAACATACCTTGGTTCCAAGCTGCGCTACACAATGAAACCAGATAACATATAGAACACAACATATAAATCGTGAAAGGCATCCAAGGCAAGTAAAACACGTAACACACAGGCAGCCTTAGTTACGTCCTTACCTAAAGCGACGCCGGGCTTGGAGCACGCTCCTACAACTCCTTAGGGTTTTGGTTAGATTCACCTATAAAAGGGAAAATACTAAGTATTAGTTTCCCTCAAAAGTACCATCACTCCTTATTTTAGTCTAAGATTATGATTGTTATTATTAAAGGAAGTATTATACGTGAAAACTAGGGTTTTTATCTTCAAGTTAGCCCACTAGATATTACTAGCCAAAATATGCTTATTTTAAATATTTAATGCCATACTTATAGTATTAAACCTAATAGCTTTATTCTTATAATAATAGTACTAATACTAGTTATAGAAAAATAATGACAATAATAATAATAATAGTAATGCTAATGCTTATAGTGATAGAAACCCTAGCATTTTTAAGGCTAAGTCTAATAATAGTATTAGGGTTAAAATAATAGTATAATAATTGTAATACTAACAAATACAAATATTCCTAAAGATAATAATGATAGAAGTTATATTTTGAATAACAATAATATAAGGGTTCGAATGTTTTTGTCACAATAATAGTAATAAAATAATAACAATAATAATAGTAATAACTAATAATGATACCATATTAACAATGTTAGTGCTAAAGGCATTAGGAATAATATATTAATGATATTCTAATATTAAGCAGTAAAATACTAAGGCTTAGGTATTCTTCCTTTTTAACGACAAAATGATAATACTCCAACTTTGGTTTAAATAATAATAATAATAATAATGATGATGATGATAAGAATGTTAAGTACAATAATAATAACAATAACAATGATAATAGTAACCAAAATGATAATAATAATACAAAGGTCCAAATATTTATATTAATAAATAAGAGTGATAATGGACAAGGTTAGTATTAACCATACTAGCGAGGAAATAATGATAGTGATAATGGTAATAACAATAGTAACAATACCAATAATAATAATAAAAAGTTAGGGTTAAGTAGTGATAATAATAATAATAATGGCGTTAATAATAATAATAATAATAATAATAATAATAATAATAATAATAATAATAATAATAATAATAAGGATAACCATTTTAATGCTAAAGTTGTAGCCTTTTTAGATAACATACCCTAGTTATAAGTATTTTCTGAAATTAGGTTAGGAAATAAGGGTGATACATAATGATATCAATAATGGTAATAATAATAATAATAATATTAACAATGATAATACAAACTAATAATAATAAGAATAATAATAATAGTAATATTAAGGATAATACCATTAATATTACATAAAATTATTAACACTTATAGAAAATAGTTTAGGGGCTGGGAAAGTTGGAGCACCACCTCAGGTTAGTGGTGGAACCAGCGACGGCACATGGCGGTGACGGCGGCGGCGGTGGAGGAGGAAGAGAGGGGAAAAATGGGTATGTAGGCTAAGAGAGAGGGAGTGGAGGGGTGTTTGAGGTGGAGGAAGGTGCAGCAGGTGAAGAGGGGTGGAATGAAGGTGGTGGTGCAGCTGGGAGTGGCGGCGCACGGTGGTTGGTGCGGCGGCCGAAGGTGGTGGAAAGTGGTGGAAGATGGGGGAGGCAAAAGGAGAGGGAGGCAGGGGGAGATGATGGTATGGGAAGGTAGGGGAAGGTTCCCTGGGTGTTTTGGAGGGTGGAAGAGGTGCTGGTTGTGGCGAGGGTGGCGACAGAAGGCGACACAAGGGGCAGCGAGAGGTGAAAATATGTTGATTGGGTTGGCAGTTTTGCACGGCTGGGGTGGCTCGTGCAGGGCAAATCGAGGGGAAAGGAGGGTCTAGTTAGGTAGAGGGTGGTTTAAGGGTCGGTTCTGGGGGTGTTTTGGCCGTCGGTGATAGGCGGCGGTGGTGGACGGCTCGTCTAACGGGGCGGCAGCGATAATGGATGTTTCTGGGGTTTCGAAATCAAAATTCGAATTAAGGTAGGCTATGGGGTATTTATAGGTTGATTGGGTGGGCAATGACAAGAGGAAGAAGACAAAGGAGGTGTAGATGCCAGGCATGCCGCCCGATGGCGGAAGTCGAGGCGGTTCTGCCATGGCAGGGGTGTCGGAGTCGAGGGAAGAGGGAAAGGGAAAGGGGCAGGCTGCTCGGGAGAGAGGAATAGGTCGGTTGGGGTCAAAAACGTGAAAGAAAACGACGGGAGAGGGAGGGAAGGATGGTGGAAACAATGGTGGCCGACGGAACGTTGGGTTGCAGCTCCTCGGTCGCCGCCACACCTCAGGGAAGAAGAAAGGATCGGGACCAGGCGGTTTAGGGAGAAAAGGAAGGAAAGAAAAAAAAGAGAACCGGACTGGCCGGGAAGGAAGAAAAAGAAAAGAGGGAGCGGTGCGGGCGTGGGCTGCGTAGGGAAGCTGGGCCGCGCGACGGGCTGGCCTAGGTCGAGGGGGGGAGGAAAAAGAAAAAAAAAGAAAGAAGAAGAAATAAAAGAAAAGAAAAAAGAAAGGGAAAATATATGGGTTGGGTATTTTGGTATTTTTTTATATTTAAGTTAGATATTTAATTTTAATAATAATTATTTTAAGTATAATAGTTAAATTTATTTTTAGATTAATTGGGCTATTTTGGATAAATTTTCCTTAACTTCCATTTTAATTAGTAAAATGTCCAAAATTTTCTATAGAATTTATTTATTATTTTCTCTTTTCTTTCCTCAATTAATTTCCTCTTTATTTAATAAAATAATTTATTTTCTAAATTTTCCTAATAAATCATTATTTTGCCATAATTCCTAAATTAGGATTTTTGAGGTATTTCACCACCGCTGCCGTGCGCTACCGCCGCTGCCACCACCATCCCTAGGTGGTCCTCTAAACTCCCCAACCCATAAACCCTTTTTATACAAATGTTAGTTATTTTTAGTAGTATTATTAGTATTATTCTTAATGTTAATATTATTACCATTATTATTATTATTATTATTATTATTATTATTATTATTATTATTATTATTATTATTATTATTATTATTATTACCTTTATCATTATTATTATTTAACCTAACTTCGGAATATTTATGACTAATATTATTATTATTAATGGCCTACAACTTTAGTATTATTATTTTAACATCGTTATTATTATTAGTATTATTATTATTATTATTATTATTATTATTATTATTATTATTATTAATGATAAATTTGGCACCTTAGCACTTTTATTATTATTGTAAATATTTGAATCCTCATATTACTACTACTTCCATTTCTATTATTATTATTAGTATTATTCTTAACATCATCATCATCATCATCATCATCATCATCATCATCATCATCATCATCATCATTATTATTATTATTATTATTATTACCATTATTATTATTATTATTATTATTATTATTATTATTATTATTATTATTATTATTATTATTATTATTATTATTACTATTATTATTTTTATTACCTTGTCACTATTGTTAATATTTCATATATCACTAACCTTACTATCACTACTACTATTATCATTATTAGTAACATTGAAACTATTATTGTTAATAATATAAATATTACTATAATTACTTTAAATTGTTGTAGCTATTAAGACCTATTTTTGTTTAGTAGTAGCATGATTAGCTACCTTAGGAATAATAACCCTACTTTTACTTATAAAGGTACAATTATTATTTTTATCCCTAATAGTAAGTTGTGATAAGGGTAAGGTAGGAAGAATGGTAATTTTGGTTAGAGGGAAGTTAACCCATAGTTTTTCCTCTTATAGGTAAATCAAGTCGAAATCCTAAGGAGGTATAGGAATGTACTCCGAGGCCGGTGTCATATTAGGTAAGGATGTGGTTAAGAAAAACTATGTGTGTGTTATGAGCCTTATGTGCCATGCGTTATGCCATATTGTGTGCTTTATGATTATAATGACTAATTACTTGTAGCGCAGCTTGGAGTTGAGGTATGCTTATATGAATTCCTTATGGCATGTGCATAATGATTGCTATGTTGTGTTTAGGATATTATATGACGTGACCCTCTAGGACATGCATGCTAAGATGTTTAATAATATGATGTGGGGTGAAAGGATAAAAAAGGAAAAATACAAAGTGAGTTAAATAAGGGGACATGAGATTGACTTAATTATCTCATGATCCATGAGGGGTAATTAAAAGGAGATTATAAATAAAATAAATGAGTGATGTGAACCTTGCATGAGAAATTTCTAGGGTTTGCATGGGGTGGATGGAGTTTGCATGGGAATGATCTTTACACGAGAAAAGTTGTTTTAGGGTGTAAGTAAGGTAAGGGGAGAGTGATTGGACACTTTGGATGAAAAATAGTATGTAAGTTGGTGTAAGGGTGTATAGGGGACCTGATTAGAGTTTTGGGAGGAAACCCTATTCTGGGGAAAATGTGGAAGTAAAAACAATTAAGGAAGAGTGGAGTATAGGTTAAGAGTGGAAATTTATTATATGAGGGGTGATTATGGGCGCCATGGGAAGGAAGCAATGTTAGATGAAAAATAGAGAGATTACTTGTGGAGGAAGAAATGTGCTAGGGTTTGGAGTGGCCAACTAGGGTATTTCGATCACCTACGAAATCGATGAGTAAAGTGATATGATTTGGGGTTAAACCTAAATGAGATGAGGTGTGGGGAAATAAATGAAATAATGGTAGTGAAGTAAGAAAAAGTCAGGCCGCATAGGTCCAATTAGGGTTTCAAGGGAAACCCTAGAGGGTGGTAATAAGTGGAGTTTGATGTCCTAAGGTGTTGGGCCTTAACCCAAACCCTTAGGAGTTGGTTTTCATTTGTGTAAGTGTGAGGGGGAATGGATATCGGGGCGTGATAAGGGGGCGCAGGAGTCCCAAGATATGGGACGGGCCCCCTTGAGAGGATAGAAGTAGAAGGTTGGTGACATGCATGTCAAGGGTGAAATACTTATCGAATAAGATACTAATCATTTAAAGAGAAAAATTGTTGAGCCGAGCCCAGACTGGTCCACCGGCGAATAATAGTGGCCAAGAGCCGGGGTGCCCTGCATGACCGGTCCACCGGCAATAATAGTGGCTAAGAGCATTTTACCCTGCATGACCGGTCCACCGATGAATAATAGTGGCCAAGAGCATTTTGCCCTACATGACCGGTCCACCGGCTATAATAGTGGGGGTTTTCGTGCTCAAAAAACCAAACGTAATGATAATAAGACATGGGAAAGACACAAAGTAATTACAGTGAAACACATTGTGAGTCGGGGCCATACTAGTCCACCGGTGAATAATAGTGGCTAGGAGCGTTTTGCCCTACATGACCGGTCCACCGGCTAATAATAGTGGTTAGGTGTATTCTGCCCTGTATGTATTCTGGTTCACCGGCTATAATAGTGGGTTTTCCGCACTCACATGGATTGATAAAGAGCATGTGTGAAATAAGTATATTGATAAGAGATCTAAAGAATAAGTTTATCTGGACTGTATTTCGGCCTTCATTATCTATATTGTTATATGCGGTCTTTATGATCATGTTGTGTTATATGCCTTATATGTTTAGCCTTAGCTGCATAGTTTCCTTTCTCAATACATAGCGTACTGACCACCCGTTTCATGAGTGCTGCTCATTCCCATGAGTAGAGGACCCACCTGAGTTTGTGCAGGTAGGAGATGATGTCTTCGATGCCTACGACTCTTACGAGACATCAGGTGGGGCTAAGAAATGAACATGGACTTGGCCTGGGGATCGAGAGCGGCATGGCCGGATTCTCCTTTTCATTTTTTTTTACCTTGTATGGTTTTATTTTAGTTCTGTTCTATCGCACGATACTTTATGTTCTTTGAGAACTTTATCTATGTACCCCTTTGGCTTGTAAACCTTTTTAAGCTTACTCTGAATTTTGTATTGTGAACTATTTAACTCCCTTATGAATTCTCGTTTTAAGTTTTAGCTCTTGTTTGACAATAATCCTTTTTAGCCTTAGCACTTGGTACTGGAACGGTAGGAGTGAACCGGTCCGGTACTTAGTGTGGCGGTAATATCTCCATAATTTAAAATTTTACTATTTCGCTTTCGTTAAATCTTTCATTAAAACGAAATTTTCCAGTAGTGAATTTTGGGAGTGTTACACACTTATTCACTACTTCTATCCCTACATTCGACCACTACCACACCACCATCATTTGGCCACCCTACCATCATCAAACACCTCAAAAAAAAAAAACAAAAAAAAAACTACCATTTGAGCCACCATCAAACACCACACAAAATTTTCCCACCATTCAAACCACTATCCATGACCCATCCACCATTCGACCATTATTTACCCCACCACACCCCATTCAAACCAAACACCACAAAAAAGAAAGAAAAAAAAAAACCATTCGACCACAACCCTTTATATTACACTCTTATTTTACTTTATCAACTTCTAACCATTATGAAAAATCAATTAGTTGCTAGATGTTTGAGTCTTGAAGAAGAACAAAATATAAGAAGGGACAGGGCTATTGAAGCCTTATAAGAAGACATGAGGAGAGTTTTAGACATTTTGGAGTCTCTTAGACTCTTATACCAAATGTTAACATTCCTCCACCAGGAAGAATTCCATCACTTCATGAAGAGGGGGAGGAGCCAAACCTAGGGGAAGAAGCTAGTAATTTTAGCTCTTATTCTAATGAGTATCCTTGGTTTCAATAAAGGAGGAGATATGTGAGAAAAGATTCCCCTCATGATATCAAAATAGAAATTCCAAAGTTTGGTGGGTTACACACTTTGAAAGACTTTTTAGAATGGGAGTTAAGGTGTAATAGGATATTTGAGGCAAAATCCTATGATGATAAGAAGTCTTTCAAGTTTGTAGTCCTTATGTTAAAAGGGACTCTTCCTTGTGGTGGGAGAACTTGGTGCATAATAGGGGAAGGAAAGGAAAGTCCAAGGTGAGAAGTTGGACAAAAATAAAGAAGTTGATGAGGGAGAGGTCCTTACCATCTTCTTATACTTAAGACCTTTACAATAAAATGTCTTCTTTAAGACAAGGGTCCATGACTGTAGAAGATTATATTAGGGAGCTTGAAAAACTCATTATGAGACTTGGTTTAAAGTAAGTGGAGGGGCACACAATGTCAAGATTCTTAGGAGGCTGAAGAAGTGACACTTCTAGGAAGGTAGATCTTTACAAATACTACACTCTAGATGGATTGTTTCATCTAGCCATTAAGATGGAGAAGCATAAAAAAGAAAAAAAGGGTTCAAAATTTGGAGTAGTGAAGGTTATATCCTCAATGCAAACATGTGTTTATATGACTCTTTAATATTATATGTGTTTGAGTATGATTATGTGGTTAACATGTCCACCTAATTATGAAATATTCGGTGATTTTGGAGTATATTCTAACGCCTAAATTGTAATTGGTTAAGAAAACCATATCCGTGGTTGAGTATGGATTGAAATTATATGATACCTTATGCTGTATTTTATGCTATAGAATTATTCGGCTCTAACACCACCTGAAATTATTCGACCTTAGTGCTACATGAATTGGTACGACTTTAATGCCCCTGAACTCGATCGACTTTAATGCCACATGAATTGGTTCAGCTTTAATACCCCACGAATCAATCGGCTTTAATGCCACTTGGACTAGTTCGACTTTAATGTCACTTAGACTGGATCAGCTTTAATGTCGCTTGAAATTAATCAGCTTTAATGCCCCTTGGAATTGATATATTTTTGAAAATTTATTGTGTTAATGGAACTGAGTTAAGTGTTATTATGTGGGCTTGATCTATTATTGGTTGAATCTTTAAATAAAATATTAATCACTTAAAGCGAAAGATCTTGAGTCGGGACTTGTACCACTTGAGGTAGCTATCTGAGTTATGTTTAGTATTCACTTGGTACCATTCTAGTATTTTTCTATTCTATGATCCTGAGTGCCTTACGAGGTTTAGAGAGGCCCTCTTCTACTCTATAGGTGTCTCAATATATTTCATCCCTATAGCAGGTATACATACTTAAATGATTATGTGTCTTATTTATTAGTGGTTTGGTTATGTTTCTAGGCGGGCCAGCTAGGGTTAGTATCGTTCGAGTACTAGATTAGTCATTACAATTTCTTTGAGTCTCCGTCTTTAAGATAATATAATTAAATAGTTATAATCACGATAACGATATATAATAATGAATTATTCTTGCTCACGCATGAACTTTATGTTTCCTTTTCCTATTCATGTCTCTTGGTTGTCTCCCTTACAATAGTGATACTTTATGACGTATGTTCGTACCCAACTATCATATGATCTATTAGTTAAATTGTATATGGGCCTTGTGCGCAAAATGATACCTTCTAGAGTAGTGTGTGTTACTTAGCATGCTATCGTAATTTCTTGTATGCTTGTACCCTATGTATTGTCATGTCTAGTTATGTAGTCATAGGCATAAATCTGTGAAACCATGTTTTATTGTATGTATCGCATGTATAATCGAGCATGAGTTATTATATGAGTAGAATGGTGTATGTATCACATGTATAATTGAGCTTGAGCATGAGCTATTGTATGAGTGGAATGATATATGTATCATATGTATAATTAAGCATGAGTATTGTAAGCTAAAAATTACTAGGTCTTATGTGTATCATGTTGCCTTCCATGAGTTAGGTAGTTGTGATTGCTCAGTACTAAACCTATATAGATACTACCTTGGTTAATTGGGTCCTACGACTATCTAACGATGGTGGGGAGCAGACCTCTTATGCAGGCTTGAGATCAAATGTTATTGTTGGGTTGAAGAATTGGCTTGAGAGAATAGGCAATCTAGAGGTTGATCATTTGGGATTTATCTTTATTTATCTGTATTTACTTTAGAAAATTTTCAAGTGTTGTATTAAATTTTCAAGGGTGTTGTAATTAAAATTTAATTTTCCATTACTTTGATAAGCTTTTAAAATCTAGGGTTATTTCACAGGTTTCTACTGATGTATTCACCGATAATTTTATTCAGTGAAATTATTCATTTGGCATCTACTTATGGATATCTCCTTATAGGAGTTTATCCTCACAACATAGATGTTTGAATTTTTATTGAACAGGTTTTAGCCTTGCATCTAGCATGAAATAGATGGTGGACATTTATTTTGTATTAGATGTGGCGGTAACATTCTCCAAATTCTATTTTGGCTTTTGTATTATTCTTTTAAATAAAAACTATCAAGAGTGAATTTTGAGGGTGTTACAATTAATGATATAGGATTAGGCTAAGAAATATTTTGGGATATTACAGTAGTATTTTGCACATCTTCATTCCTTCACCAAGTACAGTAGACACTAGATTCTCATGCTCATCAATTTGCTCCATTATAAGCTTATCATCCACCATTTAATGTTTCAATGAATTACCTATTATATATCATCACTACCATACTTCTTTTGCAGTGCCTCTTACTTTTTTTTTTTCATTGAATTTTGTTGGAAAAAAAATATCAAACAACTTCACATAGGTGAGTGAATGCCCTCTTACACAGTCGCTGTCCCACTAGTACTTTAGTATGGCTTCTTCATTTGCCTAAGTTATAAACACTATGTTGGAAGCAGCAATTGTAGAGATGAACGCTTCCAAATTATTAGTGAAAGGAGGATTGTTAGATAGCACGTAGTCAACCTCCATTTATTGGATCATAATTAGCAAATTTTGAGACCATCACTTGTGGTTGGTTCCATCAAGTGGATTGAAACAAAATAGATAAAGAAATATGTGGTTGATTGACTGTAACATCATTCTCTATTGTAATTCCTTTCATATTGTTTGTGGTAAGTATAGTAAAAAATGAAAACTAGAAGATGAAATTATTATGTTATAAAATGATCAATGCCTTAAAATAAAATTAGGCCCGATTATAGCACAATCATTTAAGGTAATTCACTCCCCAAGAATTTATGCAACTTTTCTCAAAAATTGTATACTCAAAGTTGAAGGTATGAAGAGTTATATGACTTAATTAACTATGAATTCATAGGAAAGAGAAGAATGTGGCTTGTGAAGATGGAGTTTTTTTATCTTCTAAGTCCAATCTACTATAAATATTTATAGGCGGTTTGTTGTAAGAGAATCTCACTCTTCTTCTATTAGATGTCAACGGTTAGCATATTTGGAAATTATCACAATTATTCTTGAAAACCTGAATGCTACTAATGTTTTCTTAAGTGATTCTTGTACGTATTTTATATATTTGCAAGAATAATTCATCAAAGATATTTAGTGTACAAGACAAGGGCAAAACAACGGTTTCAAAGTTGCATAGAAGACAAAGATATAAGACATAAAGTTTGGTTATATGATTACTGCATGTATTGTAGGGTTAGGGGTTTGTTTAGCTTTGAGATTTTATGTATACTTTGTAATTTGTAACTTGTTATTGTAGACAATTGTATGTACGGTATAGGGGTGTAGTGTATTAGTTTAATTCTTTTACTAACTAGTTAATCATGCTAGATTAAGTCGGTTAGGTTAGTGCTTAGTTAGTGAAGTATAGGCTAAGTACACCTATGTGTCTAATTGTCGAGCTTGTATATATATGGAATACCATCAAGTTGAATGAAAGCTTAAATAATTTTTGAATTCTCCCTTCCTCTCCAAGTGATCTGATATTGATAGTTGATGTTGTTCTCGAGAGAAAATTTTGTGATTTCTCCTTAGAATCAAAGTGATATTATTGAAGATCCAATCCCAAAGATGAAGAGGATCGAAGCCTACCATTTGAACCAAACATCACTTCGACATCATGTTGGAAGACAATGAAAGATCCTACTTGAGATTATGATTGAATCCTCTTTGAGCATCCACATCACGATTTTTGAAGTACCCTTAATCATACCACTCATCACATTTCTGCGTCAGAAAACAGTGTGTTGGTGGAAAACATGGATCATTTAGTAGATATATTGAGTAAGTGGATTGTTACTTAAGAGTAGAGAGAGTTGTTGTTGGTTATTAAAAATATAAAGAACACAGGTGGTTACCAATAAGTGGAGAAATGAGCTCAAAATAAGATATTGGATCATATCAAAATAGATGAACCCGAAACCAAATAGCTTTCTTGTAGTTACCCAATAGTTACCAAATCATGATCCAAGCACCCACAAAAGAAACAGATATGAAAAATATTCTCATACTGAATATCATAGAAGTGTTTACCGAGCCTAGTTTTAGTAATTAGTGGCCGACTAATTTGTGCCTGGACACAAATGCGAGCAAACTTCCCTCTGACTGTGGTACCTGTATGAATATCAATCTTTAATACTTTGCCAGCTAAATTCCCAACAGCACTTAGCGTTTGGGTATTATAATATTCTATAGGCAGTTTTTGTATCCTAATCCATTCGGCTGTTTCTTGGACCATTGTCATGACCGGATCAATTTCTAGTTCCCATAATCGGAAGGATAGGTATTTCTTGTTGAGAAAATAAGGCACGTTACCTAGCTCACGTTGTGATCTCTCGAGAGTTCAATTTGGCAATGAAAAATCCATTGCAAAGATCAATACCCTCAAACTGGCTTTGCGGTTTGAAGAGGCGCAGGAGCCGAATCCTCATGGTATCTGAGGGGTGGCTTCTTATGCTCCTCAACCTCGTCGTCTGATTCAATATCGTTGAGCAGTTGGTTGAAGTGGGCATCTAGCTTGCAGGAGTTAGAACTCGTATCATGGAACAAATCCTTACAGGAACATGGCTCCTTACGTTGCATGGGAGATGTTCCACCGGCTTCCACCATAGCTATTTCCTTACCCCCTACGTTGGACGTTCTCCGTAGTGTGATCTCGTTTTGGTTCAATATCCATGCGGCAGATATGATTGTCAAACGTAGTGAAAGATCAAAGGAAGATGTAGGAATGGAGAGGAGAACAAGGAGGTGAAGGGTGAGGCGCATACAGCGCGTTCTTTTTGGTTTTCCCTAACACCAGGGACTTCAAACACAACACCTAGTAAATCACTTAGGTCCACGGTGCCTCTTCATCTATGCACAATGGAATAAGATTAAAAATAAAGGAACGAAACACACACATCTCCTATTTTTCCGTATAAATGTGACTATGGACCAATAAATGGTTCGTTTCATAGTTTTAAACGATGTTCTGAACAAAAATGATCAATGTTAGACTATGAACTGCACCATACACGAATAGAAATATTCGTCACATTCGCCTTCAAAAGAATCCGAAATCCTGCTCGGTGCTGTATGCATGTATATTACAATCTACACGAGAAAGAATATCCTCTAACAGGCTGTGAAGGCTGCAACACTGACAAATTTGGCGGCATTTGATTTGCTTGTAACGAGCTTGAATTTCACCAGTCTCCTCTAATTATGCCAAGGAGCAAACTTTATCTGGAGGACAATAAATAAAATGAGTAATGCTCCATTTTTATGCTGCACATGTTTTAATATCCCGCTCTTTGCCTAGCAATAAGTAAAAGCTGAGTAGTTTTACCTGGCCCAGAACCACTGCAGCAAAGGCTAGTATCATCAATGTAGGTTGCTTGCAATCCCATCATCCATGAACCAACAGATATATCTTCATGGGCGTATGTTTTCAAAGATAACCTGCGAACAAATTGTATGTACAGATGGAATTCAGTGGAGCAACTTGAGCTCCGCAGAGTATGACATAAATTCTCACAAAAAGAACCACATTGAGACAGCCACCAGTATTTCTGTCATCTGGATAGACATTAGCCCATACAAGTTCATCGTTTTCATCTTTGCTTCTGCAACAAGTCTCAGGCCCTTTTTTGTTATCAAGCAAAGCAGCAACACAATTCATAGTACTAGTACACACAAGGTTTCTCATAACTTGTATAGTTTATCTTGCAGTTGGATACATAACTGACCTATGCTCTAACAAGTATGAGAACAGGAACCAACCTGTTTATAAAGATGTACTCCGCCAAAGATCTTGAGAGTATGAATAATGACCCCCCTGCATGTCGAAAGTATCTGACAGTTGAAAATCATCAATTTTGTTAGCTAGAATACTCTTTGTTGCTCTTCATAGTGACACTTACCAAACAAAAAGATTTATTTTATAGAGAAAAGTATGCTCAATTAAAACCAATTCTAGGTTTTTATTTTTATCACTTTCCTTACTAAATTTTAAGTGTATTTTTGCATTATACAGAATGGTGATGGGATTTTAGTGCAGGGAAAATTAGGAGGCAAATATTAGTACTATGACAACAGTCAATAATATAAGCAAATTATTTTGAGATAGTAATTTATTTAACAAGCGGAAAATAGATACATGCCCATGCTATGAGATGGAGTATATCATCCTGCGGTCACATAAGATATTATGCCTTTGGAAAAAAAAAATCCGCTGAAACTTTTAAGTTCTGTTTGATTTGAGAAAAATAATAAGGAAATAAAATAATAAATATAAATTTTCTTTTCCTTGTTTGGTTATTGGGAAAATTTTGCGGAAAACATTTTAGGAGCAACAGAAACGTGATTACTAGTTAATAAGTTGTGCTACTCACATACATGTGCTTATCGTTATTCGTTAGTAATTTAATATCAACAAATCTCATAGTTGAAGTAGACAGATAACGAAATAAATTAAAAAAACGGGCTACAATCGTATAATACACATACAGAAATCGCGATGTAGTCAAATGTAGAGTTTAGAGATATAAAGGTTGAGGAAACAAAGTAGGGTAAAAAGCAAGGTTTTTCCTGAGCTTTCTTTTGTTTTCCGTAGCTTTTTATTAAAAAAACTATATAATACAACTTTCACACCCTTTCTCCTTATTTTCTTTCTTTCTAACTTTCTCAGCAACCAAACACTTAAAAATCTGATTCCATCTCACTTTCTTTCCTTTCTACAATATTTTCCATGAATCAAACAAAGCCTTAGAAGCTTGAAAAGGACAGCAGCACAACCTTTTTCACATAAAATTATGGCTTCCAAAGCTGCATCATGCTACATAAAATCAAATCTAGAGGCAACATATCATTTCTTCGAAGAAATTTCTTTTGTAATTCTAAACTGGGGTAACAACTAACAAGACAAAAGAGATGGAATCACACACCAAAAACACAAAATGCGAAATTGTTATAGGTCAATAAAAAGCACCACAACATTCAAAGAAACTACTCTCAATAGATAAAGGAAACTACTTTTAAGTGGCTAAGAAAACTATTGTAAGTAATAGAGCAAACTACAGTATTTGCATGCCAAACCATAAGAGTGGTGACATCTCGATATATATGTATATACTTATGTCGGTCAAGAAACTTCAAACTGCTGCAAGATGCTAAGGAACCATTGTAAGTAGCTAAGAAAATTATTGTAAGTAGCTAAGAACACTAAAATATCCAGAGGCTAACAAACTTGTGTATACTTATGTAACAAACTTACAGATGAAGAAACTACTCTCAGAAACTGCCCTAGGTGGCTAACAAATCTAAGCCAATAAAACAGCATCATGTAGCTAAGAAAACTATATTAATTGAATGCCAGAAATCAAGGTGGTGACATTTTTGTAGATGCATGAGCAGGAAAGTGATTAGGGATTAAGGAACTCTTAAGTAGCAAATAAATAAGTGAATATAGAAGTATCTGAATGTCAGGAATTGACATTTTTGTAAATAAAAATATAACTATGTTACAGATCAAGAAAATACTCTTAAGTCAGTAAACTATTATAAGTATCTACAGAAACTAAGGAAAATTTTCAGTTATTGCTAAGAAATGTAGTTCTAGTTTGTATATATACACACACAAAAACAAACAAGCTTGATCAAATGTCTTACATGAATCACCATCAAAAGACAGGAAATACATACCCTACATGAATCACCATCAAAAGACAGGAAATACATACCCCAAGGCATGAAAATCCTAAAGATTACCACAAAGTGTCATGTTCAGGAATTCATGATAGAACTTACGATTTCTGATCTCCAAACTTCCACCATTCGGGCTCATACCATTGCCTTCCCCTACAAATCAATGCTAAACAATTATTACTTTGTTTTGATTGTTGACAATGCTATCAAACTCCAATGGCATAAAAGTAAATCAGTAAACTAGGGTAATAGGTCATGGATGAACTCAATGAAGCTCCCTTGATAAACCAGTTAAGCTAGAATGATAGATAGACATGCTCAGATATAAACTCTCCCCAGCCCCACATTCTCCTTATGATGCCCATTAAGATGATCATACATATGCTTGCTAGATAGAAAGGGGTCAAGGACACATAAAATACTGGATGCAATTTTAAACAAGCAGCAATATAAGGCAAAGTTTATAGGTATTTGAACAAACCAATAACTAGCATAATCAAACGCTGAAAGGACAATTCAACCATTAAATAATTGCAAATGCAACTCATATTCACTCTGAAATAAATCATTATACAAGCAAAAGAACCAGAAATTTACTCTTCAGCTATCACTGCCCCAGACTTCATGCATCCAATATAAGCACTTGGTTGATCTTGACGGCTATCAAGAAATTTAATCAATGCTTCTAATACATCAGAGAAGAATAAAAAATGAGATTCAAAAAAGTATATAGAACAAGTATCAGTATGAGATTAAATGCATGGCCAGCTCAGGGCTTACCAAGATTAAGGTCAATGTTGTCATCCACTTTCACATAGAATTCTGCATCCCAGTATTTGACTGCTGTACTGAAGAAAAACTTTGCTTTTTTGGGCAACTCTTCTTGAGCTTCCTCATGATCTTCCTGATGGCATCATATTACATATAAGAAGAGAAATCAACCAGGGAACTGCAACAAGACCAAGCTTAGGGAAGGAAACCAAAAAGGATCCATATGACAGCAAACATTTTAACGAAACAAATTCTTCACCACTCACAAGAATCAAAAAGTCCTTTGTTTTCTTATTCTCTTCGTCGATATTACGGTCCAAGCTATCTCCTCGATTAGGGCTGTATAAATCAACACAAGGTGTGGTGAGAATTTATCCAGCAATGCAACAAAACGGAAATGCAGTATCAAAGGACAATGACATAAAAAAAATACAGTTAAGTATGACAGAAACCTCCGGCCGATTACAAAACGTATGACTATTCCTCTTTCCTCTAGCTTTTTTAACTCTTCACCTACAAAAGAGATGACAATATTCATAATGCATTGATTCTAGATTTAGAAGCAGAAGCTACAAGATAAAATAAACAAGCAGGATAAAACAAAAAATTTATATTGCATTATTACTCGAATCTTAACAGCCTTTTAACTAAAGGTGATTTCTACAGGTTTGGACAAGAATCACATTAACCAAAAATTAACTTTCTGCGGTGATAATCTAGACTCATGCTCTGGGCTTCCAAGCACATGAGATGTAAACTCGAGGCGTTCAAATGAATTTCATGGGATAACCCAACTCATCATAACCTCAACCCATACAACCCAAGGCACCAACTCACAATGGCTTAGGATCGATGATTAGTAAATTTCAACCCAATACAGTGTAACATGTGGATTATATGGGTTGATCTAAGGTTACTGCAGACATGAGCTAATACACACACAAACCAGCAACAGTGACCAACAAAAACACCACCACCTCCACCCATTGAAAAAACTATCTGCCCGTATGTTGTCATTAATATGTATTGGGTTTTGAGGCCGACAATACCCAATGCGGTTGATACAAGGCGGAGAAACACAAGACAATCGATACACGCTGATAAAATTGATATTTACCGATTTAAATTCAATACAAACTGATATTTATCCAAAACAAACAAACACACTATAACATGTCACCACAACTGTGATTCCTGCCATCACCGCTGCCAGATCGCCACAACTCCACCACCAGGTCGTGCTAGTTCGGTCCGACCCATGCATGCCCAAACACTTTTATGTATATTTTTATTTCTTATTTATTTGACTAAAAGGAAAAAAACTTCAATTAACAATTTTAATATTTTTATTACTATAGAAATACCAAATCTAACTCATAGCTTGCAGTGGTGATTGCCAATATGTGGCAAACCGTGCTAATCCATGGGTTAAAACATGCTACCCCACCTTAATTCAAGGACCGTGCTCACCAATGAAAACTATGAATCCAACTTATCAAACAGATAAATCTATTTAGACATGTTGGGTTACATAACTCATGGATAACCTGACCAATTGAAGACCCTTTATGTAAACCAAAAGCTAAGAGGTCTTGATCCTCAACCAAAATTTTCCTTTGGACACAAAGTGCAAGCTCCCTTCACTGCTTAGCCAACCTTAGTGGGGGTTTTGCATTCTCCTTTTCACATGGCAATATTAACACAACTTGCATATAACCCCCTTGAAAACAAAATCTTTCCATCAGTTCTATGGGAGTTCAACAAATCATAGACTCAAGTCTCATATTCAGAAGAATTCAGCTGCATTTAAGACCAGTCATCAGATTGTTCCCATAAATGTTCTCAGATATGATAAGAAGGTCAAAAAGATGTTCGAAAACTCCAATGTTGAGAAACTGGAAAACAAGCACAGCAATCTAAGGAAACAAATGGAAATATCAAGAGGTCAGCTTGGTTCTTTTCACCCAGTACTTATTGATGAATACTCAAAGGAAATGTGCAGAAAGAAAAACAAGAAAAATCTTCTTCATATTGGTTGTCAGATAGCCAAGAAAAAAGAGACCATAATACCTCCTCACACCCATATGCTATAGCTTTTGAAAACACTGGATTTTGATGGGGCTGATTTTTTGTTGTTGTTTTCTTAAGTGCAACAACTTGCAATTGACTACTTTTTCAGCCAATAAATCATCTCTAATTGAAACAAAATATTATCTACTTACCATAAGGGATGCATGAACTTAGAGATATAAAAATCCCTTCCCAGCCTTGGTTACATAAAAATTCATATATCCCTAGCCATGGCACTCAAAAGAACATGACCAAAAACTGAACAGTAGAGAGACCTGCTCCATGCTTTGACCAGCTTCACCTACCCTTTTCCTCCAAACTTTCAACCCTTATTGAGCAACTCCAGGAAAAGGGTGAAGAAGCCCTTTAATATTATAGAGATCTCCATAGGAACTAGATAAACATCCATAATTTGCTCAAGGTGAGGAATGTGACAATCCAGCCGACTAAAAGTTAGGTTAAACAAAACACCATATATGTTACACCAGAATAAGACAGAATGAAATTAAAGTAATGCTAAAATAAAAAGAAATTCAGAACGAGCTAGTTTCCAGCATCATACTACAAGACCTGCACTTCATAATTGGCTACAACCCTTTGATTTTTGAGTCAACAGTCAGTGACTTGGTCGCCAGTTTGTGACTTGTGAGTCAACAGTCAGTGACTTAGTCACCAGTATTGGCACCTATTGAGTTAGGAGATACACTCTTTTTCTATCATTTTCCACAGATTTGCTCTATCTTAGTAGCAATAGCAAAATCTTCATGGCCGTGGTTATGGTCTTTTGTGTATTCTAGTTCTAAATGTTTCTTCCCAAGGACCTCTAAGTCGCAAAAAATTTCAATTATCAAAATTAAAGAAGCATAATTAAATAAAACTGAAAGACTTGTAAAGTTATATTGATATATATATATGAAACAAAACACACCTCTTGGCATCCAAGACCCTCTAAATGTGTTACGCTTCAAGCGACTTCCAAATCCAGTATAAACTCCAATCACAGCAAGAAGCTTCTTCTCAGAAGAAGATTCGTCATGATTTAACTTATTCCGGAGAAACCCCTGACTTTTCGCCAATGTCAAGTCCATCTCAGCCTCAACAATCCTCCTCTCAATGTCTCTGGAAATTGTAATCATAGTCAATTAACAGGATACAAACACACACCAACCCAGCATTTTACATTTTGACATATTTCAATACTTTGGTCAGTATGTAAGGGAATAAAGATGAGAAAGAGAGAAAGAAAGTACTTGCATCCCAGGATGGTTAGCTTATCATCAACTGAAAGAACTTTTGGCCTCTGCAGTATAAAAAGAAAACAGGAAAAGCTAATCAGCTTCAGCAATAACTACTTCCAACGGTATGCTTGGTACGCGTGGAACACGGGTGTAAAATATTCAGGGGCAAATCATTCCCCTTTTATTCAGTGTTTGGGACAATGGAATTTTATTTATGGAGAAATAAAATACCATCCAAACAAGGAGATACATTCCCCACCCCCCCTCCCTGGGTTAATAAAATCATGGAAGCAAAGGAGAATCTGCCTGTCTGTTGCTCAATCAACCATCGAAGCCCTTGATATCCTTTTCAGCATCTCTCTAGTCTCTACAACTGTCACAAGCCATTCACAGCCATCTCTTCTCCCTGCCAGCAGCAACCATTCACAGCCCATATGTTTGCAGCAATCGACACACAATTGCTCTCCTGGCTTCTTCACATCCCACCTTTTGTGTATCTCCACTTCTCCAGGGCCTTAATTGGCTACAAATATGGTGTCTTAATCTCAATTCTCTTGTGAACTCACTACTGCTGATATTTGAGATCACAGTGTTACCTCTGATTTATTTTCATTTTGGTTCAGAGGAATCATCAAATTCATAATCCCTAATCATAAGGGTTTTATTTTATTTTATTTTTTCCCAATTTTACTTAATTAGTCTCTTTGATGATTTTTTTTTTTTGGTTGTGAGCCAATCTTGTTACAATGGCTTGAGGCAATAAAAAAACTTAAACGAGTCAAGCTTGAATTAGGGTGGTTTGGTTCAACTTTATTTTATATCATGAAATTATTAGCAGATTGCAAAAAAAAAAAAATTATATTATTTGTTTGATCATAGGATATTATATTTAATTATATTAACTTGAGGAATGTTATAAAATTTATGGGCCAAGTTAAATTATTTGAATGTTATATTTTTCATTATATAAATGATGCTTATACCCTATTATTATATTGATAGTTAACTTAAAAATTTTAGAATTAAGTAACTGTAATAAATAATAAATAATTAATAGTTAGTAAAAGATAAATTTATTATTGATTCTTTTATGAGATTAAAATAAATAGTAGTATAATATAGCTTGCAAATAATTATTTCATGAGCAGAAATGAAAAAAATTAAGGTTATTAAAATAATCAATCAAACTATATTGCATACCACCCTAGTAAATTATGAATTATGTTATTTTAATTAATTAATAATTGTCTATACTACCAATAAAATTAATATTGATTATTTTAGTGAAAAATATATTAAGTGTATAGTACTATTATTGCATTAAGTATATTAAGTTTATCATTTAACTATATTAAATATATGTTATTATGCAATAACAAATGAAAAAGAAAAAGGAACTAAATTAATCAATGCAAATTATATTAAAATATTATTCTAATAAATTATTAATCTCATACCAAACAAAACGAAATACCCTTTCATCTTTTAACCTTACGTACCATACATGACGGATAGAAGGAAAGAGAAGATAAATCAAACCTCGCCTAGATTTTTCTGAAGAAGATTCGTCAATAATGTTCTGTTCTCCGCATCTTGCCATAACCTGATAATACACGTGGGACATTTACCAATACAGCGAGAAATTCCCATAGCAAATTCAACATTACAGTACACAAATCACAACTAAAAAACAAACTTTGCCCGCAATTGAGAGTCAAACAACATTTTCCTTCACAAACTAGGCCAGCGATTAAATCAGATTTACCATTGTCAATTCAAGAGCCTCACTAATTCAACAACTTCGTACGCAAAAACAGCACCAAGGAGCAGTAATTGTATTCAGAAAATTCACGTTGAATACGATCAAACAACAATTGCTAGCAGATCACAACAGAAGAGTAAACGCTAAACCAAGGTCGAATAAAAAAGGAGGATACCTGCCAGCGACGTAGAGCCAAGCGACGCAAGAAAGGAATGCCAATAAAACTGAAGGTTTACTATTATACAGCGAAGCAGACGATGTCGATTTCGATCTGACACCTCCTCTTCTCTCCGCCTTCGTTGTCGTCGTCACCGGCAGCATACTCTCCATGGACAGACAGAGGAGAGAGAGAGAGAGACAGTAGCAAACGAAACTTAAATTGCAGAACCACAGACTGAACCTTCAATCGGATTCTAAATCGTTGAATTAACTACATGACAATCGCAACCTGCAGCGATTGTTGTTTTCAACCCTAAAATTTTATATTATTTTAATTTATATTAAACCCTCAAAGTTGTTACTTTTCGGTGAGAGATCACCTTCTCTTCCGGCACTAACTCACAGCCGTGACGTGAAGCTGACGGAAAAGATCAAAATTTGAACAACGTACTGGCTTTTGATGTCAGTTCATTTCATTTTGCTCCAATTCATTTGGACGGTTATTGTAAAGAGGAAACTATTTTAACAACCGGACTTCCGATATACTTTGGACCCGTCCGTCTAATCATAATAACCAGATCGCACGATACGACGCAGCGTGGGAAAAGGGAAATTTTAAAATACTAAATATATTTATGTATATATATTTTAAATAGAGATGAAAAATTATTGTCTTTATTGGATGGGAGTGATTGGTTGGTAATTTATAGTGTGCGTGAATAAACAATAACTACAATATTATGGTTCATCCAACATAATTGGAATTAATGATATTCCAACTTAATTAATAGATCTAGAAATTGAGCCTTTAATAATAAAATAATAATTAGCGTGTTGTTTCAAGTAAATAGTTAAAATTTATTAAATGTGTTAGATAAAATAATATTCAATATGAAATTTATTCTAATTTAAAATAATAATAATACTGTATTGAAGTAATAATGGTGCTTGTTAAATATAAGTTATGTATGAATATGATTGAAGTAATAATATGTATTAGAAAAATAAGATACAAAATAAACAACTTAAAGTATATAAGAAGTAATAATGTAGACAATAATATGTGTATCAAACACACACTAAACACAAACTATAACTTATGTTAACTAAAAAATTGTCAAAGAGGTGATTTGAGAGCATGCACCATCATTATTACTTTTTGTAATCAAAATTATGATGATTTGGTAATGGGCTCCAAACACCTACCAAGCAATCTTATCCATAGTCAAATTCATTCAAGAGATGCCTATTTTGTAAAACACAAACATCCTTGCACTAATGAAAGTTTTTAGGCATCAAAATAACTTCAAGACAATCACCAAATGCCCAACAATTATCATCAGTTCGTTAGGTATTGCAATACACATCCCAAGCTTTTTAGCCACAAAACCTTCTCATTATAGGGTAAATTAAACAAGTTGACTTTGAGCCATGCAAACTAGCCTCGAGGCACCATATGTTTGTTCCTTTGCATGGCTTAACAAAGTGGCTTATATTTTTAGCTTCCCAATTTAGCTAGGAAGGATGCATGCAAGCTCTAACCTAGCCAACCAACAACAACCGCTGGCACCACTTGCCAAGACCTGTGTGTGGGGCCCTTTTGGCAATTGTTTGGCACAAAAATTCTAAGGAAAAAATAAGTGTAATAGATGTGATTATGGAAGAGTTTGGCAATAGCTTTTCTAACTTCTATGTTAATTATTTTACTAGGAATTAGCCCTCGTACTCAATTGCTAGTTAGATTAGGACTTAACTCACAAACAATCTCAAGTCAAGAAGCAAAGTATGGGGGAGGGCTATTAGTGCACATTTTTATAGCTCAACAATGGCTTATTTTCCAACTCCAAGGATCAAAACAATACCAAGCATCAATAGCCACAATTTTTGGATAGTTTTGGGACAAATATTGGCAATGAAATTCAAGAGTAGAAGTTCCATCATAGAAGCTTTCTTGGCAAGGATTTAGAACACTTTATGAAATCTTGTAGATATTGTTTATACTCGGAAGATTAGACCTTACAACAACTACTAAAGGCTAGGGTTGCTTTTGCTAACTTGATTGTGTTTATATATTAGTTTAGCCTCTTAACTTGTACAAAACAATATGATCTAATGTAAGGTGACAAGGGGTTGTGTAACACCCCTAAATTTTGAACTAGAAAATTTTATTTTGAAAACACTGCGGAAGTGTTTGAAAAATAAAACCGGGGAATGTTACCACCACATCAACTATAAGAGAGGTGTGATCATCACCTAACCCATGTCTGATGCAAGGTAAAACTGAATAATGAATGAAAAGATGCATGCTCATAATATTAGTATAACAGTACAAGATAATAAAGGCAATAGAAATAATATAGATAGAAAGAGTATGATAGTTTACAAATCCAAATATAGGAAATCGAGCTAAGAGTTTAAATAATTGGAAGAACAAAAACTTTCTAACACAGTGGGAAAAATACCTCTAACCGGTTAGCCTAACTCTTAAACATAAGTATAAATCTCTGACTCCAAGAAATGACCTGCTAATGGTCCACACCATCACCCTCAGCATACTCTAACTGAGAGTCCTACCCCTATAAATTGTCCTATGCTCCCTAGACTAGAAGCTAGGTTATCACAGTGACTATATAAGTGTAGTATTAGTACAATGAAGTACCATTAAAATATACTACCTAAAATATGGTAAGGCTCATGTAGCACATTGGAGTTACATATCAGCATGATAATAAGCATATTGATACAAATTAACACTTAGTCTCATGGTAATAATATAACAAGATATTCTTTCATGAAAATCACAAAGGATAATAATACTGTCAATACATCACAATGCGTACAATATACACCACATTAGAATTATCCCTTTAGTAATCAAATAGTTTTTAGTTAATAATATAGTTCGTTTGACCACACCTAGTTCTCCACAATGAAAAAAGTCATGGCAGCACAAATAATCACTATGGGATACCACACCCACCACATAGGGTCAGGATATATCAAAAGAGCTTTTCTCCACGGATACCATACCCACCACACATCTAGTGCACCTACTACAAGGGCTAACATAAAATGAGATACCATACCCACCACATGTGGTCGACGTACACCAAAGGGTCTTGTACTAGGATACCTCACCCACCACACCTTAAATACTTTTGTCATGAAGGCTAAAAAGTTGGGATACTAGACCTACCTAAGTAATGGACAATGCGAAGTTCCAGGGGGCTTGTATTGGGATACCTTACCCACTTGTACTAGACACAAATGTCATGTCAGCTTACCACCATATAATCCTAAAGCTCAAAGATATGTGCATGCTCTCCTCTTGACTGTACCCCAATAAAGAAGGATATAGGTATTGAGTGAAGGATATAAACCATATGGCGACCCGTCTACTAAATCTCGATCAGCTACCCCTAGAGTCAGAGAAAAAGGCTTAAACAAAATCTTATTTTATTATTATATATAGTTTCAAGTGATATCATAAATCATAGGTAAAGTCCACAAATAACTAGTTGGAATGTTTCCAAGTGATAACACCAAACACAATTAAATTCCATTATTAACAAAATTTGGTGTTTCCAAGTGATAACACCAAACACATCACAAGGCATAATAACCACCAATTGGGTTTTTAGAGATGACACCAAACTTAACCAATTCAAATCCCAAATATCATCATTATGATTGTTATTATATCTAGGGTAATCATAGTTGAAATCATAATTTGAATGTTGTAATTACATGGAGGTATTAACATAAAAGCCCAAAAGATTAACAACAATTGACATCTGAACCAAGCAACATACAATCGGACCATTTGATAGGTCCCTAAGACTAGTCCATTGGTTTGGTTGTACTAGACCTACATCAAAATAACACTAGAGTATCAATTGATCGATTGGTCTCACTAGTCAATTGTTCATAGGAACCAGTTGATAGATTTGATCCAACTGGTCGATGGGTCTAAGCAAAGACCAGACCAACTTTGGTCGTAGGGTCACCAATTAATGGATTTGGTAAACCAATAGACTATTCATTGGAACCAGTCAACTAGTTTATCAAATCAATCAAATGATCTCATGACCAACTGATCCAAAATTTTAAACCATGTGACTACTCGAACAACCATTCGATGGGTTTAATGAACCAATCAACTGGTTTAGGTAAAACATTATCCAAACTTGTAGTACACATTCCCAAAACTTACAAAACTTTACCATATTAATTCTAGTATGCTTCTATGTCATAAAACACATAATAACATTATACACACATAGAATCATATGGATACATGATAATGTGAATATTCAAATGAGTCATCCTTAAAAGGCCAACTTATGCATATAAATTAGAGAAACCCAACAATGCTAACTTTAGTGAGAAAATTCTACCATATGCTCAAATTTAGAATACAATTTAGACCATGCTCGCACAAAACACACCAAATACATGGTACCTCAATAATCAACATAAATCCATTCATATTAAAGATAAGAATTCTTACCTTGAAGCAATTCTTCTAGCACAAAAGCTCTTACTTGATGGCTACTTAGTAGGACCTCGATTCCTAAGAGAATCAAAGTTAAAACCATTAAAATCCTATTTTAAAACTTCATTAAAATCAAATAAAATCAGAAGAAGAAAAAATATAACACAACACAACCTTTTCTCAAAAATAGGATGCCAAAGGAAAGGAATTGAAATCTTCAGCCTTTCTCAAACAATAATCCTTCCTTACTTATGAAAAATAAGGGAGAACTAAAGCCAATATTAGAAGAAGAAAAGGGAGATAATGCTCATCCAAAGAAGAGAAAAAACCAGAGCAAGTCTCTATTTTTTCTCAACAAAGAGGAGAAAGGAAAAGAATGAAGGAATACTCAACACTTGGGAACTTTTTCCACCAAGAAAGGGGAGAAGAGATCAAGAACAACAAGTGAGGAATGAAAATGGATCAGAAATTAAAGGTATAAAGGTGAGGCTTGGTCAACATTCATAGGAGAGAGGGAGATGAGACTGGTATGGTTGAGTGTAGGCAATCAAGAGGTAAGAATTAACTTGATAGAGTGGTGGGGGTTAAGTGTAGTTAGGAAGGAACATGGTAGTGGGTTGGTGAGTCAAGGGATGGTGCATGAAGTCAACCACTCACCCCAGCTACTAGAAGAGAGGGATAAGTGAGGGAGAAGAAAGAAGGCAAGGTATATCTCAAATATGCTTTTTGGGAAAAATTAACTAAATAAAATCATAGAATGATCTAAATAATGTGAAAATTATCCCAACTCACCAAGCATAAATGGGTTCTAATTAAAAGTTTTCATAAACATTAGAAAGAGATTCAAATCAAAATAAGAACTGGATCTAAAATTACAGGATAACCAATCGATCAATTCAGACAAACTAGTCGATTGGTTCATTGAAAACAAAACTATTATTTTTTTAGCGTACCAATAAATTGGTTTGACAAACCAATTGATTGGTACGCATGAAATTTACATTTTTATTAGAATTTCAAGCCCATTCTAAAACCAAAACTAATTTATTTTATATCAACATAATTTTAAATATATTTTGAAGGATTTTAGGATGGGTTTTGTTAGCATTACCCCTTATAAAAGACTTCATCCTTGAAGTCCAAAAAAGAAACTCATTTCTATAAGCTCAAAAGATAAGAAAACTCTAAGTCGTCAACCAAAGAATACCACAAATAATGGTTAGTACATAAGAGAAGGGTATTACCTGCTTAAAAGAGGTGGTGTTACCCACACAACGCACCTAAGCAAACAACTCTAGATACTTTGTCTTGATCTCCTCCTCGGACTTCCAAGTGGCCTCCTCTGCTCCATGACATGACCATAAGACCTTCATTACTGGAACGACCTTTAAACGCACCTCCCGAGTCTTGGAATCAATGATCCTCAATAGTCGCTCATTGTAAGTCAACATCTCATTAAGCTTAATCGACTCCATCTCAATGATGTGTGACGAATCCCCTACATATATCCTTAACTAAGAGATGTGGAAAACGTTATGCATGCGCAAAATCTTAATAGGTAAGGTAAGATGATATGCAACCTCTCCAACCTGATCTAAAATCTTGTATGACCCAATATAACTCACGCTTACGACCAAAATGCATTAATCCCTTGGTTGGAGAAAGTTTCTAAAGGACTCGGTTACCTACCTCAACCCCATCTAATCTCCTTTATAGATTTGTATAACTCTTCTGTTTATCCTGGGCCCTCTTCATCCAGTCTTGAATCAAATTGATTACCTGGCAATGTCCTCTACCATCTTTGGTCCCAACACAACCATCTCAGTTGAGTTGCTCCAACATAAAGGATTATGACACTTCCATCTATAAATTGCCTTAAAAGGTGACATCCATATACTTACATGAAGAGTGTTGTTATAAGATAATTCTACTAAGTTTAGATTATCCTCCCAACTTCCCTAAAACTCAAGCACATATTCTTGAAGCATATCCTCCAAGGTCTAAGTAATACACTCAGTTTGCCCGTCTGTAGCTGGATGGAAGATGTGCTCATCTTTAGTTGTGTACAGAAATTTACTTGCAACTTTTACCAGAAGTGTGATAAGAATATAGAATCTCAATCTGACACATTGTCCTTGAGCACCCTATGGTATTGAACCATATGCTTCTTGTAAGCACTGGCTATCTGCTCCATACTCTAGGTCAACTTCATTGGTATGAATATCACAGACTTAGTCTATCGGGTAACTACCACCCAGATTAAATCTGAACCATTATGGGTGTTTGGTAATCCAACCACAAAGTCCATCAACATGCTATCCCATTTCTACTCAGGGACCTCCAATGGCTAAACTAACCCCACCGAAATCTTGTATTCAACCTTTACCTTCTAATATGTCAAGCACCTACCCACAAAGTTTAAAGCCTCTTACTTCATATGGGGCCACCAATAGATCCATCTCATATCCTTGTACAACTTATCCCCTCCAAGATGGATGGAATAAGGCACACGATGACCTTCTACTAGAATCCTCCTCTTAAGTTCTCTACAACTCTACAGAATGCACTACCTTCCTTGGAAGAGGATACTGCCATCCTCAAAAATCTAGAACCTTGATGCTCTACACTTTGATATCACCTTCTTGATCTACTTGAGCTTAACATTTTCTGGCCAACTAGCTCAAATTTCATTAAGGATGCTTGGTGTGATTAAGAGGGCTCTCACCCTTATCTTAAGATCCCCGAACCCAATGATCTCTATGCTCAACTCTTGAAGATCTCACCAAATCCAGTCTAACACAACCAACGAACCCAAGGAGTGTGAAGTCTTTCTTTTGAGAGCATTTGCTACGATATTGGCCTTACCCTCTTGGTAGGTCAACTTCAAATCATAGTCCTTAACTAACTCCAATCATCTTCTCTACCTCATATTCCGTTCTCTTTGTGTAAAAATGTAATTAGGGCTCTTATAGTCCGTGTAGAACTTACACTGCACTCCATATAAGTAATATCTCCAAATCTTTAAGGCAAAAACCACTACAGCTAACTCAAGGTCATGCATAGAATAATTCTACTCATGCACCTTCAACTGGCAAGAAACATATGCTATTACCCTCCCATGTTGCATCAACATGCACCCTAAACCAAACTTAAATGCACCGCTATACATCTCGAATCCCTCTATACCCAACGATAAGGTAAGCACTGGAGTTGAAGTTAATCTCCTCTTAAGCTCCTCAAAAGCCTCTATGTACTTATTATCCCAAAGAAATTACATTTTATTCTTTAATAAGGTAGTCATAGTATGAGCAATCCTAGAAAAATCCTAGATAAACTGTCTATAGTAGCCTGCTAACCCTAGAAAACTAATTACTTCCCTAAAGTTCGTCGGTGATGACCACTCTAATACTACTTAGATCTTTAAAGGATCCATCGATACTTTTTCCTTTGGGATGACATGACCGAGAAAAGCCACTTAGTCTAACCAAAACTCACACTTTGAGAGCTTGGCATATAATTTATGGGTCCTTAACAACTCTAAAGCCTACCTAAGGTGTTGCTCATATTCCTCACGAGTCTAATAGTAAATCAAGATATCGTCTATGAAGGCCACAATGAACTAATCAATTTTCTACTAGAGGATGCAGTTCATGAGAGCCATGAACACCGTTTGTGCATTTGTAAGTCCAAAGGACATCACAGTGAGCTCATAATGGCCATACCTCGTCCTAAAAGATGTCTTCGATATGTCATTCTTGGAAATCCTCAATTGATGATACCATGATCTATAATCTATCTTTAGAAATACTATAGCTCCATGCAACTGATCAAATAGATTGTTGATCTGAGGTATAGGATAATGGTTCTTCATCATAACTTGGTTCAATCCTCGTTAATTGATATAGAGTCTCAACCCACCATCCTTCTTTCTCACAAAAAGGAGTGGTGCTCCACAAGGAAATACACATGGTTGAATGTACCCACTCTCCAATAAATCCTCTAATTGAGTGCACAAATTTTCCATCTCAGATGGCGCTAGGCGATAAGGCACCTTTGACATAGGATTTGTCCTTGGTATAAGGTCTATTATGAAGTCTATCTCACACACTTATGGCATACCCAAGATCTCATTTGGAAACACATTTAGAAACTCTCATGCCTCTGGAATATCCTCAATCAATGCCTCCTTAACATCCATATCCTCAACAATGCACAAGAATAGTGGGTATCCTTTTCCATACTAATGTACTGAGTACAATCGCGGACACCAGCTTCACTAAGGGCCTAGGATTATATATATGGTAAGAGACCCTAAAACCCTTTGGTACCTTAAGAACCACACACTCCTATGCTTAATCGATCAAATCTCGATATCTCACAAGCATATGCATCCTAAGGATTATGTTGAATTTATGAAGTTCAAGCTCTATGAGGTCTGTTAGAAGCTCAACCCCGCTAATGACTAAGGCTACATCTCTATATAGCCTAGTACATGGAAGTCCATCCCTAGATGGGAGTACAATAAAATTCTCTATCTTATCAAAAGGAATCATAAGTGTCCTAGCTATGAAAGCACTCGATTCAAATAACATATAAGCAGAAAAAGAAGAAATCGTGAATGCACTCATGACAACATCTGCCTGTTTGATAGCCTTTAACTGGCTCAACACATTCAGGCGATTGTTTAGAGGTGGTCCTACAGCACTTCCTAAACCTTTCCCTTATTGAAAAGCATAGGGCCTCTGCATCATTTGTTGTGGAACAGTCTTGTTAGCTCCACTATCTATCAATTGATCCCTATAAACTAGAAGCATCTATACCACCGTACCGTATGAATGTGCATGTCCTTATCAGACACTACCCTCAATGGAATGAAACTCGAACTAATAGTGCCCCAGTTGGTCTCAACTGTGATATTGAAAAAGATGCTCAACATAATCCTTCCTTATTAGTTCTTACCACACCACCGGTAAAAGAAATGCCCCACAATCGAGTAGCTCAACTACAGTCCAAAGCAGGGTACCATCCCTAACTGATTACTGCTTATGGTCTAGAACCTCTTCTGTCACCCTTGAAGATAACCACCATCAAACCTCTACTTAGCCCCTAACTGGCCACTACGAGCTTGGAAAATTGTTGATTCCACCAAGGCATAATCGTTCATGGCCTGTAGGTCTTGCACACAAGTCCTCGTTAGCATTATAATACCCCATATTTTTTGTAAATGGTTGAATGAGAATTATGCCAAATTTTGGGCCTTTGATTTTGATTTAATGTTATGATTTAGTTTAGGATGAAATTTGATTTGAAATCATGTTGAAAAATGGAATTTATTAAGTTTTACAAGTACACTGATTGACTAGTTCCATGAATCGACCAACTAGTTTGTCGTTTCAGTAAATTAGGTTTTATCAACTAAATAGATCGACTAGTTAGGGAAAATCGTTTGACTGGTAGATCCAAACCCATCAACTGGTTTGTCAAGTTGGTCATATTTTTTGAGTTGGATTTTCTAAAAAAATTCTTACACTAAAATGGAACCTTACCAACCTATGCTAATTTTTCCTTCAAATATTCCTAACCATTTTTATCATGCATTTAAACTAAAATATTACCTCAAATCAATCTGGAGGTGGATTGGGAGAAGTGAAGGGGAGAGATGACCTCAACATTATCTTCTTTCTACTCTCTCCTCTACATGAGTTTGAGATAAATGCTTTGATCTTAGGCATAATTCTGAGTAGCTGAATGATTCCTTCCATGCTAACCTTCTATTACTCCACTCGTGTATGTTAATTCTAGCCCAAACGATATGCATTCTCCAAATACACCATTTGAGATCTAGAGAATAGGTTAGCAAATCCTAAACAAAATCTGTCTATTTATATTGAATTCAAATAGTCAATTGTAAGGTTTCGAGTTGATTCCTTAACCCTCTGTGTTTTTCCTTAATTGGTTGGCTATGAATACCTCTAATCATCCCTTATATGTACATTTCTTTCAGCCACCAAATTCTTTAAGTATTGTATTCACTCTCTTCTTTCTACACTTTGAGTATTACCAATATATTTTCTTACACTCTTTTGATATTATCTCTAGCTCTCTTTTGTTTTGACTATTAAGCAAGAAAGAGTTAGATTCTGGGAAAAAGGTTGAGTGGTTTAGTTGAGCTCTTCCCTATTTTGGCCTCAAGTTAGTATGTTCTTATTCCTTTATATGAAAATTTAATAAGGTTCTAGTGTAATATCTAAGTTTAAGATTTTGGTTTTTAAGTTTTTAAAAGCTAAGAATTTCCATAGTTGGAATTTTAAGGTTAAAGGGAATTTTACTTGCATCAAGTAAGTGATTCTTGCTTCTAAAATGTTTAGTAAGTATTCCTGCATCTTATGTGTTGCCTTAACTTGATTTCTACTTGTTCGCCTAAATGGATATAGCCTGCATAAATAATTTGGATGGATAGATGGCAATTTTTGAGCAAAAAGCATGAAATTTGATAAAAATAGGTTACGATGATTTCATGTTGTGAAATCTAAGTTTATCAACCAACCATACGATGGGGTCTTACTATTGTAATTGGTATAAGTCTAGACCTAGGCCATCTTTGTACTAACTAGGTAAAATAAAAACATGTGCAATCCATGATAAACATAGCAATATAGCATTTCATAACATAATAAAAGGTTAAATTTTTGTTACCAACAAAATACTAAAATACACAAACATTATTATGTTGAAATAAAACATTAAAACTAAAAAGCTAGAAAGGAAAATATTCAGATGTCACTCTCTCTAGGCCCTAACCCTGGACCACTACTGCATCATTCTACCCTAACCATATCATCATAAGTGGCAAATTCATCAAAAGATTTATCATTCACCAGCATAGGCTCAGGAGGGGATACTACTTGTGGGAATGAGCAGCACCCATAATAGGGGCGATCAGTATGCTATGTATTGAGTAAGGTAATAATATAGTCAAGTAGGTCAAAGTAGTTAATGACCTACAATAAGAAATAAAATGCGCATAAGCAAGTTGTAATGGTTCATTCATTATTATTTGGACTCAAGATAATAGTTCCATAAATAGTCAACTCATGAATGTCCACTTGGGCTCGGAACCCCACTATTCTCACCAGTAGATTAGTAAATATGGTACAACCAACCTTGTGCCATATGGCATTTCATTGTAAATGATTAGTGTCTTCCTATAGGTTATCATTATTTGAGGGTTTTATTACTTGAGTTTGGGACTCCATTATTCTCTCTAATGGATCAGTCAACAGGGTACAACTAGCCTCGACTCAAATGATCTTTTACTTTAAGTGATTAGAATTTTCCTATAGTTATTATCATTCAATGATCTTAATTACTTGAGTGTGGACTCCACTATTCTCATCTATGGATTGGTAAATAAGGTACGACCCGAGGATAGCATGCTCCCGGCCACTATTCTTACCGTTGAATTGATCAATAGGGTACAATCGGCCCGACTCAAGTGATCTTCCACTTTAAGTGATTATTGTGTTATTTTTTTGGGTATCACACATAGCCATGAAAAAATAACGTGTGAATCCTACCCTACTACCACCCCAAGCCTACCGTGTCCCCTTTGGAAACCCTAGTTTCCTAAGCTCGGTACATCATTACCCCCTAATAATCCTTTGAGTCCCTAACTTATCCACAAACCCAAAAATATTATTAGAAACCCCTCTATTCATGAGTCATATACTATTTCCCCCATTTCTCACCCGATAACAATTAGCCTCTAGGGTTAATCCTTAAATCCCTAGTTTTCCCTAGTTAGCCTAGCTCCTTCTCTACTAGTTTAACCCAAATTTTCCACAACCAAGCATATATTACTATGATCATACATCCCCTAAAATTTTGTAGGCTTAATCCCCTATTTTCCACATATGATAATAACCTCCCTAATGGACCCCATTAAAACCCTAATCCCTCCATGGTAGTTGTATCTGCTCCTATTTATCCCACCTAGCAAGCAGATTTAGCACACAATCCCAAAATAGTATGTTTAATATCATAGGTTAGAGGTATATCCTAACTCCCCCATTTCCTACATGTGGTAATGACCTACCCCTAGGGTTTTGTACTACCAAAATCCTAGTTCCACCTACTTAGGAATCTCCCATCCCTTAGCACCCAAGGACTCCCCTAATTGTGCCATGCTACCTAACATTATCATCATTTCCCCCATGTCCATTCTTAGAAACCATCCCTCACTTAACCACCCCTAGACATAACTCATATTAGGTTTGACTAACCCCATGCATGATCAACCCTCTCCATGCAATATTTACCCAATCCACTTTTATAATTACCATAGTTATTTATTTATCACCTTCCAAATGATATTTAGCTAATTTCCACCCTAGAGTTTCCCTATATGCCTATTTTCACAATGTTGACCAAAATGTCCCATGTATCAAAATCCTACCTAAGTATCATGGCATCAAATACAATAACTTCCCAACATTCCAAAACATGCAGCGCCACATAATAGAATTACACATCAACACATGAACCAACACCATCATGTCCACACATATTCTTACCTTTAGTCCTTACAAGTCAAGCTACACATACAACCCTAGAACATTTAACATTTCATATTAGTATTCACTTAACACATAATAAAGTCACATTTTAATAAAAATAAGGCCCTAGCTATGACTATATCCTTACCGAAATGAATTCGGTCTTTAAGTAAGAATAACCTTCACCTCCTCTCTTATTGTAATCAGAACAATACCTAAAAATGAAAATATACTAACTTAGACTATCTTGTCCTTTTTCTTCCTTTTCTTTTTATTTTTTTAAATATAATAATAATAATAATAATAATAATAATAATAATAGTAATAAAAAATATAATCAAATAGAACTCAAAAGGAAGGAAGGGGAGTGGTGGTGACTAGAATGGGTAAGAGAAGTGGAGTGGTGGTGCGACGGTGGTTACGAAGGCAGCAACATAAAGTTAGAGGTTAATTTTGTTGTGAAAAATGGTGGGGGTTATTTTCTTGGGGGTTGAGGGTGGTTGTAACACCCTGAGTCAATACGACCATACGGGGGCTACCTTTGAGTGCTTTCGGATTGATCAGTTGACCCTACATATCAATACAAGTCCTTTTAGCGCGCTTTGTCCTCACTCACGCGCTTTCCGATAAAATTTCAAAAAATTGTAAAACTTCCTAAGAGGGTCACCCATCGTAAAAATTGCTCCACGGCCAGCATACTTAACTATAGAGTTCTTAGGATGAAATCACCAAAAGGATGGTATACCATGTTAATATAAGTAGCAAAATCAATCCTTATAATACTCCGCTCAATTTGGGGTATTACATTCACCCCCTCTCAAAGAATGCAATGTCCTCGTTGCACCTCAACCACTAATTGTCTCAATACAGTTTATCCCAAGAATCGTTCTGCTAGGTGGCTGACTGGCTCATCCAAGTTTAGTTCACGATCGTGGTTTGCTCTAATACCATTTTATAACACACCGAGTCGATACGACCATGCGAGAGCTACCTTGGAGTGCTTTCTGATTGATCAGCTGACCCCACAGATTAACACGAGTCTTTTCAGCGCACTTTTTCCTCACTCACGCGCTTCGCGATAAATTTTCAGAAAATTCTGAAACTTCCCAAGAGGGTCACCCATCCTAAAAATTGCTCCACGGCCAGCACACTTAACTATGGAGTTCTTAGGATGAAATCACCAAAAGGATGGTATACTATGTTAATATAAGTAGCCAAATCAATCCTTATAACACTCCGCTCAATTTGGGGTATTACAGTGGTGTTGGCACTAGGTAGGCTAGTGGGGGAGGAAGGTTGTGGTGGCCAGTGGTGGCACAACCAAGGGGAGGGAGGAGAAAGGAGGGGAAAATAGAGGGGAGAAAGAGGTGGTTTGGGTTGGCTACATAGTTTGGGCCCCTATGCAACATGAATAAGGTGCAGTGATGGTGTGGAGGTGAGGAGTTGGTCAGCGATGGTGGTGATGCAATGTTGTGTACGGGAGGCACAACCTGCACTTTATATATAATGCCCCGAATTTTTAAAAGGCTATATTTTAATAAATAAATTTTATTTAGAATAAATTAGACTTTAAATCTATTTAATTTAATTATTTTATGGAATTTTGAGTAAATAAAATTGGGTATAAATATTTAATAAATTAAAATAAATATTTTGTTATTTTATTATAATCTTATTATTTAAATAAAATTTTAAACCCTTATTTTACAAATACTATCTTTTTAACCCTTATATTTTAATTATCTTAAATTAAAATATTAAATCAATTTATTACCCAAAATTATTCTATTTTATTATTTTATCAATTAAATTATTTATTCCATTTTCCCTTTCTTTTTCCTTTTTCCCTTTTCCTTCTTTTCTCCTTTTTCTCTCTTTTTTTTTCTTCTTTGGGTCGTCGACCTACTTCGGCTGCCTCTCCCTCACCCCTGCGCGTTGGGCCTGGCCCACTTCTCCCCTCCTCCCTCCGTCCCTTTTTTCCTTTCCTGGCCCGGCTTCTTTCCCCTGTGTGTTGAGCCCGGCCTCCCTCCTCCTTTCTTTTCTTTCTCTCCCGGCCGGGCCGGCTTGTTTCTTCGGCCGGTCTGCCCGTCGCGC
Source organism: Tamarix austromongolica (assembly GCA_039764185.1). NCBI lineage: Eukaryota > Viridiplantae > Streptophyta > Magnoliopsida > Caryophyllales > Tamaricaceae > Tamarix > Tamarix austromongolica. Next base: position 104,544,233 of record CM077809.1, on the reverse strand, counting down.
CCAGCACCCTAGCCCCCTTCCCCGATCATTCTTTTTCTTTCTTTCTTCTTCCCCACTCCCTGCCATCGCCACTCCCTGTAACTCCCATTCCCTGCAACTCCCTCTCCCCTATTGACCTCCCTAACCCTTTCTCTCTCTCTCCCGCCATTCCTTGCCCCATACCGAGACCTTCCCAACTCCCGGCCATCATCATTCCTTCCCCCTCTCCCTGCAACCGCCCATTTCCCTATCAATCTACAACCACCCCTCAAGCCCCTATCCCTTCCCCTCTCTTCCTCTTCTATTTCTCCCTACCTCCTTGCCCGTTCTGTATTTTTTCCCGAGCCCCTCCATGCACCCAACTCTCTCTTTTCTTTCCTTCCTTCTCCTCCCCTGTTTTTGGTTTCGCCGCCCATCTCCGCCACTGCCGCCACCTCAACCACCACCTACACCACCTCCTTCCACCTTCTACCTCACCCTCGAGCCATCATAAGCCCCGTCAAGCTGCCCCGCAGCCCCATTCTTCCTCCTCTCCTCTTTTTCTCTTCTTTACCCCCTTATCGGCAACCGCCCTGCAACGCCTCATTCCGCCGCCATCCGGCCGCTTCTTCCGCCACCTGAGCCACCTTATTACTCCCTGCAACCCCCTCTACCATCCCCAATCCTCCTTTGGTTGAAATTGTCACCCGAAAGCCTCCATTTTTCCTCCCTATTTTCCTTCCTTGCCAGCCTCCATCTCAACCCCTTCCCGGCAGCTCCTCTTCGCGGCCTCTCTACTGCTGCCGCCGCCACCTTTAGCCACCTCCAACACATCCTCGACCACCACTTACACCCCCTCTCCACCTCTGCATCCTTCCCTTGCCTTAAATCCACCCCCATATGCCTCTTTTCCTAACCTAAAAACCCTAACCCAAAATTGTCTATTTTTCTTTCTATTGCCCTCCTTCGAGCCCCTCCTCCCCATTAATTTTCATGCAGCTCATGCTGCATTAGCAGCATGAGTTTTTGGGTTTCTTGATATGTTTGTTTACTAATTTTAAGGTGTAATTATATTTTTAATTTAATTATTTGATTAATTAAGCATTATAAAGTTTTATGCCTTGATTTTATTATTTCTAATGTAATAAATCTTTATATTATTTTTAGGTATTGGTTTTTATAATCAAAGCTTGGACCTTTAATCGGAATACCGGTAAGGTTCATTTTTGCAAAAATCGAGGTACTCATTAAATCCTGCTTAAATGCATGGACTAACGTATGTTAGCACATTAGGCATTTTTAATGTGTATTATGCTTGATATATGATGTTTAGTATATTATATGTGGTTATTGTGTTGGTTGATAAAAGGAAGCATGATAGGTTGTATGATATGTATGGAAATAATATTTAAGGTAATAATTTGGTTGTTAAGGAAAGTGTTAAGTATTATCCATATTGTTTTATGCTATTGTAATATTTAATACATGTTTAATATGTTGTGGGCCTTAGGGTATTTTATTAATGTACATGGTACAAGAATGTGACCTAATCTATATATGGGTGTTAATGATTATTGTATTAACTTTAAAAGTTGTGGATGATGCATTAATATTAATATTGTGTGTAGTAATAATAATTTAATATAAGTGGTGTACTAAGGGCAAAAAGGTAATTCTTAATTTAAAAGGGTATTATAATAATTTTGGAGGCAAGGGTAAAATAGTAAATTTATTAATAAAAGGATAAAACGGTAATTTCGGAAGTAAGGGGTTAAAATGGTAATTTTCGTAAATAAAAGGGCAATTTTATAATTTTGTAGTAAAAGGGGAAATTTGGTAATTTGTAATAAAAGGGCAATTTGGTAATTTGTAATAAAAGAGCAAGTTGGTAATTTTGTAATAAAAGGGCAATTTGGTAACTTTATAATAAAAGGGTAAAATTGTAATTTTGTAATTAAAGGGGCAAAATAGTAATTTTGTGATTAATGGGCCAAATGGTAATTTGTAAATTAGAAGAGGTAAGATAGTAATTTCGTAATTAAGGATAAATGGAAATGTTGTGAGTAAAAGGGCAATATGGTAATTTTTGGAAGTTAAGGGGGTAAAATGGTAAATTTGAAGGTAAAGGGGTAAAACGGTAATTTTGTAAATCAAAGGGGTAAAAGTGGAAATTGGAAAGGAGTAAATTGGTAATTATAATAATTGAGAAGGGTAAAATAATAATTTAAATAACTAAAGGGTAATTTGATAATTTAATAATGGAGAAGGGTAAAATGGTAAATATGATAAATGTGAGGGGTAATTTGGTAATTTAACCGACTAGAGGGTATGTTGGTAATTTTTAATAATGGAGTAGGGTAGTTTGGTAATTATGACAATTAAGGAGGGCAATTTGGTAACTTAAATAACTAAAGGGTAATGTCGTAAATTTAATAACGGAGAAGGGTAAAATTGTAATTATGATCATATAAAAGGGTAATTTGGTAATTTTGACAATAAGGAAGGGTAGTGTGGTAATTGATAATAAAGGACGGTAATTTGGTAATTAACTGAATAAAGGGTTAATTTGGTAATTAGGATAAGGAGGAAGGGTAATTTGGTAATTTGACCAACTCAAGGATAATTTATTAATTATAATAAAGGAAAAAGGGAAAAATGGTAATCTAACCAACTAAATGGAAAGTATATTAAGTGTAATAATTATTAAAGGGGATTAGTGACCTAATAAGTATGAGAAATAATTTAGTAACCTAAATCGAATAAGGGGTAACTTGGTAATTTGTAACAAGGAGGGTAATATGGTAATTTGTCAAGTAAGGAAGGGATGACTTAATAATTTTATAAGTAAGGGGTAAATGAGTAGTTTGTATCTAATACATCATTGTGATTGTGGAATTTGTGATATGACTCAAATAACGCTGATTAGTGAGATAGGGTATTTGACGAGTAGTAAGAATCACGAGAACGAATCCTAATTCAAAATTAGATGAGTTAGGATGGCCTTAATGATTCCTCTGTGTTACCTTGGACAACCATTTGAATAAGAAATTTCTGATGATATCTGAACAATTAAAAGTGGATAATTATCTGATTGTTGTGCTTTTGTGATCACCATTAATTAAGACGCTAACACTTAAAGTGAAAGACCTCGAGATTAGGAATGGTAGCTCTTTAGGGGTCGCTACCATAAAGACGTGGTTTAGCCCACGATTATTTGGTATTTGCTGGTGAGCCTTTGTGCCCCAGTCAGGCCCTATATCTACTCTATCTAGATTTACGGACCTAGTTAGGGGGTATGCATACTTAAGGATTAGGTGTCCTTGTCGGTAGGGTACTTAGTTAGCTTTATGCACCAGTACTACCAGGGTACCTTTACGTCCCTGGATTACTAGTTGAAGGGTACTGAATTGTTTTTACACACTAGTGTGACCAGTGTTCCTTGGTGTTCCGGGTTCTTGATCTCCCTATCGAGGCAAATAAATGGAATTGTTGTGCTGAATAAAAAGGGAAAATACTAATTATTAAAGTGAAAGATTAATGAGCCGGGACCAGTTGATTTATATGATGAGTACCGATCCACCGGAAATAATAGTGGCCCAGGATGTTTTGCCCTGGATGATATTCATGAGTATTGATCCACCAAATATAATGGTGGCCCAGGATGTTTTTACCCTGGATGATATATATATATATATATATATGTGTGTGTGTGTGTGTGTGTGTGTGTGTGTGTGTGTATTCTAACCCACTAGCCAGAATAGTGGGGGTCCTAAGCTCAATAAAATTTGTTTTGGATGCGAATAAGTTATGGAAAAATGCTAATCATTGAGATGATTGATTAATGATGGACCAATGGCCTTAAGGCTTGAAATATATCAATTACTCATTATGGCCTATTGATATTGGTCGACTTGTTAAGTAAGTGAATATATGAAAGTGAATGTTACGTAGCCGCTATTAGTATCTGATTGAATTATTGGATGTTCCGAATATCATGTTTATACCTATGGTTATATATGAATGTAGTAGTATTTCATGTGTAACATTGCGTGCCTATATTTTAAGTGCGTTTTTAAAGGGTTACTCAGTATCGTAGTACTGAAGGGTTCCCTTCGTGGGGCCCCTTCCTATTCAATGGGCAGTACCCCTTCGTGGGGCCCCTGCCTATTCAAAGAGCGTAAGGTACCCCTTCGTGGGGCAGTACCCCTCCATACTATCTAGAAACTATAGAGATAAAATAAATCAAGGCTTAGTTGGAAGAGCTTTTGGAGAAGGGTTATATTCGACCAAGAATATCACCATGGGGAGCGTTAGTTCTGTTTGCAAAGAAGAAGGATAGGAGCTTGCGGTTGTGCATCGACTACCGTGGATTGAAATAGGTGATGGTGAAGAACTTTTATTCGTTGCTAAGAGTCGATGATTTATTCAATCAACTCAAGGGAGCCAAGGTGTTCTCCAAGATTGATCTTCAATCAGGTTACCATCAATTTTGGATAATAGAGCAATACATTCTTAATACTGCTTTTTCGATAAGGTATGACCATTATGAGTTTAGTGTGATGCCCTTCGGAATCACTAATGCACTTGTATCTTTTATATCCCTGATGAATTAGATCTTCTATTCTTTCTTGGACTAGTTCACCATGGTGTTTATCAATTACATTCTCATCTACTCTGGTGATTGAGATATGCATGGGTAGCATTTTAGGTAGACTTTGGATTTTTTGAGATCACACTAACTATATGCCAAACTCTTGAGGTGTGAGTTATGGTTAGATCAAGTGGCCTTTCCTTGATCATGTGATCTCTAAGGATGGAGTGGTAGTAGATCTTGCCAAGATTGAAGTTTTTTCTGGGTGGCTAGCACCCACTTTTGTCAAGGAAGTGCATAGTTTTCTAAGGTTAGAATATTACTTCCATTAGTTTGTGGTAGACTTTTTTAAGATTGCACGATAGTTGGCCAAATTTTTTAAGAAGACTACATGTTTCCAATGGAATGAGAAGTGTAGTGAAGCTTTTGAGGAGTTGAAGAGGTGTTTGACTTTAGCCCTAGTGCTTACATTGCCAAGTGGTTTTGGTGGTTTTGAGGTGCACAATGATGTTTCCAAGCATGGACTAGGTTGCGTGCTGATGTAATATAGAAGAGTGGTGGCTTATGATTCACAATAACTAAAGCACATGAAAAAACTACCCGACGTATGACTTATGACTTGATGTAGTTATGTTTTCTTTTAAGATATGGAGGCATTATCTCTATGGAGTTTAATGCAAGTTCTACACTAACCACAAGAGCCTCAAGTACATATTCTCTCAATGGGAGTTGAACTTGAGACAACGCCAATGGTTGGATCCTAGAATTGACCTACCATAAGGGTAAAGCCACTGTAGTGGTAGATTCACTTAGCCAAAAGACATCATATTCCTTGAGTACGATTGTATTGTTAGATTATCTATGCCAAGAGATCAGGAAGATGGAGATCTAATTGATCATTGTTGGAATTCTAGAGACGAGAATGAGTGCACTCACTATTACATATTAAATCTTCAAGGAGATCTAAGCTAATCAAGTTGATGATGTTAAGATTGAGAGAATCTAGACTAGTATTATAGAAGGTAGAGTTGAAGGATTCCAGATCCATAAGGATGGCAGTATCAAGTACCGTGGTAGATGGTGTGTACCACAGGGGTGTGTGGAGCTTAAGAGTAGGATCCTTGAGGGAGGACATTGCACTCCTTATTCTATTCACCCGGGACGAGATAGGATTTACAAGGATTTGAAGAAGATATATTGGCGGCCCAACATTAAGCAAGAAGTGGCATAATTCATTTCCTAATGTCTAACCTATCATAAGGTCAAGTTTCAGCACACGAGACTGGTAGGGTTAGTGCAACCACGTGAAGTTCCCTAGTGGGAGTGGGATAACATATCAATTGACTTCGTGGTTGGTATTTTGAGGACACATTGTGGTTTTAATTCCTTCTAGGTTGTTATGGATCATTTGACTAAGTCAGTAGTGTTTATATTGATGAAGTTAACATGAAGCATGGAGCAACTAGCCATTGCGTACAGAATGCACATTGTGAGACTACATGGAGTTCCTAAGGACATTGTGTCCGATTGAGACCCTAGGTTCTTGTCACAATTTTGGTAGAAATGTAAGCTGCCTTTGGTACTCAAATCAAGATGAGTACGGATTTTCACCTAGCTACAGATGGTCAGACAGAGAGGACCATTCAAACTCCAAAAGATATGCTTTGAGTGTGTATGCTAGATTTTAGGGGAAGTTGGGAAGATCATATGGACTTGATTGAGTTCTCCTACAACAACAGTTACCACACTAGTATCAAGATGGCACCTTTTGAAGCCTTATATAGGAGGAAGTGTCATAGTCCCTTGTGTTGGAACAACATCAGTGAGACGCTAATGTTTGGGCTTGAGATGATCGAGGAAATGACTAGGCACATCCGTTTGATTTAGGACCTGATAAGAGCTACTCAGGACCGACAGAAGAACTTCATAGATCTAAAGAGATGGACTGATGGTTCTGAGGTGGGTGACAGATTCCTTTTGAGGGTCTCTTCCACCAAAGGATTCATAGGGTTTGGTAAGAAGGGTAAGCTTAATCTAAGGTGCAATGGACCGTACAAGGTTCTATACCGTGTTGGTGAAGTTACTTATTGCTTCACTCTATCAACATAGTTGGCATGTGTGAACAACGTCTTTCCCATATCTCAGCTATGGAAGTATGTAGTATATCCTTCGCAATTTATTTGAATGGAGTTGCTGGACCTAGATGAGTCTTTGACTTATGAGGAGTGACAGGTGCACATTCTAATCACCAAGACGAGAGAGTCGCATACGAATACCGTTCCTTTGGTGAAAGTTCTTTAATCATAGCTTGGTACAAAGGAGGCTACTTGGGAGGCTAAGGATGAAATTTAAGCCAAGTATCTAGAGTTGTTTTTTCGTAGTTGTTATCATAATTGTAAATCTTTTTCTTTAAGGGGGGTAATATCCCTTTGCCTTGAATGTGATCACGATGTGTGCTTGACCTTATGTGTGATTATGTGATTAAAGTGTATTAGGCTTTGGGGACGCAACCTCTTTAAGGAGGTAGTGCTATATACCCCATATTTTTGTAAATGGTTGAATGATAATTATGCTAAATTTTGGGCCTTTGATTTTGATTTAATGTTATGATTTGGTTTGGGATAAAGTTTGATTTGAAATTATATTGAAAAATGAAGTTTATTGAGTTTTACAGGAAAACTGATCCACTACATTGTATTTTCACCAAAATTATGTTTTCTCGACTAAACATATTGACTTGTTTGGAGAGCAGTCGACTAGTAGACCTAAACCCATTGATTGGTTTATTGAGCTGGTCATATTTTTCAAGCTTGATTTTTTGAAAAGTCCCTTACATTGAAATGGAACCTTACCAACCCAAGCCAATTTTTCCCTAAGAAATTCCTAACCATTTCATGATGTATTTAAACTAAAATATTGCCCCAAATCAATCTATAGGTCAATTGAGACAAGTGAGGGAGAGAGATGATATCAACATTGTCTTCTTCCTCCTCTCTCCTCTACACGATTTTGAGATTAATGCTTCAATATGAAGCATGATTATGAGCAGCTAGAAGATTCCATCTATGCCTACCTTCCATTACTCCACTCGTGTATGTTAATTATAGCCTAAATGACATGCATTCTTTAGATACACCATTTGAGCTTTGGAGAAGAGGTTAGAAAATCCTAGACAAAATCCATTCGTTCAAATCAAATAAAAATGGTTAATTATAGGGTTTTGAGTTTATTCCTGAACCCCTTGTGTTTTTCCTTTAATTAGTTGGCTATAAATAGTCCCAATCATTCCTTGTATGCATATTTCTTTTAGCCATTGAATTCTTTAAGTCTTGTATTCACTCTTTTCTTTCTACACTTCGAGTATTGCCAATCTATTTTATTAAAATATTCTAATCCTATCTCTAGCTCTTTCTTGTTTCAATTGTTAAGGAAGAAATAGTTAGATTTTGGGAAAAATGTTAAGTGGTTTAGTTGAGCTCTTTCCTATTTTGGCCTCATGTTGGTATGTTCTTATTCCTTTCTATTTTTATGTTTGAAATTTTAATAAGGTTTTACTATAATGTCTAAGTTTAAGATTTTTGTTTTTAAGGTTTTCACAATTGGAATTTATGGGTTAAAGGAGATTTTGCTTGTATCAAATAAGTGATTATTACTTCTACAATATTTAGTAAGTATTCCCATATGTTATGTGTTGCCTTAAGTTGATTTCTACATGTTAGCCTAAATGGATATTTCTTGCATAAATGATTTGGATGGATAGATCATAGGATTTGTGTAAAAAGCATGAAATTTGGTAAAAATAGGTTATGATAATTTCATGTTGTGAAATGCAAATTAATTCGGTTGGAAATAGGTTATACTATGTTGGTACATGTTTTAATGCGGTTAAGGATGTTTTATATATAAGAATATGAATGAAATTTAATGGTTTGGTCTTGTATTAGTAAAAATCGATCAATTAGATAGGTTAAACCAATTAACTTGTTTCTAGAATAGTTAACTAGTTGACCTAACCCTTCTATTCGTATGCTTGCAGAGACCTTGGTCTTGCTATCTGCTTAAAACCATCAACTAGATAGGTAAAACCAATTGACTGGTCTATGAATAATCAACTAGCTTTCCCAAACTAAGTTACTGGTTTAAGGAAAGCATAGTTTGGTTAAGTCAAACCGATCGACCGATCAACTCAAATCGATCAACTGGTTGGGCCAGACCAATCGAATGGTTTACATGATTTGTTTCTTTTTGGTTTACTTATGCTTTGAAGCTATGTTTGGGACTATACTATGATTATTAATGATAAAAAATACTAATTTTATCTTAGATTATTATCCTAATGAAAGGATTAAAATGGATTATAATTTATGGTATACTCTATGAGTAATGGGAAGGCTAAATGGGTATATCACTTATGATAAGTGATGATATTGAGAAAAGGTTAATGAAACTCAGAATGAAATTAAATTAAATAATATGGAGGATATAAATAATATTGGCTAAGGACAAATAAAAACCCATAGGGTTGGAAAAATGGAAACAAAAGGATTGATATGGATTAACATGGAAAATTGCCTTACTTTCTTTGTATGGGCCTTATATGATCACCCATCCTTATGAATAAAATACTAATCACGTAAAGCGAAAGATAGTTGAGTTAATCATGGGTTTAGGTTACCCAATCCTTGATTAGCTATCGGGGGTTAGTCTTCAGGCATTTTTGGTGCCTTTAAGCTTTGCCTTTGAGTGGGATCTTGAGAGGTCTTGATGCTTTACCTACTCTAGACATTGATAATGTATTATGGGGGTATCAATACTAAAGGTCTTGGTTACCTAGGTGGTTGGCTTTATCCTAGACTTATTTCCATATTGGTTGCTTTGGCTTGGACTTATGTCCACTTGGTGAATCGATTTGGCCTGAAATTTATGTCCCTTATTTTGATAATCTTCCATGGTATGTGAGACTATGGGGTGGTACACAATCCATCACTTGATGATAATAAAATATGAATGATAAGTAACTGGTTTATAAAATATGAATGGTGACCGAGTGAATGGTTAATAGTTGAATAAGGAGGGAAGAAATGGCTTAAATGATTGAAGAGGAATGAAAGTTGGGGTATATATTTGGTTAATGGTTGAAATGACTAATTGGTTATGGAATGGAATATTGATTGAATGATTGATCTACCTCATATATGGATAAGTAAATGGCATAACTTAAAGGATTGAGTAATTGGAAATAAACCCTAAACGTTTTTGGGATTCTCTTGCTATTATTTGTGTAGGTGCTTATGCGATGATAATGTGAAACTAAGCATGATATATTTTTCTTTGTTGGAGTTGTGCATGATAGCACATCCTTATGTAATCCTACTATATATATATATATATATATATATGGCCTTATCATGATACATGCTATATTTTTATATCTATGTATGATCAATTGGTATTCTTATGTTTACATTGAGGGAGAAATTTATCTTACTCAGTACATAGCGTATTAACATGCTTGTTTGCTCGGTCACCTATTCATTCCTATGAGCAGAGGGCTTTGTGCAGGTCTTTGGGGATGGCCAATAGAGGGCCTATCTCATTTGGGTTAGAGCTTGAGACCAAGGACATCCAGAGGTTTTTGGTGGGGCCCGTAGTGGATTAAGATTTTAAGTTGGGTGTCATGCCCTAAACTTATTTCATTGTAGCCCCGTATTTCTACCACATGTATTTTGTAATGATTTGATCAGAACCCATTTGGATCCTCTGTTATTCCTCTGATATAAGTGTTTTGGTTGCTTTAGCCTTGTATCTGATATGGGATATGTAGCGAACGTCTATCCTGAGTCAAGTATGCGTAATAATACCCCGTTTTTCGTAGGTGTGTTTTTGGCTTCCAAAAATATTTTAATGAAATTTTTTGGTGGTGAGAAATGGGGGTATTACAAGCATACCCTATAGTCTCAGACTTAGCCCCAACTTGAATAAGTGCTCCTTCATCCTCTCATCAACGTCAACCTCTGGAGCAAATGGGAGCAGGTTCAAATAACGATTATAGTTGTAATCCCCCAAAATTTTAGAAAACAAATAATTTAGTATGTAGCTTTTATTTGAAATAAATTAGCTTTTAAAATTATTTAATTTGATTATTTTATGGATCTTTGAGTATATAAATTCGGACAGGAATATTTAGTAAATTAAAATAGATATTTTGTTATTTTATCATGCTATTTTTATTTAAATAAATTTTCAAACTAATATTTTACCAACTTTATCCTTTTTAGACTAATATATTAGATTATAACGAATTAAATTATTAAATTAAATAATTTATCAAGAATATTACATCTTATGATTTTATAAATTAATTTACTTTATTTTCCCTATTTTTCCATTTCCCTTTTTCCCCTTTTTCCCCTTTTTCCTTTTCTTCTCTTCTTTTCCCCTTTCCCCCTCCCTTGGGCCGCCCGGCCTGACCAGCCCCTCCCTTGTGTGCTTGGGCCAGGCCCGTTTCCCCTTCTCCTCCTCGCATGCCCATCCCTTCAGCCCAAATGCCCCCTTTATTTTTTTCCCCTAGACCGGCCGGCTCCACTTCTTTCCTGCACCGGTCCAGCCGCTCGCCCAGCCCTTCTTCTTCCCTCTTCTTCTACTGCCCCGACCTGCTCCCGTCGTCCATGCACCCCTGCCACCCTACGCATGCCCGACCACTGCCTGCAACTACCATCCTCATCGCCCTTGTCTCTCTCTCTCTCTCTCTCTCTCCGTCCTTTTCTTTCCTATTTCGAGCCAAACTATCCCCTGCACCCTCCATCCATGCCTGAATTCTTTCCTTCTTCTTCTCCCCTTTCCCCTACCAACCGACACAACCCTGCCACTTGCGTCCTCTCGCCGGCCAGCCACCTGCCCCCTCTCTTCTCCCTATTCTTTTTCTTCATCTCTCCAGCCCTTCATTCCCCATATTTTCGAGCCCTTCTCCTTCCCCAAGCTCCCTCTTCTCTCCTTCCGTCTTCCCCATTTTTTTCCTATTTTCTCTCCACGCCGCCGCCAACCGCCGTTCCAACCACCGCAACCAGCCCCTGTGCCGCCTCCTGCCACCACCCCCTACTGCCCTGCACCATCACGCCACCCCTCGAGCCCCCTACACTTCCTCCCTTCTCCACCCCTTCCCTTTTCTTCCCATTTTCCCCCTTATCGCCAAGCCACCTGCAACTGTCCCGTTCGCCACCGTCCGGCCACCTCTGCCGCCACCCAACCCACCGTTCGACACCCTGCAACCCCCTCTACCACCTCCATACCTTACTTTCCTAAAAACAGCCCTCTAACCCTTCATTTTTTCCTCCTCTTTTCCTTCCTTCTCAGCCCCTCCACCTCGGCAGCCAACTTTGCCGCCTCGCCATCGCCGTCTCTGCCGACCTATGCCGCCGTGAAACCACCCTTAGCTACCACCTACACCCCCTCTTCACTCCTGCACCATTCCCTTGCCTTGAAACCTCCCCCACCCACCTTATTTTCTAGCCTAAAGTCCCTAAACCGAGCCACCTCTCCTCTCTTTTATCTCACCCCCTTCGAACCCTTTCTCCTCTCATTTTGCATGAGACTCACGCTGTTCATGCAGCGTGAGCTCCCCCTTCATTTTGGAATTCATTTGGCTAATTTTGAGGTGTTGAGTTGCTAATTAAGCCTTGAATCCTTAACCGGGATACTGGTAAGGTTTTATTTTTGGTGGGATTAAGGTAATCGTTAATCCTCACTAAAATACATGGAAAAACGTATGCTAGCACATTAGGGATTTTGGTATGATTTTATGCATGTTTTGTGTGCCTAGCATGATATATAGATGGTTGTTTATATTGATTGAAAAAAAAGAAAAGTATGATAGCTTTTGTGCCATGTGTAGGTATGATAATTAAGGAAGGAGTTTGATTATTGATGGAAATGTTAAATACTTGTCTATGATGTATTATGTTGCTAATGCATGAATAATATTATTGTCTAAGGGTATTTTAGTGATATGCTTATGAAGTATGTGATCTAATATATGTAGTTGCTAATGAGTATTATGTTGAATAATGACAAGTTGGTGGACTTAAATGATAAGAATGAAGTGTTAATATTGGTATTTTATGTAATGGTGGTAAATTCATAAAAGTTGTGTATAAAGGGGTTAAGTGGAAATTTTATAAGTGGAAAGGGTATTTTGAAAATTTTGTAGTAAAGGGGTATTTTGGTAAAATTGAAAGAAAAGGGTAAAACGGTAATTTTGTAAGCAAAAGGGTATTTTGGTAATTTCAAAAGAAAGGGGAAAATGATAATTTTATAAGTAAAAGGATAAAATTGTAAGTTGTGAGGAAGAAGGATATTATGGTAATTTTTGAGGCAAAAGAACAATATGGTAATTTTACGATTAAATGGAAGAATGATCATTTTATAAGTAAAGGGGTAGTACAATAATTTTTGGAGAAAAGGGTAAAGTGGTAATTTTGGAGTCAAAGGGCAATATAGTAATTTTATAAGTAAATGGTAAGAATGGTAATTTTGGAAGTAGGGGTAAAATAGTAATTATTGTAATTTTTCAAGTAAAGGGGCATTGTGGTAATTTTGGAGTAGAGGGGCAAAACAGTAATTTCATAAGTAAATGGTAATATGGTAATTTTAAAAGTGAATGGCGAAATGGTAATTTTATAAGTAAGGGGTATTATGGTAATTTTGGGAGTAAAGGAGTAATATGGTCATTTTGGAAAAGAAGGGCAAAATGGTAATTTTGTAAGGAAAGATAAAAATGGTAATTTGGATGTAAAAGGGTAAAATAGTAATTTGTAAAGTAAAAGGAGTATTATGGTAATTTGCAAGTAAAAGGGTAATATGGTAAAATTGGATGTAAGGGGTAAACTGGAAATTTTGTAAATAAAAGGATGTTTATGGCAAATTTGGAAGTAAGGGATTTTGTAAATAAAAGGATGTTTATGGCAAATTTGGAAGTAAGGGGTAACTTGGTAATAATGATAATGACAAGGGATAAATTGGTAATTAAAATATGATTAAAAAGGGGTAATTGGATAATGATGATAATAGAGAGGGTATTTTGGTAAATTAACCAATAAAAGGGCAATATGGTAATCTTAATAATGGAGAAGGACAATATAGTAATTATAAGAATGGAGAAGGGTAAATTAATAATTGAAACTATGAAGAAGAGTAATTTGGGATTTATGATAATTGAAAAGGGTAAAAAGGTAATTATAATAATTGAAAAGGGTAGAATGGTAATTATGATAAAGGAGAAGGGCAATTTAGTAATTTATCCAACTAAAGGGGCAATTTGGTAATTAATCGACTAAAGGGTGACTTAATAATTATTTAACCTACTAAAGGTGGAAATTGGTAATCATAATAGTGAAGAAGGGTAATTTAGTAATTTATCCAATTGAAGAGCAAGTTGTTAATTATAATAAAAGAAAAGGGCAAAAGAGTAACCTAACCAACCAAATGGGACATATGTTAAGTGTAGCAATTATGAGGGGTGAATGGTGATCTAAAAAGTGTAGGGGATAACTTGGTAACCTAAACCGAATAAAGGGCAATTTGGTAATTATGCAACCTAAAGGGTAATATGGTAATTTATCAAGTAAGGAAGGGATAACTTAGCAATTATATAAGTAAGGGGTAAATAAGTAAATTGTACCTAACATGTCGTTATGACTGTGGAATTTCTTGATATGATTTAAATAATGCTGATTAGCCAAGTAAGAGTATTTGATAATTAGTATGGCCTTAATGATTTCTTTGTATTATCTTGGATAACCGCCTGAATAAGAAACGACTAATGATATCAGAACGATTGAAAGTAAATAAGTATCTGATTATTGTGCTTTTGGTGATCACCTTAATTAATACACTAATACTTAAAGTGAAAGACCTCCTTAGGGGTCACTACCCTAATGACGTGGTTTAGTCCACGATTATTCTGGTATTTGCTGGTGTGCCTTTGTGCCCCAGCCAGGCCCTATATCTTACTCTTTCTAGCTCTACGGACCTAGTTAGGGGGTATGCATACTTATGGATTAGGTGTCCTTGTCGGTAGGGTACTGAGTAGCTTTATGCACCAGTACGACCAGGGTACCTTTGTGTCCTTGGGTTTATGGTTGAAGGGTACTGAGAATCTTATATGCACCGGTACGACTGGTGTACCTTTGTGTCCCGGGTTATTGATCTCCCGTCCGAGGCAATTAAATATAATTGTTGTGCTGATTAAAGAAAGGGAAAAACACTAATTACGAAAGTGAAAGATTTATGAGCCGGGCCCAGATGATTTATGATAATGAGTACCGATCCACCGGTTATAATAGTGGCCCAGGAGCGTGTTGCCCTGGCAAGTGATATTGAGTACCGGTCCATCGGATATAATAGTGGCCCAGGAGCGTTGTTCCCTGGATGATGATTTTATATATATATTCCGGTCCATCGGCTAAAATAGTGGGGGTCCCGAGCTCAATAAAACCAGTTATGTATGTGAATAAAGTTATGGAAAAATATTAATCACTTATAGTGGAACACCATGTGAGTCGGGGCCAGACCGGTCCACTGGCAAATAATAGTGGTCAGGAGCGTTCTGCCCTGAGTGCATACTTTCCGGTCCACCGGCTATGATAGTGGGGTTCTCGCACTCACATGGATATAAAATATGAGATTGATTGAATGATGGTGGAATAATGGCTTAAGGCCCAAATGTATTGGTTTTACACTATGACATGGCTTAAGGCCCAAAAGTATCGATCGTGAATTATAACTTGTTTTATGTGTGATTGTTATGTATGCACCTCTGTTTTCATATGTACATAGCTTGCATTATGTGTTACATTGCGGGCCTGTTTTTAAGTGTGGTATTAAAGGGTTACTCAGTACCGTAGTACTGAAGGGATTCCCTTCGTGGGGCCCCTGCCTATTCAATGGGCAGTGCCCTTGTAGGTCTTTTCAGGTGCTACTCAAGTGGGCAACGGGAAGGAGAGAAAGGAATTATCCGGTACCGTTAGGCTTTTTCTATTTCTCATCTAAATTCTTGGTTTTAAATGTTAATGTTGTTAAAGTAACTACCATTGGCGTATTTTATTCTTGTAAACGATTTGATGTGCTACTTTGATTTATGTATGTTGAATTTCTTTCAAAGTGTATTTCATGCTCTTAGCCTTAGCACTTAGTACTGGAACGGTAGGAGTGAACCGGTCTGGTACTAAGTGTGGCGGTAATACTCCCAAAGTTCACATTTTATTAATTTGCTTCCGCTAATTTCCTTTTAATTAACGAAATTTTTCAGTAGTGAATTTTGGGGGTGTTACAATAGTAATCCTCCACCATAAAAGTCCCTTGACACAGTGCCATAAATTCATTTTACTTCACCATCATTAGGCAAGTAGGGTAGAACCATGCCCTTAACATCTCAACAAAGGTCTCCCACTTGTTTATAGTGTCTCTTCTCAGCTACTGAACTCTCAACTATTTATCTACACGACCTCACAAGTGGAATACCTCAATATCCACCTGCCTACTCTCTGAGCAACCACTCGCCGCAAAGATCTTCTCGAAGTCCCTCAACCAACGCTCCAACACATTTGGGTCCTCCTGACCCTCAAAGACCGAAGGGTGATGAAGATTGAACCTATGAAGCCAATCCTATGGCAGCGGTACTAGAAAAGGAGGTGGTAGCGGTAGTTGCAGAGCTTCATCACAATAAATTTGTGGCTCCATGAAGGGTCCAACTGTCTCCATGAAACACTTGAGACGTTGATTAGTATCCATCAAAATCCTAGAATACTAAATTGCATTTGAGAAGGATTGACCACTAGCTACGCAACTAATACACATGGAGGTAGCACATTACACATAAGGATAGAAGTTAGCCCTATCCTACAAATTAAGGCCAACATCCAATCCCAAACCAACACTCGCTCGTAGAAAAACCTAGATTCTACAAGTTTAGATAAAACTGAAGAAATTAGTTTTCACAAAACAAATTCTAGATTTAAAACCATAGGCTTTGATACCAACTTATAACACCCCCAAATTTTGAACCACAAAATTTCATTTTAAAGACAATGCGGAAGAGTTTGAAAAATAAAATCGGGGAATGTTACCACCATATCAACCATGAGAGAGGTGTGATCATCCCCTAGCATATGCCTGACTCAAGGTAAAGTGGAACAATGAACAAAAAGATGCATGCTCATAACATTAGTGCAATAGTACAAGGTAATAAAAAGTGAGAATATTAATATAGATAGAAAGAGTATTATAGTTGAAAAATCTAAATATAGGAAATTGAGCCAAGTGTTTAAATAACTAGAAAAACAAAAACTTTCCAACGTAGTGGGAAAAACGCCTTTAACCGGTTAACCTAACTCCTAAGCATAAATATAAATCTTTGACCCCAAGAAATAGCCCACTAATGTCCTATGTTACATCCTCAACATACTCTAACTGAGAGTCATACCCCTAAAAATCATCATCTAATCCCTAGACTAGAAGCCAAATCAGTGACCATACAAGTGTAATATCAATATGGTAAAGTACTAGTAAAACATACTACCTAAAATGTAGTAAGGTCCATGTAGCACATTGAAGTCACATAGTCGTATGATGATAAGCATACCAATACAAATTAACACTTAGTCTTATGGTAGTAACAAAACAAGACATGCTTGCATGGAAATCACAAAAGGATAGCAATACGGTATATGTGTTACAATCCATACAATATAACCCCCACCTAGAATTCTCCCTCTATTGATCACACAATTTCCACTTAATAAGATAGTTCATTCAACCACACCCAGTTCTCCACCATGAAAGAAAGTCATGATAGCACAAATAATCACAATGGGATACTACACCTGCCACATAGGGTTGGGATACACAAAAAGGGCTTTTCTCCTATAGATAACACACCCACCGCACATCAAGTGCACCTGCCACAAGGGATAACACAAATTGGGATACCAAACCTACACTAAAGGGGCTTGTTTTAGGCTTAACCACCACACCTTGAATGCCTCTTTCGCGAGGGATAAAAAGTTGGGATACCACACCCGCCTAAGCAATGGAAAATATTGAGTACCAAGGGGCTTGTACTAGGATACCTCACCTGCCTGTAATGGACACCAATGCCATGCCGGCCTACCATAATATAATCTAATATCTCAAAGATATGTGAATACCCTTTACTGACTGCAACTTGGTAGAGAAGCAAATAAGTACTAAGTGAAAGATATAAACCATAAGGTGGCCCAGTCAAACACTGAGAGTCAGAGGAAAAGGCTTGAACAAAATATTATTCCATTATTATAAACTTTCAAGTGATATCACAAATCACAGTCAAAGTCCACAAATAACCAATTGGGTGTTTCCAAGTGATAACACCAAACATATCACAAGGCATAAAAGCCACCAATAGGGTGTGTATAGATGACACCAAACTTAACCAGTTGATATCCTAAATATCACCATTATGATTCTTAATAAATCCAAGGCAATCATAGTTGAAATCACAATTTGAATGTTGTAATTACATAGATGTATTAACATAAAAGGCCCAAAAGAATAATAATAATTAATAACATAACTAGACAACATACAATAGGTCCAATTGATCAGTCCTTGGGGCCAGTCAACTGGTTTGGTCATACCAGACCTAACATAAAATAGCACCAAAGGACTAGTTTGCTGGTTTCTCACACCGATCGATTGTTCATAGGAACCAAGGGATGGGTTTGTTCCAACTAGTTGATGGGCCTAAGTAGAAACTAGACCACTTTTGGTTGTTGGGTCATCAATCGATGGGTTTGGTAAACTGATTGACTACTCATTGAAACCATTCGACTAGTTTATCAAACTAATCAAATGATATCACAACCAATCAATCCAAATTTTCAAACTATGCAACTGCTCTTACAACTAGTCAATGGGTTCAATGAACTGATCAACTGTTCTAGGTAAAATAGTAGCCCAACTTGCAATACACACACCTAAAATTTACCATACTAATCCTAGCATGCTTCTATGCCATAAAAGACATAAAAAGACATGATGCACATATAGAATTACATGGATATATGATAATGTGAATATTTATACGAATCATCCTTAAAAGGCCAACTCCTGCATAGAAATTAGAGAAACCCAACAATGCTAACTTTAGAGAAAAAATTCTACCACATGCTCAAATTTTAGAATATAATTTATACCATGCTCATATAAAACACACCAAACACATAGAACCTGAATAAAAAACATAAACCCATTTATGTTAAAGATTAGATTCCCTTACTTTAAAGTAATTATTCTGGCACAAAAGCTTATACTTGATGGTTACCTACTAGGACCTCAAATCCTTGAAGAATCAAAGTCAAAACTATTAAAATTCCCTTTCAAAAATTCATTAAAATCAAATAAAATCATAAGAAGAAGAAGAACAATACATAACCCAACCTTTTCTTAGAAACAAGATGCTAAAGAAAAGGAACTAAAATCTTTAGCCTTTTTCAAACTTTAATCATTCCTTGCTTAATAAGAGCTAGTGAGAGCTAAAGCCAATATTAGAAGAAGAAAATGGAGACAATGCTTGACCAACTAAGGGAGAAAACTAGAGCAAGTATCTATTTTTTCTCAACAAAGAGGAGAATGGGATATAATGAAGGAATATTCAACACTTGGAAAATAGTGCAAGAACAACAAGTGAGGAATGAAAATGGTTCAAGAATGAAAGGTATATAGGTGAGGCTTGGTGGACATTCACAAGAGAGAGGGAGATGAGACTAGTAAGATTGAGCGTGGGTAACCAAGAGGTAAAAACTAACTTGATGGAGTGATGGAGGGTTGAGTGTAGTCAGGAAGGAGGATGGTAGAGAGTTGGTGAGTTAAGGGATTGTGCATGAAGTCAACCACAAACCCTTTCCACTTGAAGAGAGAGGGGTAAGTGAGGGAGAAGAGAAAATGAGAGGCATGTCTCAAAAGCACTTTCTGGGAAAAATTAACTAAATAAAATTATAGAATTATATAAATAATGTAAAATAATCCCAAGGTGCAAAAATATGCTCATTAGCACAAATGGATTCTAATTAGAAGTTTTCATATACATTAGAAAGATATTCAATTCAAAATTAGATGTGGATATGAAATCGTAGGATAAAGAGTTGATTAGTTTGGGCAAACCAGTCGATTGATTTTTCAAGAACAAAACTATCAAGTTTTAAGTATACTAGATGATTGGTACACCTAAAATTTACATTTTTTTCAGAATTTCAAGCCTATTCCAAAATTAAAACTAATTTTTGTTTATATGAACATAATTTTAAACATATTTTAAAGGATTTTAGGATGAGGTATTATAGGTTGTATGGTCAAAATTTATGAAACCCAAAAGTTAATGGGTTGATTAATTCATGTTAGAACCATCCTAGATAGGTTAGTCTTTATAGGTAACAACTAGTTTGTTTCATAACCAAGTAAGCACTATGCTTTTGTTTTAGTTAGTTTGTAACTAAATAGAGCCTAACGTTTTTCTATAAATGTCATAAATGGAAAAGGACTTTTTGGTTGCCATTTTCTCTCAATTTTGAGATTGCTTAAAGTACAATGAGTACTTTGATTGAGTTTTATCTTCAAATATTTTTCATTTTATCACATGTATTGTATGGCTTAAGTGGTTGTGTTGCATGTATATGACTTTAATAATTACTTAGGATCATATTTTCATCATCTTCAACCTCCATTTTGGTGGTAATTATGCTAATTTGTCATATTCCTTATCATGACCCAATTTGTTTCTCATATACATCAAATTGGTATCAGAGTGTAAGGTTGGTAAATTAGGTCTTATCTTTTTATTTTCCACATTTTCTTCCAAGCCCAACTACCATTCTACACCATCATTTTTTTACTCATTTTATTCACCATTTTTGTTCATCCCACTCTCCTACACACACACACACATCAACCCCTAACCTTTATTCACCTTTATTTTATTCCATTTTTATTTATCATTCACCATGCCTATAAAATTCCAAAAAAATGGAAGAATTATAATCTAATGGCAGCCTGTAAGATTATTCTTGTTGGGAAAAAATGTTCAAGGGAATCTGAAAATAAAGGATACTCCGATGAGAAAGCCTTCAAAGTTTCTATCATGATATGTAAAGGCTATGCATCATTTTAGTGGAAGATGACATCAAAGGAGGATGAAGGGAAAGTCAAAATTGAAGTCATGGAGAATTTTGAAGAAGCTTATGATAAAGGAGTTCATACCCCCCATCTCACAAGTATAACTTCTACAATAAGGTGAATACTTATCGAGAAAAGAAGAGTCTCTCAAAATCTAAAGTTCTTGCAAAGTTCTTTAATGTTAAAGGCAAAGGAAATAATATGCAAGGGGAAGGTAAACCATGACTTGATAGGTGCTCAAAGTTTCAAGGCATTAGTCGTTTCAAATCTATGTGTCCTAATGAATGGGAAGTGGCACTCATGGAATTTGAAGAGATCAATAAAGAGATGAAGCAAAAATAGGAACATGGCAACTTTGACGTTGTTGTTTTAGAGGAACTAATGAAAGAAACCATGACGGTTCGAGAGTCCCCACACACCATGGAAGATGTAGTTGCACCAACCAAGCCTACCCTCTCACTTTTGAAGGAAATCAATCATCTTGCAACAACTCTTTCAAACCTCAATGAGCCTCAAGGGAAAAAAAATCAAACTCATGGTTGAGGAACATTTTGAAGGAGAAAAGGGGGTGATTAAAATGGTATTTTCATTAACTGCAGTACCATATCACACCTCTTTAAAAAGTAGTTTCTAAAAGTAGGTTAGATTTAGTTTTAGTTTATTACTTTTAGAAAGTAATTTTTAGTAATTACTTTATAAAAGTAAATCCACACACTACTAATTAACCTAAAATTACTTTTTATAACTAATTTTATTAAATAAAAAACGTTTTAGAAAGAGAACTAAACTCCTAGTCATTTGGAAAGGGCTAAGAAATAATGTAAGGTCTTAACGCTTCTTCTTGAATGATGTTTACTGAAAAATTCTATGTTTTGGTTTCAATATTTGCTCGTCAAATCCAGGGGAGTAGAAAAGTTGCATTGAAGGATAAAATGGTAATGGAGTTTAAGGTAGAAGGATCTAAGTGAGGTCTCCTTAATTTATTTGAGATTTGCATCAATACAAGCTTCCCCAATTCAGCCAAATGAGGAGTGAAATCAAAGTATAAAGGTGAAGTAATCCAAATTCATTTTAAGATGCAGTTGAATCCCTATTTATCACCAACAAAGAAACTCAACTAGTGGGTTGTATGTCTAATAGTCAATTTGTGTTGCTGTCATTTGTTGTTGGACACGGGCAATGAAGCCCAATCAATGTTGCTATGTATCAATCCTTTCTTTCTTTCTTCCTTTCCTTCTAGAGAAAAACCTCTAATTAAGGCATATTGGTGCATTAGACGCTCTCCTTTTTTCATTCTTACTTAGTTTTTTTTAAGAACTTATCTCCCCAAATGGAGGATGATGAAAAAGATGGGCCCTATTTTTCTTTCTTCTATGTTACGTGTGTTTGAAAATTTTCTTATTTTTTCCTCTTTGATGAAAAGTAAGCTTAGTTATTTTGTTTTGATATGATGTAAGATGAAAGTAAAGACAAGTGGATGTAGTCATGTAGATGAAAAATAAGAGCTCTATCATTGAAATATTAGATAACAATTGCTCTCTTTTATTGCATTCTTCCATTCTTTCTTAGTTATGAATATAGATGAATCTATAATTCATATTTGCTTGCCTAATTTTTTGGGTTCAAATGGAGAGACGAGTGGTGAGGCGAGAGAATGAAGGAGAACATCAATTGTATGTGTTTGATTTTGTAACACCCTAAATTTTCACTAATGAAAAATTTTGTTTTAAAAACCTTATGGAAGTGGAAAGCTAATAAACACTAAGGAAAAACAGGGGCTACGACCACACCTAACATAGGATAGGCGCCAACCGTTCATCCCATGCTAGATAAAAAGGTGCGAAACCAAAACCAACCAAACCCAATGTAGAGTACACTAAAACAAGTTATATAACTATCAAAAGGAAAGCTTCCAAGTACAAGACCTCAATGGTCTGCAATATTCAAATATGTGAGGATAAATTAAACTAAAGTAAAGGATTCAAATAACA
The DNA here is from genome assembly GCA_039764185.1 of Tamarix austromongolica. Lineage (NCBI taxonomy): Eukaryota > Viridiplantae > Streptophyta > Magnoliopsida > Caryophyllales > Tamaricaceae > Tamarix > Tamarix austromongolica. The sequence goes on along the minus strand of CM077809.1, from coordinate 104,521,490 downwards.
GAAAACCAAAGTACAATGAAACTCTAAACTCTGGTCCATCAAGGACCACTCAAAGTCTCTTAATGTCCACGCTCTTAGAACCCATGCCCCAAACAAGGTTGACCAGCTACTAACCCTCCCCAAAAATTTGCATATAACCCTTTGCTCATGGGAATGAGCAAGTGAGAAAATGGGCACATTAGTATGCTTTGTACTGAGTAAGCCAAGTTACCTCATCAATGGAGTTACCATCACAAAAGATTCTAGTATGTATAAGTCTTACTAATATTTTTCTACATACTTCATATAAATAGGGTACATGTTTTATTAAGGTCACATCAAGCATAGAAATTTCATACCATATATGACTCATCATGCTTGACACCATAATACTACATCATATATGATAGTATTCAAGTTGCAAGTTTAGCTAATAGTAAGGCTACATTCATCCAGGCACACAATTTCTCTATAGGCCATCTTCTACATTTCGGAATTTCTCTATAGGTCATTATGCCTATTACCATTCTTTTTCTTTTACCCTACTTCCCTCTTTAACCACATTCTTATTTCCAAATTCTCATTCAAAATACTTGTTCAAATTATTATCCAATAGTCATTCAAATATCATCATTATCATTGAGCAATAGACTGTGCACCACTCCATGGTCTCATATACCATAGAAGCCTATCCAAACTAATGAACATAAAGTCCAGAACAAACACAAGTAACCACCAATGGACATAAGTCCAAGCCAAAGCCAAAACCACCTAGATAATCATACCCTTCAATATTGATACCCCCTTTTACATCATTAGTGTCTAGAGTAGGCAAGGCATCAGGATCTACTAGGATTCCACTTGAAGGCACCAATAATACTCGAAGGTAGACTAAACCCCAGTAGCCAATTGAGGATCGGGTAACCCTTACCCATGCATAGTTTGATTGTCTTTCCCTTTAAGTGATTAGTACATTATTCTTGAGGTCACGTGATCATGCAAGGCCCATACAATATGCAAACGAGACATTCACACACTTATTCCATATTGACCCTTACCTTTCCCAACCATGTGTGGGATTTCCAAAATTTCTTACTCAATATCAATCAAATCCATAAGATTAATCCATCCAGAATAATGTCTGGATTCCATTACCCTTTTCAAAACCATCAAATTCTTATTCGGGTTCATCCATTAATGCCTTTATCACACCCATAGAATAGGTTATGAGTCATGATCTATTTAATCCCCACAATAGGTTGTTAATCCAAGTCATAAAAGTACTTCACTCATTAAATATTCATATAACAATGGTAGGCATAGTCTTAAAGCATATCCAAGCTAAGAAATCTAGATTATATAATCTGGCCAAACTAGTCGATCAATTTGACCTAACTCCTCAATTGATTGGGTTAACCGGTCGGTAGATTTGGGCTGACGAGTCGATTGATTTGGCTTAGCCAAACCTAGGGTTCCCTCAAACCATTAGATTGGTTTGGCCCACCCACTCAATTATTCAAGACCAAACCTACTGGTTGGTAGGTTGGGTTGGCCAATCAACTATTCTATGGACTAGTCGATTGGTTAACCTAACTAGTCAATCGATTTGCCTTCAAAGAGCATAATACAAGCATTTTCCATGAAATTCATTCTCGAACTGCCTACCATACCCAACTGAAGCATGGTGTGACATCATATTAACACTTTTTGGCTCATAATTAGGGATGGCAATGGGTCTCAAACCTGACCCAGACCCGCTAGACCCGCCTTATTTTTAGTGGGTCTGGGTCCATGATTTTTGGACCCGACGGGTCTAGATCGGGTCTGGGTTTGGGTCTAGTAGTTCTAGACCCAGACCCGACCCAGACCCTACCTGCCAGACCCATTTAGTATATATATGTGTGTGTGTTTATATATATACATATATAGTTACATATTAATATTATATTTGTCATTATTGTCATAATATTACTTGAGCTCCTTATTTATTTTTTTTAAATTTTATTCTTATATATTTACTTTATAAGCAATATGTACAATATTGTATTCTAAAAGCATTAAAATACTATTTAAAAAGTTAACGTAACTATTTTAATATATTTATTTTTTCACATGGAGGATTTTTTTAACAAAAAATACATATTAAGTTATATAAAACATAAATATATTTGTATTTACACAGATTATTAATTATTTTTATGAAAAAATAGCCAGACCCATTTAGGACCCGTTTACCCACTAGACCCAGTGGATCTGGGTCTGGGTCTGAACTTCTAAGACCCGACGGATCTGGGTCGGGTCTGGATCTAGATAATATAAATGGGTCTGGATGCGGGACCTGACCCATTGCCATCCCTACTCATAATTATTACATGTTTCACAATTAATCAAACCGACCTCCTTAAAATCATGCATTTATCTTAGACTTCATAATTTAATCTACATGTACCAATCTAAAACCAATTCTCTAGCTAACTTATAGAATTGGGGTGAAAAAATTTTCATCATGCATGTTTAACCAAGCCACATTTCAAAAGTAAGAATGACTTACTTAATGCAAGCAATATTTATCCTCAAGTAAGAAAACTCAATTTGGAAAATTCCTCAACTTCCAAAGCCTTAAAAACAGAAGTTAAGGCTTCAAAAATAAAATAAATATTTTTTTGTAAATTAGAGTTTGAATTAGGAGGAAAATGACTTATCAACCTAAGAGAAAAGAGAGAGAATATTTGCTGAAAAAATGACTCAACTTCCTCCTAAACCTATCCCTCCCTTGCGAAAGATGAACAAGAAGGAACTAGAGAAAGGATTAGAAGAGTGAAAAAGAACCAAAACTAAGCTTCGAATTTAAGAGAAAAAACATACAGTTAGAGGGAGTTGTACATTTTTGGTGGCTGAAAGAAAAGTGAAAAGAATGGGCAATTAGGGCTATTTATAGCCAACAAATTGATACAATCATAAGTGTGGTTAGGCATAGATCAAAAAATCCTAATTCCTACCTTTTGAATTTGAGCTAAATGGGTAGATTTCATCAAAGATAGACTGACATCCCTTTCAGAGCTAAAATGGTGATTTCTAGAGAGATGCAGGTCAAATTAGCCCAGAAATGGCAAACGCAAGAGAGGAAATGAACAATTAGCATTGAAGGAATCTCCCAACTAAGCAAAGGCATATGTGGAAATCAAAGCAATGATTCCAAAAGTCTGTAGAGGAGAGAGGTGGAAGAAGAAAAAGCTGAGGTAAGCCTCCCCCTCAATTGTCCAATTCAAACCCTTGGATTAGGTTGAGGCAGAAGTTTAGGGCAAATGCATGATAAAAAGGCTAAGAATCTTTAACAGACCACTAAGAAATGGATTATAAAGGTTCACTTTTGGTATAAAAAGTTTTTCCCGAAAAATTGAGTTTTGAAAATGTACCCAGCTCTCCATATCAGTTGATTGGTTCGATTGAGCAAAATCCTTTGGCTAAAATGACAAACTGGTCAATGGAATCATGGAACCAGTCGATTAGTCCACCTGAAAACTCATTTTATTCAACTTCCAAAGATTATTCAAATCCAACTTTTTCTCAAACTCAATTATAGCTCAAAATCAAAATCAAATGTCATCAAATCTTAATAAATGCCATAATTTCTCATTCTAAAATTCCATAGAAGATGGGGTATTATAGATTTGAGTTTAATTTTTAATTTTTAAATCTTGATTAAAAATTATACAATAGAATGTGTTAGATTTGGAACAATGAAATAATATGGAAAATACTTAAGAGGGGAGGGGTGAACTGAGTATTTAGTTTTTTCAAAATCAATTAAAATCAAAAGATACAACTTTTAACTTCCTATTTAAGATGAAGAAACTCAAAGATTATTTTTTTCTTGGATAGTTATATGCAAAATAGCTTATGAAATATCTAGTTTCCTATGGTGATAGCATTAGTTCTATATGTAGAAAATAATAAATAGAATAACACTAGATATTATGTGCTTCCACTACTTAAGAGATATTCCTCTCTTTCAAGTAGCACACATCCACAATCCTAACTATTTATTTTATTTCTCAAAATAAGTAGGAATAGATAGTATAACTCTTTTCGTGCATCAGCTCTCAAACACCCATCAATTTAACTCTAAGCTGGAACACACTTATAACTCTAGAAGTTAATTCACCATATTTAAGTTGTGCACAAATGTAATAGCTCTAGTTTCCTAGTGATATTCCTCCTTATTGATCTATAACAGAATTACAATTATAAATATAAGATGATATTGAAGAACTCAATAATAGAACTATAAAAAAAAAAGTAACAATTTTAGCATAACTTGTACATCAAAATACTAGAACTCCTTAAAATATTTTAAAAAAAAAGAGAAGTTCTCAATGCTCTCTTCATCTCCTATGAAAAAAACCTATCTTAATTTCTGTAAAAGAGCTTTGCTTGAAAAACAAACAAAAAAAATTTCCTATGTCAAAGCTTGAAAACCATAAGACCTCTAAATTTTAGGACTTAAAATTTTTGTTTTAAAGAGTTAGTTGCAGAAGCTAAAACATAAAATTCAAGGGAGCTACACCGCTTCTAACATAGAGGAGACACTCCTTATACCTAGTCTATGTTGGGTGTATGGAAAAAGTAACCTTATGCCTAGGAATTTGGTGTGGAAAGTACTTAATTACACCATGATGCAAGATATGAAATAGAGAGAAGGAAATATATATATATATATAATGAAAATAGAGGGCTAAGAATCCATAGAGAGATAGAGATATCCACATAACCATACCCTATATCAATTCAATTTGCACTCACTAAATGCAAGTACATTAAGAGTAGTAATCAACAATCACCTACAAAATAAGGCGGTATTTTCTTGTGAAAATGAGCAATACCCATGAAAAAGATGATTAGTACACTTCATGTAACACCTCCATTTTTAGGACTTGAAAAATTCATTTTAAAGAGTTAATCATGTAAGGTAAAATAATAAAAACAAAGGGTGTTACCGTTACACTTGGTACAATTCTAGTTTCCTCGACCATTCTCATACCAAGTACTAAGGCCAAAATCATTACTCCACTTAAATTTATAACATGATTATAAGAAATAGAATAGAGAGGATAAATAGATAAGTATCGTACTGTATAAAAGCAACATCAATAATTACAAAACTCAAAAGAGAGAAAGAATAAGAAGACAAAAAAGTTCAAGTTCAACTAAAATCAAATATATCAAAATGACACTGAATAGTCCTAGGCTCTCAATCAGAACTACCAACTTTATACTAGACTCATAAGTTAACCTACAAAATCCACTACCCATTTAATAAGTAAGGGCCTATAAAAGGAACCCTTTAGTACAACAGTATTGAGCACCCTTTTATACTAAACTAAATGAAAAAAATAGCATGAAATACATACAAGGCATACAACAAAACATGGCATAAGATATTTAAATATACAAAGGAGGATTGAAATATGATGATCATTCATATAACTGCATACCACCATTTCCATATACCATTCATGCTTGTTCATCTAGAACAAACTGAAACTTACCAATAAAACATCCAAGAGATTCTCTTTAAAGTATAATTAGAAACCCAAACTAAGACAATAACAATATATCACATATCTCATTATCACTATGAATAAATCTCATAGCATAGGCAAACTTACAAGCACAAACTAATATTAATCCATAGCATCACAGGTTGGCATGAAGGCTACTACCAAAATATAGGTAGGTAAAAAGGCTGCTACTGAACCATAGGTAGGCATGAATGCTACTACAGAACCACAAGTAGGCACAAAGGCTACTGCCGACCAATCCAATAATCCATTAATTATTTCTATTTTTATTTACTTGGGGGAGATCAATCTACCTTGAGAAACTAAGGTACTCTAGTAATACCGATGCACAAGATAACACAATATCCTACCGACTATGAATCTAAGGATACAAAGGTACCCTGATTGTACTGATACATAAAGGTAACATAATACTCTACTGACAAGGACACCTAATCCATAAGTGTACATATCTCATATCAGTCCGTAGAACTAAATAGAGGAAGATATAGACCCTAGCTATGACACTAAGGAAAACCAGCAAAAATTCAAAATCAACCTTGGGTTAAGCCACGTCTTTGAGTAGTGAACCCTAAAGAGCTAAAATTGCTAATTAGGAGGTATTTCATTTAGAGTATTAGTATTTTATTAAGGTGACTACAAAATCACATACAAATTATATAGATCTAATTTCCATACTTTAACCATTTTACTCATTTCTAATTATTCCGAGACAGCCGTAAGCTTGATCATTACCAAGGTTAATCATAAAAATATACCATGGCCATCCGAGGCTCAATTATTTACTTTTGGGCACATTAAACCAAAAATGACCAAAATGTCCCTGAGATCAAAATTTCCACATTAACATCCTCTTTAATTACTAAATCAATTTTATTTATAGATTTGTCATAAGAAAGCTAAAACATAATAATTAAATTAACTTATCATGTAATTAAATCATTTAGTAAGCCAAACAACAATTTTTCATTATTTAAGATTTGGCACATAAAACCCTAACATGTATATCTAATACATCCATGATCACATAATCTCATTCCCAACAACATATAATACACATTAGACATGCTTATCAGGATAAATATTATAACACATCCAAAATGACCAAATTACCCTAGGGCAGACATCAATAATAATTATTTCACAAACTTATCTAAGAATGCTCATCCTATCATGTTCCACATTCATATCATACATAATCATAAAATATCATCTTTTCCATTCTTTTGTATCCAAAATATTATACATATGATAACATGTTTTTCTTTTCTTTTCTTTTCTACCAATCTTCATGATACAATAATTAAGACATAAATTTTAATATAATGATTTATGTTTAACATATTTCATGCACAAAAACCCTAATGTGCTATCATGGGATGTCTAAAATTTTAAGAGAGTATAAAAGTTACAATATAGCAATAATTAACACAATTATACATCAAAATTTTAATGTGCTATCATGCCATGTTTGACATTTTAGGAGAGTATAACAACATACTTAATACAATTATACATCAAAATCTTAATGTGCTATCATGCGATGTCTGACATTTTAGGAGAGTATAAAATTTACCTAAATTCTGGTAAAAATACAAACTAGTGGTATCCTACTAAAAACTATAAGGTCCCGCTAATCAAAATTTCTTAATGAAAATAATACCATAATTACTAAATTAATATTTAAAAAATAAAATAATTATTATAATAATAAAATATTTATTTTCTAAAATTATCAAAATACCCTTACTTATTAATAATATGTACCAAAAATTATTAAATGTTAAACTTCTCAAGCTTAATGTGCAACGTGAGCGATGAGCACGAAAGGGGGGGTTGGATAGCTAGGGAAATGGATGCACTGGTTGGATTGGTTGCATGTGATGGTTGTGGATGGTAGTGGTGTTAGTGTTGGTAAGGTTGAGGGAGGCATGACCGAGTGGTGGCTAGTTTGGAAGTCTAAGGTGGAGGGTGGTAGTGGTGGCGTTAGGCTCAATAGGGTAGTGTAGGAAGGAGGGAAGGGCTAATGGGTGGTGATTTGGTGGTTTTGAAGTGGTGACGGTGTGACAAGGGTTGTGGTGAGTGGTGGTGTAGGCAACTAGATCTATAGAGGAGAAAGTTGAAGTGAAGAGAGAAGTAATGATATTTCTACCATTTCTTGGGGGTACGTAATGGGAGAAGATGTCATAGGTAGGAGGTAGGAAACAATATAAATTGTAGTAGAGGAGGAGAAGAAAAAGTGAGGGGAGAAGGAATAAGAAGAATAAGAAGAAGGAGAAGAAGAATGGAGTTGGTGATGGGTGTGATTGTTGAGCAAACCAAATAAGGCCGAAGAAGGGTAGCACTGGATCGTATAAAGGAAATAGAAAGGGAAGGAAGTGTTGTTTGTTTGAGGTTGGTTGGGTGATAGTGGAACCAAATAGGGCATAGAAGGGGAGTAGGGGAAGGTTAGTGTGTGGTTTTGGGAATAGAACAACAAATAAAGAGGGAGAGAGGAGTGTTTGTGTTTGGTTGAGGAGGTGAAGATATGTGTGTGTGTGTGTGTGTGTGTGTGTGTGTGTGTATGAAGGGTAAGTTTGACGAGTAAAGCAGGTGGGTTTGTAGAGGGGTAAGGTGATAGGGATGGTCGAGGAGAATGGTACGATAGGTGAGGGGTATGGGTTGTTGAGTGAGGTAAGTAGGGAGATAGTAAGAGTGATCGGAGGAGGAAAATGGGGGCATGCAAGGTGTAAATAGGGTGGTAAAATGGTAGGGTAGAGTAGGAATATTTTATTTTAGTTTTAGTAGGTTGGTGTACCGAGTAGAAAAAGAATTCAAAAAAATTAATTAGATTTAGGATAGGTTTAACAAAAAGGAAAGAGGTAAAATAATTAGGCAACAATATTCAAGAAATTATTTAGATTATAAGTCAAAGGTTATTAATAAATTAATTAGGCTAAGGTTTAAGGGTTAGTTTTGAATAAAAAGGCTAAGCACCTAAAAATAAAGGTTAAAAAATTTCAAGGTGTTTAAGTAAGGGAATAATACATTCATAGTAGGGTTATATAGAATATATATAAGGCCACATATGAGAATAAGAATGCATATTGATTAACATAATATGATACAAGATAAGATCTAATTTTGGGACTCATTATTAGATATAATCATAATCCATATATTTATTCGTATTGACTTTATGACCCCACTATTATTAATTTAGTGGAGTAGGTTGAAACGCCTCCTAGGGTAGAAGGCGCCTAGTCATTATTATTAAGCTAGTGGAATATACTTAGCACCTCTTAGGTTAACATGCTTATGACCACTATTCTTAAATTGTTGGAACAATATGAATTACCTCCCTAGATAGAATGCTCGACGGAACTGACTCAATACTTCAGTCCTAACTAACGTAATCTCTTACTTTAAGTGATTAATATCTTATCCATTTTTATTTATTTGGTACAATAAAAATCCAAATTTGTATTTACATTGAGTTTAAAGATCCACTATTCTTAATCTAATAGAACAAGCTGAAGCACCTCTTAGGGTAGAATGCTCTTGAGCCACTATTATCATTCAGTAGAACAAACACTATATAGTAGGGTAATTTGCTCATGACTAATATTTTAAAACCAATGGAATGGTCTAAAGTACCTCTCAAGAAAAAATATTCCTAAACCACAATTATTGTCTAATGGAACAAACACAATACCTCTATCCCGACTAACATAATATTTTACTTTAAGTGATTAATGTCTTATCCATTTTGTTTATCTTAAGATAATCATGAGGAAACACATATAAATCTACAATAAAATAATCCAAACTTAACTTGATTATTGAAAACAAATAACACACAACTACATGAAGTTGGGACATTCTCTTTAGGAAAAAGGTTATACTTCTCTAAAGAAAACCCTAGTTCCACGAGGTGACAATAACTCCTACTATAATACTCATTTAACCATAAATTTTTTACATAATCCTAAAATATTATTTTTTGATAACATATCCAAAAATAAAGGTATAAATCTAATGTATTACACATGCGGTAACATACTTGTCTCTATGAAACCCTAGTTTCTCAAGGTGTGTATAATTTATTTTAAATTAAAAAAAGGTGCCAAAGGCCCAAAAGACTGAGAAAATGAAAAAAATAGAGGGAAAAAATGATAATTGAGAAAACAAGGTAAAAGGGAATAAGAGGAGGCCCAAAGGCTACGGGTAAAAAAACAACAAAGAATAAAAAAAATGAGGTATAAAGAGGGGGCTTGGGGCTAGGCAACAAGAGCAGATTCCTAGAAAAAGAAAAAAAAAGAGAGAAAAGAATGAAGAAAAAAAGTGGAAGGGTGTTAGAAAGAAAAGGAAGTGTTCGCCGAAAAGAAAAAAAAAAGAAAGGATTAGATAGACATACGAGACGTCATCATAGGGGCAAAGAGAGAGAGTGAAGGAAGTATTGAGTGAAAATAAGAGAAAAATAAAGAGAGAGATAAGGAAAGAGGTGAGGAAAGAAGATAAAGAAGAAAGAGATGCTATAGAACTAGCGATAGTGAGAAGGAGAAGAGTCAGAAGAGAGAGATGCATTAGGTATAGCAATAGAGAAAGAAAGAGAGAGAGAGAGAAGACACTAGCATGGAAGGAAGAGATAATAATGACGAATGAAAATTCAAAGAGAAAGTAAGAGAGAGAAAGAGACAATAGGTATAATAAAGAAAGGGAGATAAGGATAGAAAGAAAGAGGAGAGTGAAAAGAGACCCAAAAGAACGTATTTTAGATGAAAATAAGCAAATTTTCATCCAAAATAAATTGCTAGAATTTCATCCATATTTATTTTTAGTTATTTCTTTTTCTATTCATATTTTTCATCCTTTTCATGGGTGTTTCTCATTCACATGAGCAGACTACCCTGCTGCTTTTGTGTAGGCCAATGAGAGCCTTGTGGATAATTTTTCTAGTTACGATGCCTAATGTGTGGAGGAGTGATATTATGTATTGGGGTTTGGATGTAGTGTCATATTATCTAGATAATAAAATTTTTATCCATATTTATTTTTGGTTATTTCTTTCTCAATCCATACTTTTCATCCTTTTCATTGGTGTTGCTCATTCATAAGAGCAGACAACCATAATGCTTTTATGTAGGTCAATGAGGTCTCTATGGATGATTTTTTTCCTATGATTCCCTATGTGTGGAGAAGTGATCTTATATATTAAGGTTAGGTTTAGAGTCATATTATCTAAATATTAATTTTAGCTTCATGGTATCCCTTTATGAATTTTTGGAAATTATACTCGGTGCTAATATCTTACATGTATTTATATTCATGAAGCTTCTCTTGTTTTATATTGATCATGTTTTACGTTCAAATTATTTTACCTTATGATTGATGTAAGAATGGTATGGTAAGCTAGAATTATGTCAATTATGGCGGTAATACCTAGCTATTTTGTTATTATGCTTAAGCTAAAAATAAATTTTTTAGTAATAAATTTTGAAGTGTTACAGGTTTTTATTAGAGATTTGGTTTTTATTACTGTGTTTTGTTTTAAAAAATTTGGTTTTCAAATGATCCCTCATATAAATTTGAGAATGAGTAGCCTAAGTGGCCTTTTACTGTGCATATGCGCACTTTATGCTAGTAAGCTTGGAACTATTACCCAACATGTTTCTTATCTTATAGCTAGCTCTCTATGGCTCTAGATGGTTGTGTTAACCATTTGGATGAGGCTTTTGAGGACTTCACCAAGTTCTTTAGATGTCCACCTCCACCAACTTAGTTGTCACTACCACCTCTATATTACCTACAAGAAGGTATTGAAGATGACTAGTTTTGGAGGGTAGCAAGACATCACTCACTAATCTACCGATGATGAGGAATTAGCATCCTAGAGTGATGGATTTGGGACATGGACATCACTTATGAGGCATTTGATTGTCTATCCCCTCAAAAGGCGAGCATTACAACTTTCTTTATTCTAGGAGCCAATGACACATGGTGAGTAGGTTGTCATAGGTAGGGAGGATCACCGATGTTCTAGGAGAACTTTAAGATGGTAATTTATACTAAGTTTTAACCTGAAATTTTTTAGAAGGATAAGTTAAAGGAGTTCTTGTAGCTGACTCGGGGGAGTATGATGATGAGGTAGTACAATGTGTACTTCATAAATTTATTGATGTTTAAATTGGTTATAATAGCTAGTGAGGTGTATTAGTTTGAGTAAGGGCTCCATTTGAGCATCTAGAGGATGATGGGTGTTGTGGATTTTTAGGAATTAGCCACATTTTATGAGTGGGCGTGTGTTGCCTTTATGATGGTTCAATGGAAGGCTTCCATTTTGTGTAAGAGGAAGCACGAGACACATGATTATAGAGGCATGATCTGACTTCAGGGAGGCAGACCTTTAGAATTCTAGTAGAGGAGCTAATCTAGTGGTCCTATTAGACATCGAGATCTACCGAGACACTTTGTCTATCAACGATGTGGCTAGGATCATCCAGGATAGGACTAAGTGGAAAAACCTTTTTGTTGTTGCCTTTATGGAAAAATAGGCCATAAACCTTTTGAGTTTTAACAATATAGGGGTCACCTGCAATTGTAGGGTGGTTAGTTTTAGCAGAGGGGACAATTGTTACCACAACAACATGCTTATAAACAACAAACCTAGTAGCTGCTACTACAATAGTTTTAGTAAAGGGCACCTACCCCTACCAATGTATAGCCTACAAAGGCTAAAGGGAGACCACAGGGGCCTCACCCATTTTCTCAAGGAGGGGGACAAACTCAGGGAGTTAGATGGTATGGTGGAAGATACCAAGGAGGATAGTTAGGCATGTGCCTATATCAGCAGCCAAATAGAGGCTAATCGGTAGCTAGATGTGTCGTTGTTACATTTTCTATCCTCTCATTACCAACATATATGTTATTTGATTTAGGAGAATCTCTATCATTTGTATATTCTATATTTATTACTCGAGATGCATTATCTCCATCTTCTAATGTATCTATATCTACAATGTTGCCTTCTGGGGTTATATTAGATTGCATTAGGTTTTACTTAGATGTGACCTTAGAGATAGATGTGGTAGAACTCCTAGTGTACTTATTTGAGTTGAGCCTATAGGACTTCAATTTTATCCTAGTGATGGATATGTTAGGAAGATAATAAGCGGTGATAGACTATGCATAGGATCGAGTGTTGTTGTGGGGACCTTAGGGTGTTAGGATCTCCTATAAGAGATGTAAGCCTAGGCCTACAACGAAGGTCATATCTTCCCATACACTATATTTTTTTTAGTTTACAGAGGTTATCCCATGTATTTTTATAGAGTTCAAGAGTTGAGTAAGGATGTGTAAGCATTAGAGGATGTTTTGGTTACCCGGGAGTGTCTTAATGTCTTTCTAGAGAAGATATTGGGTATGTTGTTGGTATGTGAGATAGATTTTACCATTGAGTTGGTACTGGGGGCAAAGCTAGTGTCAAAGGCACCTTATCTAATGACACCAACAGAGTTGAAGATATAGTTAGAGGAATCAATAGCTCAAGGGTACATTCACCCGAGTCTATCTCTATGGGGAGCACCAATTCTGTTCATGAAGAATAAGGATGAGAACCTTCATCTAATTATAGATTATCGGGTTCTGAAATAATTGACTATGAAGAACCAATACCCCTTCCAAAGATCAATGAATTATTTGATCAATTTCTGGATGCTTTGATCTTCGGGAAGATCTACTTGAGGTTAGGTTATCATCAACTATGCATCGCCAAGGCCGACATCATGAAGACTGCCTTTGGGACATGGCATATGCACTAAAAGTACACACTAATTCCTTTTGGGATCATCAGTGTGCCTATTGTATTTATGAAATTAATGGTAATAATTTTCAACCGTTCCTCGATTAGTTTATTGTAGTATTTATTGTCGCTATTTTGTTATACTCTTGAAGTGGAGAGGAGAATGAATGCCATCTTCATACAATTTTTTCATTCCTAAGAGAGCACAAGATTTATTCCAAAATCTCTAAGTATGGCTTTTGGCTTTAAGAAGTTGCATTTTTGGGGCATGTGGCATTAGTTAGAGGAGTCATCATAGATCTAACAAAGATTTTAGAAGTGACCGAGTGGAAGGCACTCACTAGTGTCCCTGAGGTTCATAGTTTTCTAGGCTTGGCTTAGTATTATAGATGATTTGTTTGGGACTTCTCGAAGGTAGCCCTTACCTTGAAAACCTTCTAAATATTATGACCATATTTCAATGGATGATGCATGTGAAGGAGAATTTTAGGAGTTGAAATAACATCTGACTACAACACCAATTTTGACTTTGCCATTAGAATCAAATAGGTTTAAGGTCTAGAATAATACATTGAAGGATGTATTGGGCCATGTATTGATGCAACATGGTAAGGTAGTAGCCTACGTTTCACATCATTTGAAGCAACATGAGTAGAACTACCCAACACATGACTTAGAGTTGGTAGTAGTTATCTTTGTTCTAAATATTTGGAGGCACTATCTATATGAGACTCGGTTTCAATTTTTCACCGACCATAAGAGTCTCAAGTATATATTTACTCAAAAAGAGTTGAATATAAGGCAGAAAAAAATGGATGGATTTGTTGAAATACTATGATATCACACTCCTTGATTACTTGTGTGGTGGCTAGTTGGTTGCTTGAGGAGCTCAGTGAGATGGGAATTAAGATGATCCAACATGGTGATTTAGAGATTTGGATGAGAATTTTGTTGATTACACTGACCATGTTTGATGAGATTTGAGAGGGACAACCTAAGGATGATAATCTAATAAGGATATGGTAGAATATATAGGATGATTAAGCTTAGGGTTTCTAGAGTCACGAGGATGGTAGCATTTGCTATAGGGGTTGTCAGTGTGTACCTTAGAGTTGTGTTGATCTAAACAAATATTAGAGGAGGGTCATTATAATTCATATTCCATCCACCTAGGGAGAGGATATGTTGTATAAGGACCTCAAGACTATCTATTGGCGGCCTCGCCTAAAGTGAGTGATAGCAGAGCTCGTGTTAAGGGATTTGACTTGTTAAAAGGTTAAGATTTAGCACCGAAGACCTACAAGGTTGGTCCAACATTTATATGATCTAAGGTGGAAGTGGGAATCCATCTTGATGGACTTTGTGAATGGGATACTGAGGACTTGCAGTAGGGGTGATACAATCTAGGTTGTCCTTGATAGGTTGAATTAGTTAGTAGTGTTTTTGTCGATGAAGTCAACTTAGAGTATTAATCAGGAGGCCAATGCTTATATGGTGTTTCTGGTGATTAAGCATGGTAAACCTACCAACATAGTCTCCAATTAGGATTCAAGATTCCTTTTGCATTTCTAGGGGAAGTTACAAGAGGCTATGAACACAAAGTTGAGGATGAGTACCATCTTCCTCCAAGCTATAGACGGGAATACTGAGAAGAAAATTCATAAACTCAAGGATATGCTACGAGCATAGGTTTTAGGCTTATGAGGTAGTTGGGAGGATCCTTTAAATTTGGTTGAGTTATCGTACAACAACAATTATCACACTAGCAAAAGGATGACACCCTTTGAGGCATTGTATGGACGCAAGTGCTAGATATTTTTATGTTGGAGCGACATCAATGATATTATTATACTTAGACCAGAGATGATTGAGGAGAAACCTCAAGATGTTTGATTGATCTAGGATAGGATGGGAGCAACTTAGAGTTTCCAAAAGAGTAAGAAAATCAGTGGCACCATTGTGACGAATTTGAGTTAAGGGGTAGAGCTATGTTGAGGGTTTCACCCACCAACTGGGTATAGAGATATGGTAATATGGGTAGACTGATCCCATGATACATTGGTCTTTATGATATTCTTGATAGGGTTGGCGAGGTTACATACTTCCTAGCTCTTCCACTAAAGTTAGCTCAAGTTCATAACATCTTATAAACCTCTCAATTGTAGACGTACATTGTAGATTTGTCCCATGCGATTAGGCTAGATGAGATCAATCTTGATAACTCTTTATCCTCTTAGGAGGTACCATTTTATATTTTAGGCACCAAGGTGTGCCAGACGTGGATGAGCTTAGTTCCACTCATGATGATTCTTTGGAGCAGTTATGGAGTAGAGGAGGCAGTCTGAGAGACAAAGAAGGACATGTGTGAGTCACATTTTGAGCTTTTCAACACAAGTGTGTTAAGTTTTGGGGTTGTCTACCTTTTAAGGGGGCAGTCACCGCTAATATTGTGTTACTTTGATAAAGATAATTGCCAAGATCACTTTTTCTTACATCATTCTTCTGTTCTTCCCCAACCTTCACTTATTAAGTTTTGGGATGAAATATTTTTTTAATGGGGTGGTGATGTAATACCCAAATTTTAAGCAATCAACTCCTGATTAATTAATATTTTAAATTAAATCTAATTTTAGATATTTATATTTTTACCTTACACTAAATTTCTAATCTTAAATCAAACTAATCCTAATCTTTATTCCAACTTATCAATATTTTTAACTTAAACCTAACCCCAAATAGTTGATAATTAAATTTTTAATGCCCCTAAAATTTAATATTAAAAAAATTTATTTTTAAAATTTAAAAGTAGAAGCAAAGACAAGAAATTTCAGGGTACTACTACCACAATCAGTACCAGACCGGTTTCCTCTACTGTTCCGATACCAAGTGCTAAGACTAAAATGTCACTTACTTAATTTTTCGAATATAATTATAAATTGGAGTAGCTTAATAGTTAGGGACGTTAATTCACCCTCCAAATAAAACTCACTAACTATGGTTACAAGATAATGTCAATGGAAAGGAAAATATAAGATATTATAAGGAAAAATACAGAAATATCCAGTATATGTACCAGACAGAATGTAATCCCCCAAAATTTTTGAAAACCTATAATTTAATAAATAGCTTTTATTTGAAATAAATTAGCTTTTAAAATTATTTAGTTTAATTATTTATGGATTTTTGAGTATATAAATTTGGATAGGAATATTTAATAAATTTAAAATAAATATTTTGTTATTTTATCACATTGTTTTTAATTAAATAATTTTCCAAACTAATATTTTACTAAAATTATCCTTTTGAACCAATATATTAAATTATAATGAATTAAAATATTAAGTTAAATAATAAATCAAAAATACTACATTTTATTATTTTCTAAATTAAATTAAATTATTCTCTCCTATTTTTCCATTTTCCTTTTTTTTCCTTTTTCTTTTCCTTCTCCTTTTTCTTCTTTTTCTTCTTTCTTTTCTTTTTTTTTTCCTTCGGGCCACCCGCCAGGCCAGCCCTTCCTCCTCTCCCCTGCGCACTGGGCCTCGACCCATCTCTCCCTCCTCCCTTTCCCTCCTCTTCCTCTACCGTGCAGCGTCGCCCGGCCCAACGCTCTTTTCTTTCTTTCCTTTCTCACTGAACCGGCCAGCCTACCCATTCCTTCCTACGCCGGTCCGCCCATTCGCACCCTTCCCCCCTTCCCTTCTTTCTTCTTCCATGCCCGACATCCTAAGCAAGCCAGCCACCGCCTGCAACTGCCATGCCCAGCCACCACCTACCTCCCTGCTACTCCCTCTCTCTCCCCCGTCATTTTCTTTCTAATTTTGAACCAAACTAACCCCTGCATCCCTAGCCCGCATGCCCTCTTACTTTCCTTCTTCTTCCCTCCCTTTCCCCTGCCAACCGACACCTCCCTGCCACCCTCCGACCTATCGCCGACCGACCACCTGCCCCTCTCTTCTCCCTCTTCTTTTTCTTCACCTCTCTAGCCTCCTTTCTGCCCCATATTTTGAGTATCTCCCTTTCCCCGACCTCCCTCTTCTCTCCTTTCTTCTCCTTCCGTTTTTCCCTATTTTTCCACGCAGCTGCCATCCACCGCTCCAACCACTGCACCAAACCCTACGTCGCCTTCTGCCACCCTATACCTCAGCCCTGCACCACCATGAGAACACCCAAGCCACCCTCGAGCCCCTACCATTCCTCCCTTCTCTACCTCTTCTTTTTCTCCCCACTTTTCTCCCTTATCGGCAAGCCACCTGCAACCGCCCCGTTCTTCGCCGTCCGGCCACCTCTACCGCCACCAAAACCACCAATCCATACCATGCAACCTCCTCTACCACCCCCACACCTTCTTTTCCTGAAATGAGCCCCTTCACCCCTCCATTTTTCCCCTCTCTTTTCCTTCCTTCTCAGCCACGCCCAGCCCGATAGCCATCTTCGCCGCCTTGCTGCCACCGCCTCCGCCTTCCTCTACCGCCATGAAACCATCCCCAGCCTCCACTTACACCCCCTCTTTACTTCTGTACCCTTCCCTTACCTCCAATCCTCCCCCATCTACCTCCTTTTCTAGCCTTAAGACCCTAAACCGAGCCATCTCCCCCTCCTTTCTACCTCACCCCCTTCAACCCTTTTCTCCCCCCTTTATGTGCATGTGGCTCATGTTGTTCATGCAGCGTGAGCTCCACATTGATTTGGAATTTATTTGCCTAAATTTTGAGGTATATTAATAGTTAATTAAAGTGTTTTATTATTGAATAAATTTTTATAAAGCTTTATCCTTTTTAATTTCCTACTTCTAATATAATAACTATTGATATTATTTTTAGGTGTTGAGTTGCTAATTAAAGCTTTAATCTTTAGCCGGGATACCGGTAAGATTCGATTTTTGCGGGATTAAGGTAATCGTTAAACCCCACTTAAACGCATGGAAAAACATGTGCTAGCACATTAGGGATTTTAGTATGATTTATGCATGTTTTGTGTTGCCTAGTATGATATATATGGTTGCTTATATTGATTGATAAAAAGAAAAGAAAAGAAAATTATGATAGCTTTTGTGCCATATGTAGAGATGATACTTAAGGGAGGAGTGTGATTATTGATGGAAATGTTAAATGCTTGTTTATGATGTATTATGTTATTAATGCATGAATAATATTATTGTGAGCCTAAGGGTATGTTAGTAATATGCCTATGTAAGTATGTGATCTAATATATGTAGTTGCTAATGAGTATTATGTTGAATAACGACAAGTTGGTGGAGTTAAATGATAAGAATGAAGTGCTAATATTAGTATTTTATGTAGCGGTGGTAAATTCATAAAAGTGGTGTAATAAAGGGGTTAAGTGGTAATTTTGTAAGTGAAAGGTGTATTTTGAAAATTTTGTAGTAAAGGGGTATTTTGGTAATTTTGAAAGAAAGGGGTAAAACGGTTATTTTGTAAGTAAAAGGATATTTTAGTAATTTCAAAAGAAAGGGGTGAAATGATAATTTTATAAGTAAAAGGAAAAAAATTGTAAGTTGTAAGAAAAGGGATATTATGGTAATTTTTTAGGCAAAAGGGCAATATGGTAATTTTATGATTAAATGGCCAAATGATAATTTTATAAGCAAAGGGGTATTATGGTAATTTTTGGAGAAAAGAGTAAAGTGGTAAATTTGGAGTCAAGGGCAATATAGTAATTTTATAAGTAAGTGGTAAGAATGGTAATTTTGGAAGTAAGGGGTAAACTAGTAATTTTGGATGTAAAAGGGTATTATGGTAATTTGCAAGTAAAAGGGCAATATGGTAAAATTGGATTAAAGGGGGGGGGGGTAAAATGGTAATTTTTATAAATAAAAGGGTATTATGGTAATTTGGAAGTAAGGGGTAGAAGGATAATTTTTATAAATAAAAGGATATTATGGTAATTTGGAAGTAAGGGGTAGAAGGGTAATTTTGTAAATAAAAGGATGTTTATGGCAAACTTAGGAGTAAGGGGTAACTTGGTAATTATAAAAACGATAAAGGGTAATTTGGTAATTAAATTATGATTATAGAAGGGAAACATAATATTTATAAAAATGGAGAAGGGTAAATTGGTGTTTATAATAATGGAGAAGGGTAAAATGGTAATTATAATAATTGAGAAGGGTAGAATGGTAATTATGACAATAGAAAAGGGTAATTTGGTAATTTAACCAACTAAGGGGCAATTATGAAATTATGATAATGGAGAAGGGTAATTTGGTAATTTAACTGACTAAAGGGTAAATTGGTAATTATTTAACCAATTAAAGGGGATAATTGGTAATCATGATAATGAAGAAGGGTAATTTGATAATTTATCCAACTTAAGGGCAATTTAGTAAATATAACAAAGGAGAAGGGCAATTCGGTAATTTAACCAACCAAATGGGAATATGATAAGTATAGCAATTATGAGGGGTGAATGGTGATCTAAAAAGCGTAGGAGATAACTTGGTAACCTAAATCGAATAAGGGGTAATTTGGTAATTATGCAACCTAAAGGGTAATAGGGTAATTTGTTAATTAAGGAAGGGATGACTTAGTTATTATACAAGGGGTAAATAAGTAATTACCTAGCACGTCGTTGTGATTGTGAAATTTCATAATATAATTCAAATAATGTCGATTAGCAAGATAAGAGTATTTGATAATTAGTAAGAATCACGAGAATAACTCCTAATCCGGAATTTGATGAGATTTTGGTGGCCTTAATGGTTTCTCTGTGGTATCTTGGATAACCGCCTGAATAAGAAATGACTAATGATATCAGAACGATTGAAAGTGAATAAGTATCTGATTGTCATGCCTGTGTGATCACTTTTAATTAAGACACTAATACTTATTGAAAGACCTCGAGATCGGGAATGGTGGCTCTTTAGGGGTCGCTACCCTAAAGACGTGGTTTAGCCCACGATTATTCTGGTATTTGCTAGTGTGCCTTTGTGCCCTTGCCAGGCCCTATATCTTACTCTATCTAGCTCTACGGACCTAGTTAGGGGGTATGCACACTTATGGATTACGTGTCCTTGTTGGTAGGGTACTGAGTAGCTTTATGCACCAGTATGACCAGGGTACCTTTGCGTCCCTGGGTTCGTGGTTGAAGGGTACTGAGTGGCTTGTATGCACCGGTACAACCGGTGTACCTTTGTGTCCCCGGTTCTTGATCTCCCGTCCGAGGTAAATAAATAGAATTGTTGTGCTGACTAAAGAAAGGAAAAACACTAATTATGAAAGTGAAAGATTAATGAGCCGGGCCCAATTGACTTATGATAGTGAGTACCAATCCACCAGTTATAATAGTGGCCTAGGAGCGTTTTGCCTTGGCAAATAATTATGAGTACCGATCCACCGGATATAACAGTGGCCTAGGAGCATGTTGCCCTGGATGATGATGATACGTATTCCGATCCACCGGCTAAAATAGAAGGGGTCCCGAGCTCAATAAAACAAGCATTGGATTTGAATAAATTATGGAAAGATATTAATTACTTATAGTGGAACACCTTGTGAGTCGGGGCCAGACCGGTCCACTGGCGAATAATAGTGGCTAGGAGCGTTCTGCCCTGGAGATCGATCCACCGGCAACAATAGTGGTCAGGAGCGTTCTGTCCTGTATGTATTCCGGTCCACCGGCTATAATAGTGGGGTTCTTGCACTTACTTGGATATAAATAGAGAGATGATCAAATAATGATGGACCAATGGCTTAAGGCCCAAAAGTATCGATCGTACCTTATAACTTATTGATATGTGGCACCCTTGTTATATATGTGATTCTTATGTATGCACCTCTGATTACATATGTCTATAGCTTGCATTATGTGCCGCTTTGCGGGCCTGTTTTTAAGTGTGGTATTAAAGGGTTACTCAGTACCATAGTACTGAAGGGTTCCCTTCGTAGGGCCCCTACGTATTCAATGGGTAGTGCCCCTTGCAGATCTTTTCAGGTGCTACTCAAGTGGGCTACGGGAAAGAGAGTAAGAAATTATCCGGAATCGTTAGGGTTTTTCTCCTTCTCTTTTAAATTCCTGGTTTTAATGTTAATGTTGTTACCGTAACTGCCACTGGTGGATTTTATTCTTGTAAATGATTTGATATGCTACTATGATTTAAGTATGTTGAATTTCTTACAAATTGTATTTCATTTTTTTAGCCTTAGCACTTGGTACTGGAACGGTATGAGTGAACCGGTCTGGTACTAAGTATGGCTATAATATCCCCAGAATTCACAATTTTATAATTTGCTTCCTCTAACTCTTTCAAATAAAATGAAATTTTTCAGTAGTGAATTTTGGGGGTGTTACACAGAATCCTGGATAATCCTATGTTCTCAATCCTAATAAATTATCTTAAAATGATCTTATGAGCTAATCTACAAAGACCATTGCTCGTTGAATAAGTAAAGCCCAAGAAATGAACCCTTCGGTACAATGGTACCAAGTAACCAATTACACAAGACTAATATGCAAGGCCCACATGCAACATGTTAGATGCATCACAAAAATCACATAAATATGGAATTATACATGTATTAACTAAAATGCAATAAGCACTCATTTAGCCACATGCACCAAGGTCATATGCTACTAATAATCATTCTCTTAGAAACAATAGGACTTACTATTGGAACATCTAAGTGATGCTCTTTGTAATATAATTAGAAAACCACATCATCCTTAGTAGGATGCACAACTCACTTAATCAACCCACATACTTCTCAACAACTTCACAACAAGAATGCCATACACATCAGTAAATCATATTATTTCATTCATTATTATCTAGACTTATGATATTACTATAGTAGTTAGTCAACTCATGAATTTTATATCCATATAGGTTTGGGACCCCATTATTCTCACTGGTGGATTGGTAAATAAGGTACAACCCTAGGGCAGCACACTCCTAACCACTATTCTTACTAGTGGATTGATAAAAAAGGTACAACCCCAGGAGAATATGCTCATGGCCACTATTCCCACCTATGGATCAGTAAATAGGGTACAACCGGCCCCGACCCACGTGGTGTTCTATTATAAGTAATTAGTATTTTCCCATAGGTTATTATTGTCCAAGGATTTTATTACTTGAGTTCGAGACCCACTATTCTCACTGGTGGATTGGTAAACAAGGTACAACCTTAGAGCAGCACTCTTCTAAGCACTATTGTCATCAGTATACCAATACATATAATACAAACCTAAGGCAGCATGCTCCTAATTACTATTCTCACCGGTGGACTAGTAAATACAAACCTAGTAAAGCATGCTCTTAGCCACTATTCTCACCAATGGACCGGTATATACAATACAAACCTAGGGCAACACACTTCTTGTTAATATTCTTATCGGTGGACTAGTAAATATAATACAAACCTAGGGCAATAAGATCCTCACCACTACTTTCATCGGTAGACCGGTAAATAGGGTACAATTAGGCCCGACTCAAGTGATCTTCCACTTTAAGTGATCAGTGTCTTACTCATGTCTTATTTATGACTTATTTGTTTCAAATACCACACACAACGATGCACAACTCAAGTATGAATCCTACCCTACTACCACCCTAAGCCTACTATGCCCCCTTGGAAACCCTAGTTTCCTAAGCTCGATACATCCTTACCTCCTAATAATCCTTTGAGTCCCCAATTTATCCGACAACCCAAACCTATCATTAGAAACTCCTTTATTCATGAGCCATAACGTAATTCCCTTGTTTCTCACATATGATAACAATTGGCCTCTGGGGTCACTCCTCAAAGCCCTAGTTTTCCCTAGTTGACCTAGTCCTTTCTCTACTACTTATTTAGCCCTAAATTTCCACAACCAAGCATATATTACTAAGATTATCCACCCCCTAAATTTTTGTAAATTAACTCCCCCACTTTACACATTTGATACTAACCTTCCAAATGGGGCCCCTCTCGAACCTCTAATTTCCCTATGGTAGTTCTGTCTACTCCCACTTCTCCCACCGGGCCTTCGGATTTCATACACAATTCCCAAATAGCATGTTTAACATCATAGTTTAGAGGTACAACCCAACTTTCCAATTTTTTGCATGTGATAATGACTTACCCTTAGGGTTTCGTACTACCAAAACACTAGTTCCACCTACTTAGTAATCACCCATCCCTTATCATCCAAAGACTCCCCTAACTATGCCGAGCTACCCAACAATGTCATCATTAACCCTCCTATCCACTTTTAGCAACCAACCCCTACTCTTGTCACCCAAGGTCATAACTCTCTTTAGGTTTAGCTCGCCCCACGCATGTTTATTAGAATAATCACCCTAGTACATGCTAAATTACCAAAATACCCTTGTGCCATGTAATATTGATAATCATGTTGAAATAGATGATACTAAGACCATAAACCCCTATTCTTATATCCAACACCAATTAATACTTATCATAAATGTTTATTATACCACTCACCATAGTACATGCAAAATTACCAAAATGCCCCTAGACCGTAATAATTTGATGTTCATTCTCTCACATAAGTTGCTAATACCACAAAGCCCTATTTTCACACTTCGCACTAATTATTACTTATCATGCATATTTATTAGGATAACCACCATTGCACCTTTATAATTACCAAAATGCCCTTAGGCCATATAATACCTACATTCATACCCAAGCATGTGTTATTAATATCATAAAGCCCTATTTTCATACTTAGCACCAATTATTACATGTCATGCACATTTATCAAGATAACCACCCTTGTACTTTTAAAATTACCAAAATGCCCCTAAGCCATATAATATTACTATTCATACCCAAACATGTGTTACTAATGCCACCAAACCCTATTCTCACTCTCAACCTCACATAACACTTAGTCATTACATTTATTGGAATGATCACCATCATATATTAAAAATTACCAAAATACCCTTAGACCATAAAATATTGATATTCATGCTAAATCATGTGATTATGATACACCAAAATCCTACCTCTATTACTAAATTATTTATAACACAATTGACACCCTAGCTAGGGTTAAATATCATAATGTGTCTAAATAACCAAATTGCCCCTAGAGCTCATAGTAGTAATATTTTCATTACAAGTGCCCAAATCATTACTACCCAACATTACAATCACCCCTTTCACACACATAATAAAATAATATACATTCTCCAAGATAACATTAATAATCATGGAATTAATTATAACACATTATATCCACACAAATCACATATCAAAAATCCTAATATGCTAACATGCAATACCTAAATATTTTAGTAGGTTATAAAGGTTACCTAATTTCCAACAAAAACCAAACTTTACCGGTATCCAGTTAAAAAATCTTTAGGCTCCATTTAATAAAATTTTGTACCTAAAATTAATTTCACAAATACCATATTAACATTAGATAAATGAAATAATGAATTATATTAAAAATAGTTATTAAATATAAATTACCAAAATACCCTTATACCTTAAGTACCATCCAAAACACATAAGTATGCATTATATAACTCACATTACATGTGTAGTGTGAGCCATGCAAAGTTTGGCAACAAAATGGAAGAGGTCGAAAGGGGGACTTGGGTAAGGGTTGGTGGGGGTGTGGCTTTGGTTGTTGGGTGTGGGAGGTGAGGAAGGAGGTAGTTTGTGGTTAGAGGGTATGGTATATGTGGCTCGAGGGTGGTGGAGGTGGCGGAGTGGGTGCAAGGAGGAGGGTGCCGAGAAGGGAAGAAGAGGAAGAAAACGGAGGAGAAAAGGAATAGAAGGGGCGGTAGGTGCAGGTGGCGTGGGCAGCTAGTGGCAAGCAGCTAGGAGGAGTTATAGTGGTGGAGGAAGGGAGAGGAAGAGGTGGTTAAAGGGTGGTGGCTGTAGGGTGGGGATGTCAAAGGGAAGAGAAGGAGAAGAGGTAGGGTTGCAAGAGGATGGAGTGCTAGTTGTTGGTCAAGTAGGGAGGCTGTGGCTAAGGAGCTAGCAATAGTTGTGGTGGAGGAGGTGCTGCTATAGGGGAAATAGAATGAGGTAGCGGGATTAATAGGAATTGTAGCAAGGAAAAGGAGGTAGAGGCAAGGAGGCCAAGGAGAAGGAGAAAGGAAATAAGGAAGGAGAAAGGGGAGGTGGCCAACGACGGAGGCTGGGTTGGTGATGGAAGATTTAGACAAAGGAATGAGGAAACAAAAGGGGGCAGGGAGAAGAGGGGAGAAAAGAGAATAGAGGATCAGGGAGAGAAGGTAGGGCACGAAGGAGATGTATGGAAGGAAAGATGAATAATAATAATAATAATAATAATAATAATAATAATAATAATAATAATAATAATAATAATTTTAAGAAGAAGAAAATGATGATGATGAGGAGGAGGAGGAGGAGGAGAGGGATTCTACTGGTCATGTGAGGTAGGTGGTGCAGGTTGGCTGGCAGGCATAGTAGGCAGGGTGTGCGAATGGTAAGGAAGAGCATGCGGGAGAAGGGGACTAAGAGGTTGTAGGGCCAAAAATGAAAAAAAAAGGATGATAGGGGGAGGTGGTGGTGCAGGTTGTTTGGTCGGGTAGAGATGGACGTGTAGTAGGCGTGCAAGGGGGTGCAGGAGAGGGAGGGGAGTGAGAAGAGGGGGTTCTAGGGAGTGTTTGGCATAAGATGATGTAGACAAGGAAGAAAGGAAAAGGAATGGGGGGTGTCTTGGGCCGCATGGGGGAAAAAGGGAGAAGAGGGGAGCGAGCCACGTAGTAGAGAAGGAGGGAGGGAGGAGAAGTTGGGCCACATGCAGAAGAGGAGAAGAGGGGAAGAAGGTAGAGAAACTAGGTTGGCCTAAGGGAAATGTGAAGATGGAAAGAAAGGGAAGCCTGGGCTGGCATGAGGGAAAAAGAAAATGAGAGAAATTAAAAGGAAGAGAAGAAAAGAAAAAGGGAAATAATTTTAAAGTTAGGATTAGAAATTATATTAAAATTGGAACGTTGGGAAAAATATTAAATTAATTTATCCAAGAACTAGGGTACTAATTTAAGAAAATAATTTTGGTAACATTATGGGTTTAAGGTTTATTTAATTAAAAAGAGTAAGATAAAATAATAAAGTAATGATATTACTTTATTATATAAGTTTATCTATTCTTGTAAGTCAAGGGTCCGTAAAGATAATTAAATCAATAATATAACGATTAAATTATTCCAGATAAATGGTTAAATATTTAAATTTTAGGTTTTAAAAATTTAGGGTGTTACAAATTTGTCCTAATACCCTTACCTAAATTACTTTAACCTAATTTTGATTCTATGCCTACACTTAATTTCTTTCTCATCTTTCCCTTTTTTTCCCCTTTTCTCCTTCTCCATCGCATTTTTTTCCTTTTGCCTGCCCTATCATCTTTTATTTCTTCTCCCCTTCTTTATGTGTGAAACATTCTCCCCTAACCATTCCTTCTACCATACATTGCCATCACCTATACCCTACCGCCATAAACACATTAGCTCCCATTCCTTGCATTGATGTGTTTTGTTGACAAACTCACCTCCCTTCTTCCTCTATGCTGCACGCAACATGCATATATATATACATCCACATACTTGATCATTTAATTCCTAAACCACCTCCTTTCTTTCCTATAACTTTTTTCAAAAAATAGCACCTATATTTGAAGCCTCTCTCCTTTAGTAAAAACCACCAAACCACACCACCCCCTTTGACAAAACTCATCGAACTACACCACCCCTTCCACCATAATCACCAAGCCACACCCACAACCTTTAGCCATTACCACCATTTCTCACCTTCCCTATATAGTAGCTTGTTCTATTGCCACCCCCTTAGCTTCGCTACTTGTTGCCATTCCCCTTTCCTTTGTTATGCAAAGTTCCACTGATCACACCTTTGAGCCTTGTTTCAGTTTTATTCTAATTATTTCACTCTCTATTATCTTAAATTTTCTCGAATTATGTCACTAAATTCTAATGGTGTTTTATTATTTTTTCTTAGGTGATTTTTGGGAGGTACCAGAGGAGGCAGGATAGGATATGTGCTTAGAGATCAGTGTCCTTTACTATAAGGATACCGGTTATAGCTAGGATTTCGTACAAAATGTTATGTATGAGCTGTGTATTTTTTTTATTATGTTGTTAATTTCATGTTGATCAATAATATGATGTAGTAATATGATATTATATAATGAAAAGTGAGAAAGTTGAGAAGCACGTGATACTGTTATGATAATTTCTATGTTAAAAACCCTAAGAGATTCAGTATGATATATGGTATTGTAATGTGGTTTGAATAAGTATGATACATGATGAAAGAGTATTTAATATGTATGGTGATAAATGGAGGATTTGAAAATAATGATACCAATTACATATAGTTTTGTGAAATAAGAGCATTTGGTTATCTTTAAGGGTATTTTGATCATTATAGATCTACTATGAAAATTCTAGTATTTTAATATGTTAGATGGGTTAAAATATGTTAAAGGTATTTTATTAAATATTTGGAGTATTTATGAATGACCTAAGTCTGAATAAAATGAAAAAATGGCTTAATTTGGAAATAGTAACCCAAAAAGGTGTGATGTTATTATTACATATGTGAAACGTTAGTGTTAGACCATGATTTTTGGTTACATCATTGATATTAGTATTTTAGGAAGTTATGTTGAATTTGGAAATTATACGTGACTTATGGGAAAAGTTATGACTTATGAAATTAGGGTTTTTTAAGTATAATAAATAGTAACTCTAAAGATAGAATTATTATTGCATGTGTAAGATGTTAAAGTCAGACCTTGGTTTTTTGGTATGCTAATAATAATAATAATTGAAGAATATGTACTAAATTTGGTGGATAAATGAGAAATATGGAAGAAATTATGCCTAGAATGTGAAATTAGGGTTTTTAGGATGATTATGGACATATCCCTTGTAGACATCTTTGATAACTATGGCATTATGCTTTACATGTTTCAATTATTTTTTGTGCATACCAAACCAATTATGAAAAATATTTAATCATTCAAAGTAAAAGATCATATAAGTTAAGACTATTTGTCTATGCCTACTCCATTGGACAAGAATAGTGGTTAGTAGCATTTTATCCTAAGCTTTTTTCAATGATACCATTCCATTGTTTGACAATATTAGGGTCCCTGAACTCAATTTAAGATAAATCATGATAAAGATCAAAAATATTAATAAAATATTAGTCACTTAAAGTGAAAGACTATGTAAGTTAG
Organism: Tamarix austromongolica; assembly: GCA_039764185.1. NCBI lineage: Eukaryota > Viridiplantae > Streptophyta > Magnoliopsida > Caryophyllales > Tamaricaceae > Tamarix > Tamarix austromongolica. The sequence goes on along the minus strand of CM077809.1, from coordinate 104,492,942 downwards.
GACTTGTTGTACTTATTCGTTCCACTAGACGAGAATAGTGGGTAGGAAAGTTTTTTCCTAGTTTGTATAATATTGATATCATTCCACAAGTAAAGAATAGTGTCCAAGAGTGTTTTTCTCTGGAGTTTTATACTATCGATGGTTTTCCATTGATTGAGAATAATGGGATTTTTAAACTTAACATAAATACAAGAGTAGATCGTGTTATATTTAATAAAGAAATCTAGAATCAGTATTTACCATACATTATTTTATGTATCATGCATGTATGTTATAATTCTACTGTGAACACATGTATTCTTTTTATTCCCTGCTCGACTATATTATTAACTTACTCAGTACGTAGTGAATTAATCATCCTTTTTATACGTGCTACTCATTCACATGAACATATGACCCTAATGCTTTTGTGTAGGTCGATGAGGACAGAGTGGATGATTTTGTTTCTTATGATGCCTTATGTGTGGAGGAGTAATATTATGTATCAAGTTTTGAGCATAGAGTTATGTTATTCAAATATTACCTTTTATCTAGATACTATTTTGGACTCTTAACTTCATAGTATCCCTTTTTTCATTTTTGGATATTAATCCAACCTCGTATTTAAGTTTAAGAAGTTTCTCTCATTTTCTATTTATGATGTTTTATGTTCTAATTATTTTACTTTATGATTGATATAAGGATGATATGATAAGATAGAATTATGTCAATTTTAACGGTAACACCTAGCAATTTTGGTATTATGCTTCCACTAAAAATAATTTTTTTAATAGTAAACTCAGGGTGTTACACCTAACTCCTCTATACACTCAAGCACATGTCATACTATAAAATGTTTACCCATTTCATGATTTTTATCATGACCTTCATCATGTTCACCCATGTAGATCTCCTATAACACATAAGCATAGATTATCCATAAAACACAATCAAGATTTATGTTTTCTCATTAGAAGTATTAAAGCTCCTAATGGCTTCATATATATATTAGGCATGCTATCATCGGATGATAATGATACACACATAAGGTGTTCTATGTATAAGAAGGGTCATGAATGACATGGTGAAGGATTTATACTTTAGCACCTATGCACAATATTTAGATGATATAAGACACTCATGCATCTTAAGTACAAACAACTGGTGATATTGTTAACTCATTATATGATCTCATAATTTCAATTCCACATATAACCTTGAAGTGGGTGTTTAGGGATACAACACCAAACATAAACTAAGGTATAGAAGCCATCTAAGATCGAAGGTTTATATCAATGGGTGTTAAAAACATTTACGCATAAAATTTTATATATCAATAGATTTTATAATGAGTACCCATGATATTTATATCAATGGGTTTTATACCAATTACCTACAACATTTATATCAATGGTTACCATAGCTAAGTGATTGTCAAAGGGGATAATAAACCCACCTTGCTTGGTTTAATGTCACCTATACACACAATGATCATTATAGCTAAGGAGCTTTCATATGATTTGTCTCACCCACCTTCTTGGTTTAATGTCATAGGGAATATATATGTTCCTAGGAGTATACATGCTCCTTGTATCAAGGATAAGACACTTTCCAAGGGATTCTCATACCCTCTGTCCTTAGTTTAATTCCTTGCTATCTCACCAACTAAGTGTTTATAGATTGCACCAAAGTACCATCTAGGTTTTTATAGATTACATCAAACTCGCGCATAGCATACAAGTGTTTAAATATAACACCAAACTCACATCATATAGGGGTTTGAAGGTGAAAACAAACTCATATCATATACCATATATCATTTCAATGGTCTATACATGGACCAAGTGTTTATAGATAACACCAGTCTCATATAGTTAATAAAACTATGGTTACAGTTGTAATTGCGGTTGTAGTATAAGGGTATCGTGAATGATATTTAATATGTTTTGGTTATCAATGTATATTTTTTTCCCACAAAAAATATTGAGTAATTTCTGCAAATATCGATAAATTTTGGCAAAATAGTAGTCAATAACCAATATTTTGCTGATAATTATGTGAAATTCTGAAATGGTCACATGTCATCAATTTTTCCTATCAAATGACACCAATTCTCAAGAATATTGGCCCATATTGCGTATCGGAATCGATATTTAATTATATGATCTCACTCCAACTAGATGTTTACAAATAACACCAAACTCACACATCCACAAATTTATAAAATACACATATCACATATAGCACATAACCCACATATTCCATACCAAATCCGCTTTCCCATTATGTTAAAATATCTTATAAAGATTAATAAATTATTAAAACACTTTAAAATTAAAAATGAAGGCTAGTAGCCTCAAGTAAAGGTTAAAATTCAAATTATAGGGTTCACTTTAGTTTTAATCCATTTTACAAAACATGCATGAGACCAAGTTAGAATCAACACTACGTCTAACCAAAACCATCAAAATCCAACCACATATATTATTTAAAGTCATCATAAGATATCTGAAATACCCCCTTTTACTTCCAAAAAAACTCATTTTTAAGGAGTTAATTATCTAAATTCATTACCAACATATATAGATATTTCCAAGACCAATAAAAAAACCATTTATAACATTTTACAAGCCAACATCCCTTTTCTTAATCATTACCAACAATTATAGTGAAGATGACCATTTTGGTCTTTTTAAACTAAAACACCCATTTTCCTTGTTAGTTATATCAACATATTCATAACACTACTAATCATTTTATATTTGACACACAGCCACACACACACAAACATGTTATCAACATGACTATCATTCTTATATTCTTAATTTCCAAAATTTACAAGTAATTTTCCAATTTTTCCCTTTGTTCAACCTAACGCAACTATTTTCCATTTTATGGCTCATTAAGGCATTCAAAAACCATCAAAACTATTTTGTGTCACAATTATCATATCAAAGATATGACTATCATCATCTTATCCCCAAATTCTAGGAATTTTAAATAAATTTCTGAATTTTCTCTTCAAGACTCAAATATTATTTCATGTATAACTGTTGCTACTTTATTGCAAATACTAATATATTATATATCAAATTGAGCATGAACATATCGACACACATGATAGCATAGTTAAAAATAGAAAAATCAAAACATCAGACCAACAATTCTAGTGTTCGAATTACACCCCCATACACACTTTATTTTTCATCCTTTTTTTAAATCCATGTCTTCTCAAAGAGCTTATATTATGCACATATCATTCATTTTATAGTTTATAAGCAAAATAATATAGTTCAACCATAAAAATAAACTTACTAGTTTGATCCATCTGCCTATAGGAATTAGTATACTTAAAGATTAGCGGTTTTCTAGTGGCTCATATGTGTTTTACCTTAAATGGAGAGTACTTGTGAGGTTAATTTTCTTTAACTAAACTACCAAGGGAGAAAAGAGTCAATAATACGTTATCAGTGAGGTTGAATATATTTCTCCCATTCATGTGAAAAAAGAGAGTATATGATACATGTGGGTCCCAACTCTCGATGTGACTAAGTAAATAGAATATTATGACCACCTAATACTGAGCCCTAATATGGTTTTCTCTTTATTTATATCATATTAGAAGCAAATATGCACGTATATTATCTTTCTTATCATATGATTCCTATATATTATAAATCCCATAGTCTATTGATGTATATTGTTACATTATTTAATATGTAGCGTACTTATCATCATTTTTATAGGTATTACTGTAATAACCCAAAACCCTATTTTAGGAATTAAAAATAAAATAAGAATTAATAGGTGAGATTTAATTAAATATATCCCTTTTAATAAAATAATGATATTATAATAAAAATAATTAAAGCCAAACAGGAGGAAAATAATGTAGGGATCAAATTATTGAAGGCTAGAATAAGTTACTAAACTAAAACAAATTTTAAGTAAATTATAATAATAATTTCTAAATTAATAAAAAAATATTTATTTATTATTATTAATTTTATTATTCCCAAAATTTTTTAAAAAAATCCCCAAAACCCCCAACTAGCTCACTTTTTTTTTCTTTTTTCCTTTTTCTTCTCCTTTTCTTCTTATTCTTTTTCCTTTCTTCTTTTTTCTTCTTTTTCATCTTTCTCCCTTACCTCGCCAGATTGGGCCATGCCCAGAGTGGCCCAACTCCCTCTTCCCCCTCCTCTCCTTTCCTTCTTTCCCCAGCCCACTTTTTTTCGTGTGGCCCAGCGCTGTCCATGTGTAACATCCCCAAAATTTACAGTGTGGCCTAGCCCACTTTTTTTCGTTTATTATAAAAAAAACATACGCTAAAAACGAGGGTGCTACCACCGTGATTAGTACAAGTTTAACCTCTGGCCAATCTCATGCTAACCACAAGGCTAAAGGAACAAAAATTATTAACATGAATAATTAATAAAAACCCATAATAGTTCAATATTTCATAAATAAAACCTAAGTGTGCAAATGTTAAAGTTAATACAGAAAGGAAATTAAGTACAAATGATGCCCACTATAGGGTAAATAAATACGATAGGAACGGAAAATGATAAGTCTAGAGAACACCCTCTCAGACCCCACATCAGGTATAATAGGTCATCACTAAGTCCCACCGAAGGCATTATAAGCATTGAAATCATCATAGTCATTATCTCCTACCTGTACAGAATCAAGAGGGGCCCCTATTCGTGGAAATGAGTAGAACCATGAAAGGGGTAATCAATACACTACATATTGAGTAAAGTAACCATACGACTAAGACAGATCATAACATGAAAAGGAAGATAATGCATGCAATAAATCATTCAAATCAATCACCATCATTAGAATTTAGGCCATTAATTCTGTCTTTACACATCTCTCGAATTATATCCATATGAGTACGGGAACCCCACTATTATGGCCAGTGGAATGAAAACAACTACTCTAGGGAAAAACGCACCTAGCCACTATTATATCCGATGGAATGGAAACAATTGCTCTAGGGAAAAATGCACTTGGCCACTATTATAGCCGATGGAATGGAAATCATCTTAACCTAGCCCCGATCCACGTGGTGTTTCACTATAAGTAATTAGTGTTTTTCCCATGATTTATTACCATACAAGGATTGGTTTATCAAGCTTAGAACTGCCACTATTATAGATGGTGGAACAGAAATAACTACTTTAGGGGCATAACACTCCTGGCCACTATTATAGCCACTAGAACGGAAATCATCCTAACCTAGGTCTGTCTCAATAATCTTTCACTTTAATTAATTAGTGTTTTATTTGTATCTTATTCCACAATTAAACCTTAGCTAGACATGCATGCCCCAAAGGACTTCTCGACTCATTATCACACCTCCACCCTAGACTTTCTGAATGACCCAGTCCCATAGCTTGGGACTTCTACACTTCCCAAGACTTCAAGACCTCTTTTTCACCTTCCACCCTACTCATCATACATCCAAAAGCCCCCATGCATGTGGGTTAAGGACCACTTTTCCATTTCTCCACCTAGACTCACCATCGCTTACTAGGATTTCCCTTTGAAAATTCTAATCTAGCCTATGTGGCACTAGCCTCTCTTTTCCATACATAGCCCATACTCCCATTTGACTCCAACACCATCACTCCACTCAACCAACACCAAGCATCACAACCCTAATCTCCATCTTCCACATGTCATAAATAAATCCTAGTTGGCCACTCTAAAACCCTAATACTCCTATTTTCTTTTACACCGTCCTTCACACAAAAAATCCACCCTCCTTTCCTATTCACTCACACCCTTCATAAGACACCCTCCTTATCTTAACCCAAATTCCAACTAACCTCTATAGCTCTCTCTCATATCACTCCATACTTAGGGTTTTCCCCCAAAAAACCTTGTTAGGCTCCCATGCACACTTCTACCATCCTATGTACTATCTTTTACCCAAAAGACTCTAATCACCTAAAATACTCTTTCGTCACCATGTTTAAACCTTAAACTAACTTTTTCCATGTAAAATTTCCCCCCTGTAAAGACTAACTACCCCACGCAAGCCTCACACTTCCCATGCAAGGCTTTAGTTATTATTATTTTTATCACCCATAGGTCATAAGGTACTTAGGATTTTTCCCCAATTCTTATTACTCACTCCACCCTCTTTATTTCTTTTAGATCCTCCCACAGCCTCACAACACCACTTAAGGCTACAAAGCATACATGACATACCATAACAACAATACATAAGAGCATGTCATAAATAATAAGTCATATCATCCATATTACACACATCTTAATCATATACAACATACCTTAGATCCTTGCCAAGCAACCTGCACTACATCGATAATTAATCCACATTCATATATAAATACACAACATATATCATAACACCCATAAGTACATAGATCGTAGCAAATCCAAGCCTTAACCATATAAATACCTAATAGCACACCGGGCATTGAGCACAAATTCTACGCCTCTCTACGAGATGGGTTTGGTTCACAACCTATAAGAAATGGAACATTAATTATTAAACCTTCTTCCTACTCCTTTTTCTTTTTTCTTTTATTTTTCCTAGCTAAATATTAGTAATAAGATTAACGACGACAACAACAACAACAACAACAACAATAATAAGGTTAATAATGGAAAAATATGTAAAATAATTTATATTAAATAAATACAAAGGCACAACTAGAGATGGAATAGCAGTCTAGGGCAGTGGCACACGGCAACGGTGCAAGATGGTGGAGGCGATGGTGATAGAAAAGGAGGGATTTTGGGTTTGAAAAATGGGAGGGAAGTTAGGTTTTCTTGGGTGGTAGGGTTTTGGGGTCAAAGGGGGTCATGGTGGTGGTGGTGGTGTCTCATGGCAATAGTGCAAGCAGCGGCACTAGTGGTGGATGAGATTGAATGAGAGAAAAGGAGGAATGAGGGAATGAAAAGGGGAATTGGTGGTGTGGGAAGGTAGGGGAGGTTTTCAGAGTAGGAAGGGAGGTAGTGAAGGTAGTGGTTGCTGTAGTGGTGACTATGTAAGGCGACACAAGTGGGGAAGATAGGTGCAAAAAGGGTAGCTTGATTTGCACACTTTGCATAGGTGGAGAGAGAAAGTTGAAGGATAGTTAAGGGTAGGGGAGGTTTTGTTTAGTGAAGGGTGGTGCAGGGAAGAGGAAGGGTGGGTGTGGCGATGGTGGCAAGGCACGGTGGCAACTAAAGAGAGGGTGCGAGGGAGCTAGGGGAATTCTGGAGTGGCAAAAAAAAGATGGGAAATTAGAGTCATAAGGGGGTATAAATAGGGTAGAAGGTTGTGGGGAAGTGGACAAAGAAATGTAGAAGACAAGGGGAGGGGTGGTTGGTTGTTGGCCAGCGTAGTATGCATAGGTAGAGGACAAAGTTGGGTTTCAATAGGGTCATAGGGGGTTAGGTAGGGAGTGTTGGGGTTGTAGAGGAGTGGGGAACGGTGTAGGATAGTGCCAACTACATGCTTTGCAGGTCAAGATGAGGGGAAGGTGAAGAGAGAGGGAGAGCTATGGCTGCAAAGCAGCCATGCTTAATATGCTGATCGGGCAGAGGTTGAAGAGGGGTAGAAGGGAAAGAAAGGAAAGGGAGAAAAGGGGAAAATAAGGGGAAAGGAAAAAAGGACTACATGCCCACCTTCTTTTCCCTTTTTCTCCTTTTACTTTTTCCTTTCTTCCCCTTTTACCCCTGTCTTCAACCCCTCGATCAGCATATTGATCATAGCTGCTTTGCAGCCAAGGTTCTCTCTCTGCCCTTGCCTTCCCCTCATCCTCACCTATAGGGCATGTATCTAGCACTATCCTGCACTTGTCCCCTCCCCTCTACTACCCCAATACCCCCACCTAACCCCCTACGACCTTACCAAAACCCTACCCTATCCCCTGGTCATGTAAGTTACATTATCTTGCATGTTGGTTGGCTACCAACCACCCCTCCCCTTATCTTCTTTCTTCCTTTTTCGACTTTCCCCAAGATCCTCCCCCTATTTATACCCCATGAGCCTCTAACTCCTCTTTTTTCTGCCACTCCAAAATTCCCCTAGCCCCCTTGCACCCTCTCTTCAGTCGTTGCCACCACCGCTGCCATGATGTGCCATTGTGGCCACACCCACCCTTTCTCTTTCCTACACAACCCTCCACCAAAAAATACCTCCACCTACCCCTAAATCTTCCTCCTCTTCTGTCCCCACCTGTGCAAAGTGGGAAACTTAAGCTGTCCTTTCACACCCATCTTTTCCACTTACGCTGCCACCACTATAGCAACTACCACCTCCACTGCCTCCTTTCCTGCCCAAAAAACCTCCCCTATCTTCCCACTTCACCAATTCCCCTTTCCATTCCCTCCTTCCTCCTCCTTTTCTCTCCTTCACACTCGGCTACCACCGCCACAGCCGCCGTGAGACCCCTCTAACCCAGAAACCCTACCACCCAAGAAAACCTAATTTCTCTCCCCTTTTCCATACCCAAAATCCTTCCTTTTCTATCACCACCAACACCATCCTTTGCAGCGTCGCCGCTGCTGCCACCCTAGCCTGCTATTCGCTCTCTAGTTGTACCCCTAACCATGTATTTATTTAATATAAATTATTTTACATATTTTACCATTATTAACCTTATTATTATTATTATTATTATTATTAATCTTATGACTAATATCTAGTTAGGAAAATAAAAGAAAAAGGAGTAGGAAGAAGGTTTAATAATTAGTGTTCCATTTTTATAAGTTGCGAACCAAACCCTTCCTATAAGGAGGCAAATGATTCGTGCTCCAAGCTCGATGTCCTATTAGGTAAAGATATGGTTAAGGCTTGGGTTTTATAGAATTTATGGGCTTATATATGTAATGATATGTGTTGTGTATTTATATGTGATTGTGGACTAAATATGTGTGTAGTGCATCTTACTTTGCATAGATCTTAGGTAAGTTATGTATGATTTATGATATGTGTGATGTGGGTGATATGGCTTGTTATGGTATGTCATGCTCTTGTGTATGGTTGTTATGGTATGACATGCATGCTAGGAAGCCTTAGTGGTTTTGAGAGGCTGTAGGGATCTAAAAGAAATAAAGAGGGTGGAGTGAGTAAGAAGAAGTGGGAGAAAATCCTAAGTACATTGTGACATATGGGGGATAAAATAAAGGAGAAATAAATAAAATGAAAGGTTAGAGTAAAATCTTGCATGAGAAGTGTAAGTCTTGCATGGGATGGTTAGTCTTTGCATGTGGGAAAATTTAGTTTAAGTTTTAAACCTAGGGAGGAAAGAGTATTTTGGGTGATTGAAGACTTTGGGGAAACGATAGTACGTGAGTTGGTAGAAGTGTGTAAGGGAGCCTAATTAGGATTCTGAGAAAAACCCTAAGTAGGGGAGTGTTGTGAGAGGGTTTATAGTGGTTGGTTGGAATTAAGGTTGAGATTATGAGGGTATCTTATGAAGGGTGTGAGTCAAGTGGAAAGGAGGGTGGAGAGTGTGTGTGTGTGTGTGTGTGAAGGGATGATGTAAAAGAAAATATGAGTATTAGGGTTTCGAGGTGGCTAACTAGGGTTTCTTTATCACATGTGGAAGATGAAGAGTAGCGTTATGATGCTTGGAGTGGGTTGAGTGGAGTGATGGTGTTGGAATCAAATGGGAGTATAGGTTATATATGAAAAAGAGAGGTTAGGGCCACATAGGCCAAATTAGGGTTTCTGAAGGGAAACCCTAGTAGGCAATGGTGAGCTTAGGTGGATAAATGGAGAAGTGGGCCTTAACCCATATGTGTGGGGACTTTTAGATTCATAGTGCATAAGGGGAAGGTGAGAAAGAAGTCTTGGGGAGTGTAGAGGTCCCAAGTTATTGGAAGGAGTTATTTAAGGAATCTGAGGTGGAAGAGTGAGAATGGAAAATCTAGTGGGGGCATGCATGTCTGGTAGGGAATTACTCATTGAATAAGACAGAAATAAAACACTAACCATTTAAAGTGGAAAAATGTTGAGTTGCGCCTAGACCAATCCATCGGCGATAATAATGATTAGGTGCATTTTACCTTGGTGTCTGATCTACCGGCGAATAATAGTGGCTAGGTGCGTTCTACCCTAGAGTGTATTCCAATCCACCAGCTATAATAGTGGGTGATCCCAAGCTCAATAAACCAAACCTTGGATGATAAAAAAAATTATGGAAAAAATACTAATCACTTATAGCGGAACACCATGTGAGTCGGGGCCAAACCAATCCACCGACGAGAATAGTGGCCAAGAGCATTTTACCCTAGAGACTGATCCACCGGTAAATAATAGTGGCCAAAAGCGTCCTTCCCTAGAGTGTATCTTAATCCAATGGCTATAATAGTGGAGTTCCCGTACTCGCATGGATATAATTCGAGAGATGTGTGAAGATGGTATTAATGGCCTAAATTCTAATAATGGTGATTAATTGCAATGATTTACTATATGCATTATCTGCCTTTTTCATGTTATGCTTTGTCTTAGCCATATGGTTACATTACTCAGTACGTAATGTACTGATCACCCCTTTCATGGGTGCTGCTCATTCCTACAAGCAATGGCCCCCTCCTGAGTCTATGTATATAGGAGATGATGCCTATAATGATTTTGATGCTTATGATGCCTTGGGCAGGACTGAGTGATGACCTATTATACCTAGTGTGGGGTTCGAGAGGGTGTTCTTCGAACTTATCGTCATCTATTTTCCTATCATTTTATTTCCCATATAGTGGCCGTTGTTTGTACATAATTTCCATTTTGTGTTAACTTTGATATTTTGTACTCTAGTTTTATTTATAAAATGTTGAACTATTATGGTTTTTATTGATTATTCATGTTAATACTTTTAGTTCCTTTAGCCTTGTGGCTAGTATGAGATTGGCTAGGGGTCAATCTTATACTAATCACGGTAGTAGCACCTCCATTTTTAGTGTATGATTTTCTATAACAAACAAAAAATTTCACCTGTAAATTTTGGGGGTGTTACAGTTACTCAATCCCACTAGTAGATGTCACCATGTTTTGTAGGTAATTGATTAATTAATTTTATGTGATTTTTTTGTGGTGAGGATTTATTCAGATTAGTATGAACATATGGTTATTCATATATAACTCTCTTAACTTTTAGTCCTCTATCTTCTATTATCTCTATTTTCTTATCTTTATATTGTCATATTGTATCACTATAGGATTAAGTGATTCACACTCGATCTCCAGATACAAATTAATTGTTAATATTACACTCAATATAGATTGGGTATAGGGAATACCTTTTCTATGTTGGATGTGGCATAACATCCTATATTTTTATATTTAGATTCCACCAAACTTATTCTACATAATAAAAAAAATAGTTCATAAAAAGGCGGAGTTACAAATGGAATCAAGGCTTTTCATGTTTTGGTTAGTGACTTATTTTTCTCAATCCTAGATATTTCAAATTCTCTAGTCTCTTCCAAAATCCTAATTGAATTTATGAAGAATCAAGAAATGGGTTCCTTATGTGGTCTTTATGTGTGTTGATGTGATCTTATATGATTAGTAAGTTAGTGTTTTTCTTAACATGGTTTTGGTGTTGTAGCTTATGATGACTTGAATGTACATCAATAGTCATGGTGAATTATTCCCCCTATTAACATAGTCTCTACTCAATATTGGGAGTCCGTTCACACTTCTAAGAAAAGTTGCAGGAGGCTATGTTTATAAAGATGAGGATGAGTACCATTTTCTACCTAACTACATATGAGCATAACTAAAAAATTATTTATATTCTTAAGGAAGGTGGTTAACAATCATCAAAAGAGACCACGTGCACTTCAAGAGTATTGGTGATGTGTCAAGAGAAATTCAAGTAGGTAATTCAAAGTCACTTACATAAAGAGAGGTGTCTATCATTTGGTGCTAGGAAGATAATGAGTGATGGGATGTTTGCTTATGTGACATCCTATCTTGGATGCACATATAATATTGTCAAACTTATTTGGTGGCTTGGGAGTTAGGATAGAAGTCATAGAGAGAAACCACACATGTAATCTTCCTAACAAGGGAAAGATCATAAAGGAGCTGAAGATAACCCCCTCAAGTAGCCACTAGATCATAACCCACCAAGCCAAGGATAATTCAACCATTATATCTCTCCTTACCTTTGCATCATGTACCTTTGTTTGCAAGCATTGGCATAGAGTCATGTTTGGACTAGGGTTTCTCATTTGAGGCACTTGTGGTACTCTTTTCTTTCCACTTACCTTATCCAACTTTTGTTTTTGTTAAAGACTTTTCGTTTAACCATGGTTGTCATTGACTTTTTTCCACCAAATTTTCTCTATGTTCACCCCTTCTTAGTGGCCTTCCCATATGTTTTGACCTCACTGGGATCTTTTTGAAGGGGTTAGTAGCTTAATTTGTTGACCTTGATCTTTTGTTAGTGTTATTTTCCTTTTTGACCTTATTGGCCATCCTTATTACTCTTCCTTTACTCTTGTTTTGAAATTTGTTTTCATTGATTCCTTCTCCAATCTTTGAATCCTTATAACTTCTCTTCCACTAAATTTTAACTCTGTGGACACCCTCCCTTTGTTTCCCTACCTTGTTAGCTTCTCTTCCTTGAAACCTTTTTAATTGTTGACTTATTCTTCTTGATCCCTTTATTTTGTGGAATCCACTTGCTTTGATCTTTTCGTATGTTGGATTCTTTCTTCCTCTTATCCTTCTAGATTAAACCCCATATCCCATCCATTTTTTTTAGCTCCTATCTCTATGAATCATTATCCTTTGAGGAAATATGTTGCAAATTCATTTAACATGATTAGACTCAACAAGATTGAGCTTGATGTTTCCTTACCTTATAATGAGGTGCCCTTATAAATTCTTGACACCAAGGTGTGGAAAAACTATAAAATTTTAGTTGAGATCCTATAGAGTCACCATGGAACCTAGAAGTAGACTTAGGAGATGAAGAAGGTCGTACACAACCTATACTCCAAGCTTTTAGCTTGGGTGTGTTTAGTTATAGGGTTTTCCTTGGGGTTGTTACCTAGTAGTTATTGTACCTACTTATATAGGTTTTACCTATAGTGATAACCTTTTCCTTTCATCTTTTCCTTCATTACTTCCCCTAACCCTTTGACCCTTATTCTTTGGAGATAAAGTCTTTTTTAAGGGGGGTAGTGATGTAATATCCTAAAATTATCTAACCTTAATATTTGGGTGTTTAGCTTTTTAATACTTCTTGAACCCATAACTTCCAAACCCTTCATCTTCCATTTTTAACCCTTTAACAACCAAACCCTAATAAACTCTCTTCTAAACATTTTAAACTCAAAAATAAAAATGTAAAAATACACCATTGACTCTCTTATTTATCTTGAAACCTCTCCTATTTCCAATCATATTATTATTTTTAGTTTGGTTCAATCCCGACTATGCCCATTCACAAACTCAATCCCTAAACTCTCTTCATCACTATTAATTCAAGTGATAAACACTCCACCGAACCCATACCCTTTTTTCTTTTTGATTCCATCCCTCTATGGCATTATACCTCCCTCAAACATCCTTTTATTTTCAATAAACACAACCCATTTACCTCTACATATCTACCAGTTAACTTAAAGCCTAGTTATGTCTCTCCTTATTGGATTTTATAAGTTTTTGCACTTGCCAAGCCAACCCTCAATTCATCTTCTTCCTCCTCCCACTATTTTCCCATTTTTCTTTGAATCACACCTACATTTTTTTCTAACCTTCCTCATACAACAGCCTTTAGCTACATTAGTTCTCTACACAAACTACCAGCAACATGCACAAACCACCCATGCCACCACCCTTCATATACATCCAATATTCACACCACTCCCTATGACCATTGTTATCCCCTCATGTTGTCATCCACCATTTGTGTTGGAACCTCGCACAACCACACTTCACTAAGACCAATATCTCATACCCAACTCCCACCACCAGTATCCACCCTTCATACTACAAACCACCCACCATTGTTCATCTTGCATGCAAGAACCCCTCCACCAGATTTAGTTTCTCACATTACGGCCTATCACCTACATCACCACCTTATGTTAGAACTATATACAATTGAACAACACCTTAGGTTTTCCTTTAACCTTCCTTCTTTCCCTTTCTTATATTTTTTTAATCTTTAATTATTTTCCTAACCCTCTTGATTATCTTGTTTAATTTAACCTAAGGTGTTGATATATGGAGTTTAGGAGGTATTTGCTATTAGAATGGTGTAGGTAGATAAGGATACAAGTCTCTAGTTTAAGGCATTTGATGCTATGTGTTATTTTTTATATAAAGTTCACATTAGCATGCTTTTGTGTAATAAATTGTGTTAGGTTTATTTAGCTTGTATTCTCATATTATAATATGAATTTATGAAATTATTTATTTTTAATTTTTTATGTGATATGCCATGTTCGACCATGTTAGACCATTTTCTTAAATTCTAAGCACGATTTTGTATTATTTTTATTTAGTGTGAGGTTAAGTGTATTAGTTTATGATTAATTAACATGTTGAAAAGGCAATTAAAGTTAGATTATTTTGTTGTTTTGGGATTAAAGTGATTTGGCCCTAGCCCCATTTTTGGTGTCTTGGGTTGTTTTAGTTAAGAATAATTATATAATAGGAATGTTGATAAAATATGAGAGATTATGCATGTATATGGTTACGTTTGGTGGTAGTTGGTATTTGGTAGTTTTGATGTTAATATTGGTTTTAGGGATTTAGTTCAAGTTGTGAGTTTTTGTGTAAAAATAAGTATACCATTGTATTCATTGAGGTTTTAACATAAAATTTTATGTATAATATGATAGGGATTAGTGGGTTATGATTCAAGTTATGTTAATAAGAAGTCTTGAGGTTTTTATGTGAGTTAAGTTCAAAATGGTCATTTTGGATTAATTCTAGAAAATAGAAGTTATGAAAGTGTTATTGGGTTGAAAATGTGATAAGTGTGATATATGATTATTTTGAGTTAGTATGGCTAACACAAGTATTAATAATATGTGTAAATGTGATAAGGGTTGAAAATTTAAACCCTTGAAGTATGATGAGTATTTTTTGTGCGAAATATTAGAGTTTTATCCAATTTTTGGATAGGCTATATATTATGATATATTGGAATATTGTGCCAAATTTGGTGAGTTTTTTTAGAGAAAGTTGTATGTGGGTTGTGAATTAGGGTTTTGTGAGACCATTATTGTCTTTTATTTTGGGCAATCTCCTATTGTGCTTGTTGTTTTACTATATGCCTTGTGTTTATTTCATGTGATTATAACATATTTGTTTGAATAACTATGATGCATTTCTAAGTGTTCTAAATTGTTACACTTGTTGGAATGAATTCGATAACTTTCGGTATGTTATGTAACAATGATAATCACTTTCTCATGTGATAAGATAAGTGTAATATAATTGAAATTATTAATCATGATGAGTAAGTCAAGTGATGCATGGTTATGTACTAAGTATTGATTTATGAATTAATAAGACATTAATATATAAAGTAGAAACTAATCATAATATGACTAAGTAAATGGAATGTTATGATCACAAAATGTTGAACCTTGATCTAGTTTTTTTTCTTTATTTATCTTGCATCATGATCATATATCATGCATAGTATCTATCCTATATTATGCTTACTATGTGTTATGCATGCCTTATTCTATTGATATGTATTGTTACCTTATTTAGTAAGCAGCATATTGATCATTATTTTTTTATTGGTGTTACTCAATTCCACTATTTGGTGTCACCTTGTTTTGTAGGTAATTGATGAATTAATATTTTTGATGGGATTACCTTCAGTGACTATTTATTTAGATTGTTGTCAACATATGGTTATCTAGATCTCTCTATCTTTGGATGTTAAGTCCCTTATTTTCTATTGTCCTTATTTTCTTCTTTGTATTTTGTAATCTTATGTCATTATGGGATCAATCGATTCCTACACCAAATCTCTAGATACTAATTACTTTTTATATTAACATTCGACATATATTGGGTATAGGGATTAGCTTTTCTAAATTGGATATAGCATAACATTTTATGTTTTTATTTTTAGATTCTACAAAACTTGTTTTAAAGAGGAAAAATTGCTCGTGAAAATGGAGAATTTATAATGGGCATCTTAAATGATATGCATACTAAAGAATTAGATATTGATGTCGATTTGTGAGTGGGTTAGTCGTTTGCGTGCCTAATCCTAGTTACCATTAGGGTATCGAAACTTGTTACTTGTGGGTGGGTTTGCCATGTAGGTTCTAAGGTCATGTGTTAGAGGAATATTAAGGGCTAGGGAATGTTTGATATGATCATGATCTTTAACATTAGAATATATTAACTCTCTTGATTTTCCAAGCTAATGCTCTAGCTAGATTCTAAGCAGAAAGACTTGAGGAGTATATCAATGTTGTCAATGTCTAGATGTTCTACCGTAAAGAACACAATGATATTATCCACAAAAATTAAATGTGAAAAACTCATTTTTCTTCCTAGTTATGGGTAGCTTGATACATCTTTTCTTTTCCACTTGCTTTGAAATTCTTGATGCAAGAAACTCCATGCACATTAAGAAAACATGAGATGATAAAGGGTCACCTTGACATATTTCTCTACAAGTGATACCACATCTAGCTTTTTTTCTATTGACTACAACATTATATGTTGTTTTTAAAATATATAGCACAATTAGTTCAATCAACTTGTGTGGTAGATTGAACCAACCTAATGTTTTTCTTTTTCAGTAAAGGCCTAATTCAAACCATCGTAAGATTTTACAAGGTCGAACTTTAATGACCATGTATCCTATCTTATTATTTCTATGAACATTCTTTAAAATGTGAACGCTTGAGAAAATTATGTTATTACTCACTCTATGACGCATAGGGAAGGTTCATTGTTCATGTTGTATCATCATTTTTAGTAGATATCCTAGTCTCTCTACCATTATTTTGATAATATATTATACAGAGATTTACATAGGCTTATTGCCCTAAGCCAAGTAATCTTCTCAAGCATTACAACCTTAAGGATCAACATTATACGAGTATTATTACTAAAAGGGTCGAAACTACTGTTTAACTAACGAGATCTAATAAAATAAAAAATAAAATGCTAGTATTAATGTACGGCCAAAGCATGTCAGATTTCCTCAAAGCTTACTTAGTTGTCAAGTTTCATATCCTCCTCTTCGTTACATTCCACAAATATGCTCAATTTCATCATAAATGCTTCCATGCCGACAATATTTTCTTTCGAGGACTATTTAGTAAAGAATCAACTAGCATTTACCCATAATATATAACACCTTCGTCCGTAATTTTCTCTCATGCTTCATTTACAATCAAATGGATAAGGTTTCTTCTACACCTTTTAATGGTTGTAAGGTAGACGAAGTTAGTGATTTATCTCCCCCCCCCCCAAAATGGTATTTGTGTAACTAAGGCTTATTAGTCCGAAATTCCTCTTTCCATTAGTAGATGACCCTCGACATTGAATCTAAGCATTAGTTCTTTATTAATATTTAGAGATGAGTTATCATTTCAAAGCTAATATTGAGCATTCGGAATCAAGTGATCTCCTCAGATTTCTGGTATTTTCAAATATTATTACAAAAAAGCTCATTTTTAGCAACAATAGTTTTTATTGCTAAAGATAGAAAGTCGTGAAAAATATATATCGAAATGATATTTTTGTTGCGGGATTGTTGCGCGTCATGACGTTGCAAAAAAAAATAAAACAATAATAATGGTCCTTGCAAAAAAAGTAATTAAATGCAACATAAGTTATCGTTGTAATACATCACCTCGTCTAACTGCATGTGTTTATATATTACAACGACTTTTGTCATTGTGAAATATTGATCCTACTTCGGCAATAATTTTTATCATTACAAAAACCTGTAATTAGCAACAACTTTTGTCATTGAAAAAAATTGTTGTAGTTTGGCAACAAATTATGTCGTTGCTAGAGCTTGTTATTCGCAACAACAAAAGTTGTTGTAAAAAATAGCATATTACAGCAACAATATTTGTTGTTGAAAAAACACGTTAATTGCAATAGCTTATGTCGTTGTAAAAAATTAAATATACTTTAGGAATAAAAAATTACAAAATAACCTAAGTCAATACGACCACATAGGAGTCACCTGATAGCATCTAGGACCATAAATTTATAATACCCCGAGTCGAAAAGACCACGCTGGGCCACTTAGTAGCCACCTAAGCCCACAAGAACTGTGAGAGCTATCATTGAGCGCTTTTGGATTGATCGACTTAGCCTCACAGATCAACACGGGTCATTTTCAAAACTTATCAGAAGGGTTACCCATCCTAAAAATTGTTTTACGGCAAGCACGCTTAACTGTGGAGTTATTAGTACAGAATCACTAAAATGATGGTATACTATGTTGATATAAGTAGTCATATCAATCCTTATAACATTCAACTAAATTTGGGGGTATTATACTTTATCATTGTAAGAAAAACATAATTGCAACAATAATGTCTTTGCCAAAATTTAAACTTAAAACTTCAACAACCATCTTTGTCGTTGTGAAAACATACAATTGCAACGAAATAATAACTTGTTTAAATACCATTGCAATAAATGACCTATGAAACCTCTAATTGATGTCCACAAATTATGCCATATACGTATGTCCTGCTTAAATCAATATAATCAAAATATATATAAAGAATTCTTAACATATATATCAAGAAAAAATTATCAAATTAATCGAAAACTTACTAGAATTCTACTTTGCAATTATGGCTTTGATTGAGCTGATGGATGCCAAGATATATTGGTGTGTCCAATCGATATAACTAGATGAGGCTAACACAATGGAGGTAAGATTGGGAGTTGGAAAAGGCAGTAGCAAAAAAGTATAGAACTTGTAATAAAATTGTTGACAATTTTTTTGCTAAAATAATCTAAATATTTACAACAAGTATAGTCATTACAATAAATTTAATTAATATTTTGCAATAAAAAAATTTGTTGCAAAAATATTTTGTATATTGTAACATATAAATGTCATTGAAAATAAACCACCGCATATATTGCAACGACAAATGTCATTGCAAATAAACCATCGCATATATTGCAACGAAAAATATTGTTACAAAACATATAAATGTTATTGCGTTAAAATAATCTAAATGTTTGCAATAAATATAGTCATTACAATAAATTCAATCAATATTTTGCAACAAAACAATATCGTTGCAAAAATATTTTATATATTGCAACATATAAATGTCGTTACAAATAAACCATCGCATATATTGCAACAACAAATGTCATTGTAAAACATATAAATGTCATTGCGTTAAAATAATCTAAATATTTGCAATAAGTATAGTCATTGCAATAAATTCAATTAACATGTTGCAACAAAAAAGAAGTTGTTGTAAAATATATAAATGTCATTGCGTTAAAATAATCAAAATATTTGTAACAAGTATAGTCGTTGCAATAAATTAAATCAACATTTTACAACAACAAAAAAAAAATCGTTGCAAAAACATTTTATATATTGCAACATATAACTATCGTTACAAATAAACTATCACATATATTGCAATGATAATTGTCGTTACAAAACATTTTCTAATAATCATCATATAAATGAATTTTTTTTTTTGCAACAACTTTTAATAACGCTATAAAATTATCATTGCCAAAAGAAATTTTTGACAACAACAAAGTATTGTCATTACAAAAGTGTTGTTGGTATAAAAGAATTTTATTATAGTATATATTACCCTAAATAAATAAATTATTCCATTTAGCTGCATTTTGAGAAGAGTTATAAGGAAATGGATGATACTTCATCTTGTCTCTTTCTAAGTATTTAACCCAACTAAGATGAATTTAGAGTCAAGAAGCTACGCAGGCTCCATTCTCCGTGGACTTAAACAAAGAAATTGTGGGTGCCCAAATATAAAATATTAGAGCTACGATCCAAACCATTTCCATTCAAATATAAATAAAAGCTTTGGGAAAGATAGTCTGCTAGCAGCCATTTGCCTAAACCCTATCTAATGTTTGTTAAAAGAGAAGACTCATAACCCTTTTGCAAACCCGAGTATATTTAGGACCTCTAAAACCTAAAATCGACATCCCACGGTTATCTATACAATGATTGTATGCGTCCATTCTTGTGACACAAGGTTTATTCAGATAATGCCATCAACGGACTCGATCCCTAAAATCAGGGAAGATGTAAATAACTGTGAAGTATCAAGTTGATGGTGGGTGATGTACCTTTACGTTAACTGAAATTGCTCTGCGAGCATCGTCAATTACTTGTAAAATAGCATAGTCTTCTTTCCATAGCACCCAAATACCCGTTGCTTCTTGTAAGTAACTTTTTTCAAACCCCAGTCCATCTACGGTCCTTGCCTTGTCCCCATAAACATTCATCTCCATGAGTATCACAATTCACGGCTTACGTTGTTTTGAATGGTCATTGGCGCAACATTTGAATCTAAGGTTTCCCACCCAACCTACAGTCCCACATAAATATTTTTAGTGCCTGTTTGGTAAGATAGTATAATAAAAAAAAATAATTATCTCGTATTTTACAACTCTTTCTAAAGCCTATTTTATATAAAAAATATTTTTTTAAATATCTATTTTAAATATTAATTTAAACTAAAATAGGCATTTTATTATAAATATATTTTTTATTTTTTATATTAGAGCATCTACAACCATATCCTTAAATTTGAAGTCTCAATTATACTATCCAATCATTTTCTCTTTCCTCTCTCTTACTTTTATCATTTTACCTCAAATTTAATTCAATACTCTACAATTACCAACCTCAAATTTACCATACCCAATTACTTTTATCAATCACATCACCAACAATTTATACTTTATATTATTTAACTTTTAAGTTATATCAATCTATATATAATAATTAATAGTTTTTCTACTACAATAATTTTTAAATTAATATTTTAAAATAATATTTGATTTCAATTAATTTTAAAATAACCTATTATAGTTTTCCACTACAATAATAATAATTAAAAAAATATTACAATAGAAATACAAAAACAATATAATTAATAAAAATATTGCAACGGAAATACAAATACAACAATATTACGAAAATATAAAAATGGAATTAAGGATTACAATAACATTACAAAATAAAAAATAGAAATACAATTTAAATAACATTATGAAAATATTACAACAAAACTAGAAATACATTAATATTACAAAAATAATAATTAATACAACGTATGTGAATATTAGAACATCGAGAATCAAGATGAGTATAAACTATTTGTCGTATTCAAATTGTCATATTTCTTCTACCAAGTCAGTTTTAAGTTGGTGAACGGAAGTACGATCGGTAACCTGAGTAACTCTTTGAAGGTATGAATCAATGTTCGTTATCAGATCATGATTAATCGTAGGAGGTGGCCCATTATTATCATTGTAGTCAAAAAGATCAGGAGGAAAATCACCTATATATGTATCTCTTTCATCCTCAACAATCATAATATGTAATATGATGCACGCACACATTATCTGCTTCATTATTGCCATGTCCCAAACGCGTGATGGGCCGCGAACAATTGCAAAATGTCATTGTACCACTCCAAATGCACGCTCAACATCTTTTCTAGCAGATTCCTAACGCTCTGCAAATAACTTTCTATTTGGTCCTTGAGGAAGTGGTATGGTTTTGATAAATATTGGCCAGTCTGGATATATACCATCTGCTAGATAATATCCAAGATGATATTATGTGCCGTTTACCATATAATGAGCTTATAGTGCCCTTCCTTCATAAATATCATTGAATACCGGTGAGCGAGCGAGAACATTAAGATCATTATTTGATTCGGAACATCCAAAACATGCATGTCATATCCAAAGATCTTCGGATGCTATGGCTTCTAGCATAATTGTCGGGACACCATGGTCACCGCGACAAAACTGAGATTTCCATGCAATAAGACAATTTTTCCACTCCCAATGCATACAATCAATACTTCCCATCATACCTGAAAAGTCACGTCTTTTACCCATTTCAAGTAAGTGTTGAACATCCTCAGCAATAGGTCTTCTTAAATATTGGGAAGTAAATAATTCATTCACAACCTAAACAAAATACCTTAGGCATTCAAGAGTTGTTGATTCTCCAATGCGCACATATTCATCCACGCAATCGGCTGGCATTCCGTATGCTAACATTTGTATTGCCGTAGTACATTTTTTGTAATGGAGAAAGTCTATTTTTACCAATTGCATCAGGCCTCATTTGAAAATATGGATAGTAATTAGTAAGAGCTTCGACAACCCTAAGAAATAAGAATCTTCTCATTATAAATCTACGACGAAACTGAGTTGAGTAGTATGTTGGATTGTCGGAGAAATAATCATTATATAATCTTTGATAGCCTTCTTCACGATCTCGATCAATGGAGACTCGTTGTTTTTCTTCTATTTCGATTGAGCCTCTCAATTTCAACAATAGCATCTTCGATAGTTATATCCATTGCCTTAGCAAGTAATATATTATCAAAATTGTTAGAGTCATTAGAAGATGTATCAGATGACATTGTTGTTGTGATATTGTTGGAATTTTATTTGAAGGAGGTGGGAAAGAGGTAAGTTGTGAATGTATATGTAAGAGAACTCCATATTTATAGATATATGTAAGGGAATCAAACGGTACATTATCACATGGGCTTCGGTGGTACGATGAGGTGAAAATATAATAACGTAAAAATATAGTGACTGATATGACTATAAGAGAATCCAACGGTACAATATCACATGGGCTTCAGTGGAATGGTGAGGTGAAAACATAATGACGTGAAAATACAGTGACTGATATGACTATAAGGGAATCAAATGGTACATTATCACATGGGGCTTCGGTGGAACGATGAGGTGAAAACACAATGACGTGAAAATACAGTGACTCATATGACTATAAGAGAATCAAACAGTACATTATCACATGGGCTTCGGTGGTACGGTGAGGTGACACTAAAATGACATGAAAATATAGTGACTGATATGACTATAAGGGAATTGAACGGTACATTATCACATAGGCTTCAGTGATACGATGAGGTAAAAATACAATGACGTGAAAATATAATACCTAATATGACTATAAGGGAATCAAATGGTACATTATCACATGGGCTTCGATGGTACGGTAAGGTGACAATACAATGACGTAAATTTACAGTGAATGATATGCAACAATTAGGGAATCCAACGGTACATTATTGCATGGGTAATTTTTTCCTTATAAATATAGAACTTCAACATATTCAGTCATTCACAATTAGTTTGTATGAAATAAAAAATTGATCAATGTCTTCATCTTCAATTTCTTCAAATGTCATTCTGTCTAATATGCAACAATTCGTACCTTGTCATTGTTCCGATGGAGTTGCTAAGCTAAGAGTTTCGTGTAGTGAAAGTAAGCCTAGTCGTTTATACTATAAGTGTTGGACGTGTAATTATTTTATATGGGCTCCACTGACACCTCGAATATCACCTCCAAACCACATGGTTCAACCCAACTTACTCAATGTCAGCGAAGATATCTTACAATTAATTGACAGTTTGAAGGACGATGTATTAAAACTCGAACAAGAAGTGAAGGAATTGAAGAAAATCACTGCGTGGGGATTTCGTTTGAGTATTATTGTAATTTTCTTTATTTTCATCATTTTTACAAAAATTTAATGTGTGCGAATTTTCTTAATTGTCATCATTTCTTCATTGTCATTTAGGATATATATATAAGGTAGTGTTATTCAATATATATATATATAAGGATAAATATTACAATATATAAAAATATTACAATAGAAGTACGAAAACATAAGGTACGAAAATATTACATGAAAATAGTAGAGTTAAGGATTCTCCATCATTCTTCTCATTGCTGCATCATATAAGATCTAATAATCTTCTTTTTCTTTCTCAGTCATATTTGATGTGTCACGACAAATTATAGCCATGTCGAACTCTTTTTCCTTTAATTGCCTTCGTTCAGCCCTAGAACTCCGCCTATCTTCTGCCATTTTTTCTAATATCGCATTTCATTTTCCAGTAATTTCCAGCAGCCCGTCGATATTTAATCCTTCGTCTTGTCTACTTTCTTTTACCTTTCCCCTTGCTTTCCGCTTTGCTGCTTTCTGCCCCATAGGTCGCTCCAACGAAAATTTCATCTCTAAAGTATTGGGGGTAGATGAATCATTGTATGTACCTGAAGTTGAAACCTTTGTACGCTTTGATGTAAAAGCTTACCCAATTGTACCCTCATTCATTACCATCCATTTTGGATGGTTTTTTTACAAGTTTCCATACATGTTCACTACTAAACGGGCTATTGTAGCTTGTTCTATATTCTTTGTGTGCATCTCTAATTACATCTATTTTGCTAACAACACTTTGATTACGTTGACAAATATGACTATAACAACCAATAAATCGATTTACATTTTTATTAATGTAAGAAAAATGATTCATTACCGTCTTTAGAGTTCTCTGTGGTAATCCGCCACGATATTCTTCAAAGTATGCCAGAATTTTTTTCCAAAAATCCTTACATTTTTTCCCGTTCCCCTGACCGAATCCTCAGAAAAATGTATCCATCCACTGAATAGAATTTCTTCTTCTTTATCCGTCCATTTACTATATGCTCGACTTGCAAACTCATTGGGAGATTCAACCCGTGTCTCTTTTTCAAACTGATTTTGCGTGGAAAATTCTGGAAATTCAGAATCATCAAGAGATGAGGCTAATGGAGAATTGAAATCGTGTTGTGGAGAATTTTGAATATATGGAAAATTACAATCAAATGGAATAGTGGTGTTTGGAGGTTGAAATAATTGGAAATTGGCATCATTTTTATAATATTGCATACTTGGAAATTTTAAATTTCGTGAATATTGCAAATTTTGGACATTTGGAAAATTTATAATTGGATAATCTTGTGAATTTTGGATATTTTGGTTTGGAAGCTCTTTTGAGTTTGAATCATTTGGATTATCCAAAAGATTCAAAAAATTAAATCTAGTAGGATCTATTTTTAAAAATTAAATATAAGTGGAGAAATTAATAAAATAAATATAACGTAAGAAATTAATAAAACAATTATAAATATAGAAATTATTAGAATAAAAGTAAATAGAGAAACTAATAAAATAAATATACGTACTTAAATTAATAAAATCAATACAACTAAAAAAAATTAACCAAATAAATATAACTTGAGAAATATTGAAGATAAATGAATAAATTAAATATATGTAGAGAAATTAATAACAAAAATGTAACTATAGAAATTAAAAAAATAACTAGAAGATGAGAAATTAATAGTTAATAAAATAAATATGACAAGAAAAATTTATAAAATATTAATAACTAGAGAAATGAATAAGATTAATTATGTAGAGAAATAAATATGAGAAAGATAGATGGAATAGATGATATGAAAATATGGGAAAAAATAATGTATTTATAGACAAAAAAAAATTACCGTTATTATTAACAGTCATATTTTTTAAATATATTAAAAAAATATTGTTATAACGGTAATATTTAGGCTAAAAAAGTATCAAAAAGTATCAAAAATAAGTTTCATCGGTACATGAACAGTAATAGCAGCAAATTATGACTGGCGCGTGAATCACTCGCGCACGCTTCAGACGACCCGTGACTCACGGTCGCCCAACACTGATATGCAATTCTACTACGCACACTTTCCTAGACTCTTTTTGACATAGTTTCCCGTTGCAATATGATATTGGGAAGCCTCAAAATTTTGAAGTAACCCAAAATTTAAGTCAAAAGTTTTTTTCCTCCAATCAGACTCTCAAATTTCAGGACCCCAAATTTGAGTTTAGGGGGCTGCGCTATGGATGCTCTTAGAATTAGAAGTTACAAAATATGGGCAATTTTTTCTACCTTTCTTACCCCCCCCCCCACCAAACGAGCCTTTAGGAGTATATTCGTTATGAGGAAATTTGATGTTGACTTGGCGCCATCCATATCCATCATCACCTCATCACTTAGATCTTCGAACCATTTAGACATTGGTAGTGGACTTAGTGGTGATGCTACCTTATTGCGTAGGCTTGTATTTTGTCTTGATCCATCACTGGCATCTTGGGAGATGGATCTAGCATCTTATGAAGCATTAGCTATGTTAATTGTGGTGAATATCATAAGCAACTTCGAAGAGGACGTGAAATGGTTCTCAACCATTATGTCAAAGCCTGACTCTTCCTTAACAGTTTTGTGCGACACTTGCTTAATCACAACCCCTTTTGTGAGACTATGTCAAGTCACCATAACTCAATTGTTGCCAAGCTAAAAGCCATGAGTAGTAAGGAACACCATAGATAATGGAGAAGTGAGCTTTGCATTACTAGAGAGAGTGTACAATGTAGAGAGAGTTTATGACTTGTGAGATTATGGGATCAAATGAGGCATCCTCTTTATGTTGTTATTGGCCTTTACTCTATTTCTAAACAATGAAAGTTTTTAGAGTTTCCACACAATATAAGTGGATTTTAGATACTTTTCATCTAAGACTTTTTATTATTTTTTCGGATATAGGAATCTAGAACATTCCTTTAAAATATCTACTATTCTTCTTAGTACAAGAATAATCTTCAACACTCTTCTTTTTTTCCCCTCTATTCTAAATTATTCCATATTATTATAAGCACCTCTAGAACTTTCTAGAATACACTAGAAAAATCCTAGAGTATATTAGACCCATCTAATATTTTCCTATCAATCTAAGAGCCTCGAACACTAATCATTCTAGGCATGCCCATGGAGCCAAAGTTATCATTGCGTAACAATTAGATTCTCTTTCAGAACTTCCATGAATGGTGCAACATCGTGTATCTTTAGCATTCCATCAACTATTGGGAGGCTCATGAAGTACTTGAGTACTTCGCTCTCCATCATCATATTCACTTGGTTCTATTCTTGCTTAGGTGTCCCATACTTCCAGCTGCTTCATGAGTTTATCCAACTGCATACATGGCTCTGAACATGGTGAAAAATGCGTTTTCATAGCCTGTGTTTGCGACTTTCGTCTCCAGAAGGACGTTCTTGTGTTCATCATCTTTTTTCTTTTATCAACGTTTTCGATATCCACATTTGCATCCCGAAAGCTTTCCAATATCTATTAATCCATTCACAATGGTAGCAAGCCTGCATGGCCATTCAGATCTTCCTCCGTAACCTCTCCTCTTCTACAATTTGTTGTGTCTGTTTCCGTTGACTTGTGCTTGACAGTCTGTCCCCCTGATCCGCCTCCTCCCTTTGACGCTATTTCGTTTTCAGCATCACTCAGTTTTTAAAAGGGGCCCAAATACGTAGACTCATCACAGCATTCACTTTTAGTTAGTCCCATTTCTGTCGCCATTATCCACATGCATAATTCAAAAACTGCAAGCCTCACGGTTAAACTGATTTAAAGTCGTTGGCATAATTTAGCAAAACCAGCATAGAGCACAGGTTACACTACGTAGGCGTACAACCCCGGACTGCTAAGAGCGCTAATTTGAACTAACATCATGTTTCAAAGAGTTTTGCATATGAGCAACTAAATTAGATTGAGCGCATAGAAGGCTATGTTCAGGAAGTATACTCGTGTAAAAGCAAGAAATGGAAGGTGAAACCAGGCAGATCTCTTGAATCAGAGGGAATGTGTGCTGTCTTTTGATACTTTTAATTCAACCATGCTTGCTACAGATATACTCGCAATAAATCCTTGGTTCCTGAGAAGCAAAAACTCCCGTTTTTGAGTGTCCACAGACAGTTCACAGCCTCCTAGCCTATACCTAATTCCTTCCGCCCCCCGATAACAAGTTTGCAAAAGAAGGCATGCCTTGACTCCTCATCTGTTCTTGAGCTTGCCTCATTTCCTCAGGGTCTGTAGCGGAAACAAAACAGTGGATTAATGCTCCAAAGAGTAAATATGTCGGCAAAGACATTCACCAACAACATATATATATCATGAAGTCATCTACCAGTCCCCATCTCATATATGATAAGGAAACTCATTTTTTCTTTCAACCAAATAAAATATATGGCCCCAATACAGTAAGAAAAGTCTGAATATAGGATAATTCTGGCACATATTTAGACAAGCATATTTAGACAAGCATTAGACTTCTATAGCCTTAACTCTATTCACAGTGAAAAGGTGAAGCCAGCCATGAATGAACTTAGTATTTCTTTCACATTAGTTCAACAGGAAACAATGAAAACTTATCTGGTCTTAAGGATTTGGCTGACTCAATCAATGTTCATCAGAACAAGTACGCAGGATGATAAACCTCCATCCTTTCTAAGGAAAACATCATAAAAATGAAAGAAGTTGGATATAGCACTTACCCATGCCCTCAGTCATTTTGGGCATCACAAATACTACAATCAGCATGAAGCCAACCATCAAACCCATAGGACTTTTCACGATCGACATGATAGAGAATGGCTCCCTTATCTGACACAGACAAGGACAGATAAATGAATATCATCTTGCAAAGATGGGGAAAGAAAATTAATATGATAATAAATGAAGCTTTTAGCAACCTCATAGTAATCTTCTGTTCTTAAAGGCTCTAAAACCAGCTCAATGAGGCTCCTTCTGGTCTCTGTCAGTGCTGCCTGAACCGTCCCAGGGTTTCTGGCACTGACATCAAGACGGACCTGGTCAAGTATCAAAGAAACAAACAAAAAAATTTATTAGCCTCTGAATAGCATGCAATGAATACCAACATGTGACTAAACAAATGTACCGGAGAGAAGAAATATCCAACTGCTGCCACTTCTATAAGATGAGTCCCTGCTGGTACGTCATGGCTTTAAGCATCGTTAAGAAATACTAGCAACAAACTGTTCAGATTGAGAATCCCTGAATCCCATAAATTATTGAAGGACAGATTCCAACACTAACAATTGCTAATTTGGTTCATGGTTATGGAGAAAAATAAATAAAATAATAAGTAGTAGGTATCCAATATACAGGTAAAACAATAGAAAAGGATACAAGGAGAAATATCCATCAGGCCTGAGAAAAGTTATTTTCTGGCCACCATTCAGCATGACCTTGATATCTGATATTCTGCCTGGCAGCAGACCATATGTTTTGGCTCCCAAATCTGCAAATCCGCATGCCAATCAATAGTGTTAATTGATATAGTGGCTCGCCAAGATACTATAGCATAACAAGTATGGCATGGCAAAAAAGCTAGCAAACTGAGAAATCTAACTTAGACACAATTAAAAGTAAAAACGTAGAGTAGATTAAAAATTGAACTCTGATGAACTCAAATCCAATATGAATACTGTATCATATGTATAGTTCTATAGTCATGTCTAACCAGGTGCCAAGGCCAGTCCACAAAGAAACGTCATAAAGCAATTTTCTGTGAACATGAAGCTCAACATTTAAAATAATACCTCCGCCGCACTTACAGCAGCATAGTGGTAGTCTTAATGAGTTTTTGTAATTTGTTTCATTTATTTATTACTTTGAATGTAACAAAAGGTACCACAGTTAATTGCATATTACATCAAAGCAAAGAAATGCAAAATGGCCCATCTGAGGTGATCTTTGCACTTTGTACGCCTGAGTTTCAAAAATTGCAATCTTCACAGGAACTAGATAAGTGATTGGTGCATCTGCTTTAATATAAAAATAGTTCTATAGACAAGATGCACAAAGGCTGACTTTGCACTATGTTGAATGGCTTCAACCTATTATAGGACAGCACCAAAATGAGTTAATTTATGTTGTAAGCCAAGACCTTTGGAGTTGCTATATAATGGAAAAACAAACAGCACCAAATCTAAAAGTGAACCTTACAATTGATGCCAAGAGGCCAAAATACAGAAAACCTCTACAATCATTTAAAAGCTCCGATTTCACACCTTCCCCCCAACTATGAACTTCAGACACACAGCATACCATTCAAATTATCAGCCAACAGCAGCCATTACCTGTCAGAAGTATCACCTAGTTTCAGCTAAATTATCACTAATTAAGAAAAGCCTTCACCTACAGCCCAACAAACAACCCATATCCAGCATCGCGCCTTGTTTAAGTTCCATTTTTATTATCCCCCCCCCCCCGGATTACTGAACAGACCTTGGAGATATACAGCATGAAATCCTCAGAATCAATAATTGTTACAAACGAAAACCAATTGATTCTCCAACAGCAATTACAGATATAAAAAGTCCAATTAA
The DNA here is from genome assembly GCA_039764185.1 of Tamarix austromongolica. NCBI lineage: Eukaryota > Viridiplantae > Streptophyta > Magnoliopsida > Caryophyllales > Tamaricaceae > Tamarix > Tamarix austromongolica. The sequence goes on along the minus strand of CM077809.1, from coordinate 104,462,668 downwards.
ATACTAGTTTCATAAAATATGAGCAACAACATTGGATACAGGAAGTATGCCATTAAGGATCATGAAATGTTAGGTCAACATTCATTATAGATTAATGCTAGATCGAAATTGACGAGAGTTTAGGTGAAGTATCGTACTTGGAATTTTAACTCGACCAGTGATACTGAACGCATCACTCTGCCTGCAATAACATACGATCCAAAAATCAAATGTTTTCAATAGTTGATCGTAACAAAAATAGAAGGCGAATTAGCATATTAGAAAGTGGGGGCGCAGAACAAAATGTACCCAGATGAAAGTGCGAGCGCCGAAGATAAAAGGAAAGTGAAAAAGAATTGCAATAAGAGGAAGAGGACAATAGAGAGCCTCGATCCGTTAATCGATTCCATGGAAGAGCTTAAAAACGGCTTCTGGACTTTTAGCCTTTCCTGTAATCTGTAATCTTCAGCGAGTCGACAGGCAGATCCTTGTCGTGGTGAACGCGGGTGAATTGACCTATATGATCGGATCTTATTTGATCTCAAAGATCGGCCTAAAGTTTTTTTTTTATACTATTTTTATAATAATTAAACTTAATAATAAAATTTTGAGATATAGCCTTTTTTTTTACAGGATAATCTTGTTTCTTTAATCTTTACTAAACTTAATTTCATTTTATCTTATATGATCTTAAAATAAAATAAGCATAACAAACACTTATTTCTACTAACCTTCTCACAAATTGTTATACAAAGACACCGCATCCACCGTAGTGTCATGTGAAAAAAAGAAAAAAAAAGCCTTTTCGTGTGTATGATTGCAATTATTTAAGTTTTGCTAATTCAAAAATAAACCAATATTTTCTTCCCCGACTTGATAGAATGGTTAATTTGAGTATTTCTTCATTAAATTTAAATCAAGTTTCTGACTGCTAGGGTTTCTAGACAATCTTTTTTCAAATTAACTGTGTATTCCATCATTCAATTTCATTGTTCCATGTTAAATCCTTCGTTGTTGTCTACTTGAGAACATAGAGGATTGCCAATCGTTGTTTATTTTTTAAAACTACAAAACAATACAAAAATGAGATAGGATCATAGCTCAAGAATATATTGTTAGGTGTGAAAAGGTTTATTTGGGGAAGAAAGAGGATACAAAGAATGCAATCACATGTGACTTGGAGCATGAAGAGGAAGACAATAGATTGAGGAGAATTATAACCAACAAATTACTTACGGACAAAGGTTTCAATGTGTGGGCAATCAGATCTACCATGATGTTGGCTTGGAAGGCTAACAAGAGCCTTATCATTAAAGATTTGGAACCTAATTTGCTATTGGGAAGAAAAATAAGGCTAAAGGGGTTGGCGAAGGAACTATATGGCACTTTGACCAACACTTAATGCTATGGGAATATACTAGACTTATAGCCTTCGGTGTTTTAGTTTCCATAGGTGCCATTATGGTTGAAGTTGTATGACCTACCTTTCAATAAGAGGTCCAAAATGTGTGGAGCCATCATTGAAAATTAGGTGGGAGAGTTTTTGGAGTTTGATGAAGAACATGCAGTGAGATAGAGTAAGACTATTTACATTAGGGTTTGGGTTAAATAAACAAGCCCCTTCAATAAGTATGGTTGACCTTAGACTTAGCAGGGCCCTAGGTGAAAATATTCACTGGTACAAAACAACATTTTTATGGTGGTTAAAAGAGATGTTTAATGCTGGTTTTTATTCTCTACCATTACCACTACCATAAAAACTTTAAACGCAACCACCATAGGAACAAAAAAATGTGGTGAAAGGAAAAAGTTGCTTTTGAAGGTCAATATATAACAGTGGTATAAGATAAAACTACCATCATAATTTGAACTTCTACGATAAGTAAGTAAACCACTTTTGAGCTGGGTAACATACAACGACAATGTTTTATTTAAAATGCCAAAATAACAAAATATTCTACACTGGTCCTTATTTTTCCATTAAACTATGTTGTATATAGTGACAATTTTTAAATAAATAATCATCATCATATACTAAATGCTTTTTTTAATTGCTATTTCCCACTATACAAACAATTACAATTAGACTTATATTTTTTTCATAATAATACATAATCTCTAATATGATCTAACTCTCATTATACACAAGCTTCACCGATGTTTAGTGGTACATATCTTACGTAGAATAGTCATAGAAAAATCATTAGAGCAACTATATCCACTATTAATACAATATGTGCAAATGCATAATTGACAACATGTATATATACACCAAAATTATCATATGTGTGTATGTGTGTGTAGAGAGAGAGAGAGTAAAAACCAATATCTATCTAGCTTTATTAATCATGATTTTGAATGCAAATGCTTGGGAATGATATAATCTAACCATTCCCTTCTAACCTCATCTAACAGTTTTGTTCTTAGAGCAACACCATGCTCATCATTTGAATGGAAAAAAAATATTAAAAAAAAAGTGTGATCACTTATTTATTATATATTAAAAATATTTTCAAGGGTGAAATATAAATAAAGATGGCAAGTAATAAACTTACCTAAATTATTTTGTTCCATCTTCTATCCACAATGTCTCAAATGAATTGGCAGGCATAATATAAACAATTAATTACATTATCTTAATGCGAACATTTCTAGGAAAAATAGATCGTACAAACAAATTATTAGTCTACAATTAATTATTAGTTTACAATTATGATGGTTCTAAGGAAATTAATAAAGCCTCTATATATATATATATAGATACAAGATTATACAATTATCGTCTACTTGGGCTTAAATGATGCAAAGTTTAGATGAGATACAAACCTAAACATGCATGTAGAATGTAGATCCCTCATACCTAATGTATAAGTACACGTGCTTAACCCATTGGTCTTTAACTTCATCAATTTCATCATCATTGTATTTTTGGACTCGTGCATAACCACCAGTGAAAAACTACCCACCAGTGAAAAACTACAAATTCACAAGTTTTGATTATTTAGTTAGTACTTAAGTAACAAATATAGATGTCAGGATTCATTAATGGAAAAATATGGAAAAACAAATATACAAGGCTTGAATCTATATTGACCCATTTGTTTTGTAGTATCAAATCCATTGCTCTACAAATATAGTATCCACAATCATCGTCATTCTATTGTTGTGGACATTGTCAAATAAATTCAGTTAGCTCTCTAAATATTAGATATTAATTCAAATTAAAACAAAATATAAAATATTTGTCTTCCTACTTACCACTACATGATCATATTCTAGACTCTGGGTTTATGACACCATTCCCACCTCTCCTTTGATATGCCGTCTGTAGTAGCCTAATAAATAGAGTTGGATACACAATATTGTAACAATATATACCTAAAATAATTAAAGTAAAATATATGCATAGATAAGCGAATAAAGTAAGAAGTAAACAAGTATACTAACATGTCAATAAATTCTTTCCTACCACGACGAGCGACGTCAAAAGGCATGTCATATGTTCTATGGGAATCAAATACACGGACTTTATTACGATCAAGTCAGATGGTGTACAAAATCCAATGTTTATTTTCCAAGTAAGGAATTAATTAAAACTTGTTGTATCCCTCAATCAAAATACGATCCGTTAAATAGTTTATGTGCCTACACTCTCTTATTTTAGTACCGTCAGCTATGTAGTATGAACACACAAACATAGTAGAGGACAATATTTCCTGTATCACAGCACGACTAGCTACTAACATATGGATAACAATAACAATTTATATTTGTTAATAACTGATAAATCATATAGAGGTCATAAAAATTCCAATGCAACAAGAAGTACTAAAATATGAAACATAAAATCATACTTACGTAACATATACAACAACACTCGTGGTTGACATCCATTCCTGATTATAAATGTTACTTATGTTAACCGCCGATACCATATAAATAGCATAAGAAAGGCACTAGGATAAACTAAGATTCCGCTTAAAGGTAAATATCATATGCATCCGAACATAGACTAACCCCAAGTAGCTAATTGAATATTAGATAGCCTAGTCCCATATAGTTCTCAAAGATCTTCCATTTTAAGTGATTAGTGTTTTATTTACCCAACCATATGCAAAACAAGGCCCACAAACCATATTAAGTCAACCATGACCACATAATTATTACAATTTATCCATCATAACCTATCAAGAGTAAAGTCCCAAACTCTTAAAAGGCACAACACATCAAAGAAAGTATTTTGTCTGAAACTGATCGATCAGCTCTATAGACAAATCAATCAGTTTGACGCTACCAAACCCTAGTATCCCTGTCGAAATCAATTGATTGATTTGGACAAACTAATCAATGGTTTCAAGTTGATTCCAAAACAAATAATACTACAAGTAAACCAAACAGTGGGTTTACCTAATTATTTGACTATTCTAGCGACCAGTTGATCGGTTAGACTAAACAAGCTACTTGGTCTATGCAAAACAATCTGCATGTGTATTTTCATACTGAAACATAGGCTTAAAAAATCAACCATAACACATCCAAATCATTGTACACTTGCAAAACAAAAATTAATCATGATCAACGATTCAATTATGTTGCATTTGCAATTAATTATCAAGAAACATGCATAAAATTCCTATTTTCCCAAAATAATGAAGCACAAAGCATGGTTCACTACAATAACTAATATTATTATGCAACCATACACAAATCAAAATTCCAAACCTACACCAACCCACATGCTTATTCATTCCACACTACAAGACAAGAATGCCTTACCAAGTGAAGCTTAGTAAAATCACACAAAGTAGTGAAAACACTTAGCCAAAAAGGTCTAAACCTTGAAAAACTTAAAGGAAGAGATTAAAAATTAATAAAAAAATTACTTTAAAATTTTATGAATAGAAACCCAAAAAGAGGTTAGAAACAAATATCATAAAATTCAGCCTTACCTAAGAGAACATCAAGGGGAAAATTCAAATCCTTAATACTCTTAAATCTAACACTATCTTGCTTAAGAGAAAAATAAGATGAAGTTAAAGAAAGGATTAGAAGAACTACAAAAGGTAAAAAGTAAAGAACAAGAAGAAGAAGACGAGTGAAAGTGCAAGAGAGGGAAAGTAGAGGTAACTCTGTAGTTGAGAAGATGTGAGGAAAAAATAGAGGCAAAGGTTGCTAATATACCTAAGATATGATGGGAAAAGAAGAGGGATTGCTATATAACACCAAAAACCCAATTATCTTGCTCAAAACGAACATTATTAGATGAATTTATTAAGGAAAAAAGGCTAAGTTCCTCCATGACCAATGTGGTGATATCTAAAATGTTCCGGAGAAATGTATAAAAAAACATCAAAAGTAAAAAGGGACAAAAATGAGAGGGAAGAAAATTTAAAAAATATATATATTGAGGTTACAAGGAACAAATCGTTTGTTCTAGGGTTGTACAAGAGAGAGAAAATTTAGGAAGAAGAAGAAAATGGTGGTGAGGTCATCAACCACCTTTTGTGAATTTAGGTCCCTCTAATCCTTTCTAGTTATGGAAAAAGCTTAGATTAATAGACACAAATTATCAAATATGATTTAAAAATAATTTGGAGCTTGATTATAAAGATTATAAATTATTGGAAGACTTTTCTCACTTGATATAGAATTCAAAATTCTCTTAGATCAGACAACTCGGTTAATTTGTGTGGCATACGCATCTACGGGATCCATTTTTCAATGGGTTTCTCATAATTAGTCAATTTCTATACTAAGTTGAAAACCAAATTTAAGATGATGGACTAATTAATTATTTCTTGCAACCAGTTGACTATTATGGTAGAAAAAAATCATTTTTTTCATCTTTTTCAAAACATTTTCAAATCCTTTGCAAATCAAACGTAAAATACATTTGCAAACCAAGATCAAACAACATCAAATCATCATCAATCATATGAGTTTTCACACATTATAGTCTTAATTTACAGGGTGTTACAACTTAACATAGATATATGAGTCAGCCACCTTGTGAGATAAATATTGGCATGAACTATGTTGAGACAACCATTAGTGTAATACCCTATTTTTCAGAAAACCCTAATAATTATAACCGGTAATTATGTGTATTAGTTATAATAATTATTATAGGGTGTTTGTGCTAAAAATATTATTAATATGTGTAATATTATTATGAATTATTAATTATAAAATTTAATTAGGCTAAAATATGCTAGAGGGTGTGTATTAAAATTTAAACCTAGGTTGGGCCGTAACGGGTATCCGTTTCTTCGAATAAACCTATTTTGGTAACCTGATAATTTTTACCTGGATACTTTACCCGATTTTGTACCTAAATAAATTACCCTACCCTATTATATTTTCTTACCTCACCCTACTCTCCCTCTACCTCGGCATGCCACCCTCATACCACACGTCTCCCTACCATGCTTGATTTGCTCTCCTTATTTTGCTCCACAAATTCCCTCACACCATTGTCCTTATAACCCCTCCATTTTCTCTGTTTTGTGTCTTGTGTTAACCCTCCCAAACAGCCCACCCACTCCCTCCTTCTCCCGAGCTCCCTCATGTAAGAAAGAACCCCCATTTTCATCCCTCAGCTTCACCATTTTTTCCTACAATGCACTCCTCCACCGACTACATTTTCTTGGCAACTTTCACCTCCACTGATCCCTCACTCCCTACACCAACAATGTCTACCGTTCCAACCCCCTAACTGCAGCAAGAGCTGCTAAAAAGTTTCCTCTAGCTGTAGCAAAATCCCCTGTAACCACCCCCAAGCTACACAAAAAATTACCAACCGACAACTTCCACCAAACCTTTCCCCTTTGTTGCACCAACCCTCACCTAAGCCCCTATATTTGCTGCAGCAAGAGTTGTCATTCCTACCCCTCCACCTTCATAATTCCCTACTTCAACCCCTCCCCAACCTGCAGCAACATCCACCGAAGCCCAACACACCCACCTTTGACCATTTTAGCCGAAACTCCCCTTATGCTGCACTATTTTCCAATGAAGCTCCTTCCCCTCCTTCTACCCTTTGTGATGCACCTTTTCCTTCTCCCTTTTCTGCACCATTTGATGTTGTTCTCCCCTCCCAATCACCGGCCAAGTCCACTATTACCACCCTCCACTTTCTCAACCGAAAGCCTTCCTCCTTTGGTGCAAAGTTTTTAATTTTCCTCTTAGTTATCCGACCGGTTAGTAGCCCTAAATTATTTTAGTAATTCTGGATTAATATTTTGTAATATTATATTCTAATATATATATGTGATTGGGCATTAATTTATTAGGTAATCTTTGAGGATCTTGGAGAAGTTAGTTTTTAAACTTTTGTGTAAGCTTGGATTTAGGTAAATCCAATCACTCATAAGGCGGTAAAATTTATGTACAAGCATGATAGGATTGTTTAGACCTATAATCATGGTATGGTTTTATATTCTTCAAGTATTATGACACACATAATAAAATGATAACATGTTATATAAATGGTACACATGATTACCGAAAGCGAAGTATATGCATGAGTAATATATTGTATAGTTTACATATGCATGTATAGGGTATTTCTAGGTTTGTATGCTTGTCAAGTGAGGATTTAAATGCCATGCTAAGTAATTCATGATTATCATTGCATGGTATTTAGGGTTGATATAAATAACATAAAAACATATACGCACAATTAGGGTTAGAATACGATAATTGTTATTTGCATGTTCTAGGACTAGAGATTTTTCCCTACATGTACCATGATAATAATTACCTTATTAAATGTCATATTATGATTAATATATATATATATATATATATATATATATATACACACGCTGCATGAAATATGTGACACATAAAGAATGTATGGTTAGGGTTTTGAAGGCGCAACTCACTAAATACATGATAAGTGAAAAATATAGTGAATCGCTAAATCATAAAAATTACCTACTTGCTAAAATATTGTGAATAATTAAAATTTAGCCTTTTCATGACAAATTTCTCATAATAATAATTTTGGTATGAAAATGGATAAAATGGTCAAATTAGGGTTTTTGAGGTACTAATTGGGTTAAGCAAGGTTGTTATATGTAACTGTTATACCCTATTAAAATGATAAATTTTGTGTGATAGCATATTAAGATTTTTGGTGTATGAAAATATGTTAAGCATGATTTGTTATGATATAGTGCTTGTTTGGAGCTACTTATTAAAAGTAGTTATTCAATATAATCACTTATTTTGAAAAAAATTTAGCTTAAATTTTTTTTAAAATAAGTGATTATCTTAGATAACTACTTTTTATAAGTAGGTCCAAACAAGCTAATAATTATGTGTTAATTATTATTATCATAAAAACCGGTAAAACAAGCATGTTATCTTATGTAAAATATTTTGGGTACTAAAGTATGATTAAAATGATTCTAATGACTAAAAAATATTTTATGTGATAAGTATGTATAAAATAATAGGGTGAGCACTCTTATATATAATTATGAAATAATAATTATGGATGTGTGCCCTAGGGGCAATTTAGTCATTTTTAGTATATTGTGATATTTATCCTAAAAATCATATCTAATATGTATTATCTATTGTTGATTATGCAATCATATGTTTTATACGTTTTAAGAGAGTATGATAGGGTTTTGTATGCAGAAACAGGTGTGAGGGCAAAATGGTCCTTTGACATAGCTGATAATTTAAATTTTATAATAAATAATTAAATTATTTTATTTTAGCATATTTACGACAAATTAATAAATAAAATAAATTTAGTATTTAAATGGATGATAATATGATAATTATTGGTCTTAGGGGCATGTTGGTCATTTCAACCTAATGTGCTCAAATATGAATAATTGGACATAGGATGGCCTTAGACATTTAATAGGTTGACCTTAGTGTTGACTTTGACCTTGTTTTGGACTATTGATATCAGGGTTGACTTGGATAATTGGAAATAAAGGAAAAATGAATAAGTATAGAAATGGAAATAAATGTGCAATATGTAATATCTATGATCACCTTATAAAATACTAATACGTAAAGTGGAAGACCTCTAGTTTGGAAATAGTTTCTCTCTAGAGGTAGCTACCCTAGATATGAGATAGGAGTCCTCAATTTATTTGGTTTTCTGGTGTGCCGGTTGTGCCCCAATAAGGTCCTAGTCTACTCTATATGTTACCTACGGGTCCTATAGATGGTATAGATACTTAAGGATTAGGCATCCAAGTTAAGGAGGGTACTGTGTGCCTAGTGCATCAGTATAACTAGAGTGTTGTTGTAACACCCGGAGTCGACACGACCACGCGGGGGTTGCCTTGAAGTGCTTTCGGATTGATCGACTGGCCTCACAGATCAACACGAGTCCTTTCAGTGCGCTTTGTCCTCACTCACGCACTTTCCGAGAAATTTTTAGAACTTCCCAGAAGGTCACCCATCCTAAAATTGCTCCACGGCCAGCACGCTTAACTGTGGAGTTCTTAGGACAGAATCACCAAAAGAATGGTATACCATGCTGATATAAGTAGCCAAATCAATCCTTATAACACTCCGCTCAAATTTGGGGTATTACAATTGTTATGCCTCTAGGTTGAATGGTTGGGAGGGTACCATAATGCCTTATGTGCTGGTATGACCGTTGTACTTTTATGTCTCTTGATTGTTATTATATCCCCCTCAAGTAAATAAAAATGAAAATGATATGATTTGATTGGAATGATTATTATTAGATATTGGATTGATGGTTCGGTAGTTGTCTTAGTACCCTACCTCAATTATTGGTATATATTGGACTGATGGTTCGGTAGTTGCCTCAATGCCCTACTATGTTAATTGAAATTGATTTGATTAGTCGGTTTCAACCATGGATTTTGATATGGTTATTGTGTACCCTAAAATGACGTGACTTGGTTGAGTATGGTTGATTGTTGAGCATGAGACTCTAATGGCATATATTTATATGTATGTATTGATCCATGATTTATTATATATTGTTATGGCATGTGCTTGTGTTTGAGCATGTTTTGGATCATTGCATGATTATGTGCAATGTGGGTATGCTACCTCCTGTGAGGTATTGTGATTTACTCAGTACAAGAAAGTCGTATTGATACTACATTTGCAGATGACTATGTGAAGGCTATAGAGTGTCATGAAGTGGCATGAAACTTATAAGAGTGGCGAAGATAAGTGGAGCCCTTGGGAAGAGGTTCCATTCTCATAATGGGCATACAAGTCTAAGAGTTAGGGCAAACTGGTGTTATACCTATGGGTACTAGTTTTTGTTGTATTAGTTTTCCTTTGGACTCTTATGTCCCTAGCTGTATTTTGATTATCATTGTTGTATGGAAAATATTTATTCGTAACCTTTATTTATGTAATCTCTCTTTATTTCCGTTGATTTGTTTTTGGTTTGGTTGGTTTTAGCTTTAGCACTCAGCATAAGAAAGGTGAGGGAACCAGACTTATGCTAAGTGTGGCGGTAACGCCCATTATCTTTGGTAATTAACGCTTCCACAAAACAAAATTTTTAAGTACTAAAAATGGAGGTGTTATAAAATATCCATCAACGCCAATACTCTATACTCCTTACTCACAATCTTATTAGTTAGGTGAAATTAAGAGGGAAATATTAAGCAAAAAATGCTCATATGAAGAAATGGTGAGAAAGAGAGAAAACATGAGGCCAAGATCAAAAGAGTCATGTAGGATAAAGATAAGGAGGACATAGAGGAGGTAGGGGCTAGAGGATATTGCAAGAAAATGCTCCCTGCCAATGAGTCACACAATATATGGAAGGATAAGAACAATTATTAACATTATTAAAATAACCTTTTTGAAACTTTTTCCCCCATTCTACTTTACTTCTCTAAACTAGCCACAAATCCTCCAAAAATAACTTATAAACTAAATATAATATAATCATGAACTTTTATAACCATTGAGAAAATATTCAAAATTGAATAAAAATAAAATCGCACAGCCTAATGAAACTAGTTGATTGGTATAAAAAAAATAGTTAACTAGTTAGATAGTCGATTGGTTGTCAGTAACTAGTTGGTTGGTTCACCAGGCTTGAAAACATTCTCCGCAACAAGAATTAGTTAAGTGGTTTACTTCCATAACATGTCAAATATTTTTTTTTTATAAAAAATATCACCCTCTTCCAATGTAAATCTTCTCCAAAACATCTTAAACACAAACCTTAGAATGTGTTTAAATCATAATCAAACATATAATTAACACATGTAATAACCTTTAAATATGGCATATTACATATGGAAATAGTAATGATAATGATTTAAGGTTGTGGTTGTGGTTGTGGTTGGTTACAATGGTGGATATTGATGGTTTGAAATGACATTGACACAGACATGATAAAACAAAGGGAAATGAGAGTGAGGTGAGTACAAGGCTGAGAGATTAAAAGAATAATGGGAAAATATTTGAGTACTTTCGGTCCATAAAGAAAATAATTTTTTAATTATAATATTATTTATTTAATTATGGCAGTTATTGGTTTATTACAAATAATATGATATTTTAGTAACAAAATATCCTATTTGCTTCAGCAAATAATAACCTTTTGCAACTAAATTTTAATTTTCCACACTATGATCAGCAATTGTGGCCAAATTAATTATGGTGTAGTATTTTCAATTGTTGTGGAAAATTAAATTTCACCACTATATTTTGTTGCAAAAACTATGATTTCCTATAGTGAGCACATAGTTATTATATATGCCTATCCAATTATTACTGGTGGCATGGTCATATATCATGACTTACAAAATGTGCATACTGCGATCACAAAATTATTATATAATTGGAACAAATCAACTTAGTAAGATTCAATCAAGTCAATTACCTGATATAAATAGTTCATTAATATAAGAGTATTGAATTAACATTCAAGGGGTCTAACATCACATATTTTATATACATGGCCTAACATCACAATGTGTACCATTTGGTCAAATATGAAGCATAAGACATATATGGATGTCTTTCAATCATTCAAATTTTAGAATAAAACTTTACGTAAGTCTCCTGCTTTTCTTAAAAAGCTTTGATTTTCTTGCTCTAATTTTATATAAGGTATTAAAAATCCTTACATAGATCCATTAGACCATGCAAAAAAAGAAATCTTATTTATAACGGGAATCAATCAAGGTATATAAGACCAAGATAACAAAGAATGAAACTTTAGGTCTCCACCACCACGAATGTGTAATTATCCATCTTGTGGACTTATTCCAATCTGATGAAAACAATTATAAGATGCAAAAATAAGTGATTGGATCTTTAGGACAAATAATTGATTTTAAGCAGGTCATATTGTCTTCATAACATCAAATTCAATAATCTAAATTGAAAGTTTCTAAATCTTTATACACGTCTGCATTGATTTAATTTTTCTTAATCAAAATATACATAAGGTTTGATTGGATATTTATCTTCTATCTACTAGATCAAAATTAGTCTTTTGAAGTATCGGTAGAATGTTGTTAGTCAAGATGATAGGGGTAAGAAGCCGCAGGCTCCCGCCAACATATATCTAATATTAGTCTTCTATATTAAATTAAGGTTTATAGGACAAGTATAAATTAGGTATGAAACTTCAGACTTCTACTGCTTGTATATCAAAATTTAGTTGTTTATACTATCACTTCCATGATATATGACTACGTCATCTCATGTTGATGATGTACATTAATATACAAATATTTATTGATCAAATAACAGTCAAATATTGGAAGATATAATGCTATGATCTCTGGACCATGATGCATTCATTTTGCTTATATCATCTAAACCAAAAAAGATGACGTGATAATAAGGATCAGATGACGTGATAGAATACTGAGTTACGGAAATACTCCTTTCATTGGTCTAATGATAATCTTCGTAACAACCTCAAACTTTCCATGTTCTAGATGAAAATGTATACAAGTCTTTTGGAACATGAATTTAATTTTCTCGATTGGTTTCTATGTTGGTCGTTGAATTGAATGATATATTGAGGACCTTAAATGCAATCCCCGTGATTGAAATATACACACACTCTAGTCATTTAATTTATTCAATCTTTTAAAGTGAATTGTATATAGGTTTTCAAGGCTTTAAATTCAATATTTAGGATTAAATTATATATTGATCTTTATAGCATCAGATTCAACTTTTAAATTGAACTTAATATAAATCCTTAGGACCCCGGATGTAATCTTCATGCTTGGATTATACATAGATCATGAGAGCTTTAACATCGTTCTTCGCAAATGAATTGTATATAAAATGGAGTTTTAAAATTAATATTTTAATTAATTAAATGTATACTACTAGCATCTATGTAATAGAACCAAAGAAGTGACCAACAAGCAACATAACAATAAATAATCATGAATTGTGCTTGCGAAGACCTTACAAATAATGAGGCATCTAAATAGAGATCACACCTTGATTAGATTAGTTTTAATTATTTGAACGTTGGATCTCAAAATTGGAAACAAAGACAAAATTGAGTAGAGAAAATAAGATAGCGAAGAAGGAAGTTTATTCTCATTGATCTTTTCACTCTTATGTACATCCAGGATGCATCCCTATATAGACACTATAGCCATGCCTTCGTAATGACAATAGACCTTATAACAGAAAAGGATTAAAGGAGTATAAGTAAGAAGATTGCACACCAAATTAGCATTAGACATAATGAAATAGATTAATAAATACGATTATGGCAAGACGACTGACATTCACTTCTTGGATAAAATATTTACAACCAGATGGAATTTCTTGAGGTAGAAACTGCATTGAACTTTCATGGAATGGATGGTACCGGTTTCTTCCTGATCTCTTACAAATCCGATAATACACGACCCGAGCATGATTCCCATTTCGGTTTATGCCTACGCTTGAGCAAATTTTACATATTCCAACATTTTGTGCGATAGCATGAGCAAGCCTGTTCTCTTGTCTTCCTTCACTGTACTAATTTATTTATGCGAAATAAAGAACAGTTCCTGTGGCTGTATCTCATCCTGGACCATTCTAGACAAAAGCCGCAACATACAAAATTCCTGTACTCAAACATCAGATTCCTCATAGAGCAGAACCTTCCAGACTCGTGCTTCCTCACGATATCTGTTCTCCGAAATTCTTCACACTCTGGCAAAGATTCTCCATTAAAAGGAAATTGGATCATTCCATGATCATAATATTTGAACTTCAGGTAAAGTAAAAATCCACTAACAAGTACAACACCTCTAAAGAAATGTTCAATTACAAAGCAAAACTCTTCAGGTAATCAGGATCGCGCTTAGCCCGCTCCTGAAACTTCTTAAACCACCGATCGAGTATATCGGTAGGAACAATCAATTTACTCCCATCAACTCCACAAAACGACTGCATAAAATTGAACAAATTCTCTCCAACTTTGAGCGCCATATTCTCGATCCTTTTCTCCCCAGCAACATCAAGCGTCGGCAGCGACGAAATATCCTCCACAGAGACTCCAATTTTAGCGGACAGTGGAGCAGAAGCATCGGGAGCTGCAGTGAGTTGAAGCTGGCCTCCCACGGCGCCACCTCCTGGTTCTGGCCATGGGAGGGCGAGCACGGCGGAAGGGCGAGATATCGTAACCGCACCGCAGTAGACGAAAGGCGTGCCTGGGGACTGGATGTACACTGCTAGAGCTTTGTCTGGTGGGAGAGTGAAGTTGTTGAGAAGGAATACGCACATTTCTTTGATTGAATCGTAAGCTTCACCTGTAAATTGAAATTGGATATCAAATGATTCAAATACTAACATGTATGATACGATTCGTAAAAGTGAATTAAACAGAAGGAGAAAGAATTTGCTTACCTACGAAAGTGTTCATATCGAGAATCCAATGGAAAGTGTCGATTTGAGAGAAGGCGGAAATATCCAATGGAAAGCTCCGATTCGGGAAAACTACTCCGAACATTCTTGCCAAATTAAAATTCAAATCTCTTACGAGAGATAAACGATATGACGAATTGACTGACTGCAACAGAAATCTGGATTTATAGATTGAGCGTTTGTTTAGACTCAGGCGGTGAGGTTGGGATTCAGGCGACAGCGACAATGTTCTGCATCAAATTGTGTAACTAGGAACTACAGCTTTTTACTTTTATTATGTTGAAATTGGACAAACAAAGGAAATGAATGGACAGACGTACGAAAGAGGGTACGCTCCGGAGCCTAGCAGAAGGCGTGGTGTGGTGCGATATTGATGAGAAAGGTCAGGAAGGTTCTGGAATCTATCAGTAAATTAACTAATACATATTGTGCTAAACTAAACCGAAAAAAACCAAGATGAATTAAGCATTTCAATTTTCAATATTAGTAAGTATAGAGAGACTTGCATTAAGCGGCGGAGCCAGACTTTCAATTTCATGGTGTCCCACTCCGTTGTATAACAACACTAATTATTATATTTATATATTTTATTAAATATAATTAAAAAATACTTAAAATAAAAAAATAATATATAATTTATTTTACCTCAATAATATTTTTATCTTAAAATATGGCTAAATATATAGTTTGTAGTTACCTTATCATAAACTGGAATGAAGTAATAACCATTAGGAGTACACTGGGTTCTTTCCTTCACCAACTGATCGACTGTTTGAAGCTCAACCTGGATTAGGGAAAACAGTAACAGATAAGCCTATTTCCATGATAAATGTTATTTAATCAGAAATAGGGAACCTCGGAGAGGATGAGATGTAGTAAAACAAAGAGAGAGAGAGAGAGAGAAAATGAGGCAAGGAAAAGAAAATTACTAAGGTTCAAACATCAACAAAACACCGAAAACATCAAATCATTAATCCCGGTAATTCACGTGAATATCACCAAAATAAAGCTCTTCGCAAGACTCGAACACGTTAAACGTATTTACTTCCAAGATCAAAACCGTGTCACACTAAATATTTCAGACAAGCAAGAACATTAACATTATCAATACATTACGCTTGAATATAAAATTTTACATAGTTTCACAATACTATTCGTCGAGTTTTCATACTTTGAAATCGATCTACAATAATATCATTGCTAATAGAATTAAATACATCTCTTTCTATAAATGTTACTAAACAATCTTGAAGCCATTGATCACACATTTTATTCCTTGATGCAGTCTTGATGAAATTCATTGCAGAAAATACTCGTTCGACGCTTGCAGTTGCTACCGGTAAAATTAAGGCCAATTTCACAAGCCTATAGACGAAAGGATATGTCTTATGCTTCTTGGTTTGCACTAATTGTCTTGAAAGATCAACAAGCCCTTTCAAGCCATGAAACCTGCTATCTGATCGAATATTTCTAATATAATTCTCCAGTTGATTGTCTAACACCACAACATCAACATTAGAGAAATCATCAGGATAAAAAGTGGTCAACCTAATTAAAGATTGCTTGTTAAAAGCTTCAAATGATGACGAAGGATGCAAACATGCAACACAACTCAACAATTCAGTGCTCGCCACATCAAACCTGCAATTAAGCTCCTTTAGCTGCAAGTCTATAACACTATAGAGACAATCATATTTATAATGATGTAGATTTGTGACGATTGGAGCTTGGCGTGCTGATCTCTTCCCCTTAACATATTGCTCATTCATGTTGGGCACATCAATGTCTCTCTTGTTACAAAATAAAACAACCTCATTCAAAATATCTTCCCATCCATCATCTCTCATATCTTGCAAACGTTCCTTAGCAATTTCAACAAGTGCTAAGGCATTCAAAATGTCTTGATCATTCTTTTGCAATGCTTGAGATAAATCACCTGTCACTCCCATAACATTTATCATCAAATGTAACATGAAAATGAAGTCAAAAGTTTGTAATCCAGATAATAAGAATGTAGCATCCCCATTTTTATCAAATGTCCTATCAGCTTCCAAGTCTTCAAGTACCTTGATTACAGGAGAGAACAAATTTTTGAGACTCAAAAATGTCCTTAAATGAGAACCCCAACGAGTATCACCAGCCTTTGCAAGAACAGATTCTTGGTTCAATCCCCGACCAGATTCTATCAAGCCTTCTTCTAATGCATCTGCTATGTAAGCAGCTTGTTTATCTCGAAGAGAATCTTGACGCTTATTGGAGGATCCAATAACATTCACAACCCGTGTAACATTGCTAAGAAAACAACTAACTTCATTGTGACATTTCACCACAGCAATAAGAGTCAATTGAAGTTGATGAGCAAAACAATGAACATAATAAGCACAAGGATTTTCATTCTCAATCAATGCTTTCAAACCACCAAATTCACCTCGCATATTACTAGCTCCATCATACCCTTGTCCTCGTACTTTTGATAAACATAATCCATACTGACTCAACATTGATTCAAGTGCAGCCTTAAGTGATAAAGCAGTTGTATCTTTGACATGTACAATCCCAACAAACCTTTCCATAACAAAACCTCTATCATCAACATAACGCAAAACAACGGCCATTTGTTCTTTCTTTGCTATGTCTCCTGCTTCATCCACTAATATGCCAAAAAAATCATCCCCAATTTCATTAACAATCTGATTAATTATTTCAGATGCAAATGCATAACTAATATCCTTCTGAATCTCAGGTGAAGTCATCTGATTATTCTTTGGAGCATTTCCTAACACAACTTTAGCTACAGCTTCATTATTATGCCTTAAAACCTCCAGCAAACGAAGAAAGTTACCTCGATTTAGAGAATCTTCTGACTCATCGTATCCTCTAAATGCCATTCCCCCCTCAAGAAGAAATCTTACAGCTTGAATAGATGCATCTAAACGGATAAGATAATCTGATTTGACTTGTTTCGATTGCTTTATGAAAGAGGCTTCAATGCTTTGCTTTTGTTTGATAAGATCTTCACATTTTTTAGTAGCATTAAAATGAGGACTATTAAAACTACCAACATGAACCTCAAACCTCTGTTTTTTATTCCAGTGTACAAATCCTTTTCCCACAAAATGATCACCGCCAGCTTCAGATTCGCTTTTAAACAAGTAACAGGGCAGACAAAATGCAGCATCTTTAGCTATACTATATTCCAACCAATCATATTCATCAAACCAAGATGAGACAAATCGACGCTTTTTTCCACCAATAACCTTTGTAGGAAAGCTGTGAGTACGAGGTTGACAAGGGCCTTTTAAAAGATACGCTCTTCTTACCTCATCTTGAATATTGGGATGAAAATCTGAAATCTTTTTTCTTAACCCAGGATCTGCTTCTAAAGTTTCTAAATCAACTTTATCTTCATTAGCGAATCTTAATTCTTGTGGTTGGCTTGAAGATGGGAGTGCTTGGTTTTCAGAAGTTGGTAATACAACTTGATTAACAGAATTAGATTCGTTGTAGCTATGCTTAGGCTGGATTGAAAAGTACCGTTGCATCCTAAATTAACACATGAAACAATGTAATGAATAAACTAAAGAATTTGATTTCTACAAACTAATTTTGATTTCTACCTAATTAGTAAGCCAATTTCTATTTTCTACATTAACAACATAAATTAGAATTTCTATAAACTAAAAAATTTAATCAATTAATACAATAAATATAATCAATTAATAGTTTAAACTGAAAATTAATTTAAAATTTACCTAATTACATAAATAATTTAACAAAACAATATCTTACCTTCTAGTTGTCTATTGACTGTTGACTATCGTCGACCGTGGTAGGCTGGTAGCAGACTGTCAGTGGCTGGCTCTTGGCTGCCTAGATCAGGAATTCAAGATGAGGAATTGAGGATCAGTTTTAATTTGAAGAAGGCAAGGCAAGGCAGGCAAGTAGCAGAAAAACAATCAATTGCAACTTACAAGTCTGCAAAACAAAAGCAACAAGCCAAGCCAACAACCAATTTTAAGTTTAGTTTCCGATAATTTTAACTGAAGTCTGAACATATGTATAATACTAGATCGAGAGAAGAAATGCGAAAAACAATCAACATTAACAATCAACAACAAGTCTGCAGAAGCAAGCAGCAGAACAGATTCAACAGAACAGAAGCAACTCCAATCTCCAACTACAAGTCGCAACATTCATGATTCATAATTTCATATGTATTATAATTTATACAATTAAAAATTGTAATTTACAACTTATACTAGATCATCGAGACTCGAGAGAACAAATGCGAGAAACAGAGAAAATGGACCAAAACGCAAGCCGCAACATTCAATCATTCTGATTTACAACAAGTCTGCTGTCTAATTTACAGACTAATTTACAGAAGCAACTCCAATCTCCAACTACAAGTCGCAACATTCAATTTACAGAAGAAACTCCAATCTCCAACTGCAAGTCTGCAATATAATTTTCTACATTATATTTATACATAGTCACTCTGCTGCTTCTGCAGCAGAACAAAAGGCACAGCCACACACACTCACAGCCGCAGCCCGCAGAAACAACAAGCCAACAACCAAAACGCAAGCCGCAACATTCAATCATTCTGAATCATAATTTCATATCATATGTATTATAATTTATACAAATACAATTACAAATTGTAATTTACAATTTATACTAGTCTATGGAGATTGGAGACTCGCAAGGGCCAAATGCTGAAATGAGAATATGCGATTATCGGATTATGCGAGAAATAGAGAAAATGGACCTCCAACTTTCGGAGACCAGGCCACTCACAGTCACAGAGGTCGACAGAGGCAGCCGCTGCTCGCCTGCTCCTGCTCGCAGCTCGAGCTCGCTGAAACGTGGAAGAAGAAGAAGAAATTATGGCAGACTTGGCAGTGCCGCCGCCGCGGGCCGCGCCTGCATTCAGACTTCGGCGGCCAACAGCGAGCATAAAACGGTGAGCTGGAGAGTGGAGAAGCTTTGTTGCCGTCGCCGTCGCCCGTCAGTCGAGAGAAGAGAAGGAGCTGGAGAGGGATGAAGTCGAACAGTCGAAGGCTGGAGAGGGTAAGGCTGTAAGGGTTTGGGGGGAAAACATCAAACGACGTGGAGAGGGTAAGGTCGTCAGCGTTTGGGGGGAAAATATATCAAAACGACGTCGTTTTGATGTCCCGAAAAAAATTAAAAACAGACGGACCACGGGACTTGAACCTGTGACGTCCATCGTCTGGGAAACGGGAACCACACGCACCTTACCACTCAGCCAAGTCTGTCGTCTGTATGGTGTCCTACACACATTGTATATATATTATACCTAAAAATAAGCAAAAATTATATATCCCAGCCAGGGCTCCGTGGTGTCCCGGGACACCATGCAGAAGCCCTGGCTCCGCCCCTACTTGCATTCATACAAATATATATATATATATATATATATATATGGATATAGGTTAGGTATGTTACATTATATTTTTATACATAGCAATATGTTAGGCCTATTTTTATAACATTTCCGCTAATATTATTTTATTAAAAAACTTATAAAAAATAGAATAGAAAATTACAATACAAGTAAGAAAAAATAGTAAAGTAATACTTTTCCTCAATCTAATATTACTATTTCAGATGTCGTATCGAGAAGATTTAATTGAACGCCTTTAATGATAAAGTATTATAAATAACTCTATTTGATTCATATTGGATAAAATTGAACGAATATCGATCTCTTTTATCCTTTGTAGTTCATGACTTGAGAATATTTGAGTGATATTTGATTCTAATCCGTATGACTTGTGTGTGTGATGTATCAATGATCGAAGCGACAAACATTCATATATTGCCTTATATAATGTGACCAACTCTTTAGGTGCCGGAACAATATATTCAAATACTTCTTTCTAGCTTCGCAAATATAGTTCTACTTGTATATTTTTTTCCAACTTCCCTAACCCTTTACCTATCAACATTTTGCAATAGTTGAGGATAATTATCATATTCACATCCATAATATCAACAATGATATTATATACTAAGATATCATCGATGACGATCTTAATTTATATCAACCCATTCTAGAGTAATATAATTAACTGGCATTTCATAATTTTTATCAACCTTAACATTATCTTTGTCATCATGAAATTTTGATAAACCTTTTTGGGGATTTTATCATTATCATTATTTGTTGAAAAATCAACAATCTTATAAGTTCTTGGAAGATCTTTCCTCTTCTAAGGATTAGAAACTTTAAAAAAATCAAGTGGTCCACCATACTTCTATCATCTCTATGACACACTTGCTATTGATTAAGATGACTCTCCCTTTGATTTATAACACTCATGTGAATGTGCACACTCTAAACTACCTCATTACAAACCTTGTTAGGAAAAACTATATGGGATAAAAATCACGGTTTAAGAAAATAATATAGTTCATATATATATATATATATATTCAAACATTGAATATTGGAATTCTATTCCATATAAATCATACTTGTCAAGTAGATGCAATTAACGTTCATACAGTTATTGCAACTCATCCAATCGTACATGTAATGGCATTCCATAATAAAAGAGAATAATATGTACTTATTCATAATTAGTTGCAACTATTCAGGTAAATATATCATCCATGTCTACCATATTACACCAATGTAAGAATTGTTTATTGATATTTTTTTATTTCAATATTGGATAATAGAATCTCTTCAGAAATATATCATTATGGATGTGTCGATACATTAATAACCTTCATGGTCAACATGATAAGTTTATCATCTTTCAATGATTTGAAGCCCTATTTCAAAGGGTTCATCTTTGGACCAAAATCATATGCTTTAGGCATATTAGTACCTTGCTTGTAATCAATGTGATAGAAGATACTACAGGAACTTGTATACAAGTTGAATGATGTAACGTGTTCATTTTTAGTACTTCAAAATTTCTTTAGATGTGAAAGCTTACTCACAAAATAGCATATATTACTGCTACACTTAGCATAATTATAGTCTCCTTACCATGTTTATATTAAGTATTAAGGTTAAAACAATTCAACAAAGCAATAAAAGAACAGAAAGATAGATAGACAATAATATAAATAAAGAGAGATAATATAACCTCTATATAAAAACACTAATCAAAATACAACTAGGGACAAAAGAGTCTAAATAAGAATCTAAACAAAAGAACACCAAATGTCACAACACCAGTTTCTCCTAATTCTTTACCCTAATAGCATAAACTATAGCGAACACTTAGGACACCATTTCATAGTTGTTTAGCCACTGCATGGAATGCATGTACTCATCTGAAAAGTAATTGTATTAGTTTAAATTCATATGTATTGAGTAAATTAAAGCACCTCTACAGAAATATTATGCTCATATTGCAATCAACCATACAATAGTGAATCATGCCTAGGGTATACAATAACATGCGATAACAACAACTAAGGGTGCACATGATCCCACAACTCAACATACAGTAGTAACCAACCATACTCACAAAGGGAGTCAAATCACAATAAGATTTGACTATAAATAATTAACTATAGAGGCAAACCCTAATTTAGATTGTTTGGGAAGGAACTTGGTGACTTATCTAATCTAATTTCAATCCAACCTAATTATCACTCCTTGAGAGAAATACAATCCCATAATCCAATGTAAAGATTGATATGGATGAATCAATGAATTAGCCAATAACTTCTTGATATCATGCTAAAAAACTCACCAGACATAATTTTGTGTATACAAATCAACCCACTAACTTTCCAACATCACTTCAAAGAATTAAAATGACCTAATTCATGTATACAAAACCTCAACACTAAAATACTTGAGTACACATACCTCTATATGAGAAGAAATGTGCCCTTTGACCCAAAGGTCCAACTAGGCACTTAAATGACATACCGCTGCATGAGATTCCTTTCCAAACTCAAGTCTTTTACTTTAAATGGTTAATGTCTTATTCAATGTTAATATTATTATTCCTTAGAAAATACTAAAATCCAACACAACAAGATAATTTAACAAAACCAAACCTCATTTTCCACTAAGGGTCATCGACAAATCAACCACCTAATCAAATCAAATACCCCACGAACCACTACAACTCAAAACCATTTAAGGTTAGGGTTAGGCACCACACCAAAGCTCAAAACTTAACTAAACTCAATCTTTTCCAACCTATTTATTTCCAATTATTTAGAGGTCAACACTAAGTCAACTATCAAGTCAAAATAAAGGTCCAACTAATATTAACATCAATTTCAACTAGAAATGATAGAATAAATCATCAAAACCATAAGATAAGGTCATAATTTAGTCTCCTATAGGGTCAAACACAAGAAAATTAATAAAAATATCCCAATGTTCTAATTAACTGGTTCCATAAACTAGATGGTTTATCTAGGAACAATAATAATAAACAAATTAGGAAAAACTTTAATACCCCATTAATTAGACCCATAATGTGTGAAAATCCATATTCTTGATGATGATAGTATGATTTTATTATCTTATTTTGGAAATGTATTTTGTGTTTTATTTTTAAAGGATTTAGCAAAAGAAAAAGTTTAGATAATAAGGAAGAAAATATTTGTTTGGTGTATTAGTTGATGGGTTCTATGAACCGCCCGACTAGTTCATTATCTTTAGAGTGGTTTAGATTAACTAGTTGACTATATCTGGAAAACTAATCAACCAATGGGAACTGATCGATGGGTTCACCAAACCAATGAACCGGTTGCCTGACCCATGTAATTTTTGAAATTGATTTTTATGAGAAAATTATTTCAATAATCTTAAACCTTGGTAATCAAGATCTAAATTATTTATAAATCATCTTTGATAATTTTAACCTTTAATTTGACCTTCTACTTACCTCAAATGGTTTAGTGGATCAAAATTGACAAAAGGAGGGTGATGACCTCACCTTTTATCTTCTCCTTTCTCTCTCTTCAGTGTAGGTATGAAAAAATAATTTCATTCTATATAATTACTGTAATGATTGGTGATTGTTTTTCATGCATTTTTGAACCTTTTACCTTCTTCTATTTGAATTTCTCCAAGACAAATTGCTCTGAAATGTTTTAGCTATGGGAAAAGTTAGCCTATTTCTCGAGAAATTTGCCCTAAATTACCCGAATTCAAGCAGGAGAATCAGGGTACTGATATCGTGTATCTCTCCCCCTATTTTTTTTACATCATATTATGAGCACATAAGCAACCCTCACTCTCATTTTTCATCATCTTCTCTCAACCACCGAGCTAACTCTATTTTTTCCGTTCCTTAGTGTCTCCACTCCTTTCTCCTTCGTGTTCTCCATTTCTAATCTTCTTCATCTTTTCTAACCATTCCTCTAACTCATTCTTCTTCTTTTTTATTCTTAAGAATATAGAATTATGTTTAGGTAAATATTTGAGAATTAAAATCAGTTTTCCTTGATGTGCACCTTTGGTGAGGTGTTCATGGTTTGGGCCATTTAGCTAAATTTTTCCTTACTTGGTGTGGTTTTGTTAAGCTTCACTTGAGTTAAGTCATTATTTTTGATGCAGGAGCATCCCCATTAATAAATAATAATAATGATAATCTACTTATTTATTTTTCTAAGGTAGAATAATTCACCAAAAAGCCATGCAATAAAAATATGAAAGCTATCAACTCCCCACTTTTATGGCTTAAATATGGCTCAAAAAGCTAAGTTCTTCATCAGCTACAAGCAACAAAATCAGGTTAAATCAGCACAAGTTTTGAGTAATTTAGCAACCATTACGTGAACTATTTTTAAGGAAATTTGGTAAGTGCATTATGGGTATTTCAAGGCCTCAAATAAAGCTAAATTTGTTGAATAATGAACCTTATTTTTATCCCTCAAATCCAGTTGTTGAGAGTTCAGTCTATCCACTTGTAATCAACTTAGTTTTTTCCTTTCTTAGTTAAATATGGTTAAAGAATATTGTTAGACTTTCCTAAAGTGTAATTTATGTTTCCTAAGTACTTATCATAGGTTGAAAGAATCAAATGTCTTATGATGGGGCTAAAAATAATCAACATTCATCCCATAGCTGATTGTAGTATGGGCAGCTTACAAACCTTAGTTAATGTGTATTAGTGTAACATATAGTTAGAATGTAACAAAATCAGCTCCTTATGAATTAGGGGTTTAGTTTGTAAGTTTGATAAAGCCTAATACTTGCTATATAGAATTAAATGGTTGAAGGAATGAACAACTCTCTTTGGTTATCATATAGAGTTTGTTGACAACCTTCACAAACTCAAGACTTAGAGCATTGTCTTGTGTTATCTACTAAAATCTTAAACCATTTATATTAAGTGTTGAAAATTTAGTTGATTTGTGTAAGTACTTAATATTAGAGGGATTGAAAGGAGAAAAGATGAGAGTTTTGGGAATTTTGGAGTTGTTACTGCCAAATGCTAACACCTTAAGGGAAAGAAGTCCGCCACTACATGAAGGAGAAAGATCTAATGGTGTAGGAGATGAGTCTATCAACTTTATCTTATCTTCTTGCAGCTATCCTAGAATACCATGATTGAGAAGGTTTTTTTGGATGGAATCATTTAATGACATCAAGATGGAGATCCTAATGTTTGATGGTGCTCATAATCCAAAGGAGTTTTTAGAGTGGGAGTTGAGATTTAATATGATGTTTGAAGGTATCCTCAAGTTGAAAGGGAATCCTTCCTTATGGCAGGAAAATTTGGTGCAACATAGAAGGAGAAAAGGCAAGTCCAAGATGAGCAGTTGGACAAAAATGAAAAAATTGATAAGGGGTAGATTTTTTTCTATCTTCTTATACTCAAGACTTATATAACAAAATGTATTCTTTAATACAAGGTCCCTTGATTATAGAAGATTATATTAGGGAGTTTGAAAGGCTCATTATGAGACTTGGTTAGGAGGAAATTGAGGAACAAACAATGTCTCAATTCATAGGAGGTTTAAGAAGTGATATTGCTAGGAAGGTGGAGCTTTACAAGTATTACACCCTATATGAACTGTTTCATTTAGCTATTAAGGGGGTGAAACATAAAAGGCAAAAGAGGGGTTAGATGTTTGGGGGAATAAGGCCGAGTACATACCCACCTAAGGAAGCACCAAAACTAGATCCTATAACCAAGAAATTTGATGTTAAGGGTAAGGGAAGGAAAGAATTCGGTGAGTCTAGTAGAAACAAAGGGGTTTTGTGTTTTAAGTACCAAGGAATTAGACCTTATCAAAATTAATGTCCAAAAAAGAGGGTGATGACCTTGCTTCACCTATTGGAAGGAAAAAAATATGAGGTCTGTTGGGCCATAGACCAGGGGGCGAGGTTAAGGAGGTTTGATGCATAATGTTAAACAAATGGAACCATGCTAAGTATTGGTGTTGAAAATGGGAAGTTTTCATCAAAATATCAAAAATAGAATGGATAGAAGGAGGAGAATCTAACAGGATAACTTGATTTTGAGACCTTTAAAACCAATTACTTACATCAACCAACTAAGATTTCAACAATTAGCATAAATGGTGCAAGATTTGAACAAAACTCAATACTGCACCTTAATCTTTAGAAAGTTGACAATCAAGGAATTATTTTTATCAGATGCAATCTACCTCTTCTTGCATCCTCTTCCACCCTTTTAAAAGTGTGAGTTAAATCCTAGGGGTTAGAAATTTATTCATGTTGGTTAGATTGGTTACACCCTCCCCCACGATTGATACTAACCTAGGCTAACTAAGGTTTACATAACTCCAATTAGCTAGTGCTGATTGTATGTTGACTTCTACTAGCCAACCATCACTAGATGGCTACCATTAAATCCTATGACAATGCTTAGGAAACATAAATTACTTATTAGGAAAGTCTAACAACATGATTTACCTAAATTTAACTAATAAAGTAAATAAGAAAAGAAGTGTAACTCACTTAATGATTGCTACTAGATTCTACCAAGTTAAAGGTTGCTTCTCCATAAATTAAGCCAGATTTGGAGGGCCTTGAACTTCCCATAATCACCTTACTAATGTCCCTAATTATTTTACAAAATATGGGTGGCAATTGAGGTCATGTTTCCACCAAAAAATGTTGAGTGTGGAGGTGGATAAGGTGGTGGCTTAGTTGAGCATAAATGGAGCCATAATGGAGCTAGATATGGGGTGGATTTTGTGGATCCATGTTGCAGCTAAATGCAACCATATTTACGTGGGTGTTTGGAGTTTGCATGGATGCTAGATAATCTAGTTACTTATTGACCTAAATGATAAGAGTTTGAAGTCTTCAACTTTAGGAAAATTAATAAGTAGATTATCCTTAATTGAGATTACTTGATATGCTCCTACATTAAGGTTCCGCCGGATGTAGAAGAAGCATTGATGCTGAGGAGGGTTTTACAAATAAGAGAGTTCATTTATGGGGATTCTCAAAGAGAAAACATATTTCATATTAAGTGTACCATACTTGGCTAAATATGCTCCCTCATTATTAATGGAGGTAGTTATGCAAATGTATCTTCCTGCACTCTTGTAAAGAAGCTTAATTTGCTGACCACTACATATGCTATACCTTATAAGCCTCAATGGCTTAATAATGGCTCTATAGTTCAAGTCACAAAGTAAGTAGTTATGTCATTTTCAATAAGGAAGACTTATCAAGATAGTATTTTATGTGATGTTGTCCCCCTATATGCATGTTATTTGTTGTTAGGAAATCGTGGCAATTTGATAGGCATTTCAAGCATGATGGTATATAGAACATTTATAGATTGAAGTGTGATAACAAAAACATTATACTCATACCCCTTAGCATGTGGTCCTCACTTATTAGGGAGGACAAAAATTATAATATGACTTTGTTCATTGATGGGAAGGGATTAGAAAAGGATATAGGAAAGGTTAAAACCATGTATTTCTTATTAATGTTTGAAAATAATGAGAATGGTATCCCAATTGACCCATGTGTTAAGACTTTACTATGTGAGTTTGGGGATATCTTCCTAAATGAAGTACCTAGTGCATTGCCTCCCTTAAGAGGCATAGATAACCAAATTAATAGTTTTCCTAGTGCTACCCTCCCATACAACTCGAATCATAGGATTAATCCTAAGGAAGCCATGGAGTTACAAAGGCAAATTAGGGAGTTGTTACAAAAAGTTTTCATTAGGGAGTTTCTTGGCCCATGTGCAGTACCGATCCTTTTGGTCCCAAAGAAGGATGGAACAATGAAAATGTGTGTTGATAGTAGAGTCATCTACAACATTACCATCAAGCATAGGTATCCTAGACCTCATCATGATGACATGTTAGATTTTTTTCATGGAGCAAGTGTGTTCTCTAAGATTGATTTAAGGAGTGGGTACTATCAAATTAGAATGAATGAGGGAGATGAATGAAAGATCTCTTTCAAGACCAAAGGAGGATTGTACAAGTATTTGGTCATGCCCTTTTGATTATCCAAATCACCAATAATTTTCATGAGGCTTATGGATGAAGTACTTTGACCCTTCGTCTCTAAACTTGTAGTTTTGTATTTTGATGATATTATTACATAATCCTCTGGTTGTGATGATCATGTAAGGCACTTGAGACTTATATAATAGTGATGGTTTGGTGAATCATGCCTTGAGTTGTGATATTTATTGGTAAATGATAATAGTAATGGTTTAGTGAATCATGCTTTGAATTGTGGTATTTTTAGGAAATATAAGCTTGTGCATATGTTTTGATGTTTTTCTAGAAATGCAGCATGATTCAGTAGTTGATCATGATTAATTTTATTTTTTATAGTTTCAAATGAAATGGATGTGATATTATTGGTATTGGAGTTCTAAAATTGTGTATGTAATTACACACACAGACTTTTGTGCACAAAGCCATCAACTGATTTAAGTGAACTGATCAACTGGTCTCTAGAACACTTGAATGGTTAGCCAAATTGATCAAAAGATTTGTCCATAGTGATTTTTGGTTTAGTCTTGATTTTAACTATCAATTATTTTGGCCAAACTAATTAAATTTTTTGACAAACTGATCTATTGGTTTCAATAGAGATGCTAGGGTTTGGTTGTGACAAATCAATTGGCTAGTCTATATAACCAGTTGATCGATTTTAGCCATATTACTCATTTGATTCCTTTAAACCTTGTAATGGTTTAATACTTGATTTTATGTTATATAATTATAATTAGATGATGGAACTCCACTTGTCTACATAAATTCATTAACTTAATAGATAGATTACATTGGCTAAATATTGATGATATCACCACTAAGTGCCATCAATGGGTTATGAAGGATAACTTTGATTAATTATGTGGTTATGGTTGAATTAGCATGATATTTGGGCCTTATTTGGTATATGTCTTGATTAATAAAACACTAATCACTTAAAGTGGAAGAATATGGAGCATTATATGGGACTAGATTATTGGATTCTTTATTTACTATCGAGGATTAGTCTAATTTTGAGCGTTTATTATTTTTACCTTCGGGCAAGATTCTAGTTGATGTTGATGCTTTTCTTACTCTAGAAACTTATGATTTACTAAGGGCTATTGATACTAAAGTGTCTATACACTTAGGTGGTTTATTCAGCTTTGGAAAAACTTTATTTCCATTTGTGGTTCTCTTAGATTTAGCCGAACTTATGTCCTTTGGTTATTCGTTTTGTCTTTCATAGGTATTAAGAGACCATGGGGTAGTATATCCCATTGCTCAAGAATATAAAAGAATAATAATTTATGGATTATATAAATTGTGATCTAAATCTCATAGATGATTAAATGATATGGACCTTAGAGTTTATCTAGTAGTTCACACCATTAGTTTTTCCTATGTATAATCATATGTCGCTATCCATGATTCATGAATTTTGTGATAAACATGATGAACCATGAATTTCATACACTTGATGTAAAGCATGATGTTTATGTGAATTCTATGATTGTTATTGAGCATGATACTATCTGCTTCTGTATGCATGAATAGGATACCATTTTGAGAATCCTATGTTGATAAGACATATAAACGTGAGAATGTGTGCAAGTATAACCTATATGTTTCTTTTATGACCTCATGTGTATAGTAAGATCTAATGAGTAGGTAAATTGGCTTATTTAGTACATAATACACCAATATATTTATTTTTTCAGATAGTTGCTTAATTCTACAAGTAGAGAACCTTGTGTAGCTATTTTAGGGTGGCTAGTAGTTGGTCTATTATGTGTTTTAGCATAAGGAAATCGAATGTGGACTTTAGGTGGTTATTATTATTTTGGTCCTTGAGAGACCTAAATTTTATAGTTTTTCCTCATTTATAATAAGCCTCTTTATGTATCCTAGTTTGTTTTGGACCTAGGATGATCTTATTTTATAAACCCTAAATTCTATTATCTCTTATGTTATCTATTTGTATGCACTCTATTCCTTGTATTTTTATTGTTTGGATACTTAGTATTGTTTCTAACATGGGATGAACGAAAGAACGTCAATCCAATGTTAGGTGCAGTAGTATCACCCCATTTTTTAGGAGTATTATTGTATTTCTTCTTGTGTAGTGGTAAGGATGGAGATTTGTCAAGTTGTACATGACTTCTAGGCATTAGGATATCATCTCAAAGCTATTAACAACAACACCCAACATTTGGCTATAGGATACCACAACTAATTAGCAGGTCTCAACCTTAGGGCAACAACATGATGTAATATTATCTATAATATTATCTCTAAAGTGATGAATTCCAAACTACTAGGAATTATTGGAGAATTAGTTCATCACAATTTGCGTTTTCTTTTGTCTAGGGGAAATGGATAAGAGATGATATCTTAATTGCACATGAGTTACTTAAGGTTCCTTAAAAAGTATAGGTAGAAGGAAATTAACCCTTTTATGATTATAGATGGACCATTACAGCTATAAATCCCAACCTTGATTAGAAATACTAATCAGAATCCATCAACAAAAACAACACACCCTTCATTTTTTGTATATAATATGTTACACCTACAAATCAATTAATCCTCAACTCACCCACCCAATCCAAATTACATGTTGGTAGAAATATTTTGTTAATTAACCATAAATTCATCATATACAATCATCCTAATGTAAAGCTAAATAAGAAGGAAATGTGATGAAAATAAAATTTAAGAGGACACAAACCAGATTATTGATGCATAGAAGGTCGAATACCACAACTCCACTATTCAAGCGCCATAGCTTTGTCAACATCTTCATACCCCTACTAGAAGATTCAAATGTTAGGGAGGAAGAAGGAACGAAAATACTGAGAAGATATTCAAGAGTACTATAAGTTTTTAGTAACTTAGTGATGGGGGGAAATGGCATTAAAGAGGAGGAAGACCAGAGAAGAACTTGTAATAACCTAATTTTTACTATTGAAAATTTTAGTTTTTATTGGAAGTAGAATACAAAAATTGGGTATTACGACCATAATTAATATAAGATTGGCTTACCTCATTATTCTTACATCAATCACAAGATAAAATCATTAAACTATAAATCATGATAAATAGAAAATGAGAGAAGCTTCATAAAAATAAAAATGAGTTGGAGATTTAATCAAGTACAATATCCAAAAATATAGAAAAAAGGGATACTATGGATCTAAGAGTCCAAAAGAGTATCCTGGTAAACTACCATCTAGATAACAGGACTCTACACCTAAAAGCCCTAGTACAACAAATCACTCTACCTCATATAAAGCATCATAAGTTGCAAAATCATCCAATGAGTTCTCATCGATTTACATATAGACATTAGGGTTATCTATTCATGAGAATGAATAAAACTAATGAAAAGGATGGTTAGTATGCTACATATTGAGCAATGTGACAATACAGTCAAGTAAAAGATACAAACAATTACATGAATTCATAGAAGAACGTAAACAAACATGCAAGATGCATAAAATTACATAGGGTAATTAATGATCCAAACCTCATTATTATATATAACCAATTACATTCTTTTATTTACATTGAGTTTAGTGACTCCACTATTAGTAAACTAGTAGAATGGTCTGAAGCACCTTTTAAGGACAACACACTTGAGCCATTATTATCATCCTGATCAACTAACCCAACACCTCTTAAGGAAAATACACTCGAGACACTATTTTTAATCTAGTGGAATAGTCTAAAATACTTCTCAGAAACAATACATTTGAGCCACTATTATTGTCATATGGAACAGACCCAACACCTTGGTCATGACTCACATACTCTTCAACTTTAAATCATTAATGTATTATCTATTAGTTACTTATCTTAAATCATATTATCATTCACATTGAGTTTAGGGCTTCACTATTCTTAATTTGATAGAACATATTGATACACCTCTCAGGACAAAACATTCCCGAGCCACTATTATCGTCCGGTGGAATGGACCCATAAAATATCTTGGCTCGACTCACATGATATTTTACTTTAAATGATTCATTTATTATTCATGATTAATTTTATGGTTAAAAACACAATTAAATAAGGAAAAACACAATCACATAGATAACAAGGTTGATCTCAAGGGTTAAGATCCTTATATTTCCCTAGAAACCCTAATTTTTAATTTTAGGCATAAATTCATCTCTATTACTCTTTTATCTACCAAATTTAGTATATTTTCGTCAATTAATAATAATAATAATAATAATAATAATAATAATAATAATAATAATAACATACCTAAAATTAAATGTTTGACTATAATTTCTTACACGTGTGATAACAGCGCTATCTTAAAAGTCACTATTCATAAGACTTACAAAACCCTAATTTCATAAATACATCATAACTTTTCTTATAAGGCTCTTATGACTAAAAATTTCAATATACATTCCTAAAATACCAATATTGATAGCCTAGCCAAAATACGTGGTCTAACACTAAAGTTTCACACATGTGATAGTAACATCCTTGTTTTAGGGTTACTACTATCAAATTAAGCCATTTTCTCATTTTATTGAAATTGTGTTATTCATGACTAATATAATCATTTTATGTAATCTCTTAGTATATTTTTAATCATACAACATGTTAAAATACCAAAATTTTCACATTAAACCCATATTGATCAAAATGCACTTACAAGTAACCTAAAACTCTCATTTTAAGAAATCGTTACATATTTTGATATCCTTATCCCCAAATCCTCTATTTATCACCCTATATCATATATAATCTTTTCTCACTTACTAAGATCTATTAATTCCATATTACAATTGCATATTACATTGATCCGCTAAGGGCACTTCCACTTAATATATTAATGTAATGATATCACCTTCTTCTCAACCAATATAGTTCTCATCATACAACATCATATTATCATATCATAACATTAAAATGTAGGCATTTATCAACATCGTAATTAAAATGATAATACACACCATCAAATAAAACACTTGGTACAAAAACCCTATACGATGACTAGTTTCCTTACAAATGAAGACACCGAGTTCTAATCACAAAACTTAACATGCCTCCTTCGTGATCACTGGAATATTACCAATGAAAAATATTGATATTTCATAATTAGAACTTAAAAATAAGAATTGAGGAAAAATTTAAGGTAAATAATTAAAGCTGAAAATAGAAATAACTAAAATAAGTGGAAAGCTTGGGTTACGTGGAACTATGGTGAAGGTTGTGGTGGTGCTAATGTGATGTTATTATAATAACTTATTTTTAAAAACCCTAATTATAAATAAATAATTACATGAAATTGGTTATAATAACTATTGTAGGGTGTTTTGTTTTATATATTCTATTAATATGTA
The DNA here is from genome assembly GCA_039764185.1 of Tamarix austromongolica. Classification (NCBI taxonomy): domain Eukaryota; kingdom Viridiplantae; phylum Streptophyta; class Magnoliopsida; order Caryophyllales; family Tamaricaceae; genus Tamarix; species Tamarix austromongolica. The sequence goes on along the minus strand of CM077809.1, from coordinate 104,429,006 downwards.
TTTTAATATGGCATATTAGATATAAATTTAATTAGGTTAAAAATTAATAAATTTTAGATTAATAATTTTAGCCATAGTAGGAACCCTCACTAATATCTATCTTATTGAGTAAGCCTACTCTAGGTAAATAGATGTTTTACCCTAATTAAGCATCCTAAATTATTACTCTATCCTATACTAGATCTTAGCCATACTTATACCCTCTACCCTGGCATGACCTCACTATACCACCATACCTCTTGTACCATGTATCCCTGTCCTCTATTTTTCCCTCTCTATTATTTTGCTCAATTCTTCCCTTCCCACCACTCTCCATTTAAGTTCCCATCCTCCCATTTTTTTGTGGTTTATTAACCCCAATTAAAGCCTATTATTTGTCTCTATTCCCTGAGCTTCCATTCATAGCATATCCCTAGCCTTCTCCTTCATTGTGTTCACCATTATTGTTGAAGCTTTTGTATCTTATATGACTCCTTGATTCTACCTTTTATTTTTCTACATTTGAAACTCACATTTCTCCTCCTTGGTAGTGTGAGAAAATCACATTGATTGTCTCTTATTGCATAACAACCTCACAAAACCACCCCAAACACTACACCCCTACCTTTATTACGTGAGCCTCCAACAATCCACCCCTCCTTGATATGTCAATCTTTTGACATTGCCAAGTCCTTGATACATCAAGCTTAGACATTACCAAGTCCTTATTATGTGAATCTTTCACACTATTCCTCCCTTACCTATATGATCTAGTGACACAGTTCCCCCTCCCTCTACATGAATGGGTGACACTACTTACACCTTGTGGTGTGAGAATCTCACACTGTTAAGCCTTTGCAATGTGATATTCATTAGTTGTTGCACCCATGCTGTGTTTTTACCTTATGTAGTCTTCATTTCCTTGGTTATTTACTAACCTATTTCCTGAGTTATTTAGAATGTTATTGATCCATTATATTAAATGATAATATATGTGTTATTAGGTGTTAATTTCTTAGGTAATCCTTAAGGATCTTGGAGAAGATGGTTGTTGTACTTTTTGTGTGAGCTTAGATTTAGGTAAATCCAATCACTCCCGAGGTGGTAGAAATTATATGCGATCATGTTAGGGTTGTTAAGAGTTAGAATCACGATAGGGTTTTATATCTTTCAAGTAATATGACATGCAATATTAATTGATAACAAGCTAAATAAATGGTATGTATAATTATTATTAACCTAATATTGCACATGAGTAATATGTTAAATGATTTACAGATGCATGTTTAGGGTTTTGTTAGGGTTTGCAATCTTGTAACATAATGATGTAAATGCCATGATAAATATCTCATGACTAATATTGCATGGTAGATAAGGTTGTTATAAATAGTATGGAACATGGATGTATGATTAGAGTTAGAGTATGATAATTGTTATTCGCTTGTTCTAGGGTTATAAATGTTTCTTTACATGCACCATGATTTTAATTACCATATTAAATGGTGTATCATACTATAAAAATGTACATACCTGTTGCATGGAATTTAAGACACATTAGAAATGCTTGATTAAGGTTTGTGGGTGTAACTTACTAAATGCATAAAAAGTGAAACATATGGTCAATCTCTAAATTGTAAAGATTAATCAAATACTAAAATAATGTAAATTATTATCTTTTAGCCTTTTCATAATATATTTCTCATGATAATGATATTTGGTATGAAAATAGATAAAATGATGAAATTAGGGTTTCTAGATGTATTTTGGTAATTTTGACCTAATGCTTCTTTTATGAATTATTGGATATTAGGAAGGCCTTAGACTTTTGATAGATTAACTTTAATATGGAATTTGGCTTTGAAATAGACCGATGATTTTAGGTTTATCTTAATAATTGAAAATAAAAGAAAACATGGTTAATTATGGAAATGGAACTATTATGTAGTATGTGATATTTGTGATCACCGCATAAAATATTAATGCTAGAAGTGAAAGACCTTGAATTGGGAATGGTTTCTCTCTAGAATTATATACCCTAGAGAAGAGGTGTAGCCCACATTGATTTTGGTTTGCTAGTGTGTTGATGTTCCATTAAGGTCATAATTTACTCTTTAGGTGACCTACAAGCCCTATAAGGGATATCAATACTTAATGATTAAGTGATTGAGGTTGAAGGATACTATTTTGCCTTTATGCACTAGCCTAACTAGATGTACAATTGTGTCACTAGGTTCTAGGGTAAGCATAATGTGTTGTCTTCATACACCAATATGTTCGTGTGTATCTTACTATCCTTGGGTTTATTATATCCCCTCGAGTAAATTAAAAATGAATGTAACTATTTTGTAAGAGTATTAAAAGGATTGAATATGGATTTGGTGGTTCGATAGTTGCCTCATAACCCTACCTTTAGTAATTGGAACTGTTTTGGACTGTGAGTCTGGAAGTTGCCTCAGTACCCTACCTTAATGTTTAGGTTTGATTTGATTGGTTAGATATGGCTATTATGTATTTCAAGATAATGTGAAGTTATTAATTATGATTAAATATTTAGCATGAGACATTAATGTTGTATGCATTAATTGTACCTATTTTTATGGCTTCTACTTTTTACTTGGGCATGATTTTTGGATTATCATATGATTATAATCAATGCGGCTATGCTACCTCTTATAAGGTATTGTAATTTACTTACTACGAGAAATTTGTACAGATAATAATTTTATATATGACTCTGAAAGGTATGGTATAATTTGAGGCTTAAAATAGAGGCAAAGATAAGTGGAGCCCTTGGGAAGAGGTCCCATCCTCATAATGGGCTTTGGTGTAAAAGAGTCAAGATAAACATGTGTTGTACTTTTGAGCACTTATTTTGGTATAATTAATTTTTCTTTAGACTCTTCTATCCCTTGGTGTATTTTAATTTTTATTGTTGTATAGAGTATATTATTTGTAACTCATATTTATATATTATCTCTCATTTCCTATGTTTTATTTTAGTTGTGTTTTATTTTGAGCCTTAGCATTTGGCATAATAAATGTGAAGGAACTAAACTTATGCTAAGTGTGGCAATAACATCCAATAGTTTTGTAATTAATAATTCCGCAAATTATGTTAGGGTATTTGTATAATTTAATAAATAACCATATTGTTAGGTTTAGGTTAAAGAGAAATATAAATTACCACAAATAAAGATTAGGATTAAGTTAGGTTTTTAGATAAAGGAATTAGGGTAAGGTAAAAATATCAATTTCTCAATATTAGAGTTGGGTTAAGGTATTAATTATTAGGGATTAAGATTAGCTAAAATTTGGGGTATTATAGATGTTACATAATTGAAGAATGGACATCAATATCACCTGTTGCTATCGAAAGCTCTAGTTCAACCAGTAAAAAGAAGGTAAAAGAAATAGTAGGAAGTGGTAAGATAATCAAGAAAGGATTTTTAGTAGATATTTATAATGATTAACTTCAATAAAGTTGAATTAGTACTCACTCGAGATAGAGAATGGATTGACCGCCAATGACCACCAAATTGCACTAAGGTTGAAGTTGGTTGCTCCAAAATCACATGACCTTAACGTTGATTGCTCTTCAATCACGTGACCTTGAAGCTAGAGGTTATACGACGACCAAGGATAATGGCTAAAGAAGATGCCCATGCAAATAAGATATTGAGGTGAGGTACCGCTGGAGAAGGGTGATTGTGCCGATGAGCAACTAAAGACAACAGAATGAAGTAATAGATATTCCTAGTGTGCATATAGATGCGGCTGGGAGGTGGGATGCAGGCAGGTTAGATATATGCCACATTTTGATTTTTGTAATTTTTTAATGGCTATCACAAGAACTACTCTTATGGCTATTAGTATTTGGAACATTTAATTGAAGAGAAAATCATCTTAAACTAAAAAAGATGCCCAATTAAATCTAATAGAGGAATATTTATAATTACACCATTAGATATACATACTAATAGAGTTATAACTAGTCTATTAGATAGAGATTAATAGGGGTATTTTAATATATTTCATTATTAGGTAATATCAAATGGGGATTTTTCTCATTGCAAAATTTGTTAAAAACAAAAGGGGGGATTTTATTATCACACTATCTTTTATAATCAAATAGGTTGAATTTTGTTCATTGTCCCATTAGATTAGATCAAATATGGGTATATTTATATTTTCCCATTTGTTAGAATCAAATAAGAAAAACATTTAATTGTCATATTAGATCATCTATAATAAAGTAATTTTATAATTTCCCTTTTTATTTTTCTAAAATTGTCCTATTTGATTATAAATTTTGAAGTGAGAAGAATAAGGCAGGCCTCTAGTATGGTTATCTACTAGAGAAGAATTAGAGTAGAGAAAAACAGATATGAAATGTTACACAAGAGGGTGAAAATGGGCATGGTGTTTTTTCTTTTTTTTTTTCTTTTTTTAGTTTTGACAAACCTAAAATATAAAAGCGACAAAGAGAATAGAATTCAGGCATTACATAAATGAGTTATATAGTAATTTATATCAAATTAAAATATATAATTTCTTTCAAATAGTGATATAAAAAAGGGTAATCAAAATTTAATAGTGAAAAAAAAGTTTACATACAAATTCAAGTTGTCCTACTTTTTTTTTAAATGTTACCATTTTCAAATCTCTATACCTTTATCTTATAGGATTAATTAATAAATCATTACCATTCGAAATTTAGCATTATCTTTACTTTATAAGAGTAGAGGAATATACTAATTTCTTAGTTTTTATCCTTTTCCTTCATGAATTCTGTTTGAAAGTTAATCATTTACCTTTTAATCAAAATTTGAAAGTAAAGAGAAAATAAAATAATGAATGACAAGTCAATAAAGAAAAATTAATGTTGAGTAATTTTTTTAATAAGTAGTAAGTAAATACACAAATATCTTATGTGATATAATCCATCCATATATAGCTATGTTTTGATAATTTTCTTTACCAAATAGTTATCTATGTCCTTAACAAATGTGTACATATTAAGGAAAAATAAATAAATAAACGCATAAGTGAAACTTGCCATTAATTAATAGTTACATAATTCTCACACAATTATGATATCATCGTTTAACACTTTCATTTTTTTTTTCAACTTAAATTTTTCATTTTAAAAGAACTTGTGGAAGCTAAAGAAAAAAAAAGTAGAATGTTGCAACCAGATCTATTATGAGTAGAAGTGTGAATGCTGACCTAACCCATAACATATATTAGGGTAGGTATGGAGAACTAATACTAAAAGATAAACCACCATAAATGGTAAAACTCTTTAAAGATTATAATTTCTCAAACCAAGGATATAAAACCATAAACTCTCAACACGGACCAAAACATTGAAGTCCCTACTCTTTGATTCCAACCCAATGCTCTAGAAGTACCCCCAAACACCTACACCAAAACCAATAAAAAATAATTAGTTTAGTATAAAAACACTAAGTAAATACATCTATCCATAAGCAAATAATATGTGCAATAGACCACACAAAGATGTAACAAGTGTATAACTAGTGAAGTCTCATGGAATAACATCAAGCCATGCATAAACTCAAGACAATACATGCACCCACATGTAATACCACCAACCATCTCAACTAGTCATTTAATAACATTAGCAAATATTGTACATGACAAGTAGCTACAATGTCTCTTTAGCTTATAGTAACAAAACAATAATAGTGCACAACATACAACTACTACTACTCAAAATACATGGTAACATAATAAAGGTAGTGTATAATGAAAAACTACCACTACCCATGCAATGGGTATTTTACAATGGGCATCTACCATTACTCATGGATAGGGCACAAGGAATGCTTACCACTACTCATACAATGGGTAGTGCACATAATACCTCCTACCAAAATAATAACACGCTATCATTTCCTTTCCTTTTTACTCGAGGGATGCAAAAGCAACTCAATAACACACATATTATGCCCATGTCATACTAAGTGCACTTAATGTAGCATCATACCCTTTCAACCATGTAACTTGAGGACACCTTCTTATCCTTGTCATGTTATCACACACTTGGCAACACATTATCCTCATATCCTAGAACACCTAATCCTTAAATACCAACACCCTCTGAGAAGTCAAAATAATAATAATAATAATAATAATAATAATAATAATAATAAGAGTATATTAGGGCCTTAGTTAAAATGCCAAGGCACCCAATAAATTCCAAGACAATTGAGGAATCCCACCTTATCTCTAATGTAGCTAACCTTAAAGAGTATTCTATTCCCAACTTTAGATATTCTACTTTAATTATTAGTATTTTATTTATAATATCATAATTAATAAACTAAGGAACAAAGAGGCCCACATTTGAAGATAATACTTACTTTCGAGCTATCTTGGAAAGGAATAAGTAGCAACTACATAAGATGAGTCACAACTCATAGAATATCAATATCCACTTATAAGAATACTAAGGATTCAATGTCAAACTAAGGGATGAAACCCCAAAAAAATAAAAATTAAGCCATAAAACCTTAACTAACGCATGAAAACCCACAAAAACAATCCAAAATTAGAAAACTATACCAAAACATTACAAGGCATAGAAGCTCAAATCAATAAAACTAAAGGCTTGAGGCTAAACCAAAAACGCAAGGGTATAGCCCAAACTAACAAAACAAAAGGCATAAGCTACACAAGATAATATAATACTCAACCCAATAACATTACTTTAATCCAAAATCCCAACAAAAATCTTCAGAGCAAGAATAATCATATTTGAGGTTATAAATGTAATACCCCGAAATTTTAAAAAACTAGAATTTAATAATTAATCCTTATTTGAAATAGTTTAATTTTAAATTATTAATATAATTATTTTATGGATATTTTATTTATAAAATGGATATGATTATTTAATAAATTAAAATAAATATTTTATTATTTTATCATACTCTTTTTATTTAAATAAATTTCCAAACCCGTATTTGTACTAAAATTATTCGCCTAAATTAATACATTAATTTTTAAATAAATTAATTTATTAAAATAAAATTTTCATCTAAATAATTTCTAACCCTAATTCTAAAAATTATTGTATTTCTCATTTTCCTCTTTTCCTTTTTCTTTTTCCTTTGTCTTTCTCCTTTTTCCTTTTCCTTCTTTTCTTTCCTTTCTTGGGCGTGCCGTCCTACCTCTTTCCTCCTTGGCGCCCAGCCTGCACCATCCAACCTCCTCCTTCTTTCTTTTCTTCCTTATTTTCCCCTAGTTGGGCGAGACAAATCTTTTTTTTTCTCCTCTCTCCCTCTCGTGGGTTAGCCTGCCCATTTTTCTTCTCCCTACCTAACCGACCTATCTCCCTTCTACTTCTCTTCTCCTTCTTTCTCTCCCCCTACACGTTGGGCCAAACCATCCCCCATGCCAGCACCTACCCCCTGCAACTCCCCCCTCTACACTTGCCATTGCACCCCTAGCTTTCCCTCTTCGTCTCTTATCCCTTTACTTTCATTTTCAACCAAACAACCCCTAAAACCCCCTTTCCGCGTGCCTCTTTCCCTTCCCCTTTCTCCTTCCTTCTCCCTACCACCCTAACCCCACCTATAGCACCCCCCTACACATCTAACCTAACCGGAAATGCCCTCCTTTCCCTCTTCTTTTTCTTCTCCTTATTTCCTTCTTCTCTACCCTATCTCCCCCCTCGATCTCTCACTTCTCCCCTATTGATCCCTCATTTCCCCTTTCCTTCTCTTCTCCTCTACTTTTTCTCTACCGCCCCTAACCACCATGCTCACCTCCCAACCAACCACCACACCAACTCCCTTGCCTCCCCTACTTCCTCCCTGCACCACCCCTAGCATCCTAAGCCTACCCCTACAACCAACTCTCGCCTTTCCTTCTCTTTTGTTCTCCTTTCAACCCAAACCTTACTCCACCATCTACCCTCTTTTTCTGCTACTGAAGCCACTCCTCAACCACCTAACACCACCCCTACCCCCACTTGCCTCAGCCTGGCCGAGATCTCCCCCAGCAACCCTTCCTTTCTCCTCTTCTTTTTCCTTCCTTCTTCCTTTTCTCCCTTCCTTGCACCTATGTTTTAGCCTCTATCACCGATGTCTCTACCATCTTGAGCCGCCACTCTCCAACCCCAGCCACCACCTACACCCTGCCACTCTTCCTACACCTAGCCACTATCCCAACTCCCCTCCACAAGCCACCACAGAGACCCTTTTTTCCCACCTTCGTCCAACCCTTCCATCCCATGTTTTTCACCTTTTTCATTCATGCAACATGAGTGTTGTTGCACATTATAAGTTTAATTAACTAAATTTTGAGGTATAATATAGTTAGCATTAATATGTATTTAATAAGCATTTTGATAAAAAAATTTATTCTTTTATTTTTCTACTAGTAATATACAAATTTTGATATTATTTTTAGGTACAATTTTTACAAATCAAAGCTTAAGCTTTTAATTGGAGTACTGGTAAAGTTTAGTTATTGCTGGAAATAAGGTAACTATTATATGCTCCTAAAATGTATAGATTTATGTATGCTAGCATATTAGGATTTTGGAATGTATTTGTGTGCATATTATGTGATGTTAAGCATATCATGATTTGTAATATATGTTGGAAGATATAATAAAAAACATGCTATATTATATGAAAGGTGCATGTGTGGATATAGTGAAGATTGATGTAAAAATGATGCTATTTGCATATTTATACTTACTACAAGTATAAAGGGTATTTTGGTAGTTATACAAGTATGAAGGGTATTTTGATAGTTATACAAGTGTGAAGGGTATTTTGGTAGTTATATAAGTATGAAGGGCATTTTGGTAATTGTATAAGTATAAAGGGTATTTTGGTAGTTATACAATTATGAAGAGTATTTTGGTAATTATATGGATATAAAAGGTAATTTGGTAATTTAATAACCAAGAAGGATAATTTGATAATTTTGTAAGCAAGAAAGGTAAGTGGTAATTTCTCAACTAAGAAGGGTATTGTGGTAATTTGGCAAGTAAAAAGGATAACTTGGTAATTTTACTAACAAGAGGGGTGTTTTAGTAATTTTATAAGTGAGAAGGGGTAAATCGATAATTTGCATATAACATGATAGTTGATCTAATAAACCTTCATAATAAGTCATAAGGGATATTAAATAATTGAATAAGGGTTATGACCTTAGTATCGCTTGTTTAAATATAATTATATATTGGTGTGGATCAAGGTGGAGAGAAGCGTTGGATCGATCACTTATTTGTTCCTATCGGCCACAAGTGGATGCTTGAAGAAAAACACTTGGTTTAAGATGCTTAAACTTGACACAAAGGATTAAAACTGGTTGAGGTTCTTTGAAGGTTGAAGTTGCATTCAAGCTTCGAATGAGGGAAGGAAATTGAAGGAAGGAATGCGCCGGGCTTTCCTGGATATACTACTCCAAAAAGGGAGAGACAATTCAATTGTTTACTTGAGAATTATATTCAAAATGATTGCTATTCCATTTCATTCCTTATGCGTGTACAACATAGGTATATATATAGGTGAGGGAGTCAACATTAAGGCTTAAATCAGCCGGTCTTCCCCCTTAATTCAAGCTAAATTACCTCAATTGAATTAAGCCCATATAATGCCTAATATTAATCACAATATCATCATCTAAATGATATTAATGACTAACATTACAAAGCCACACAATCAACTATGGTACATATATAAAATTACATCAAAACCCTAGCTTACATAAAATACACTTATGGTTTACAACAAGTTTAATATAACTAATGATAATCATCACCATATCTTGCTGTAGTGTCATCCCATGTATGCCATAGCCTTTTATGCTTTGAATTCTTGTACACTTTAAGTCTTGTTTGGTGTGTTAACATCTTCTCCTTGCAAATATATAATATGCCTGCAAGAACATCTTGAATCATTTTCAATACCAAGCATAGACATGTTATCAAGAATATTTAATATGATTGGCTACAATATTAATAAAGATAATTATTCCTTACCTTGTGAATCAATAGGAATATGAGAATCAATAGATGCTCTTGCATCATATATATTATAAGGATAAGGGTATTTTAGTAAATTGGTGTGTATCTTAAGGAAAATGCATGGTATAGGATTGAATGGGTAATTAATGATATGTTATGATGTTAATTTTATAATCATGCATGAGGTACCTTAATTGTTAATTGTGCATGGAAATATGTGTTGGATGTGCTAGAAGTATATGTTCGGGTTTATGTGTTTAATGATATTTGGTATGTAGAGTACTTGATTCCATTACTAGTAGTATAATTATGATACGATAAACTAATATGGCATGTGGATAAATAAAACTGAATTATGTGATGAAAGTGGATGATAAGAGGTAGCCTTAGCCTTAGGGGCATTTTGGTCATTTTGACCTAAGGTGCTTAAGTATAAGAATTGGAACATAGGATGGCCTTAGTTGACTATTAAGTTAACATGGACAATAATACTAATAAAGATTACTTAATAATAATAGAAAAAAATAGAAATGAATAAGTATATGATTGATGTGTTTCTTGTGGTCACCTTAATTAAGACACTAATAAATAAAGTGGAAGACCTCGAGATCGGGAATAGTGGCTCTTTAGGGGTCGCTACCCTAAAGATGTGGTTTAGCTCATGATTATTCTAGATTTTACTGGTATGCCTTTGTGCCCCATCGAGGTCCTATATCTTACTCTATTTAAATCAATGGACCTATTTATGGGGTATGCATACTAATGGATTAGGTGTCCTTGTTAGTAGGGTACTATGTATCCTTGTACACTCGTGTGACCAGGGTACCTTTGTGTCTTTAGATTAATGGTTGGAGGGTACTGTGCTGCTTGTATGCACCAGTATGAGTGGTATACCTTTGTGTCTCCAGGTTTGTGATCTCCCCCTCGAGTTAAATAAATAAAATTGATGTGTTAATTATTAAAAGACACTAATCACTTAAAGTGAAATATTATTGAGCTAGGTTGAGACCATTCCACTCGCAATAATAGTGGACAGGTGTGTTTTGTTCAGGAGTTGTATTTTCAATCCACTGGCTATAATAGTGGGGGCTCATGATTTCAATAATCAAACCTTAGATGATAAAAAATCATGGGAAAGAAGCCAATCACTTATAGTGGAACACCATGTGGGTCAGGGCTAGACCGATCCATCGGTAATAATAGTGGCCAAGAGTATTTTTCCCTAGACACCGATATACTGGCAAATAATAGTGGCCAAGTGTGTTATGCCCTGTAATAGTATTTTCAATCCACTGGCTATAATAGTGGGGTGCCTGTACTCACGTGGATATAATTTGAGAGATGATTATAAATAATATTTAATTAATGGCTTAAGTCTAGATAATGATGATTTTACCATTATGATTTGTTGTTGGTAGGAGTGTGGCCTTGATGCCTGACTTGGGTTGAGTGGTGGTTTGTGTTGATGGAATGTTTTGTTGGACACTTTTAATTATACAACAAAGAGCTTTACTTGGATGCTCTCTTGGTAAGTGTTGTTAATCCTAAGTGAACGAACCTTGTGATATGTGATCTTGAATTACGTGTCCATGCAAATGATATTTGTATCTTGTCCTATACGTATATGTGTGATTTATTATTCTTATGCTTGAATGATGTGTTACATATGAACCCTACCTTTTAGTTCTATATAAAAGGTTACTCAGTACCGTAGTACTAAAGAGTTCTTTTTATGGGCCATTGCTTATTCAATAAGGGAGGAAATCAGTGCTATTCAAGTTTTTTCCAAGTTAAGAGCATAAAAACTTTCAAGGAAGCTTTCTAGGTTCATCTTTTAAACTTTCATATTTCGTTGTATGATAATTTTATTTCTGTAACCACTAATAGTGTAATTGATTCTTGTAGTGTAATTTAATGTGCAACTCTGATTTAGTTCTACAACTTGGTTTTGTGTAAAATGTGTTCTCTTCTTTTTTAAGCCTTAGCACTTGATACTAGAATGGTGGGAGGAAATCGGTCTAGTACTAAGTTGTGTTACAATAAAAGACTAAGTCGATGATGGAAAATAACTCATGACACCAAAACATATCATATATGGACTTTTTTCATAAAATACCTATCACACTAAATACCATTTATAGTGGATGAAAAATATCATTTTATATAGAGAAGATTAAATTTTAAAAGTTGTAAAAATATTATTTTCAAAACTTACTATTCCAAAATATACTATTTACATTAACATACCATTAACATTAAAAGGCTATTAATAATAAGATACAATTCTTGTAAAAATACTATTATGCTATATTATTCAAAATTCATTAAAAATGTTCCAAATCAAGAATTAAATCTAACTTATGATAATTAATAAATTATTGATCAAGAACATGAAGAACACAATGAATATCTCAAGAACACGTAGAACATGCATGAAAAGCCTAAATTGCCTTATACTTTAACCAAAATTAAAGCATATCAAACATGCTCAAATGATGATGACTTAAATAAGAAATCTGACCTAATAATGCCAACAAATCACATGGTATCATTAGATTTAAAAAAAAACATCCATATCTCCCCAAATCATATCAAAACTCTAACCATCCAACCAAAAAGGCATCAAACCCACAAAATGTCAATTAACAAAACCATAACATAAACATGTTTTAATTGAAATATGCTCAACATCAAACTTGTAATAAAAAACTTGAGGGAAATCGTGAAATCTTTAGAATTTAACAAAACTCATTCAAATCCCAAAATATTACCCATGGACAACACACCATCCAAATGCTCAAGTCATGCTTAAACTTGACACTATATATATATATATATATATATATATATATATATATATATATATATATATATATATATATATATATATATATGTATATATAATACATATAGATACTACTTAGAATTTTGGAGGTTTACCTTTAATATCCAAGCTTCAACATTAGAATAATAGCAACATACAATCTAGAAATACCATATAACAGATTAGAGAAAGCAAGCTCATAAAATCATAACAAAGGATAAAGGATTAAAGAACTTATCCTCAAAGATTAGATCATTTATTTTCAAGCATGTTCTATGATTCATTCTTCCTTTGGAATTTGAGCATGTTTTAAGCCTTTGGTGCTTTTAGCATGGTTTTTATGATTTTGAATTTGATACCATGAATCCGTGTTCTTTGTTTTCTAACATGATTTTTATATATCCTTGATGAGTTTAGAACCACACTAGGAGTTGTGGATATTTTGATTTAGTTTACCTTTATTCACATGTTTTTCCATTTAGGAAGCCATTAACCAAATAGCTACATCAGTAAACTAAATCATTGTTTTGGTTAGTTTATTTGGGTCTCTAGTCGACGGGGCAAATGGAGGAAAATCATGTTATGTTCTCTATTATGTTATCATTTGATTGCTCTAGTTCATCAATCAATATACCACTAGTTCAGTTGATCGAGTTACCATAGTAATTGATGGGTACATTTTATGATTATTATATTATGTTTGATTGATTGATTGATTGATTGAACCACCCTTTTATTCTCCTATATTGAATGTAGAGGACAAATTTCTTTGGGATTATATTTAATTTATGATGCTTGAGATGCTCCTGCATCTTCCTCTCCCTCTTGAAAAGGAACATCAACATCTTCATAAGGCGTGTCATGTAGATAAGGGATTAAGTCTCCAACATTGAATATAGAGGACAAATTTCCCATGTCACGTGGAAGCTCAAGCTAATATGTATTATTGCCAATTTTCCCTAGGATTTTGAAAGGCCCGTCACTTTTTGGCATGAGTTTGTTTTTTCTTTGAGAGGAAAATCTTTCTCTTCGAAGATGCAACCACACTAGGTCTCCCAGTTCAAAAACTTGTTCTTTTCAATTCTTATTAGTGCTTTGATGGTTCATGTCATTCACCTTTTCAATTCTGGCCGTGACTTATTCATGCAATTTCTTAAATTCAGTGGCTTGTTGTTTTTCTTTAAAACTAGTTTGTGTCGAGATTGGAAAAGGAATGATTTCAATGGGAGTGGTGGGGTTCACCATGTACCCCACTTAAAAAGGTGAGTGTTTTGTTGTAACAACCCTAAAATTTACTATTAAAAATTTTTATTTTTAGTGGAAGAATATTCAAACATAAGAGGGGTGTTGGTGCCGTAATCGGTATAAAACTGGTCTTAGACCACCCCTATACCAACTAGAAGGCAAGATAAAATAGTATTCAAACCCTATTAAGTGTTTCATAAATACAAACCATATCATAAATAAGATTTGGGTGATTGTTTAAAAAGAAACATTGAAATACATAATAAACTTTCAGCTGAAAAATTTACAAGAAGAAAATTGGTTAAAAAAACAACCGAATAGTCCTAAACTCTATGCCCAACAATGGCCTTCAACTGACCTTGCAAGCTAACATGTAAAGGTACTGTCCATTAAATAGGTGGGGACCCATGAAAATTGACCCTTCAGTATAACGATATTGAGTAACCCATTATACAAAAACTAATATGAAAAACCCACATGGTATATATAAATAGCATCATAACAATACATGATATAAAACATATAATCAAGCCTACTTCATCTAGAAAATGATAATCACGTCACAAAGCTTATAAAATCACAATAGTAGATGGCATGCACATAGGTTAATCTTATCAACTCATTTAATATTCTTGGGAAAAATAATATTAGTGCAATGATAATTATTTCATGATTTTATTCATGTTGGGTTTAGAGACTACTATTCTCAACCGGTGGAACTAAAATTGAGTACAATTTCTAGGGTAGGACACTCCTAGTCACTATTCTCATTGATAGATCGGTAATCAAAGTATAATTGGTCCTGACCCATGTGATGTCTAATTGTGAATATTTAATGTCTTACCCAAAAGTTATTATCATCCAATAGTTTAATTTACTTGAGTTTGGGATCCCACTATTCTCACTGGTGAAATGGTAGGGTATAACTTCTAGGGCAAAATGCTCCTAGCTACTATTCTCGCTGGTGGATCGGCGGGTACAATTAGGCCCGACTCAAGTGATGTTCCATTATAAGTAACTAGTGTCTTCTTCAAAGAGTTATTATCATTCAATAGTTTACTTTAATTGAGTTTAGGACCCCACTATTCTCGCTAGTGGAATGATGTAGGGTACAGCTTATAGGGTAAGACCACTATTCTCATTGGTGGATCAACAAATACAACTACATCTGACTCAATTGATATTCCACATTAAGTGATTAGTGTATTATTCATGTTTTATTCATTTCAGTTTCATCACACAGTCATGTACACCTATTCGTATGGGGCACTTGTAACACCCCCAAATTTCACTCCTGAAAAAAAAATTTTGAAAGAATAAAGCGGAAGCTAGGAGCGAATTTGGGAAATGTTACCGCCACATCTAACACAAGATAAATGTCAACCATCTATCTCATGTTAGATGCAAGGCTAAAAAAAAACTGTTAAACAATTAAATCCGAACTTTAAAAGCATAACAACGTTACGAGAATTTAAAGTCAATTACAAAACCCTTGGAAATTTAAATACAACACTCGTAACTTCCAAAGACGAATACAATTAAACAAAACAGATTCCGAAGGATAAATATCCGGACCGCTTACTCACTCAGGTCAAGCCTTCCACCCCAATTTAGTAACCGATCAACACCTGCATCAAAGGTCTGCTCCCCACCATCGGTGGATCATCACAGGACCCATTCAACCAGTGTAGTATCAGTACGGGTCCTATACTGAGTAAGTCTCACTACCCTATCTTATGGGAGAGACGTAAACTGTAATATCAAGTACATATTAAATTATGATACAATATATGGATACAATATCAGACATACTCACAACCCACAACATGAATCTTGTCATACACCTGTAGTAACATCCCATTTAAACATATAAGCATGGTATAACCGAAATATAAAGTGGCTCATGCGCCTCAAGTAGGAATAATCCATATTATTGGAAACTCAACGCGTGACATACTCACCTAAGCAGCATGTAGTAATATAGATAATAATAGCTGACCATAGTCCAATTAAACTTATTTCCTTTGAGTCTTTATTAAAAGTAGTCATTTCACACCACAGTCTTTATCAATCCACGTGAGTGCGGGAACCCCACTATTATAGCCGGTGGACCGGAATATATAAACTCAGGGCAGAACGCTCCTGACCACTATTATTTGCCGGTGGACCGGTCTGGCCCCGACTCGTATGGTGTTTCACTGTAAGTGCTGGTGACTCATTCTTTATTCTCATCAATAATATATTCATTCCACACATATTCTTTAATAGTCCATGTGAGTGCGGGAACTCCACTATTATAGCCGGTGGACCGGAAAGTATACACTCAGGGCAGAACGCTCCTGACCACTATTATTTGCCGGTGGACCGGTCTCCAGGACAGAACGCTCCTGGCCACTATTATTTGTCGGTGAACCGGTTTGGCCCCGACTCACACGGTGTTCCACTGTAAGTATTTAGTATCTTTCCCATGTCTTATAAATTTTACATTTGGTTTGTTGAGCACGGTAACCCCCACTATTATAGCCGGTGGACCGGAAATCATACAGGGCAAAACGCTCCTGACCACTATTGTTCGCCGATGGCACGGTCTCCAGGGCACCCCGGCTCTTGGCCACTATTATTCACCGGTTGACCGGTCTGGGCCCGGCTCAGCATCTTCCTCTTTAAGTGATTAGTATCTTAACGTATCTTATTGAAAGTGTTTTACCCTTGACATGCATGGCTAACTATATCCACACTTATCCTCCCAGGAGGGCCTGTCCTATATCTTGGAACTCGTGCACCCCTTATCACACCTCGATATCAATTTCCCTCTATACTCACATATAATAAAAACCAACTCTTAAGGGTGTGGGTGAAGGCCCAACACCTCGTGACATCAGACTCCACCCGCCATTAGCCTCGAGGGTTTCCCTTGAAACCCTAATAGGACCTATGTGGCCCAACTTCCTCTTATTTCACTACCATTAATTCATATATCCTCAACACCTCATCTCATTTAGTTCCAATCCCAAATCATATCGCTCTACCCATCGATTCCACTTGTGACTCTGAAATCCTAGTTGGCAACTTCAACCCTAGTACCTTTCTTTTCCCACAAGTAACCTCTCCTCTTCACCCAATATTTCTTCTCTCCCAAAACACCCATAATCATTCCTCATAACATAAACTCTCACTCTCACCCCGCACCTCACTCACCGTTAATCATTTTTACTTCCGCCTTTTCCATATTACTAATTCTTCCCAAAACCCTAATCGGGTCCCTTATACTCCCTTTTAGCAACTCACTTCCCAATTATTTCTTTTTGCCCTTTTATCTCCATGTCATAATAATAATAATAATAATCACCCTAGCATGCATGTCCTAGAGGGTTACATCATATCACGGCACATCATAATTACCACATATGGACATCACATTCATGTCGTAAGAAAACGCATACCACATACCTTAACTCGAAGCTGCGCTATGCATAAAACACATTAAGGACAACCATATGATACACAACTGGACATGGTATATATACAAAACATCTAAGGCATGCAAGTCACACAACACATAGGAACCTTAGCCACATCCTTACGAAATACCCATAAGTAGAGGTAAGTAGAGAACTTACCTGGATCCGAAGCTAGCTAAGCGAGATAAAAGGGAGAGAGATCACTAGCTCGTGGATCCACGAGAAAGCTTTCCTAGATCCGATAGAAATTGAAAACTAAATTAGAAATTATCCTATCAATCAATAATCCACAAATTCTAATTAAATAAACACAAACGAGACAAATGATCTTTCTTAGAAAACGTGTCCAAAAATTAAAACTTAAAAGCATAGCTCTATTAAAATTTAAGGTTAAAACTAAATCAAAACGGATTAATACAAATATCACTTGGGACATTTCAACTTAATTTGGAAAGCCCGAGAAAGAATAATCGATCATAAGTTAATTTATCGAAAATAACTTATTTATTAGGTTTTACAACTAATTAGGTAACCTAACCATTTACATAGAACCAAATCCAAACCGATTAGGTTAAAACCGAATTTAAATGATTTAAAACCCAAAGATAGAATTCGATTAGATAAAATACACATAGCAAAATCAATTTTATAAAATCATCCCAGAAAATTAGGGTTTTTAATACTTAAACCACAAATCGGCCAAATCACTTTGATTACCTCAAATTGATAGTTTTAAAACACAATTAAACTAATTTTAGACAAATCTAGACAATCAAATTCAACAAACGATCTTCTGATAAATCAATTCCAGATGATCAATTTTCAAAATTAGGGTTTTAAAGTCCACGACATAAACGCAGGTAATTCAAATCGATTAATTCTAATTAAAGGTATTAGAATACAATTAGGCTCATTTCAACTACTTTTATAAATTTAATTTTAGCTAAACAACTATACAAATAACCAATCTCATAATCCCACTTAAAATCTAGGGTTTTAGACCCGAAAATGCCATTCGGTAAAATTCTATAAATTTAATCAAATTGAATGTTCAGAAATGCAATTAAATACCTTTTATAACATATCAAATAATCAATTGATCAAAACCGATAACATAATGTCCAATTTAGCACAATTAGGATTTTTGGGCCCGGAACGCAAATCCGATCAATTCTTGCCAAAACATATAAATTGACGGTTCGGAAATGTAATTAAACATATTCTAATATAATTTATATAGTTAATTGAATAAAATAACCCGATTACCCAAACCAATTTAAACCCACGGGAGTTTTGACCTAAAAATCCAATTTCGATAAAACCTGCATAAATTTCTCAAATTGACGGTTCCAAAATAAAATTGGATACATTTTAAAACATATTGTATAATCAATTTGTCCAAAATCGCCAAATCGGTTGAATCCGAAAATTTTGGGCATAACCTGGCCAAAAATCTAATTTTTCCAAAGTTCCAACACAACCACACAATTAACCTATCCAAATTAATCTTACAACACATATATATATATAATCAACCAATCAATTTAGCTTTTTATAAGCTAATTCATACCCAATTAATCAAAACAAGGGTTAGGGTTTTTCGGAAATTATACCAAACGAAAAACCGACAAATCGGGGCAAAGGAAGGCCGGGGAAGCTTCGTCGGAGGCCAATGACTGCTCGCCGGTGATCGCCCGAGCTCGCCGATGACCGGACGGTAGCGCGAGCTGTGCGACTCGTTGCTGCTGCGCTCTGCCGCCGCTGCTGCTCCTGCGCGCTGCTGGCGTGGCTGCTGTGCGTGGTTGCTGTGCACGACTGCTTGCGGTTGCTGCGGCAGTGGTCGACGGGTGCTGGCGAGGTTGGCCAGAGCGGAGGAGCTGAGGAGAAGGTGGTGGCTGGCTAGGGTTGTAGGACAGGGCAAGGCGCAGGGGGTCGGGGACTGTTAGGGAAAAGAAGAGAAGAGAAAGGAAGAAGGGAAAAGGGAAAAGGAAGAGGGGGAGGGTCGGGGCACCGACGGGTGTTGGTTTTTTTTTTTAAATGCACATATAAAATAAAATACTAAATACTAAAAATATTATTTGAAAGAGTTTATCTAAAATTTATTAAACGAAAATTTATTTCGAACGGATCCGAAGACTTAAAATTAATAAAATAGTTATATAAAGAATTTCGGAAATATTTTCGGAAGAATTTACCAACGAACGTAAAACATTTATATTACTTACGGGAATACATTATAAGACCCCGAAATAATATTTACAAACATATAATAAAATATTTAAGTCAAATTCAAATAAACCAAGACTAATTTAAATTATTTCCGAAATCGGTTTTCCGTAAACCAAAAAGCATAAAACGAAAGAGAATTAATTCCAGAAAGAATTTCATAAATAAACTCCGAAAATCTTTTTAATTTAAAACTTTCCGAAAATATTAACGATTACCGAAAACGAATAAATTTAAAGTCGGAAATATTTTCTACGGATAAAATTATTAAAATAAATTTAACTATTTAAGTAGAAATTCTATAATCTAAATAATATATTTCGTCAACGAAATATAACCTCAAAATACACCGTTAACACATGACAAAGTTATAATCGAAAACAAATCTAAAATATTAAAAATAAAAATATGAGAAACAAGGGAAATACATATTTTTAACCGAGAATCGAATTCATAAGAATATAATAAAATCATTGTCGTGAACGAATTTGTCTAGAATGGTTCGCAACGACAATGATTAATTACATTCAATTATGAATTCGAAATCATCGATAAATCCGTAAAACGAATCGAAATTAAAATAATTAATTGTTTACATCAAATTACGCTAATAAAATCATTAAACTTAATAAATCTGGATTTTAAAAATACGGGGTATTACAGCACTAACCCAATTACTACCCCTAAACAACCCTATTCCCCTTAGAAACCCTAGTTTCATAACCAAAGCATATCTTCACCTCCCGTTTCCTTTTTCTTTTGTCCCTATTCTAACTAAAAAAATCTTACCATATCATTAGAAAACCCATGGTCAAGAGTTATGTCCTATTATCCACATTTCACACATGTGATAATGACTAGCCTCTAGGGTTACCCCTCCAAAATCCTAATTATCCCGGTTGGCATGGTCCCTTCTTTACTACTTATCTAGCCCTAAATTTTCATAACCATGCATAGGATGCTATGGTTAACCACCAAATCATACATCATGACCTAAATCCCCTATTTTGCACATATGATAATACCCTTCCTATTTGAGCCCCCTACGAAATCCTAATTCCTTATTTTGGTTTTAACTGCTCCTCTATATCCTACTTGGCAACTAAATTTGGTACATATTCCCAAAATAATATGGTTAACATCATACTCTAAGGTTACAGTACATCTCCCTCATTGTGTACATGTGATAACAACTTGACCCTAGGGTTTCGCGCCTTGGTCTCCCCAAACCCTAATTTCACCTTTTTGTTATATCTCCTCCCCTCGTGCTCTAAGGAATTCCCAAATTTGTATGAATATCAAAAAATCCATCATCAACATCATATCCATTCCCTAGTATCCAAATCCCCTACCCCATTCATGATTTTTCATCCCCATACTGTATTTTTCATAAACCTCCTTATTTTCCCATAGTAATTTCATATAGTTTCTCTAAAAAAATTTATGCCAAATTACACCCTAAGTTACCCTACTTGTCACTTTTCATAGTATTGACAAAAATTCCCCTAGGTCACATAAATTCCTATCTTTAGGGTTACTACTCGTAACTCCTATAAACCCTAATTCCACAAGTTAAACATACCTCTTTCCAAAAGATTCATATAACCAAAAAATTCAATATGTACTCCCAAAATATTATTATTGACGTCATATACATAGACCGAGATCCAACTCCTACCTTTAACACATGCGATAGTATCCTACCCTTAGGGCTACTACTCAGCATAAAATCCTAATCTCACTATTCAGTCATAATTTTCTCATGAGACTCATGTGATCCCCCAAATTTCAATTTGCATTCCTAAAATACTAACATAACCATCATGTCCAGAAAGTAAGGTCAAACTCAAAAAAATTCCATATGTGATAATAATTCTCCCCCTTAGGTTACTAATCCCATGAAATCTCATTTCCTCATATATTAGACTTAGACGATTCATATTTACTCAAAACTCTCCACATAATATCCTAAACTATTTTTAACCACTTATCACATTAAACCCAAGATTCCATTTTTAACCAGTATTAACCAAAATTCCCCTGAGGAAACTAAAATACCTATTTTCCACCTGAATCTCACTATTCCCAATAGAGATAATTTTCAACCTTTAATGCTTTCTATGATCATAATGATTCCTAGTCACCATTATATATACACGAACACTTAACCACAACATATATCTTTACGTATGGTTTAGCATGTAAAACCTTAACTTGCTTTCTTCAAACACATACTCTCATACTTATCAAACATTAAGGACTATTTATCGAAGTACATATCATGACAAGTGTAAAATGACCAAATTTCCCTTAAGACACACAACAATCATATCTACACTAGAATACACTTAGGCATGCTTAACCTATCATAATGGACATACCTAACATATATAACTTACTCCTAACATAAACTCTATTTTAACATGCTTACGTACACATAGTAGATAAATCATAAAATCATGATCCATTTTACCAAATTTCATGCTAGAACTTTCAAGTAGACAATTATAACACAATGAACATACTTAACAAAGTTTATACATCAAAACATTAATGTACTATCATGTGATATCTCACATTTTAATAGGGTATAAAAATTGCTTACTTCCTAGTGAAAACATAATTTTATCCATAACCTCCTAAAATTATTAGGCCCCACTAATCAAACTTTGTACCTAAGATAATTTCAAAATTACCACATTAATATTTTAGTAAATAAAATAATAATTTTTTATTATTCAAAATACTTATTAAGTAGGAAATTAATAAATTACCCTTGAGTGAGATATGGGTAAATAATTTACTACTACTACTACTACTACTGTTTCTGCTACTACTATTATTACTATCATCATCATCATCATCATCATCATCTAATCCTCATGCTACTCATGTAATGTGAGTTCTTGGTAGTGGCAAAAACGTAGGTTAGGGGGTGTTTGGTTGGCTAGATGGGGGTGTTGGCTAGTGGTGGGTAGACATGGTGGAAGTGAGGGAGGCAGCGGCGATGGATGGAGGTGTTATAGGAGAAGGAATCGAGACAAGGAGAGGGAATGGAAGGGATGAGGTGAGGTGAAGGAAATTTGGCAATGGGCGAGATAGGGAGGCCAAGACGAGGCTATAGAGAGGGGACAATGGAGGTAGTGGTGTTGGGTAGAAGAGTGTGGTGTAGGGGTTGGGGGAAGGGCACTAACAAAATGGAGTTGGGTCAGATAGGGGAGGATGCAAGGTGGAAGTGGAGGGAATGGCAACTAAAAAAAATTTTATTACCCAAGGTATGGTTGTGAAGGGGGGAGGTCGGTGCTAGGGGTAAGAGTTAACAATTGTTGCCATATGGGAGAAAAAGAAAAACATAATAGCAGGGTAGGAGGAAGAAGGAGAAAGGAATGGAAGAGAAGATGGCCATCGGTGGAGGCTAAGATGGTGGTGGAGGTTGTGGTGAGGTGATGGTGAAGGAAACAGGGGTGAGGGGTGGTTGTGAGGCTCAATTACAAAGTGCGTGGTGTAGGAGATGGTTAGGCAACTATAGGGGAAATTATGGCCTGGTCGGGGTTAAATGATGGTAAGGGAAGTTGTTTTTTTTTTCTAATAGTACAGGTTGGGGTGGTGAGGCGTAAGAGAATAGGGGATGGTTGGGTTATAGTTAGTGGATAACGGAGAAGAGAAAGGAGAGGGAGGAAGAGATGAGAGATGGATGGCTAGCTTGTAGGTGTTTGTGTGTGCGTGTATACACATGCACTTGCAGGGTGTATGGAGAAGGGCATATGGGGATGAAAAAGAAGACAATAAGGTAAGGGAAAGGGCTGGTGTGCGACTAGTGAGGATAAGAGAAAGGACACGATATGTAGGGGATGGGGCACAAGAGGCAGGCAAGGAAGGTTACAAGGGGGTTGTGCACGGTTGAAAAAGGTAAAGGAAAGGAACGTCTAAGGAGGTTGGTGAGGGGTTATTTGGTGCGAAAAAGGAAAAAGAAGGGGGTTTTTTGGGTGCAAGGTATATGTAGAAGGGATAGAGTAAGGCCTCGTGTGGTCAGGAGGGGATAGAGGAAAGGGAAAGGAAGAGGGAGACAGGAAGGAGAAGAAAGGAATGAGGGTGGTGGGTTGGGATCAGTAGGCTGGGGAAGAAGTAAAGAAAGGGAGAAGGAGGAGGTCGACCTGTGTAGGAAGAAGAGGAACGAATAAAGTAGGTGTTGGGTCAGTGTAGGGAAAAAAGGGGAGGGACAGGATGGCCTGAGGAGAAAAGAAGGGGAAGAAAAGACACGAAAAGGGATAGGAAGAAGAGGAAAAAAAAGGAAAGAGGAAAGAGGAAAAGAAGAAGGAAATAGAAATAGGTTTAGGGTTATTATTAAAAACTAGATTAAATTTAGATTTTTTTTTCTTTTTTAGGATATCATTATATTAATTTATCCAATAACTAGGGTATCCAATAAAGAAAAATAATTTTAGTAAAATTATGGGTTTAGGATTTATTTAATTAAAAAGAGTAAGATAAAGAAATTATAATAATTTGTTAAATAATTTATCTAGAGTCAATGGTCAAAGGTGGGAAAAAATAATTAAGTTAATATTTAATGATTAAATCTTTTAGATAAATGTTCTAATTTAGGGTTACAAAAATTTGAGGTATTAAATTTGTGGCATATATAGGAGAGTGGCTGTAGGCAAACTTTGCCTGACTTAGTTTGATGTCCTAATCTTTCAAGAATTTGTGAACCAAATTCCTTAGAAGCATTGTGATGGTGCGGTTACTTTTGTTTAACTGTTAATTTGTGTGTGGTAAGTAGCACTAAAGAGAATTTTAGTAATAAGTAGTCTATACACAATTTTCTAGAAATGGCTATTGAACTTTATATCTCAATTGGAGACGATTATATTTAGGATACCATGCAATCGAACTATTTCTTTAAAGTAGAGATCGATGATAAAAGAGGTTTCATCCGTCTTATGACATGGGATGAAATGGGTTATCTTAGAAAACCAATCAATGAAATTTTACCTTTGGGCCTTAGGCAATGCCACTATAAATTCCATTCTCAAATTATCCTAAGGGAGGTATGGGATGGGCAAAGGTGTGTAAAGTCCTTAGTGGAAGTGACTCTTAAGCCTTTGACACGTAGAGCACTTGGCTATGAGGGATTGCACATCTCCCACTATTAGAGGCTAGAATAAATGTTCCTAGAGTACATCATAAGTTTTTTTATTCCAAAATGGCTTGTCAAAACTCCCCCATACACTTCTCGAATGAGTAATTCTTGGATGGAGCACTTTGGAATTCACATCTTTTTACCCTTGAAAAGAAATCTTTCTTTCACTAGGTATGGTCCCCAAGGCTTGTCTTGATCTTTCATGTAGCCAACAAAGTCTTCATCCTACTTATACAAATCCTTTAGATATCCAAATCCTAGGACCCTGGCTTTTAGTAATGATAGCATACAATACCTCCTAGAGAGTGCATCTACTACAACATAGGTTTTTCTACTCTTGTGATTAGATACAAATGAAAAGGATTGTAAAAACTCCACCCACCTAGATTATCTAGAGTTAATTTTATGTTTCCCATTTATGTATTTTAGGGACTCATAATCGGTATGCAATAAAAATTATGATGGTCGGAGATAATGTGACCAATGATCTAAAGGCCTAATAATAGTATAAAAATCCTTATCATAAGTGTTGTAGTTAGATCTCAAACCATTAAGCTTCTCCCTAAAGAAAGCCACAAGCCTTCCTTCTTATATAAAGAAAGTCCCAATACCTACTCCACTTATGTCACACTCGACCTTGAGCACCTTGTCAAATTTAGGTAGCCGTAAAGTGGGAACCTCACTTAACCTACTTTTGATTAGCTTGAAGGATTCTTGTGTGGATTTAGTCCATTGAAAAAATCCTTTTTGAGGCATTCGGTGAGAGGTGGTAGGAGTGTGCTAAATCCTTTTATGAAAATCCTAATTAAAAAGAGCTAAGCTCATGAAAGGATCTAACATCATTGATGGATGTGGGTGTAGGGCACGTTCTTATTACCTCCACCTTTGATTCATCCATGAAGATTCTACTTTCGGATACAACAAACCCTAGAAAGGTGACTCTTGGCACAAAGAAGTCACACTTTTTTAATTTTCCATACAATTTGTTGTTCCTAAGGGATAAAAATACAAATTTTAAGTGCTTTACATGATCATCTCAACTAGAAGAGTATACAAGATTGTCATCAATATACACAACTACAAATTTCGAAATGAATGGTCAAAGAACTTCATCTATAAGCCTCATGAAAGTGTTTGGTGCATTGGATAGTCCAAATGGCATAACCAAACACTCATATAGTCCTCCCTTGGTCTTGAAAGCAGTCGTCCATTCATCCCCTTCCTTTATCCAAATTTGGTAGTACCCACTTCCCAAGTCAATCTTGGAAAATACATTTTCCCCATGCAACCAATCTAATATGTCATCAAGTACAAGTATGAGATACCTATACTTGATAGTAATGTTTTCAATATCCCTACTATTCACACACATTCGCATCGTTTCATCCTTCTTGGGTACTAAGAGGGTCGGAACTAGACAAGGGATAAGGGATTCTCTTATGAAACCCTTTTGCAGCAAACTCGTCAACTTGTCTTTGAAACCCTATGGATTATTTAGGATTGCACCTATAAGCTAGTTTGTTTGTGATTGTAGCAGTAGGAACACAATTGATTTGGTGCTTGATGACCCTTATGGGAGGCAATTCAATAAGCAAGTTGTTTAGGAAAATATCCCCAAACTCTCCTACTAGGTTCTTGACCCAAGGGTCGAGTGCATGTGTCTTATCTTTAGGTTCAAGCATCAAGAACAAGTACAAGGCCTTTCCTTTCCCGATAGCCCTTTGTAAACCCTTCCCATCAACAAATAGAGCTTTCTTATACTTGGTGTCCTCCCTAACAAGGATCAAATACTAAAGGGTATGAGTATAATATTTTTGCTAGCATAAATCAAGCTATATGTATTATTCCTACCATCATGATTAACATTCCTATCAAATTGCCATAGTTTACCTAATGACAAATGACAAGCATCTATGAGAATGAAATCACAAACAACACTATCTTGATAATTTTTTCCTATGGAAAATGGAACAATAATTTTCTTAGTGACTTCAACCATTGAGCCATTATTAATCTATTGAAGCTTATATGGCTCAACATGTGTTGTGGTTGACAAATTTAGCTTCTACACCAAAGTGCTAGAAACCACATTTACACAACTACCTCCGTAAA
Source organism: Tamarix austromongolica (assembly GCA_039764185.1). NCBI lineage: Eukaryota > Viridiplantae > Streptophyta > Magnoliopsida > Caryophyllales > Tamaricaceae > Tamarix > Tamarix austromongolica. The sequence continues at coordinate 104,402,007 of CM077809.1, read as the reverse complement.
AAATGAGGGAGCATATTTTACCAATTATGGTGCACTTGGTATGGAAATGTGTTCTCTATTTGGGACTCCTCTTCCAAAACCTCCTTGTTTACAACACCCTCCTCACAATTAATGATTCTCCTACATCTGAGGGCACCTCCTCAACCTTGGCCCCTCCCTTCATTGCTAATTGATCTTTGGTGTCACCTCCTTCCATTTCTTCCTCCTATTGGTTTAACAAGGTCATCGCCCTCTTCTTTAGACACTCGCTTTGATAGTGTCCAATTCCTTGGCGCTTAAAGCACCACACATCCTTAATTCTACTAGTCTCACCTACTTCTAGCCTTCCTTTATCCTTAACATCAAATATCTTGGGGTTAAGGTTTGACTTTGGGGCTTCTTTGGGTGGGTAAGCATTTGGTCTCAATACCACAACCCTTGAGCTCCTCTTCTCTTTATTATGATTCTCCACTTTGATGGCCAAATGGAACAACTTATCCAAGGTGTAATATTTTTAGAGCTCCACCTTTCTAGCAATATCACCCCTATGTTCTTCAACCTCCTCCAAACCTAGCCTCATGATTAGCCTCTCAAACTCCAAAATATACTCCTTTACACTCAAAGAAACTTGTCTTAAAGAAGATATTTTGTTGTAAAGGTCTTGAGAATAGGAAAGTGGTAAAAATCTCTCCCTCATCACCCTCTTTATTTTCGCCCAACTTCTAACCTTAGACTTTTCCTTCCTCCCTTGAGTTTGTACTAAATTCTTCTACCATAAGGAGGCAGGTCCTTTTAACTTGAGGACAACAACCTTAAAATATTTTCATATTCCAAAACCCTATCCTCAAACACTCAGTTATACCTCGTTTCCCACTCCAAAAAATCCTCCACATTATAGGATCCATCAAACTCTAGGATTTCCAATTTAATGTCACTAAAATACTCTCTTCTAACCACCCTTCTTCTTCTAAGTAGCCTAGGGGAATTGCTAGAAGATGAGATATAATTGGTTGGCTCATCCCCTACACCATTCACCCTTCCTCTCCTTGTGGTAGAGCACTCCTTGCTCTCAAAAGGTTGTCATTTAGCACTAATGACTTGAACATGCCTAGCACTCTCCTCATATCCATTTGTAATGCTTCAATGGCCCTATCTATTTTTATGTTATGGCTTTGTCAAGACTCAACCACCTTGAAATAAGTTGATTTTCCATGCTTTTTGCTCTCCTGAAATGCAAAAAGTTGCTACAACCCAAGATGATATAAAGAAGAACAAAGATAGGTTAAGGCTTGATTTTGTGAGAAAATGGCTAAAGAAAAGAAAAAAATTGTGGATGGCCAAAATGGATAATGGTTTAAGGACTAAGGCGGTGGCACAATGAATACCCCAAATTTACCAAACTTGAGCTTTGATATCAATTTGATGCTATTGCTAAACAAATGGAACAATGCTAAGTATTGGTGTTGAAAATGGGGAGTTTTCAACAAAAGTCAAAAAAGGAATGGAGAAGAAGGAAGGAAATCTAAAAGAAAAACTTTATCTTGAGACCTTCAAAACCAAGTACTTACATCAACTAGCTAAATTTCAACTCTTATCCTAAATATTGTAAGATTTTGGATAATTCTCAAGACTGTACTTTAATCTTGAAGAGGGACTTTGGTTCGATAACTAGGAAGTTTTTAACATTCAAATATGCCCTCCCTTCAGTCTTTCCAACTCTATTTAAGAGTGTTAGTTGAGTAATATGGTTATAAAAAAAAATCTAACCCATAATAGGTTGATTGGTTGCACCCTCACCCATGGTTTGTACCAACGTAGATTAACTAAGGCTACAACATTATAATTAGATAATGTTGATTGGTTTTAACAATAACTAGCCACCCATCACTTCATGGCTTTCATTACAAATGATAAGTCTTAGGAAACATAAATTACATATTAGGAAAGTCTAACAACATGATTTAACTAAGTTTAGCTAATAAAGGAAATAAGAAAAGAGAGGAGCCTCTTCGATTGCTATTGCTTGATTGCCGAGGCTATGGAGGTTGCTTCTCCTTAATTTAAGCCACATTTGGAGGATCTTGATCTTCCCATAATTACCTTTCCAATGCCCCTAATTCTTGCACAAGAAAAAGGTTGACAATGTAGGTCATTTTTGGCCGAAAATAGGTGGAGTATAGAGGTGGATAAGGTGATGGCTTAGTTGAGTAAAAATGGTGCCATGCGTGGGTTGATGGTTAGTCATTGGAGTTTGCACAACTAGCATGGTTTTTAGTTAACCTAGTTATTTATTGATTCAAATTAGAAGATTTTTGAAGTTTTCAACTTTAAAAAAATTAATAAATAGATTATCTTTAATTTGAAATGCTTGATATGCTTCTACATCATACTATCCCTCTTGAAAAGGAACCTCCTTATCTTCATAAAGCGTGCCATGTAGATAAGGGAATAAGTCTCCTACATTGAATGTAAAGGACAAATTTTCCATGTCATGTGGAAGCTCAAGCCCATACGCATTTTTTCCAAATTTTTCTAGGATTTTAAAAGGTCCATCTCTTTAGGCCTTTCTTTTTCTTTTTCTAGGCCTGAGCCCTCTTTTGCTAGGTCACCACCTTTGGGCCTTTCTTTCTTTCTTTCTTTCTTTCTTTCTTTCTTTCTTTCTTTCTTTATTTCTTTCTTCTTCTTCTTCTTCTTCTTCTTCTTCTTCTTCTTCTTCTTCTTATTTCAATTTTACCTATAAAATAAATTTAATAGAATCAATAAATTATCTCATATTTTAAACCCATCATTTTATATCATTTTAACTTAAATAATTAAATATATGATATTATTATCACCTAAGCAAAAATTTATAATTATCCTAATATATTATTCAAATAAAAACTAAAAACTAAAATTAAAAGGGTATAAAATATGTAAAAATATGTATTCATATTTGGCAACTTATATGATTTATGCATATTAACAATTTGGTCATTCTTTATTTTAATAAGATATATTCTTATAATATTTTTATTTGTTTATAGATTTAATTTTAATATATATATGTATGTATGTATGTATGTATGTATATTATTAATAATTAAGCATAATAATAACTAAGCTTCATAAATAATAATTAATATTAATAACATGAATGATTAATAATTATGAATAATTAATAATTAATAATATGAATGAATGATGAATATAAATAATTACAAATGATTAATATTAATAAATAATAATTACTAATTATATTTAATTACTTAATATTATTTATTCATAATAATCAATAAAATAGCTAATAATATTATTAATAATTATGAATATTAATATAAATGATTAATAATTATTTATAATGAGCATTAATAACTAATAATAATGAATATTAATAATTATTAATTGCTAATTATGAAAAATTAATATTTGTAATAATAATAATAATCATAATTATTAATTATGATTATTGAATATTATTAATTATTAGAGTTGATTATTAATGAGTATGAATTAATGTTAATAATAATTAGTAATAATTAATAAATAATATAAATAAATAATAATTATCAATATTATTAATAATGACTAATTAATATCAATAATTATTACTAATTATTATTAATTATTAGTATTATATAATTATGTATAATTAATATTAATAAATAATCATTTTACAAAATAATTTTAATTTTAAATATTAATCATTAATAATGATTAATATTAAGATTAATAGTATTGATAATAGATAATGTTAATAATCAATATTAATAATTGTAAAAATGTGGTGGGTGAGTATGATTGTTAAGGATATAATGATAAAAATGTATCATGGTTTAAATATTTGATAAAATATAGTTGGGCCTATTTATAAGGTAATCATATATAATAGATTATATGGATAATTGTATTATGAATATAATTGGTAAAATAAATAACCTAAAATAATAATATCCAAATAATATAAAAAATACAACTCTATCAAACAAAGCTTTATTCTCATTTTTCCTACTTTTTAAATAAATAAGTCACTCTTTTAATCCTTCTTTGATTGTATTTATATATTTATTGTACACCATCTAAAAAGATCAACAAACTAGTTAATTGGAATAGTAATAAAAAGAGAGAAATTTTTGGTTTTTTAGATCTAGGTGGTCTTAATTTTCTTTATCCATTTTAAAATTTTTGTTTGGACACAAACTCAATCTTTGTACACTCCAATAAGTTTATAATAGGGTGATACTATATGAAACCGTCATGAGTTTAAATCTAATATATATAATCCTAAAATTTGCAAAACTCACCATATAAATCTTTGTTTATACTCTCACCCGCCATATGACTCTTTATCTAAAAACTTAAGAGTTAGAACTATTATAGTGAATAAATGTATAAATTTAGAGTTATATATATATATATATTTTAAAGAGCTCAAAATTATATTTTATATTAAACATAAACTTATGGTTGTTTGGTGGCAGTTTTTCCTAAAATAAATTTGTAGAGTCCCTAATAACTTATGCTTAGCATTCCTACGGCTTGTTGGTATCTTCTTAGCATAAGGCGTCTCTTGGTCCCTAAATTCCACCAATCGTATGAAACAAGATCCCTTCGACGCAAACCTAACATCCACCATCCCTCGATTCAAATGACCCTATTTACTTTGCGGGTGGCACAAAGCTTTTGGGTGTGTTCCGGAAAGTGCATACTGGTAAGGAATTTCAATTGAAGAAGAAACAAGTGATAGAAAGAATAGTCATATGAAGTGAATCATGGTTGCCAATTGATGGAGAATAACGACCAAGATTTACATTAAGAGAACACCTATACAAAATAGTGGAAGAGAGAGGAAGAGATGAGAAGAAAATTATTATTATTATTTTCTTATCTTTCTCTGTTCCACATTATAACATTTATAATCCTCTAATCTTACAACAATCGTATAAACAGAATTTACACAACTAATTAGCTATCAAAATTGGCTATTAAGTTGTTTGAGCTGAGCTGTCAAGTTAACTACCCAACCTAATTCCATAACAGATACCGAACATTTCCATATCTATTTTGTCAGTTTTCTGCATTCTAATTTGGAAATATGTCTTATGGTTGGATGAAATATTAAAGGGGTTGCTTTCTTCACTTTATTTTCAAATTATATCTATTAAATAAAAATAAGTTCAATAATAATTATAATTTCAAAGAAGGTATGTTTTGAAATAATTTTTTATTTCAAAATAGTAATCTTTTTAGAAAAATCAAATTTTAATATATATTTTCATCCTAACTCTCTCTTTTTGGTTCCCTTCAATACATTCAGTGTTGTGCTATTTTTAACAAAGAATATGATTGAAATATTAAAATGAGAAAATACATTTTGAAAATGAAGGGAATATTAAAATATTTACTCTTTTTTTGTATTCAATCAAACCACTAAAAATCAACCAAAGAAAAATGAAACAATTCGCCACACAGCTGTGGGACATATATCAGTATATCACCACAAGGTTTTCCATCTGTACCGTCATTCCACGCAGATTTGGGACGTAATATCCCCTCCCTCCCCCACGGCTTTCTGATACACTCTCCCTCTTGCAAATGCTCCTAAATTTAGTCCTGATCTAATCTCATACGATATTTATACAATACTAGCGAGATTGCATTTATATATCGATTCACAACTACAGCATATATAGCCATAAAATGATAATAATAATTTATTTCAACAACTCGATGTTAAGTTCGTTTATTGGCTGGCTTTGAATCTTATTTTAATTTTCATTTTAATATGTGTAGGTGTAGCTCTATCAAACCAATCTACAGTATCCCATATCTAAGCTTCAAAAGTTATAAACTGTATGCCACATGCACAAGGCATTCAATGTCTAAGGTACAAAAGCCGAGACCACTTCAAAACTGGATACGCATAGAATCAGAACAGAATTTTATATAACACTCGAGAGTAGGGACTGAGCGTTGATTTCATAACAGAGTTCACAGTCATACATGGAGTATGCTTCGAACAAATATATATATATATATATATATAAGGGCACAGAGATTTCACTATTACTGTATAAACCAATTCTTTTTGTATCCTATTTGCAGCGTATAGGAGCAAAGCTAAAGAGCTCCTCATATTTTGCAGTGCACAGCTTACAGGCAGCAAAGGCAAAAACCAAAATCCCACAAGGCTAACTGTTTGAAAGAAGATCACGCCTTCGGTCTTAAAACGAGCTGAGGAAACCTGACGACTTTGAGAAAGTACAGAATGTGTGAAGTGCCTTGTGATTGCACTTCTGAGGAGGTGCTATAAACCCAGTTTTGAGGAAAACCATTCCGCAAGATTAGCAAGTACAAAGCCAACAAATACCTGCACACAGGTATAAATGTTCAGCAACAATGCTCTAGCATAGCAGAGACTCGCATCTGAGCCATGGACTAATGCTGCAACACTAGTTACCTGAAATGATCCTAGAACATAGACTGTTGAATAATGACGACCATGTATTAACATGTCAGCCACCATAGCGAGTGGAATGGTGAGTGACATACCCAATGTAGCAACGAGGGGAGTCGTCCAAACAACACACAATGCCCTAAATAAGGGGTAAGAACACAATCCCATCAGAAACTGAAAGTTGTGAACTGGCATCGATTATGCCAAGGGATCGAAGCCCCAAAACAGAAAAGTTCAACGAATAATTACCAGAAGTAGTCAGACAGAACACTTCCGATCAACCCATTAGCAATAACGACTTCATCCATTTTAGCCGAGTGAGGAATAGTGAACTTTGGTTCAATTCCTAAAGCTGTCAATGGCCATACTAGATGGAAAAAGCAGCGAATAGATAATCATTCAACTGAACATGCAATTGCAAATGATAAAATAAAATAAAATAAAATAAAATAATAAAAAAAGGTAATAAAAATGCGTAGGAGCATAAACATATAGGGAAACACAGAAAACTGTTAGGCATTCAAGAGCAGTGAATTTTAAATGGCTGCCAGCTTCCTTGAACTCAGTCAAATTTAGGCACAGAACTACAATTAAAAGAGAAGGACAATGAAGAAATCTTACCAAGCCACCAAAGGGCTAGAAGGGTAAACAACCCAATATATCCAAACAACTTCTGCACATCCACTCTTTCTCCCTCCTCTCCAGCAAACTTTTTGAGAAGGACTGGATCAATGATTAATAGTGTGAAAGTATGAAATACCATGTCAATATGGAAACGATAAGGAAGAAAGAAGTTTATGTTTGAGACAGCTTCCTACCAGTAAATAGCCCATATGAAACTGCTGATAAAAGACCAAAAAGATCCCCCAGAAGTGAGTGTTTGCTGTCGCTGGAAGAAGAAAATTGAAGTGTAAACCATGCATTATGAAGCAAATGAAAAAGACAACATCCAAGTCACTGGCGCTGTTTGCCCTTCAGCATCAGTTCTATTGTAAAAATATCAGAAATGCAAACGGACAATTCATTTTAAAAGTACTTCATTAATTAATTTATCACACTCGCAAAGAGTTGTTCGCATTAACTATCAAAATTTCTGAGAAACCAAGATCAATATTTGCATGTTCTCATGTCAAAGTTAGACATAGAATTTACTTCCTGTTTACTCATCAATAAAAAATGTGTGCGCTAAAAAGCATCCTGGATAATGTGTAATTTACAGCAAGATATGCACTCTATATGACAAACTATTTAGAGGATGAAACGGAGCACGTGATTATCCAGTAATTTAAGCAGTCGTTATATTGAAAAGATGGAGACTTACGCTGAAGCACTTAGATGTGGCTCGTCCCTAGCCCATGTTTTGCCCAAGGTTGTCATGATGACACCAGTCATACAGACAAATACAGCAACAAGCTTTGCCATAGTGAAGGAATCTTGGCCTAGGAGCACGCCAAAGAATAAAGTAAACAGTCCTGAGGTTGAGGATAATACTGTTGTGCTAGCAACACTAGTTTGTGCAAGTGCTGCATTTGACAGGTACTGCAATGAGAGAAAAAGGCATAGTCCAAATTGAGCATCCACATGAGATTCAACACGAGATTCCTATAACAAAGGGATTGAAACAATATACAAGACAACATCAACAAAAACTACCTAACAAGGATCCACCACTGGAAGGTTCTAAGGAGGTCTAGATGCATGTAACCTTATCACTAAACAAACGAGAGACTAGTAAAAAAAAAATCTATTTAGAAAAAAAAAAAATAACAATAAGCAAATAAATAACCTTTTTTATATCCATAAGATAAATTGATAGCAATCTATGTTTTTCCACAAGCTTCCTAGTCTTTGTAAATCATAAGTTTGATTCACAACAAGATGGTAACACGTTGGCATTTTATACTTGCCAAGGAAGGAACAATCTTTTGAATGCATGTTTCCATTCTAATGCATAGATTGTGTTGGGACAAGAAGCCTTCGGTTCGTAGGATAGATGCAGCACTTGGAATTATCCCTATCCCTAATTTATTGGCGTTAGCCATGAATAGAGGGCTGAATCAAGTGGCATGGTTTGAATCAGTTGTTTATGATCATCCATCCCATGAACAATGTTTATTTTTTGAATCTTCCACAGTAAAAACATAATTTTTAGGAGACATACTTTTGTTATGCAAACGATCAGAACCATTTTTAACAAAGAGCGAAACAAAACAGAAGTTGCTTCAAAAAATGGAAGCAGTAGAAAATGAAAATCAGATACCTCTGTAACAAACCAAAGAGGGGCTATATAAAATCCACACATTATAACTTCTCTATTTGTGAGCTCTTTGGACTGCCTTTTTGGATCTTCATCCTGCTGGTGCTCAGCAAATAAAGGCCTTTCCTCTTCTGAAGTAAGGTCTATATTGCTGTCTTTCTTTGCAAGTGTTGCTCCCAGTTCCAGTCCACAGATCATTTCCTCTCCAAATTGCTTCAGAGGAAAATCAAGTTTGCCAGATGATTCATTCATAGCTTCTGCATTTTTTCTACTTTTAGAAGAGCAGCTTTTCAGTTTATTGCATAACCAATCCTTAATGAAGGCTATTGGAAGGTAAACTACCATAAGAGAAGCTCCAAGATATGTTACTGCAAATGGCTGTTTATAGTCGTTATATATGCCCTGTGCATTGCAAAAATGTCAGACAAGATTTAATTGCATACACTGCATTGTTTATTTCAGGACAATGAAAAAAATAAAAGTAAAAGAGCGAGAGAGAGAAGTTCAGGGCTACAGGTAAGAAAAGATGAAGAATCCTGGTAAACTTTGACCCTTGGAGGTATGGATCAAGATAAGAAAACATCAAGATTAAAATTTAGATATAATTGCAGATTCAGCCATTTCCATAGCATGATTGGTAAACTTCTTATAACAAAACTTGAAGCTGCTCAGTTATGAAAAGTGGAAGGAATTTATCAGAGCAACTGGCTCTAGAATCTCAATCTGTACCTGTGCAATGTTATTATTTCGTCATGCAAATGGCCGGGAGGTATCATTCTATGTCTCTCATCTTTTCATTTGCATGCTTCTTCTTTAACTAAACTAACATTTTTGTTTCAAGATTTTATTTCCATCAATTTTAGCATATATGCAAGTTTCCAGAAAAGCAAGATTAGAGAATATGCACATGAAGGTCCTATTTATCCAGAATTCAAGAGGTAAAACTGTTACTGTGGCCAAGATGTGTTTCACAATCACAAAGCTGATTTAAACAATGAGGTCGGTGTTTGAAAAGGCAAGCCTCAGCCTCAAGACGTGTTTGAAAGGGCCTAAGGCGCACCTAGCCCTAGGTGATAGGGGTCCTACGTAAGGTGCTACAATCTCTCAAAAAAGCTAAAAATGATTACATGACTTATACCATAGCAAGAAAATACTTAGAAAAATAGCAACCTATGAGTTTAATACTACCAATACTAGCAAGCTACTAAAAAATCATAGTTTTCTATAACTGCATCTTCATCCTCTAATGCATTTGATTCTGACCCATAGCCTTCATCATCATCCTCCACTTCTTCCTTCATTTTTTTTTCTAGGCATATATATCTTTGTGAGCTATTGTTGCAGCCACCACATGCATCAGGCTTATAACCTCTAGATCTTAGGTTAAAACTCTCTTCATCAACTCCAGCAGCGATCCCCCACTTCAAATCATCATCCTCAAAAACAATATCATTTTCATCAACATTGCCCTTTTTCCTCTCTTTTTTCCTGATGGTCTGTCGTTGAGTAAACCTAATGCCTCATTTATATTCTTTTCCTTGGTGAAGGCTTTTCATTTTCCAAAAACTATTGCTCTCCCCAGTTCCCATATTAATTGCAGAATATTTTCAATGTAATTAAGACTATAAATAGGCTTATGCCCTTTTCCAAAATATGTCTATTACTCTCCCCTTATTGATTGCATGGTATACACATAGTTTGGCCTGATTTTATGAAAGGCGCATGCCTCAGCCACCTTGCCTGCACCTCCCTGTCCTCACCTCACCTAGAACTAGAATAGTCCCCCATCCCCATCGCATTGCAACTTAGGAGTGTCTTTTCAAACACTGGCCTCAAGGCAACAGGGGTGGGGGATTTTCTTATCTTAGAAGAGGTGAGGTGACAATAGTAAGGCATAGCTAAGGTGCACACCTTTCAAAATATTAGACCAGACCAGACTGCATATATACTAGGAGCTTATTGCAAAAAACAATCCTATTATTAGACTAGTTTGTGGCATATTGTTACAATGTTTGTTTTAGACCACAAGAATATAATTTTTAGCCTATATTTATTTTTTAATTGAAAGATATCAGTTGAGGGCCAAATTGATTCCATTTCTTTGATAGATGTTGATGAGAGTAACGAATAGCTAACTAGGAGAGTAGAATTAGATGAGGAGGGTACTGAAAATGATATTATTTTTGAGGATGATGATTTAAAATGAGAGACTTTTGTTGCTGCTAGAGTTGATGAAGAGATGTTTAACCTAAGATCTAGAGGCAATAGACATGGAGCAGCTGCAGCAATAGCTCACAAAGATAAATGTCTAGACATAAAATAGAGGAAGAAGAAGTGGGGGATAATGATGATGAAGGCTATGGGACAAAATCAATGCAGATGAAGATGCACTAATAGAAGGCAACAATTTTTTATTATCTTGCTAGTATTAGTACTAATAAACTCATAGGTTGTTAACTTCTTCTTCTTTTTTTCTAATGTATTTCCTCATTATGGTATATTTTTTTTTTTTTAACACTTGAGTCATTTTTTTTTTTTGCTTTTTAAAATAATTTTGGAGCTCAATTTGCTGGCGTTTGAAAAGGCCTAAAGCACAACTAGACAATAGGAGTCTTAGTGCCTAAGTGCTAAGCACAACGAGCAAGGTGAAAGCCCGCGTCTATATTAAGTAGGTACCAAAATTACTTAAAATAGCTAAAAACTAATTAAATGACTTAAGTGTTCAAAAAAAGTAAACCAAAATAAGAAAATACGGAGGGAAAAAATAGCAACCTGTGTTTAATAGTAATTATACTAGCAAGAAACTCAAAAATCACCGTCCTCTATAAGTGCATCTTCATCTTCTAATGCATCCGATTCTATCCCATAGCATCCATCATTCTCCACTTCTTCTTCCTTTATATATTGTCTAGACATTTATCTTTGTGAGATACTACTACTCCCACCACTTACACCAAGTATATTACCTCTAGATCATAGGTTAAACATATCTTCATCAACTCTAGTAGCAACAAGTCTCTCAATTTAAATCATTATCCTCAAAAACAATATTACTTTCAACACATCCTCTTCATCTAATTTTGTTCTCCTAGTTAACCATTCACTATTTTCATCAATGTATTTCAAAGAAATGGGATCAACTTTGTCCTCAACTAATTTCTTTCAATCAAAACTAAAAATAGGCTAAAAATTATATTCTTCTAGTCTAACAAACATTATAATAATATGCCACAAACTACTCTAATAATGGGATTGTTTATGCAATCAATGCTCGGTATATATGCAATTTGGTTTAATTTTTTGAAAGGTGTGCCCTTCAATGCCTTACTTTTGTCACCTCGCCCGGCATAAGAAAAGCCTCCACCCCAATGAAGCAAGCATTTTCAAAAATTGCACTACACCTAGGCATGCACCTTCACCTAACACCTAGGCTTCAGATCCCTTATTTGCTTAGGTGCACTTTAGGCCCTTCAAATACTAAATGAGATTAATCTCAAAAAGTTAGTATAATTTTTTCTAAATGGGTCATGCCATTAGCGGAGATTGAGAACCAATCATCTACATCACATCCCTAGCATGAATAGCACCTAGGATCAAAGGGTATAGCCATACCAAAAGGAATGGATACATGCCTGCATGTCAGTATCTATGGCACCTAGACAAGCAATAAAGATCAATTTCTTCCTTTTTAGATAAAACCCTATTTAACAAATAGGTCAGATACACCCATTGACAGTATGTCAACAATTTGTGTCCTATGCCAATAAATATGGCTTTTGTATTCTCCTTTCCTCTTCTCCTTTCTCTGATTATATAAATAATAATGCACCAATGTTGCCCCCCACACCCCCTTTTTGCAACCCCACTGTCCATTAACGAGCTTCTTATTCACCGTAATAGGGTTTGAGAAGCATTCCTGACCAACATGAAGAGAGGCAGTAATCACTCAGTCTACCTGATGGAAGAAGCAGACTTGACTGGATCAAATAGCATGAATGGAATGTTTGGCTTTGTTGCAGGAAATATTAGTTAGATTGGAACAGAATAAAATATAAAAGGCAAAATAGCAGCAACCAAGGGTTTGAGGAGCGCCTGGTTTGGACGTAAGTACAGATTTTCCTCATTAATCTGTTAGAACATTTAACTACTTTTTTATTACATTTCTCAACCCCTTGAAGTTTTATTCATTATTGAGGCAATCTTCCTACTTACATGACGATAGTAGAAACATTCTTCAAACTCTGAAAACAATAAACCAATAAGAAGAAAGGCGAAGCAATCCCCTGATTTGCATCAGAGAACCTATCTTTGACTATCGAATAACTAAGCAACAGGAGGATAACCGCTAAACCTAGTGTAATTTTATCTAGAGACAAACTGGAGGTTATACAAAAAATCTGATAAAGGGGGATCGGATGTGATCCGTCGTTCAATGACTAATGTTCCTAAGTTCAGTTAAAGTTTTCAATCTTCAGAGGTTTTAAATGCCACCTATTAAATTTCTTCAAGAGCGCCTATCTGCTTTGAAGAGAAAACTATTACACACTTCTCAGACCATTATAACAGGGCGCCACTGCTATGCTGTTTAGATAACATACTTAACAATAACAATCACGAAAGCATGAAAATGTCATGCAATAAATTAAGCCCATTAGAAATGGAAACAAATAATTACAAATTATCCTCCGGATCAAGAATCATTTGCTAATCACTTTGAAACCCGTTTACCTAAGCCATATGCAAATAATTGCAGAGTAAACACACCAAATTTCAAATAATTCAGTATCAATTAATAGCAGTAACCAAAAGCTCCAAAGTGATGAACGCAAACCTGGGTAACTTCAGCAGAGGAGACCCAAATGATGACTACAGCAGATATGAGAAACAAACCAGCCTTATACCTCCAACCCATCATGAATCAGATGGACCCAGACGCAAACTCAATAAAACAAAAGGCTCCGCTTGCTTCCAGATCCTCCAAGGGTCAAAGCTACCTGTAAGTCCTTGGATGGTCACCGACCGGTAAGATTATCAATCTATGAGAACTGAAGTTCGTTTACTTTGCTGCCTGTCATTTAGAGAGAAAGAGATGAATGTGGCAGGAGAAATAATTCTGAGACTTGAAGACCTCCGGGGATGCTTAGTGCATAAAATTGGGAAGGGAAAGGTACGGGCAAGAATGAAGGAGAAGGAAGGTGGAGAAGAGGGAAAAGGAATACTAACCAGTTAAAAAAAAGGTGAAACGTTTTTTAATATTTATCATATATTAATAATAAATTTTAATTATTAATATTTTTTATTCTACATGAATAAAATTTATAGCAAAATAATAATACGAAAGTATTTATCAGTATCAATATAACAGTTATATTTGTATATTATAATATATTATAATTTTAAAAAGTTTAGTAATCAAAATTATTTTTAAAATATATGATGATACTATTAAAAAAAAAACAGAGAGAATAATTGTTCTATGTCCTTCCTCTCCATTTGTTTTCTCATAAATTCTTCTAATTCACCCATCGCCAAATGAAAAGGAAAGGCAACCGGTTGATATCAATTTTTTGTTTGAGGGTAGGTTGTCAACCTAATTTTTTTAAATCTATACCAAATTTATAAAAAGCAAGGACGTCGACTGATGGCTTCGGACTCTGACCGTCTCAATTATTCTGTAGTCAATGGCTGGTCTACCAATTGGCATTGAAATTTATCTAATTTATTTTCCAAAGTAATGTAGTTGAAATTAAATGTCGCATATGTTTAGCGATTGATAATATAGTTTTTTCCTCTTTTCGTAATTCTGATAAGTGTATTCAGACATACGTTAGAATAATCGCATATAAAAAATTGACAACAAATATTAAAATTTGGAACTACAGTAATGGACGTATTTGTTGTTCTTGGAGTATTATAGGTTATTCCACCTCAGAAAAAAAAAAAAACTCAATTATTTAAACGTAAATCGCAAGATATATTTCTCACTTTTCTCATTTTATACAAAAGCAAATTGCATTGCAATTTTTTTTTTTTATATATAATCAGAGAGATGGGGCATTGCTTTGCGGTCAAGGATGCCCTCGTGTGATCATCTAAAAAACTAATCAATGACTGAAGTTTTGCAACTCCATCTACATATGATTAGTTTTTGTTTTGCAATGTCTACTTTGGTTGCATCCGGTAATCATAATTTATGTGATGTGCGCTCCACCACAAATCTTTCAACTTGATAATAGCAAAAGCAATAGAAACTTTCTTTTTGTAATTTACCAATAATTTTTTTCATAGCTGTTTACTTCCTTCATTTCTAAAAGAAATCCTCACAGATTTTGAATTTAAATATTTACTCATAAACATTATAAAGATATTTTTCAAAACGAATATAGCAATCATACTTTTATATTATAATGTCATATTATATTTTGACCAAAATAAATTATAAAAGTGTGTTCTTGAAAGATGTGAAGACTCTTTATTTATAAATGTAGTATTCTACATTTTATATTTTTAATATTCCAATGGTTCCAAAAAAAATATTTTACAACTAATTTTTTGTTCAAAAAATATACATTTCAATAAAAAAATAGAATCTAATCTTTTGGTTTACCCGTACTTTTTTTTATTATCTATGCATTAAATATCTTATTGTTTTACAATAACTGGTATAAGTGTAATAAAAATTATAGTTTTATTGATTTCTTCAAAAGTCTATATAATGTTAAAATAACTTTCCTTTTGGAATAGAGTAATTAATTACAGTACTAACAAGTTGTACAATTCAATTTGCAACGTTAATTAATTATAGATTCAATCTTTTATTAATCACCTTTAAATTACGGATGACAATTTTTTTTACTAGTTTGGGACAATGAATGGTTTCCTAAGATATTTCTTACCCAGAGAGAAAAAAGATTCTAATTGATCCCACTTTAGGGAATAAGAGGATTTGTCCAGTGAGCATACTTATGAATGGAGTCAATAACTTCAAATAAGATTTTCTCACCTTACCTGAGTTAAGAACCTGAGTTATGGCAGGGCGGTATGCTCTGCTCTCTCGCGACCCCGAGTTAACATTAGGAGTGAGTGAACGACTCCTGCCCTTTTTTGGACGGTAGAACGGGAAGAGGGGGAGTCATGCCCATTCTCTCTCCGGGCACGAGCAGGGACATAAAAATGAAGGACATCAGGTCTAGGTTTAGGAAGTTTGTTGGGGGAAGAGTTTGGGGTCCTCATCCCTGAACTATCTCAAATATTTTTTTATATGGAATTTAAATTAAAATTATGTTACAATAAAAAATTGATCGAGTATTGAGGATGATATCTGATTTCTAGTATCAGGTTAGATTTCAACGATGTAAAATAAATTAGAGATGAGAATTTTATTCCATCAAGAATTGAGTTGGAGATTCCACAACAAGAAAAAAAAAATTAGAGATCAGGATGGGATCAAAAATTATTTTACTTATCGAGTTTGCAAATAGGAAAATAGTTCATGTCTTGTCTCGTTATCATCCCTACTTTAAATACTTATAATATACTCCCTAGTTCCTTCATTTATAAATAAATTTTATTTTAACATTTAACAAAAGAATTAATAATATTATTCAAATGAATAAATTATCCTTATTTAACTTGTCATTAGAAGTACTAATAGTACTTAATGTAAGCTATAATATATATGTGTGTATGTGTGTGGGTATGTGTATTTAATAAGCCTATCCAAAATTCGGTAGAGGTCATATTATTTGTACATGTTTATCGAAGCTACATCGGCCAAAGATTAGGATATCATCCCTTCTCTACTATGGAGACCGATACAATAAGTATTGTTAGCTAAAGTATATGCAAAGGAGTTGGCACTCCTAGTATGGTTCCAATCAACACCATCAATATACTCCAAGCTTGTTTAAGAATTTTGTCCACTATCAAGCCAAAAATGAGATCGCTTCTTCTTCAAAGTGCTCACTAAAGATAAGTAATTTTATTCAACAATGATGTTCCTTTCCTATCTTTGGTTAACCTATTTGAGGGTCATCATCACAACAAGACCTTTAATATCCTTAATAGACTATGGCCCTTCTTGTGATCGTTTATAAACCAACACACCTCATTATATTAATTCTTGCAAACTGTCTCAAGTCCCCAAATGATCTAACCTAGTTTACCTGCATCCACTTTACCTTTAAGATAGTCGATTGGTGGTGTCACCCAACAATGGTTAGGTATTCCATATGCTTCTTGCTTCTCATCATCCTAGTAGGTTATTAGTATTTGCTCCACATAATCATGAGGCTACCGAGGATCGATTCTCGTCTCAGAGAAAGTTAAGTAATTTTTTTGCTATTATATTACCCATACATAGGTGAGCATCCAAGCTATTGCTAGCTCCTTAAACTCCCCCACATAACCCATCCACTCAACCAATGACAAGTTACGCTCGTTGAGGTTCAATTCTACCAGCAATCGCCACAGTTCACTTGCAACAAGGAAATGAAAAGTAGCATGGTTAGTTAAATCAACACATCCATTGTAATACCTTAAAATTTTACTTAGGCTAATTCTCTATCATTAATACCCAAATTTGATTCTAATCTTGAAAAAATCTTTATATAGCCTTTATCAAATTTCTTAATTCTGAAATTTTAATCGAATATAAATCTTTAACCCAAATAAACCATATTTTGTAACTCAATCTTAAATCAATTAAAGTTTATCACTAATCTTACCTATTTTGGCTAATCCAAAATCATCTAAATTAATCTAAAAAACTTTTCTTTTTTTCTTTTTTCCCTCCTTTCATTTTTCTTCCTTTCTCCTTTCTCCCACCATCCTTGCCGTAATATTTGACTAGCCTTATTATGCAACTTGCAACTTGTATTGACCATCACTCTCACTAACCATCATCCATCATCCCTCACCACTTCTCACCTTTGTGCTACCCGACCTACATGCACACCTCCCATCTCCCCTGCCATTTTTCATTTTCACCAATATACTCTCACAACCATCACCATTCCTTGTTGCACCCTCTGAAATTTTCAGCCCAACACACTACAATCACCTCCAACCACCTTCGTTGAAAATCTTCCCCCCTACACCGTCCATCTCAACCTGCATCCCCTGCCATTTTCTTACACACACACACACACACACACACTCACACACACACACACACACACACACACACACACACATATATTACACACTCTCCTTCTCCCTCATTTGCTTATTATCATTTATTGCCTAATCTTCTATAAATGACCACTGCCTGAGCTACCACTCGTTTTCTTCCTTCTTCCTTCTTCTTTTCTTCCTCTTCTTTGCTCTATTTTTCTTACCGAACCACCACCATCACCACCGCACACATCACCCAACACCGGTGGACCAACCACCCAGGGTTACCCCATCACCCCCATCTGTCATTGTTAGCCATTGCCACCGACCACCTCGTTTTTTCCCTCTTCTTCCTAAAGTCCATTGCATTTTTATAAAACTCATGGCCTCAAGCACGGCCTTTCAATACTGAAATTTCTTATCACGCACCTATGCAACCCAGCATAGCCTGCCCGTGCACCTTCACACGGCTTGTGCACTACCTGTCGTATGTACGTGTGTATCTATTCAACTTAAGTCTATTCTACCCAGTGATTGAGTATGGTCGTACCACTTCACACTGCCTGGCTATGCAAGATTTTAACTCTTGACTTGGGTGTGCACTACTTGTAGCATGACTGTATAGCTTCCCATCTCAATTGTGCACATCTATTTTTAACCCCCAAATCTTATCCAAAAACTAGGGGTGTTCAAATAGGTGGCTATGGTTTAACCCAACCCATAGTATTTTAACCCATATAATTTATATAACCCATGGTCTAACCCATGATGGGTTGTAGAAAATAATTAATAATTTTTAATCCAACCCATCATAACCTATGGGTTATACGAGTTAACCATGGGTTAGCGTGGGTTAGTATATATACAAACAAGCCTATCTTGACCTTTACTATCACCGTATCAACCACCATTGCTACCATCCCTTCCACCACCATTACTAACACCGCTTCCACCACCACCACCACCACAATTACTACAATTATTTTCCTTCCTCTCTTTTTTTCCCCTTTTCTTCAATTCACAACCACCGCCTTCAATATAATAAAATAATTATGTCAAGTGTCAAACATATTATAAAAGAATGATGATCACATTTATTTAGTATATTTGTCTTCTTTATAAAAATTTCTTTAAAAAAGATAATTTTTTTCCGAAATCTTTTTTAGAGGAATTTCAAATGCTTTTAATACATAATTTAATTAACCTAAATTCATAAACACAATGGAATATCACTGATAAGCTTAAACGTACGTTTTCGTATTTTTATTTATTATCACTTAAACGGTAAAAACAAATATTATCCAAAAAAATGTCGAACCAAATTATCAATGTACTGGGGGGAATATTTTTGTAAAAGGAAATAACAACTCATAATAATAGTTTCATGAAATCTATTTTTGAGAAATCATTTACGACATGACTCGAACGATATTCGTACATGGAAACAAGAGGATATGAACTCCTCGTCTTAAATTCCATGCACATGACATGATTAAGTTAGTCGGTCAGAGTGACTTTTGGATTTCGGAATCTCAATAAGTAGAATATGAGATTTTTTTTTTAATTTTTAGCAATAGAATACAAGTATACTTAATTTTAGTAGATCTAATTCATTTTAATATATATATATATATATATATATATATATATATATATATATATATATATATATATATATTGAGGTTCACATACAAACTTTAATTAATATACAAACATAGGAACCAATCTCATCCATTATATCAAAATTTAATCAACACTCAAGATTTTATTAATACCAAACTAAAAAACAAACCCAAACCTATATCCAAACTAAATATCCAAACCTCTAAAACCATAAATTATA
Source organism: Tamarix austromongolica (assembly GCA_039764185.1). Lineage (NCBI taxonomy): Eukaryota > Viridiplantae > Streptophyta > Magnoliopsida > Caryophyllales > Tamaricaceae > Tamarix > Tamarix austromongolica. The sequence continues at coordinate 104,382,378 of CM077809.1, read as the reverse complement.
CAAACCCTAAACCCTAAACACTAAATGCTAAACCCTAAACCCTACACCCTACACCCTCTAAACCCTAAACCCTAAACCCTCTAAACCCTAAACCATAAACCCTAAACCCTCGAAAACCTAAACCCTAAACCCTAAACCCTCTAAATCCTAAATCCTAAACCCTAAACCCTCTAACCCCTAAACCCTATAAACCCTAAACCCTAAACCCTAAACCCTCTAAACCCTCTAAACCCTAAACCCTAAACCCTCTAAATCCTACACCCTAAACCCTAAACCCTCTAAACCCTAAACCTAAACCCTAAACCATAAACCCTCTAAACCCTAAACCCTAAACCCTATAAACCCCCTAAACCCTAAACCCTAAACCCTAAACCCTAAACCATAAACCATAAACCCTAAACCCTAAACCCTCTAAACCCTAACCCTAAACCCTAAACCCTAAATGCTAAACCCTAAACCCTAAACCATAAACCCTATAAACCCTAAACCCTAAACCCTAAACCCTCTAAACCCTAAACCCTAAACCCTAAACCCTAACACTCTAAACCCTAAACCCTAAACCCTAAACCATCTAAACCCTAAACCTTCTAAACCCTAAACCCTAAACCCTCTAAACCCTAAACCGTCTAAACCGTCTAAACCCTAAACCCTAAACCATAAACCGTAAACGTTAAACCCTCTAAACCCTAAACCTTAAACCCTAAAAACACTAAACAAAAACCATCTAAACCCTAAACCTTAAACCCTAACCCTCTAAACCTTAAAGCATAGACATTAAACCCTCTAAACCCTAAACCCTCTACACCCTAAACCCTAAAAACCCTAAACATAAACAATCTAAACCCTAAACCCTCTAAACCCTAAACCCTCTAACACACTGAACCCTAAACACTCTAAACCCTCTAAACCCTAAACCATAAACCCTATAAACTGTAAACCCTCTAAACCATCTAAACCTCAAACCATAGACCTTAAACCCTAAACCCTCTAAACCCTAAACCCTTAAAAACCCTAAATCATATAAACCATAAACCACAAACTCTGTAATAATAATAATAATACAATAGCTTAGCATCCATAAACTTTATTTAGTTACTCAAACCATATATTATGCAAAAATATACAAGAATACCAGATTAATAATCTGATTATTAATGAAAATAATATAAAACAGTAATACAATATTAATCAGCAATAGAAAATACAACATCAACAGAAAATCAGCCAACATTACTCTGATTAATGCTAATCAGAGGATTCATAACAGATGATGCTGAATATGGAACAAGATACCAATATTCAGACAGCAATTAGCAATACCAACACCATACCAGCATATATTAAGCAAAAATTTACAACAATGGCTCATTAATAATCTGATTATTAATCAGACTAAGATAAAACAACAACACACCATTTTCAACAACAGAAAATACAACAGCAATAGCAACAGCAACAACAACATAATATCAGCCCACATTAATGTAATTAACCCTAATCACATTATTCATAATACAACAGCAACATAATTTAATCAAAAAACAACAAACATAACTCAGCAAACAATAAAACATATTTACTAAATCACATCTGCTAAATCGAAACCAACTAAAGTTGAGGCAGAGTACTTCGATCTAATGCTTAATCAATAAAACCTAAAACACGTACAAAAAATAATCAGCCAAATCAATACCAAAAATCAGGTTAACAAACACTAGATTACATAATAATATAACAACAATGAAGAAATTAACAGGTTTAATACTATCGTTATGGAAAATTTTTTACAGTAACAATATCAACCATTTTCGACAAAAATGGTGACATACGAAGCAGAATCGACACCAACGAAAAATGGTGGAGGAAAATAAATGAAATCGATGACGTGAGCTTCAGTAGGTTGAAGAAATGAGCCAGGATGAGAATACACCGGCGAAGACGAGCAGCCAAAATGGAGAAACAGTGTCAAAAAATGAATGAGCAAAACTGGTCGCGAATTGAAAAAATTTTGAAGATCGGTACAACAATAAAAATTTTGAAAAAATTACATACCTCTGTGCTGCTGCTGAGGTCGCGCTGCCGCCGTGTGCTGCTTGTCCGCCTCTCCCGTGTGGCAGTGTAGTGGCGGTTGAAGTCAAGACGATGTATAAGACGGATGAATAATGGAGCGTCTAAGCTCGCGCTGGCAGATGCAGAGGCAGAAATGGAGATGGAGAGATGGAGGAACAGGTGCGATGGAGAGGGAGATAGGTGCGATGGCGAGGGAGAGAGGTGCGACAGAGAGGGAGAGGCAAGTGCGAATGGGTCTGGTGGTCGGGTGCGAAACAAAAGGGGGCGGGGCAGAGGAGCGGGGCAAAGAACAACGCCTCTCATTTTTCTTTTTTAACTCACCGACCGTTGGATTTAATTTAGATCCAACGGCCAGGAATGGTTCCTACATTTGTACCAAAAAAAGGGTACGCACATGACCCTCTTTCTATATATATATATATATATATATATATATATATATATATATATATATATATGTATATGTATATATATATGTATATGTATATATATACATATATATCTATATACATATGTATATCTATATATATAAATTTTTTTTGACGTTTCTTACCGTCTTCATTTACTAGATTTTTTAAAAAATGACATTTTTTGAGTTTTTTTTTCTCATCCCTATATATAATTTTTTTTTACGTTTCTTACCGTCTTCATTTTCTAGATTTTTAAAAAATGATATTTTTGTGTTTTCTTTTGTCCCCGTCTCCGTGTAATGCCGCTGTAACATAACTACTCGCCATATTCCTTCGCCGCCAGTGTTGCCTCTGACCTTCGCTACTCCGCCCAATTAATAGACTCGCCAAAGTTTGTTTTCTCTTAATTTTAGTAGTCTAATTTATTTTAATATATATATATAAATTTTTTTTACGTTTCTTACCGTCTTCATTTCCTAAATTTTTAAAAAACGACATTTTTGCGTTTTTTTCTCGTCTCCATATCTGTGCAATGTCGCTGTAAGATAACTGTTCGCCATATTCCTCCGCGCGCCAGTGTTGCCTCTGACCTTCGCTGCTCTGCACAATTAATAAACTCATCAAAGTTTTTTTTTCTCTTAATTTTAATAGATCTAATTTATTTTAATATATATATATATATTGATGTTTCTTATCGTCTTCATTTCCTAGATTTTAAAAAAAAAATGATATCTTTGTATTTCTTCTCGTCCCCGTCTCCGTGCAATGCCACTATAACATAACTACTCGCCGTATTCTTCCGCCGCCAGTGTTGCCTCCGACCTTCGCTACTCTGCGTAATTAATTAACTCGTCAAAGTTTTTTTTCTCTTAATTTTAGTAGATTTAATTAATTAATTTATATATATATGTATATCATATGTATATATATAATTTTTTTTTTACGTTTCTTACCATCTTCATTTCTTAAATTTTTAAAAAATGATATTTTTTCGTTTTTTTCGCCCCGTCTTCGTGCAATGTCACTGTAACATAACTGCTCGCCATATTCCTCCGCCGCTAGTGTTGCCTCCGACCTTCTCTACTCTACCCAATTAATTGACTCGTCAAAGGGTTTTTTTTTTCTCTTAAATATATGTGTATATATATATATATATATATATATATATGTATACATACATATATATATTTTTTTCTCTTAAATATATGTATATACATATACATATATGTGTATATACATATATATGTATATATGTATATAGATATATATACATATATATGTATATATGTATATAGATATATATACATATATATATGCATGTATACATACATATATATATATATTTTTTTTCTCTTAAATATATATATATGTATATATGTACCATCTCCGTTTCCTAGATTTTTTAAAAATGATATTTTTACGTTTTTTCTCGTCCCTATTTTCTTTGAAATCAAGAAACCAGTTTCTTAGACGTGCTTCTCCTTCCAAATACCCCGGCGTTAGAGTCCTCAGAGTCGGAAATATCAGATTCACCGACAAAAAATCCAAACGGAATTTTGAAATCGGATGCGGAAAAAGCTTTCAAAATTTTTAAGTTCATGTTGTTAGATATTTTCAGCTTATGGGTTACCATGGCAACCCATGACCAATTATACTTAAACCCAAACTAACCTATGGTTAAATAATATGTATATGGGTTCAACCCATGATAACCCATTTAAAATAATAACCCAACCCACTTATATTATAACTTAAGTTCATGGGTTGGATTATAGCTTACCATGGCAAACCCAACCCATTGAACAAGCCTACGAAAAACTACTAAAATTTCACCATAGCTACATCATACATTCCAGTAAACATCCACACAACTTAAGCATCCATTAAACTATAGTTATTCCTATTTTTACCCTCCTTTACCTTAACTTTTTTGTTAATTATATTCTTCAAACCTAACCATGTATTATATCATTTTTTTGTAGGTGATATTCTAGTGATCTCAGAGGAGGAGGTCTAGGATTTATGTATTTAGAGCCTGGTATCCTAGTTTGTAAGGATACTAAATGATGTTTAAGGGTTTTGTGTTAATTTATTATATGGATACATGTATTTCCTTGATATTGTTGCTATATGATTTAATGTATATTATTGATGATATGTTGTGATTATATATAATATATGTTTGAAATAAAGTAAGAATGGGTAAGAGGTATGGATATGTTTTTATTATGATAATGACGTATTTGTGAGGAATATATGTTACGGCATGAAAAGATAAGCCAAATAAACTATAATAAGTGGACATAAGCATATCTATAACATTTGATGATAAATGGTTAATTTGAAAAAATAACGGTTGTGGAAGATATACAATTTTATAAAATAAAGGCTATTGGTTATCATTAAGGGAATTTTTGTCATTATAGGATAATAAGGAAATTTTGGTATCGTAATGCATTAGGTGGTTTAAAATATGATAATGATATTCTAAGAAATGTTTTGGAAGGATTATTTTTTTATTTTAGGACCTTCAAAATGAAATAATGATCTAATTAGGACATAGTGACCTAAAGTGATAATCTTAACATTTCATGCATTAAACCCTAGTGTTAATCCACACTTATGGATATATTACTGATGTTGGCATTATAGGGATGTATATTGAATTTAGTAATAATATAAGACTTATGGGAAGAATTATGACTATCTATGAAATTAGGATTTCGGTAATTCTATGAGTAGTACCTTTGGATATTATTGTATGTATACAACGTGGTAATTAGACCATGAATTTTAGGTATGATAATAATGATGATATTTAAGAATGGTATATTATTATCAGTGGTTTACTAATCAATAAGAGATAATGATGCTACGAGTGTGGAATTAGGGTTTGAGGAGATTAAGAATCTTGGCTTATGTGATGTGTTTATCTACGTTAATACATACCTATGAATCAATCATGAATAAGATATTAATTATTTAAAGTGAAAGACCACATGAATAGGGCCGAGGTGATTCTTTTATATTTAACTATTCCATCGAAGATAATAGTGGCTTGAGAGCATTTTGTCCCAAGAAGATGATGTTTTTAAATACTTGTTCCACCGGAGATAATAGCGACTCATGAGTATTTCGCCTTGAGAAGGTGTTTCAGTCCATTCCATCAAATTAAGAATGGTGGAGCCCCTGCTCATCGTGAATGAAAATATAACAGTATAACCTATGGATAAGACACTAATGATTTAAAGTGGAAGAGTATGTGATTTAGGACCAAGATATTGTTTTTATATTTGTTCCACTAGAGATAATAGTGGCTTGGGAGCGTTTTGCCCCGAGAAGCTGATATTTTTAGATCTGTTCCACCGGATGATAATAGTGTCTCAGTTGTGTTGTACCTGAGAAAGTGCTTCAGAAAATTCCACTATTTTAAGAATAGTGGATTCTTGTACTCAACGTATATATAAAAGAACGAAACTGGTTATATCTAATAAAGAGGCCTAGATCCATAGTTGTCTTATGAAATGTTTCATTTATTTGAATATGTACTTATCAGCTATTGCAAATGCATGTGTTATTTGTATCCCTAATTCATTAGTATTATTTTCATTGCTTAGTACGTAACGTACTGACCACCCTTTTATGTGTGCTACTCATTTCCACGAGCAGGAGACCTTGATTCTTGTGTGCAGGTCTCAGAACATCTCTTAGATGACTATGCTGCTTATGATGCTCTATGTGGGGATGAGTGACTCATTATTTGTAACTGGTTTTTGGGTGAAGAGTAATGTTATTCGGTTGATGTATTTACTTGGATACCTTTTTAGACTCTTGATCTATGGTATCCCTTATTTTATGTTTTGTTTATTGTAATTTGGAGTTAACCTTCATACCCATATTATATTATAAATGTTTCTTTTGTTTCTAATTTTCTTATTTAACTATAATGATTTTAGCCTTGTGATTAATGTAAGGATGGTTGGATAAACTAAACTTATGTCAATTATGATGAGAACCCCTAATATTTTATTTATACGCTTTTACAGTAAAATGAAATTTTTTAGTAGTAAAAATAAGGGTGTTACAAGTTGGTATCAGAGCTTTGTTTTTTATTATCATGTTTTGGTTTTCAAAAATTTAGTTTTCAACTATCCCTCATCTGATTTTAATGGTCTATTTCACATTTCAGAAAAACCCAATTTTCTTTCAAAAACTTGGATTAACTTGTGAGGAATCCAAGATGGGTAGCCTAGGTGGCCTTGAAATGTGATTATGTTCATTATGTGTTAGTAAGCTAGGAAGGCTTTGTCCTAACACATTTTTTGACTTGCAGTTAGCTATTTATCATGGCACTTAATGACCGTATTGGTCACTTAGAGGAGACCTTTGCGGCATTCATTGAGTTAGTCCAACGTCTACCTCAGCCGTCGCTACCACCTCTACATCACCCCACAGGAGGGTATCAGAGAATATTAGCTTTCGAAGGTTACATGACATCACTCGCCAATTTACACCAGAGATGAGGACCCGGTCATCTTAGAGGGATGGATTCGGGACATAGATAGGATTTTTGAGGTAGTTGATTACCCATCTACTTGGAAGGTGGGTATTGTAGCCTTCTTCTTACCTGGATTTGCTGACACTTGGTGGGTAGGTCATGGTGCACAAGACAGGCCACAGATGTCTTAGGAGGACTTCAAGGTGGCGATTCATGCTAAGTTTTACCCTAAGAGTCTTAAGAGGGATAAGCTAAAGGAGTTCATGTAACTGACTCAAGGAACCATGACGGTGAGACAATACTATGCCTGGTTTATGCAGATGCTGATGTTCACATTAAGGATTGTAGCGAGTGAGCCGACTATGGTTTATTATTTTGAGTAGGGGATCCACTTTAGCATCCAAAGGATTATGGGTGTTATGGTTTTTCAAGACTTAGCCATGTTGTATAAGAGGGGGTGTATTACCGCTATTCTGGTTCAAGAGTAGGCCTCTATTTTATGTAAGAGGAATGATATATGGAATTTATATGTTATTTTCTTAAGTAAAAATGTCATTTATTCCTCATTGTTTTTATAAGATTTAATCTTTTCTCGAGTTTTTCTCTTTTGGATAGATTTTACAGGAAAAGATAAAAATGAAGAAATTCAAAGGAGAAATCGATGGAAAGAGAAAACGAAGCAAAGAACACATCAAGAGATATGGAATCAATGGATGAAAAGACCAGAAATGAAGAATATATATAAAAGGGAAGTTTGTGTTGAAATTTCATAAAGAAATAATGAAGGAACAAGAAACATGGCTCCCTGTGTTTCATAAACACGACCCATGTTTTTCTGTCAGCACACAAAATTTCAACTTTTAAAACTCAGCATTTGGCAGAGAATTCAAGGAAAAATACGGGGGTCCTGTGTTTTCTAACACGTACCACATGTACATTCTAAACATATATTTCTAAAGTCTAAACATTCGAAAGGGTGGTTTTGGGGAGTTCGAGAATGGGATTCTCTATTTCTCTCTATACTCTCTAGATACCACATGTAATTTGTAATTCCAATTCTCTTTCTCTCCATTGTATTCAATTGGACAATCAACACTCTGCAATTCAATTCGATAAGTTCTTCTCCATTCCTCTTTTAATTGCAAGTTTTGATTTTTGATTGAATGCAAATAAATTCTCTTTGTTGCATTACTATTTTTCTTATGTTTGGTGTTTCATTGTTAATTTATTTGTAAGCATTGATGTTAATTATAGATTATTGCATTTAATTTTGTGTTATTGCAATTATGTAGATAGTATAAGGTATGAGGATGTGATGACGGAATTAGGGTTTTGGATATGATAACATAATTTGAATTCATGACTCTAAATGAAATTTAATTGAATTGATGGATGGAATTGAATGATCTTGCATCAAAGATTAAGAGTTTAAACTAATTAGACTGATCACCTATCTAGTTTAGATCTTAATCTATGCTAGGATAACGGAATCAATACGTAATTTTTAATTAACATTTCCAGAGTAGCAAAAGATTAATTATTAATCTTGTCCATTAATTCGTACGATTGCATGATCCGAGCTTATGTGATTATGGTTGTAGTTGGCTGCTTTCCATTCATAATTCTGCCATTAATTGAATCTAGTGTTCTTAACCTAGGTTATTAATTGGTTAGGTGATAAATTGAGAGCTTATTCAATTTATTAGAATTGAGAGAAAACAAAGAGATAAATTATTATGAGTTTATACAGGTCAACGTTAAATCATTTAGAATCATTCTTTTCTCCATGATTATTTGATATCATAATTCCATAATCAGTACCTTCCTATCCTTATTCATTAATTAGTGAGTACAGTGTTTTATTATTTATCCATAGTTTAGATATTGATGATAGAATTATATATTATTTCATAACTAGGGTTTTAACATCGATTACAGAATTATTGATCATATACCATTCTTTATGGGTTCGACTCCTTCTTACCATATACTACGTATTTAGGAATTAGGATTTATTTATTAAATTTGTTGTGCATATGATAACACATCAAATTTTTGGGACCGTGTTTCTTGTTCCTTCATTATTTCTTTATGAAATTTCAACACAAGCTTCCCTTTGATATATATTCTTCATTTCTAGTCTTTTCTTCCATTGATTCCATATCTCTTGATGTGTTCTTTGCTTCATTTTCTCTTTCCATCGATTTCTCCTTTGAATTTCTTCATTTTTATCTTTTCCTGCCAAATCTATCCAAAAGAGAAAAACTCGAGAAAATATTAAATCTTATAAAAACAATGAGGAATAAATGACATTTTTACTTAATAAAATAACATATAAATTCCATATATCAAGGAAGCAGGAGATATAGGGTTCTAGAGGTAAGATCTAGTACTGGGGAGGCAAACCTCTAGGATTTTAGTAGAGAGGTTAGAACTAGTCTTAGGGAGGTCAGTACCGACACCAGGGTTAGTCATAAATTTAGGGCATATCAGCCGAGGCACTTCACGTGCCATTTTTGTGGAGAGGATCATCCAGAGTGGAGTTGCCAAGGCTCTCCAATTCTGTCTAGGACGTTTGGTTAGTTAGGCCACTAATCTTTTGAGTGCCAGCATTAGTAGGATTAGCAGTAGGCACCACTGATTCTGTAACAACAAGATTTTCAATAGTGGACCTACTAACAACCTCAGTAGTAGTTTTAATAGAGAGCACCTGCCCCACCTAGTGGACAGCCTAGAGAGAGTTAGGGGAGACCACAAGGCCTCTCCCTTTCTCTCAAAAGGGAGGAGGTTAGACTTAGGGTTCTAGAAGGTGTCTTGGAGGATACCAGGGAGGTCAATAAGGTGGATGCGTGAATATCATTAATTAGGTAGAGGCTGATAGAAAATTGTATGTGGTTATTGGTTCATTTTCAATTATATTGCTAACGGTTTATGTGTTGTTTGATTCAAGAGCATCTCTGTGATTTGTGTCTTCTTTATTTATTTCTAAATATGCATTAACTTCATCCTCTTCTATATCTATTTCCATGAAGTTTCCTTTTGGGGATAGGATAGACTGTACTAGGCTCTACTTGGATATGGTATTAGAGATAGGTGGGGTAGACTTCCTATTAGATCTGGTTGAGATGAAACTTCAGGATTTTGACATTATCTTTGGGATGGATATGTAAGGGAGGTATAAGGTAGTGATAGATTTTTCATAGGAGTGAGTTGTGTTGCGGGGACCTCAAATTGCTAGGGTCTCTGAATAGAGATGTAAGACTAGGCTTATGAAGAAGGTCCTATCTGCCCATACGTTGTATTCTTTGGTGCAGAGATGTTACTCTATATTCTTATGTGGAGTTCAGGATCTAAACAAGGACGTGTCTACATTAGAGAGAATTTTGGTTACTTGGGAGTTTCCAAATGTTTTTCCTAAGGAGATTCTAGGTATCTCGCAAGTACGAGAGATTGACTTCACCATTGAGTCGGCACCGAGGGCCGAACCTGTTTTGAAAGCACCCTACCGGATGGCACAGATAGAGTTGAGGGAGTTGAAGACTCAATTGGAGGGCTTGTTATCTCATGAGTACATCCACCCGAGTTTGTCTCTTTAGGGAGCACTGGTGTTGTTTTTGAAGAAGGACAGGAGCCTTTACTTATGTATAGATTATTGGGGTTTAACCTAGTTGATGGTGAAGAACCGACATCCACTTCCAAGGATTGATGACTTGTTTGACTAGCTTAGGTGTGCTTCGACCTTCTCGAAGATTGACTTGAGGTCGAGTTATGAATAATTGCCCATCATTGAGGCAAACTCCATGAAGATGGCCTTTAGGACATGTTACAGGCATTATGAGTTTACGGAGATGCCTTTTGGGCTCATCAATGTTCCCGACATCTTTATGGACTTGATGATGAGGGTTTTCTGGCTGTTCCTTAATCATTTTGTTGTGGTTTTCATAGATGACATTTTGGTTTACTCTCAGAGTAGAGAGGAGCACTAACAACATCTAAATACGATTTTGTGACTCTTTAGAGAGTATAGGTTGTATGCCAAACTCTCTAAGTGCAAGTTTTGGCTTTAGGAGGTTACATTTTTGGGACACATGGTGTCAGTAGGATAAGTCGTTGTAGACCAAGTGAAGATTATAGTAGTGACTGAGTGGAAGGTACTCACTAGTGTCCCTAAGGTATGTAGTTTTTTGGGTTTGGCTAGGTACTACAGATGCTTTGTTCAGGATTTCTTGAAGGTAGTTCATCTCTTGACGAACCTTTTGAAGAAAATGACTAGATTCCACTGGAACGATGCTTGTGAGAGAGTGTAATACTTCAAACTTTTTTGTTTTTTAGGAATAAAGCATAAAATAATGAGTTATTGAATAAACCTATAATATATATACACTTTATAATAAAAATAATAATACCAATTATGAAAATAAAAATGACACAAAAAATTTATTATTTGGAAGATATTTTAATTAAATAACCTAAAATAAATTATATATACATTATGAGAATTTCTAAATTAATGAAAATTATTTTAATTATTACCTATAAATTCCTAGAAACCTAAAACATCCTACCATCTCTCTTTCCTTTTTCTTTATTTTCTTCCTTCCTCCTTTTCTTTTCCTTTTTCCACTATTTTCTTTTCTTTCTTTTCTTTTTTTTTTCTTTCTTCCTTCCTAGTCGTTTGGGCTGCGACCAAGCAAGCCAAGTAGCATGAGCCCTCTTATCTACCCCTTTTCTTTTCACTTTCCCTTTTCTCCCTTGATTGGCCCAAGCCAGCTCTCTTTTTTTTTTCCGGAGCGGTAGCCCAAACATGCATGACCCTCATCTTTCCCTTTTATCTCCCTCTCTTTTTCCCTTTCTTCCCTCTCTTCCCTTTCTAACCTCATCCCTAACCTCATGTCTGCACTAAACCCTCCCCCTACTGCCATTTTTGCAGCTCCCCTACGTACTCCCCCTCTCCCCTTCCTCTTTGGGCCATGAAAGGCATGCAAGCTAGCATGTCATTGCATAATCCCCCCCCCCACACACCCTCTTCCCCTACCTTGCACCCTGTCACCTGCAAAAATTTCCCCTTGCACCTATTTGTACCGCCTCCATTGCCACTGCTGGCTGCTAGATACTCGCCCCTTTGTCTCTTCCTTCCTTTATCCTCATCCTACCTCCCCATGTCTATAAGCACCCCACGCTCTCCTTCTCCTCTCTTTTCTGCCTTGATCTACCCTACCCCTCCTTTTCCCATTGCAACTTTAGATGCCTCCACCACTACCACTAGGCCACGCTACCACCCCATCTCCATCCCTTCCTCTTCCTTACACCTCCCTATGCACACTGAGCACCACACTTCCCCTTCCTTTCCCTTTCTTTCCTCTCACCAAAGTACAAAGTGAGTAGCTTGAGCTGCCCTTTATACCACCTTGCACCACCAACGTCACCTCGCACCACCACCACAACTGGTTGTTCCCTCCTCCATACCCTCCCTTCCTACACAAAAAGATTTCCCCATGCCATAAACCCCCTCCACCGCCTTCCTTCCCCTCCATTTCTTCCCCACTTCCTCTTTTCCTCTCTGGTTCCTCCGCGAGATCACCACCTTCTCCACTAGCCACTTGTGCCAGCATCTCCACTAACTGAAGAAACCCCACCCCACTCCTTCTTCCAACCCCAGAAAAGCCTCTTCCTTGCATCACTGCTGTTGTCGCCACCGCTGCGCCACCCTCACCTTGCCTTGTCTATTCTCATCACATCTCTCCTCTTCTATACTTATTTTAATCATTTTATCTTAATATCCACTATTATTAACATTATTATTAACATAATAATAATAATAATAATAATAATAATTATTATTATTATTTTGGTTAATAGTGAAAAAAAGAAAAAGAGATAGAAAATGAGTAAAATAGCTAAGTTGTATGTTCTCATTTTAGGTACCAAATTGGTAATCACCTGTGAGGAGGTATAAGATCTCATTGCTTCAAGACTAGAGCCAATTACGTATGGATAAGGTTATGTTAGGGTTACGCTTATGTTTCTTGGTTGTGAAATAAGTGTACTTGTATGGAATATGAATATATGTATATGTGATCTAAGTGTGTTGTGCAACTTTTATTGCATGGCCCTAAGGTAATGATGTGTGTGATCCTCACTGCTTGTTTTTTTATGTGTTTGCTAAGTCTTATCATGTGATGATGTAAGTCTTATATGTTATTGAAAAATTATATATTTAAGCCAAGGAGTATTAGGTGGGGCTTAGGTGGCCAAGGTGAATGAAATGAAATAGTGAGAGATAGAGTACGTGAATGTTTAATTGGGGAGTGTTCTAACTATTCCTTAGAATAATATAAAAAAAGGTTATTGATAAAAAGAGGGGTTAGGGTAAAAACTTTACATAGGGAGAGTGGGCTTTACATGGGGACAAGATCAACTTAATGGGACCTTGATGGAGGTTGACCATGGGGAGGAGAGTGCGTTATGGGTAGTTGGTGGACATGGGGGAGTTTTAGTATGTGGGAAGATGGAAAAGTGCATGGAGGCACAAATTAGGGTTTTGGGGGTCAACCTAAGGATAGGGTGTATTGTGGGGAAAAGTTGAGGGAGTTGGGTTATACATCGGGGTTGTGATGAGGGGTATACCAAGTGGAGGATGTGGGTCTAGTTAAATAGAGTGTGGAGCTGTGTAAGAAAGTGGTACAAAAATAAAGGGGATATTTTTGGGGGTGTCCATTTGGGAGGTGTTATCATATGTGGGGGTTGAGGGAGTTTGGCTGAAAGAATTTGGAGTAGGGGTGAGTATGGTGACTTGTACTTGAATCATGGAAGATTAAGGCTAAATAAGAAGAGGAGGAGAGGCTAGACCCATATAGGCCAAAAATTAGGGTTTTGAGGGGGGAAACCCTAGAGGGCGATGGTGATCATAAGTAGGGAACAAGGAGAGTGGGCTATGACCCATGAGTATAAGGCTTGTAACAACACAATTAGATCACACACACACACACACACACACGCACACACACACACACATATGAGTACACTTATTCCACAACCAAGAATCATAAGCATAATCCTAACATAACCGTATCCTTACCTAATTGACGTCGATCTTGAAGCAATGAGATTCTACATCTCCTTATAGGTGATTATCAGTTTGGTACCTAAAATAAGAACACCCAACTTAGATATTTTACTCCTTTTCTAGCCCTTTTTCCTTTTTTCACTATTTTCTTTTCCATAATAGTAATAATAGTGGATATTAAGATAAAATGCTTAAAGTAAGTAATAAGGGGGAGAAATGTGACTAAAATAAACAAGGGAAGATGTGGGGGTAGTGGTGATGTAAGAAGGAGGCTTTTTAGGGTTAGAAGGGTTAGGGTAGGGTTTCTTAGGGTGGTGGAGGAGGTGGAGGTCTCACTGTAGCGGTGGTGGCAATACTTGCAATGATGCCCAAGAGGAAGGGAGGAAGAGGGGAAGAAGGGTGGTGGAAGAGGTTTGTGATATGGGGAGACCTTCTTGTGAAGGAAGTGAGGGAAGGGAGGAGGGAATTGTAGGCGGTGGTGGTAGTGTGAGGTGGCATTGGTGGTGTACGATGGTGCAAAGGGTAGCTCATGCTTCCCACTTTGCATGTTCTACGAGAGAAAGGAAGGGGAATTGAGGGGCTTAGTGTGCTTAGGGAGGTGCAAGGAAGAGGATAGGATGGAGCTGGGGAAGAGGCATAGCTTGGCAGCGATGGTGATGACATTTGAACTCACAATGGGAGAAGGAGGGGAAGGGGAGATCAAGGTAGAAAAGAGAGGAGAAGGAGAGAGTGGGGGGGTTTATGGGTACGGGGAGGGAGGATGAGGACAAAGGACAAAAGAGGATAAGGGGCCAGGTAGCTGGTGGTACAGGCATGCTCGCGCTGGGGGGAGGGGAAGTTATGTAAGCAATAGGGTGCAGGTTAGGGGGAAGAGGGCCTACAGGGGGACCATGAAGGGATATGCCCTACATGACTAAAAGAGGAAGGGGAGAGGGGGAGTAGGTAGGTGAGATGCAAAAATGGCAGTGGGGGAGGGGTTTTGGTGTAGGCGTAAGGTTAGGGGTGAGGGTAGAAAGGGAAGAGAGGGAAAAAGAGAGGGAGAGAAAAGGGAAAGAAGGGGGCATGCGTGTTTGGCCTGCTGCTTGAGAAGCAAAAAAAAAGAGAGCTAGCTTAGGCTGGTCGGGGGGAAGGGGAAGAGAAAAAAAGGGGGAGAAGAGGGCTCGCACCATTAGGCCTGCTAGGTTGCAACCTAAATACCCAGGAAGGAAGAAAGAAAGGAAAGAAAAGAAAAGAAAGGAAAAAGGAAAAGAAAAGAGAGGAAAAAGGAAAAGAAAAGGGGGAAAGGAAAAAGAGAGAGAGAGAGAGAGATGGTAGGGTGTTTTGGGTTTTTGGGAATTTATGGCTAACAATTAAATAATTTTCATTTATTTAGAAATTGCCATAATTTATTTATAATTTATTTTAGGCTAGTTAAATTAAAATAACTTCCAAATAATAATTTTTTGTGTCATTTTTTTTTGTCATAATCGGTCTTATTATTTTTATTATAAAGCGTGCATATATTTTAGATTTATTCAATAACTCATTATTTTATCCTTTATTCCTATAAAAAAGTTTGAGGTATTACATTACTACCCCCTTAAAGGAAGACTTCATCCTCAAAGTCACTAGCTTAATTTGAGAGTTGGGAAAAAGGGAATGAGGGACAAGGAGGTCCTGGGTCAACTCACTATACGAGTGCATCATTCACAATAAACCACTACCCCCCTAAAGGAAAATAGTATTTTTAAGAATTATCGTACCTAAGGTAAAGAGTTCTGGATACGCCACTCGCATATCCTTCTCAGCTTCCCATGTGTCTTCCTATACCCCATGGCAGTTCCAAAGAATCTTCATGAGTGAGATTACACTTATACGGGTCTGTCGAAGCTTAGTATCTAGGATCCACACAAGTCTCTCTTTGTAGGTTAGAGAGTCATCAAACTCAACCTCATGGGTTCAGATCATGTGGGAAGGATTAACTATATACTTCCATAACCGTGAGACATGAAACACATCGTGGAAACGTGCTAACTTTGGCAAGAGTGCCAACCGATAAGCAACCTCCCTGACTGGATCTAGAATATCGTAGGCCCTAATGTACCTCAAGTTTAGCTTACCTCTCTTACCTAACCTCTACAGTTCTTTTGTGGGAGAGACCCTCAAAAACACTTTCTCTCTAGGCTCAAAGTTGCCACCATAGCCCTTTCGATCTACGTAGCTCTTTTTCTAGCTCTGAGTAGCTCTCATTGAGTCCTGAATCTGATAGATATGTTGGGTCATCTCCCCAATCAACTAGGATTCCATTACCTCCATCTCGCAGATGTCATTCTAGCACAACAAAGTCTTGCACTTTTGTCCATATAATGCTTCGAAAGGTGCCATCCCTATGCTGACATGGTGGCTATTATTGTAAGAGAACTCTATCAGGTGCAAATGATCTTCCTAAGAACCCTAGAAGTCTAAAGCACAAGCGCATAACATGTCTTTTAAGGTTTGAATAGTCCTTTCAGTCTGCCTGTTTGTGGTAGAGTGAAAAGCTATACTCATCTTCAATTTTGTTCCCAAGACCTCTTACAACTTTAGCTAAAAGTGGAAGAGGAACCTTGAGTCCCTGTCAATGATGATATCCTTAGGCACCCTATGTTGACTAACAACATTTCATATAGGCACTTGTCAGCTGGTCCATACTCTTGGTCAACTTCATGGGGATGTATACTACCAACTTGGTCAATCTTTCCACAATGATCCAGATGGTTTCACAGCCACTACGTATCCTAGGTAACTGATATATGAGATTTGTATGTTATTATCCTATGTAAAAATGTCATTTATTGTAACACCCCCAAAATTCACTACTGAAAAATTTCGTTAATCAAAAGGAAACTAGCGGAAGCAAATTAATAAACCGTGAATTTTGGGAGTATTACCGCCACACTTAGTACCAGACCGGTTCACTCATACCGTTCCAGTGCTAAGTACTAAGGCTAAAGGAAAATGAAATACAATTTGCAAGAATTTCAACAAACTTAAATCAGAGTAGCGTACCAAACGTTTACAAGAATGAAATCCACCCATGGTGGTTATAGTATCAACATATACATTTAAAACCAGAAATTTCAAAGAGAGAGAGAAAAACCCTAGTAGTTCCGGATGAGACCTTACTCTCGTCCCTGTTGCCCACTTGAGTAGCACCTGAAAAGACCTGCAAGGGACACTATCCATTGAATAGGCAGGGGCCCCACGAATGGAACCCTTCAGTACTACGGTACTGAGTAACCCTTTAAAGTCTCACTTAAAAGTAGGCCCGCAATGCAACACATGAAACAAGCTACATACATAATTAACATTCACCTAGCATATCAATATATCGTTACGAACAATCGGTACTTACGATCTTAAGCCATGTCATAATGCAAACTCAAAACAATTAGGCCTTAAGCCCTTGTTCCACTATAAGGGATTAGTACTTGCCCATAATTTTGTTCACATACTTAACTGGTTTTATTGAGCTCAGGACCCCCACTATTATTGCCGGTGGACCGGAATATACATAAACTCATCATCCAGGGCACAACGCTCCTGGCCACTATTATAACCGGTGGACCGGGAAATATAAAGAGTCATCATCCAGGGCACAACGCTCCTGGCCACTATTATAACCAGTGGACCAGGATATATAAAGAATCATCATCCAGGGCACAACGCTCCTGGCCACTATTATAACCGGTGGACCGATACTCAATTTCATAATCATCTGGGCCCGGCTCATTAATATTCCACTTTCAATAATAGTATCTTTCCTTTCTTTAATCAGTACATCAATCATATTTATTTGCCTCGAACGGGAGATCAATAACTCGAGACACAAAGGTACACCGGTCGTACCGGTGCATATCAGCTACTCCGTACCCTTCAACCACGAACCCAATGACACAAAGGTACCCTGGTCGTACTGGTGCATAAAGCTAACTCAGTACCCTACCGACAAGGACACCTAATCCATAAGTATGCATACCCCCTAACTAGGTCCGTAGAGCTAGAAAGAGTAAGATATAGGGCCTGGCTGGGGCACAAAGGCACACCAGCAAATACCAGAATAATCGTGGACTAAACCACGTCCTTAGGGTAGCGACCCCTAAGGAGTCACCATTCCCGATCTTGAGGTCTTTCACTTTAAATATTAGTGTCTTTATTAAAGTGATCACGAAAAGCACAATAATCAGATACTTATTCACTTTCCATTGTTTAGACATCATTAGTCGTTTATTATTCAAATGGTTATCCAAGCTATCACAGAGAAACCATTAAGGCCATACTAATTATCAGATGCTCTTACTTGGCTAATCAGCCTTATTTAAATCACATTATAAAGTTCCACAATCACAACAACAAGTTAGGTACAAATCACTTATTTACCCCCTTACTTATGTAATTGCCAAGTCATCCATTCCTCATTAACAAATTACCCTGTTACCCTTTAGGTTACATAATTCCCAAATTACCCCTTATCTAATTTAGGTTATCAAGTTACCTCCTACACCTTTAGATCACCATTCACCCCTCATAATTGCTACACTTAACATATCTCTCATTTGGTTGGTTTGGTTACCAATTTGCCCTTTTCTTTTATTACAATCCACAACTTGCCCTTGAGTTGGATAAATTACCAAATTGCCCTTCCCCTTTATCATAATTACCATTTTACCCCTCAACCATTATAATTGTCATTTTACCTTTTCCAATTATTATAAATACCATTTTAACCTTGTAAATAATTACAATTATTAATTTACCCTTCTTTATAATTATAATTACTAATTTACCCTTCCCAATTATTAACATTACCATTATGCCCTTTAGTTAGTTAATTTACCTAATTACCCTTCTTTAGTATCATACATTCACACTTATCCAATTACCCATCTATAATCATAATTTAATTACTAAATTATTTGTAGTCGTTGTCATAATTACCAAGTTACCCCTTACTCCCAAATTACCATATTATCCTTTTATTTATAAAATTACTCTTCTACCCCTTGCTTTCAATTTACCATAATATCCTTTTATTTATAAAAATTACCACCGTACCCTTTTACTTGTAAAATTACCATAACACTCCTTTTACTTTACAAATTACTATTTTACCCTTTTACATCCAAAATTACCATTTTGCCCTTCTTTTCCCAAATTACCATATTACCCCTTACTTATAAATTACCATTTCGCTATTCACTTATACCATTACCATATCACCATTTACTTATGAAATTACTATTTTGCCCCTCTACCTTCAAAATTACCATATTGCCCTTTTACTTGAAAAATTACCATAATGCCCTCCTTCATCCAAAATTACTATTTTACCCCTACCTCCCAAATTACCATTCTTACCACTTAATTATAAAATTACTATATTGCCCCTTGACTCCAAAATTACCGCTTTACCCTTTTCTCCAAAATTTACCATGATACCCATTTACTTATAAAATTATCAATTTGCCATTTAATCATAAAATTACCATATTATTCTTTTACCTCAAAAATTACCATAATACCCTTCTTTCTCACAACTTACAATTTTATCCATTTACTTATAAAATTATCATTCCACCCCTTTCTTTTGAAATTACCAAAATACCCTTCTTGCTTAAAAAATTACAAAAATACCCTTTTTGCTTACCAAAATACCAAAATGCCCCTTTCACTTATAAAATCTCCACTTAACCCTTTGTTGCACCATTTTTACGAATTTACCACCACTACATAAAATAATGATATTATTCTTATCACCTAAGTCCACCAACTTGTCATTAATCAACATAATACTCATTAGCAACTACATACATTAGATCACATACTTCATAACCATAATTACTAGAATACCCTTAGACAATAATATCATTCATGCCTTAGCAAAATAATACATCATAAACAAGCATTTAACATTTCCATCAATAATCAACCTTGTCCTTAATTATCATACCTACACATGGCACAAAGCTATCATGCATTTCCCTTTTTCTTTCAATAAGTGTAAACAACCATTTATATAGCATGCTTGGCTCACAAAACATACATAAAATCATAATAAAGTTCCTAATGTGCTAGCATACGTTTCCATGCATTTAAGGGAGGTTTAACGATTACCTTAATCCCACAAAATATCAAATCTTACCAAGCATACTTAGCAACTCAACACCTAAAAAATAATATCCATCATTATTGTGTTAGAAATAAGGAAATAAAAAGGATAAGACTTTATAAAAGAAATTTATTTAATAAAACACTTTAATTAATTATTAATATACCTCAAAAATTTTCCAAACAAATTCCAACATAAGGGGAAAGCTCACGTTGCATGAGCAGCGTGAGTGTCATGCATAAATGAGAGGGGAAAAGGCTCAAAGAGGGGTGAATGAAGAAAAATGAGCCATTTTCGGGTTGAGGTCTTTGGGCTAGAAAAGAGGGTAGTTGGGGGAGGTTTCAAGGCAAGGGAATGGTGCAGAAGTGAAGAGGGGGTGTTGGTGGTGGCTAAGGATGGTTTCTCGGCGGCAAAAGGCAGCGGAGACGGCGGCGGCAAGGCGGTGAAGATGGCTGGCGATAAGGGGAACAATAGGGAGAAAAGAAAGAAGGGGTGGAGAAGAGAGGAAGTGTAGGGCTCAAGGGGGCGGCGTGGGGGTGCAGGGCAGTAGGGGGTGGTGGAAGGAGTCGGCGCAAGGGTTGGGTGCGGCGGTCGGAGCGGCAGACGATGGCGGCGTAGGGAGAAACTAGAAAAAAAAATGGAAAGAAGGAAGGAGAGAGGAGGGAGCTTAGGGGAAGGAAGGTGGCTCGAAAATGGGGCAGAAAAATGGATGAAGGGGAGAAGAAAAAGAAGAGGAAGGGTGAGGGGATAGATGGCCGTGCATAGGGTGGCAGGGAGAGGGTGGCGACAGGGAGGAGAGAATGGCAGACATGGATAGGGTGCAGGGGTAGATTGGCTCGAAATAGGGGAGAAGAGGACGGGGTAGAGAGAGGGAGTAGCAGGGGCAGGTGCGGTGGCAGGCGGCCGCAGTTGCAGGTGGTCGGGCGGCAGCTGCAATTGGTCGGGCTGCTGTCGACGATGGTAGAAATGGAGGTCGGGCGTGGCAGAAGAGAGAAAGGAAGAAAGGTGATGGCGGGCGGCTGGACCGGCTCAGGAAAAGAAGTGCAACTCGGACGGTCCAAGGAAAAAAATAAAGAGGGCGTTGGGCTGCTGGACGGCGTGCGAGGAGGAGGGGCTGGGGAAAGGAACGAGCCTGGCCTAACGCGCAAGGAGGGGGGGGGGAAGCAGGCCAACAGCCTGGCTGCCCAAAGCTAGGAAGAAGGGAGAAAAAGAGAAATAGGGGAAAGGAGAAAGAAAATAAAAGGTAGGAAAAGGAAATTAGGGAAAATGGAAAAATTGAAAATAATTAAATTTATAAAATAATAGGATGTAATATTTTTGATAATAAGTTTATTTAATAATTTAATTTAATATAATTAAATATATGGGCTTAAAAAGGATAATTATAGTTACTAGTTTGAAAATTTATTTAAATAAAATAATATGATAAATAGAAAAATATTAAATTTTATTTTATTAAATATTCTCATCCAATTTTACATAATCCAAACTCTATAAAATAATTAAAATAAATAATTTTAAAAGCTAGTTTTATTTCAAATAAAAGTTATTTATTAAAATATAGGTTTTTGAAATTTTTGGGGGATTACATTTATTCCTCATTGTGTGTATAAGATTTAATATTTTCTCAAGTTCTTTTTTGGATAGATTTTACAAGTAAAGATAAAAATGAAGAAATCCAAAGGAAAATCGAAGGGAAGAGGAAATGAAGCAAAGAACATATCAACAAACATGAAATCAATGGAAGAAAAGACTAGAAATGAAGAATATACATCAAAGGGAAGCTTGTGATGAAATTTCATAAAGAGAGAACAAAGGAACAAGAAACACGATACCCTCTTGTTCCTAAACATGGGCCGTATTTTGTTGTCAGAACACAAAATCTCAGTTTTTAAATTTAGCAGTTAGTAGCGGGTTTAGGAAAAAACACAGAGGCCCCGTGTTTCCCAAAACACGGACCATGTTTCCCAAAACATGAACCGTATTTTTGGAAACATCTGTAACTACTTGCACGAACTTTTCCCTGATATATTTCAGACATTTCTAAACATTTGAAATCAGTTCTTAGCAGTTTGAGAGTTAGACTCTCTCTTTTTCTCTATATTCTCTAGAAACCACATGTACTTCATAATTCCAATTCTCTTTCTCTCCATTGTATTTAATTAAACGATTAACACTCTACAATTCCAGTCTATAATTTCTTATCCATTTCTCTCTTAATTGCAAGTTCTGATTTTTGATTGAATGCAAGTAAATTCTCTTTATTGCATTATTATTTCTCTTAATTTTATTGTTTCATTGTTAATTTATTATTAATAATTGATGTTAATTATATATTAATGCATTTAATTGTGTATTATTGCAATTATAAGGATAGTAGCGTAGATAGTATAAGGTAGGAAGATTTGATGACGAAATTAGGGTTTCGGATATGATAATGCAATTTGAATTTATGATTCTAATTGAAGTTTAATTGAATTAATGGACCGAATCAAATGATATCGAATCATAGGTTAAGAATTTAAACTAATTAGATTAATCACCTATTTAGTTTAGATCTTAATCAAATCTAGGATAAGAAAATTAATACGTAATTGTTAATTAACATTTTCCAAAGTAGCAAATGGTTAATTATTCATCTTGTCTATTAATTTATATGATTGCATGATCCGAGCTTATGTGATTATGGTCATAGCTGATTACTTTCCATTCGTAATGCTGCCATTAATTGAATCTGTTGTTCTTAACCTAGGTTATTTGTTGGCTAGATGATAAATTGAGAGCTTATTCAATTTATTAGAATTAAGAGAAAATGAAGAGATGAATTATCATGAGTTTCTATAGGTCAATGTTAGATCATTTAGAATTATTTTTTTCTACATGATTATTTGATATCCTACTTCCATAATCAATATATTCCTATCCTTATTTATTAATTACTGAGTAATGCGTTTTATTATTTTTCCATAATATAGAACTTAGTGATAGAAATTAATATTATTGAATAACCGAGGTTGTAACATAGATTAAAAAATTATTGATTATAAACCATTCCTTGTGGGTTCAACTCCTTCTTGACATCTATTACATTTTTGGATTTAGGATTTATTTATTAAATTTGTTGCGCATATGACAGTGCAACAAATTTTTAGTGCCATTGCCAGGGAATAACAATTATAATCTTTATTTTTGGTTTTGATGTTATTTCTTATTTTTGCTTTTAATAATTTCTCCTATTGTACTTATCTATTATTTAATTATGTATAATCCTCAGGCAATCACATTTAAGGTCATTTGCGGTTGAGCATCATGGACAAATCATCCTACCAATAGGCCCTAATTCTTCTTCTCCTATTGCAAACTAAACAAGAAGGAGATTGGAATACACTCGTCATATTCCATTACTTTCTGAAAGAAATTCTATAGATTTGGAGGAAGATCACAAAGAGGATTTATTTAATCACCTTGTCACATTAATCCACCTACGCCAGATTGAACTCTCAAGGAGATAGATACTATTGTTTTCAACCTTAACCTTTTATGCATTAATTATCCTACAGAAAATGATACTTGTGAGATCAAACCTGGTTTAATACGTGCTTTACCCATTTTTATATGATTCAGGGACAAAAACTCAATGGGTTCAGGATGTTTCACTAATCCCAACAAGTTCCTTAAGGAATTCCATATCGCATGTTTCGGTATGAAACTGACTGGAGTAAGTGTGGATCAACTTAAACTTAAAGCTTTCCCTTTTGCTTTGGCTGATGTAGTAAAAGAATGGTTTTATGACTTACCGGTAGGATCTGTGACCAGACTCATTATAGGCTGTAGTGCTAAAAGGAAAGTATCCTCATAATGAAATCTAGAATGCAAGGTTTAACTCTTCATATACATGGAGGAGCGTTCTTAGGGGTTAAGAGTTGCTGAAGAAAGGAACTAAGTAGATTGTGGGCGATGGGAAAAAAGAAAGTTCTGGAAAGATCTATGGATAGGGGACCAACTGTTGTTAGCCTACGCTTTGGGCACTATACCAGGAAATGGACTCTCAAATCTTGGGAAGAAGGTGTAGAAAAGGCTCTCTTGCAAGTAGGATATGAGCCTAAGAGTATTCTCTCAAATAAAGCACATATATGAGATTCCCTTTTTTATCCAAGGGGTAAACTACTCAAGGAATTTTTTTGCGCGGGAAGTGGAAAAGGACCTTTTCACTAGTTCTCCTTATTCACGTGTGCAAAAGGACCTTTCCTCTTATGCATAGTTAGGCTGATATGCAAAAGGTTTTCCTTAAAAAATATTTTCCTTCATCTAGAGCAACTAACATAAGAAAAGAAATTTATGGTATTAAGCAAGATGGAGAAGAGTCACTACATGAATATTGGGAACATTTCAAGAAGTTATGTGGTAGTTTCCCTAATCACCAAATTAGTGAACAATTGTTAATACAATACTTTCATGAAGGATTATCTCATATGGATTAAAACATGATAGATTCTACTAGTGGTGGTGCATTGGTTGATAAAACCCCTGTTGAAGCTAAAAGATAAATTGTCAATATGGAATCTAACTCTCAATATTATAGTAGGGATAGTAATTATATATCCCAATAGGTGAAAGAGGCGAGTATTGCTGAATTAAAAACACAAGTATCAAATCTGACATATCTGGTGACAAAATTCCTACAAAGGTATGTGGAATTTGTTCTTTTACTAGTCATCCTACTGATACGTGTCCTAATTTACAAGATTAACAACAAGTGAATGCTATTGGAGGAGAAAAAATGCCAAAGAGGACCGATCCTTATGCTCCAACATACAATCCAGGATGGAAGGATCTTCCTAACCTAAGGTATGGAAACAATCAACAAGTTGGTAATTCCTATTTCTAACCATCGGCTTATCAGAATCAACAAGGATCAAATCCACTCTCATATTCTTTTAAGTTCCACAAAACCACCAGAGATCACTGTTTCAACCCTTACCTCCACCACCAGTTCAATAACCGTTAGGATAAATTCCTTTAGAAGAGTTGGTGAAATCTTTGGCTACCAACACATTACAGTTTCAATAAGAAACTAGAAATGGTATCAACAACTTGGAGAATTAAGTGAGTCAATTGGTAGATTCCCTTAATAAATTACAAGCATAAGGGTCTTCAAAATTCCCAAGTTAAACGGAAAGGAATCATAGGAAAAATGCTAGTGCTATTACAACTTGGAGTGGGAAATAATTGGCAGGTCCAAGGTAAGTGAGTGAAGAGGAAGAAATAAGAAAATAAGAAGATGAGAAAATTGTTGAAAAAGAAAAAAAATTGAAAATTCTCCACATATAACTAAATATTATTCTCCTACTCCTATTAAAATTAGTGCTCCTTTTCCTAGCAGGTTTGTAAGAAACAAGAAGCTGAATCATGACAAGGAGATGTTTGACATATTTTGAAAGGTGGAGGTTAATATCCCTCTCATTGATGTAATTAAACAATTTCCAAGGTATGCAAAATTCCTTAAGGATTTTTTTACTAACAAAAGGAAAATGAAGGGGGTGAAGAGGTGAGTGTGGGAGAGAATGTGTCAGCAATTTTGCAAAGGAAACTTCCACCAAAGTGTAAGGATCTAGGTATTTTGACCATCCTTTTAAGATTAGAAACATGAGGTATGAAAGATGTATGCTTGATATTGGTGCTTCAATTAATGTGATTCCTTTATCTATCTTTAATGCACTAAGTCTAGGTCCTTTAAAGGAAACTCATGTTATTATTCAGTTGACTGATAGATCTAACACATATCTTGAAGGAGTAGTTGAAGATGTCTTGGTTCGGGTCAATGAGTTATTATTCCTTGCTGATTTTTATATGTTAGATATGCAGGGTAATAGTTCATCTAACTCTTCTCCTATATTGTTAGGTAGACCACCTAAAAAGTTCAAACACAAAAAATTGATGTACATGATGGAGTTTTAACTATGGACTTTGATGGTGAAGTCATTAGGTTGAATGTATATGACTCCATGAGATATTCTACATATGGTGAATCGGTATCTATCATTGATGTTAATGAAGATTTGACTTAAAAGGTTTACGAATTATCATCTGAAGATCCCTTAGAGGTAACCTTAACTCAGTGCATAGAAATCGAATTTTTAAAAGAATTGAATGAGAAGTTTGAAGTTGAAAAGAAAATCAAAGAGATAATGGCTCCTTTAGGAGCATGTCCGAGTAGAATTGGAAGATTTGTGGATTTACCATTGACATTAGATAGTCCTTTACCTTCCGTAAAGAAAGTACCAGAATTAGAGTTGAAACCTTTACCTGACCATCTTAAGTATGCATTTTTGGGAGAGAAAGATACCCATCCTGTTATCATCTCTAGTGACCTAACAACCAAACAAGAAGAAAAAACTTGTTAATATTTTGGAAGAAGTATAAATCTACTTTGGGATGGACAGTTGCTGATATTTAGGGTATTAGTCTTATAGTGGGTATACATCAGATTTTAATGGAGGATGATGTTAAGCCTAATAGACAAGTACAACATAGGCTAAATCTGATTATGATGGAGGTAGTAAAGAAAGAGGTGTTGAAATTGTTATATGTGGGATTCATTTATTCAATTTCTGATAGTAGTTGGGTTAGTCCTCTCTAAGTAGTACCCAAGAAAATAGGAATCATTGTAGTGGAGAATGGCAAGGGAGAAATGGTTCCTACTAGAGTTCAAAATGGTTGGAGGGTATATGTAGACTGTAAGAAGTTGAATTCCATGACTAGGAAAGATCATTTTCCTCTACCATTTATGGATCAAATGTTAGAGAGATTAGTGGGTCATGCTTATTATTATTTTCTAAATAGATATTTTGGATATGTGCAGGTTCCCATAGCTCTAGAAGGTCAAGAGAAGACCACATTCACATGTCCTTATGGTATGTTTGCATATCATCACATGCCATTTGGGCTATGCAACACCCCTGCCACATTTTAGAGATGTATGGTAAGCATATTTTCTGAATATTTGGAGAAAATTATTGAGGTATTTGTGGATGATTTTAGTATTCATGGTGATACTTTTGACCAATGCCTAGATAATTTAACTCTCCTCTTGAAAAGGTGTCTTGAAATAAATATTGTATTAAACTTTGAAAAATGCCATTATATAGTTCGTTAAGGGATAGTTTTAGGACATGTCATTTTTTGCTAAAGGAATTGAAGTAGATAAGACAAAAATTGATCTTATAGCTTCATTACCTTACCCATCGACCGTTAAAGATGTGTGTTCATTCCTAGGCGATATTGGATTTTATCATCGATTTATTAAAGATTTTTCTAAAATAGCTCAAACTTTGTGTAAGCTTCATCAGAAAGAAACAGAGTTCAATTTTGATGATGTGTGTACGAATACATTTGAGCATTTGAAGGAAAAATTGATTAGTGCACCCATACTTCAACCACCCAATTGGAATTTTCCTTTTGAATTAATGTGCGATGCATTTAACTATGCTATTGGTATAGTTTTAGGTCAAAGGATTGGAAAAGACCCACATGTGATATACTATGCCTTACACACTTTGAATGAAGCCTAACTTAAATACATAACCACTGAGAAAGAGCTTCTTTCCATTGTTTTTACTTTAGATAAATTTCATTTTTATCTTTTAGGCACTGATATTATTGTTTAATCTATTGGAAAAGAAGGAAGTAAAACCAAGATTGATTAGATAGATACTTCTACTCCAATAATTCAATCTACGCATCAAAGATAAAAAAGGAATAAAAAAATGGAATAGTAGATAAGCTAAGTAGATTAATCAAGGAGGTTGAGGTTGAGGCCCCCATCAATGAAGCATTTCCAAATGAACAACTTCATGTAATTGGGAATGAAATACCATGGTACGCTAACATGGTAAATTTTTTTTATCATAAAGGTATTTCCTTCACATTTTACTAAAGCACAAAAGGATAGAATGAAGAGTCAAGTGAAGTATTTTGTGTGGGATGATCCATATTTGTGGAAACAATGTGTTGACCAAGTTACTAGAAGGTGTATTCCTAATAGTGAAATTCTTTCTATCTTAACATTTTTTCATAGCTACACTTGCAGGGGTCATTTTGGTCCTAAAAGAACATCTTATAAAATTCTAGAAAATGGATTTTACTGGCCTACCTTATTTAAAGATGCTTATGAGTTTTGCAAAACATGTGAAAACTATCAAAAGACTAGAGGGTTAGGTCCTAGAAATGAAATAACATAAAACCCTATTATTGCATATGAAATTTTTTATGTTTGGGGTATGGATTCATGGGTCCTTTTCCATCATATTTTGGTTTCAAATACATTCTTGTTGTTGTAGATTATGTGTCAAAATGGGTGGGCAAAGGCCACCTGTACTGATGATGCTAAAGTTGTTGTAGATTTTCTTTGAACTAACATTTTTACAAGGTTTGGCTTGCCAAAAGCTATAACCAATGATAAAGGTTCACACTTCTGCAACACAATGGTAGAAGCAATGTTAAGGAAAAATCATGTGACACATCAAATCTCCACAACATATCATCCATAAAAAAACGTTCAAGCTAAAATATCAAATCAAGAAATCAAATCAATTATGGAAAAGATGGTAAAACCGACAAGGAAGGATTGAAGCTTACACCTTACTAATACTATTTGGGCATATTGCACAACATGCAAAACTCCAATTGGTATGTCACCATATCTCTTGGTCCACGGTAACCTTTGTCACCTTTTGATTGAATTAGAACATAGAGCTTTTTGAGTTGTGAAGAAATGTAACATGGAGTCAAATGAAATTGGAAGACATAGAAAACTTCAGCTATAAGAACTTGAAGAAATAAGAAATGACTCTTTTGAAACTACATTGAGATACAAATATCGAACTAAGGTAGTTCATGATAAGTTAACTCTTCGGAAGAATTTTGAGATTGGCAAAAAGTTTTATTATATCATTCTTTTTTAAAGCTGTTTCCAAGAAAATTAAGGTCGAGATGGATCGATCCGTTTATTGTGATTAATGTGTTTTTTCATGGTGCAATAGAGATTAAAAGTAAAAAGACAGGAAAGGTGTGGAAAGTGAATGGACACCGTCTCAAATCTTTTTACGAGGGACAGTGTGTGAGAAACTTGGAGGCGGTAGATCTTACTACTCCAAGTTATGAAAACTGAAATATTGGGACACTACTACTTGGGAAACACCCAAGTATTGTAAATAAGTTTTTCTTATCTCATACTTATGATTTTTCATTATTTTATGTGTGCTTTATTTGTGAATATTTGCCATTTTATGTGTGTTCATAACTTTTGCTTATTTTGTGTGTGATTTGAGTGTGTTTTTTCTTATTTTGTATTGTAAATAATGAAAGGTTTGAGAAGAAAATAGAATTCCATAAGCTGAAGTTTCAAAATACAAACACGACCTTATCATATTTGGAAGATTCTTTGTGTTCTTTTTGTAGGAAAAATTTGAAGGAAAATAGAATAAGAATCAAATAACACAGGGTATCGTATTCCGAAAACATGACCGGTGTTTAACAACTAGGATTTTCCCTGCACAAAATAGAAAAAGTTAGAATAATTGAAAATTAACACGGAGGTCCCGTGTTTCCAAAACATGGATCGTGTTTTTTTGTTAGGAAAATTCTAACCTTTGGCATAATGGTTGAAAATTAACATAGAAGTCCCATGTTTCTTAAACATAGACCGTGTATCTTTGTTAGGAAATTATGCCTTTTGGCATAATGATTCAAAATTAACATGGAGGTCCCATTTTTCCAAAACACGAACTGTGTTTTTAGAAAAATACTCCAACATGCCCGTGTTTTTGAAATTAAAGAACATGAACCATATTTGTTTCATTTGATTTCTCTCTTTCTCTATCAAATGTAAAAAGTGCATCTTCAAACCCATCATCCTTTTCCAAATCTCCCTTAATCTTGCATCAAATATCCATTACCATTCATCCTATCTTTGATTCACCCATCTCTCATCACTTCTACACCCAAATTCTTGCATTGAAAATTGGTTCCAAAAACTCCAAATCAGTTGCTCTACATGAAAAAAACAATCGGAACCCTAACTTCAAATCTTGGTATAATTCTATCCAAATCTTACCTAATTAACTTAGGGATTTTTCTTATTTCACCTTTTCATGCATTATTCAAGCATCATTCTACATTAACGACTCCAAATTCCTAGAAAAAGTAAGTGCACTTTCAATGCTTATTTGCTCAACCATATGCCCTATTTGAGTTTTTCATATGAAATGCTTCATCTCAAATGAACATCTTTAATTTCAAATAATTGTTTGTTTTGCTTAGATTGAGTGTTGTAACATGAAATCATAAGATTTCATCTTACTATGTGGTACTCAACAAGTTGCATATGAAAAATAATTTCATGTTGAGTAAGAGAAAATACAACATTTGTAATCCTTTTCTGTTTTGAATGACTCTATCACTACAATAAGTCTTTTGATTGGAATACAATACATAATGGAACTTGATTTTTTGCTTTTGTGTTGATGAAATTGCATTTGTATTTGGTAGTATGAAAATAAACATGCTAATATTCTTTGTTTATCCTTGTATATGGCACCCAAAAATAAACAAAGAACTGAGGGAGAATCTTGAAGATAACGGAACAAGCTTAATGAGCTAGGTATTGTCTTTACCACAACTGAACAACAATAAAGGTATGACTATTTATCTTAAAGGCGCATTACTATAACATGTTATTTAGATGATGGTTGTCTTAACACATTAGTAATCCATGAGCAAGTCACCCAAATGTTGAGAAATGTTGGATTGCATAACTTTGTCTATTGTACTAATCATACATATAGACATTTAACCCTAGAATCCCTGAGTACCTTTGAATTACATGCTAGTCCATCTATAGAAGAAGGTGGATATATTTGCTTTCGCCTCTTTAATGTGGATAGAAAAATTTCCTTGCATGATTTAGCCCACACTTTTATGTTGCCTTAGGGTGCATATGGTGTCATACCCCCTTGGTTTAATGTGGATAATTTTTTTACTAAGATTGGTGATGTTTCTAATATGCCGACCCTTAACACCTTTAGAATTTTAGAAGCCAAAGATTCAATAATCTTCAATCTTATTTTCCATTATTTACAAACACTCTTAGCTAGTACCATTTTTGGTTAAGGGGATATTATAGGGGTAGTTCGGTCCATTGATCTCTTCTTCATTAATTCCATGCTAGATCATGACCAAATTAACACTACCTACTTTCTAGCTAAATAATTTAAGAGGGTGAGTAACTCTAAGTAGGGAGATATTGTCATTGGTGGTTTAATTAGCATAATTTATATAAGTATGGACCTTCTCGTTCAAGATGACATGCCAATAGAAGCCATGAGCATATGGATCGACATTGAACATCACCGTTTAGCGCATCTCATTGAGCGTAAGGGTAATGCATGGTATCTTTGCTATCAAGGATGTGCTCATCTTCCTTCACCTAATCCTGCTTGAACTAATCCCTTAAACCATAGAAGTTGGCAACCCTTGAATGACAAGGTTGCTCCTGCCCCTCTTGCTATTGAGAATCCTTACCCCCCTCATGGCGAGCAAGCCCCACCACCACCTCCTCCTCCCCATTCCCATGATTGATCATCATCTTCTTCTTATGTCCCCAATAGGCAGCTCTAATTTTAGACTCAAGTACTCTCCTAGTTAGATTCCCCTTATACTACTCAAGATCAAATGATGGAGATGATGAAAACTCTTTATGAGTTTCATCTTGAGACTAGGGATCTGCCACCTCCTCTTTCATAGATCCTTTCTCATTCCTCTCTTCTTTTGCATGAGTTAGTTCATTAGGGACAATGAATAAGATAAATAGGGGGGATACACTTTTGGTGGTATATATAGTTGATGTTAGTCTTTGTTAGTGTTATTTGCATGTATTTTTATTATTTCTTTCTTTGTTTGCATTACCATGTTTTGTTTTCAGTTTGTTCAACTTATTTTCTATTTATGTGATCTTGTGTTAGTTTGTTTGGTTTTTGTAAAAAAAAATCTTTCTAAACAAGAAGTGTTATAATTGATTTATTTATTCATTGGGTAAGTAAAGTAATGGGATTAAATATTTTGACAAAGGCTATTTTTCAATCATAATAACTGATTTGATCACCATCTTGCAAACCTTAAAAACATAAATTGATATTGTGATAGTAGTGAAGGAAAGAGAGTTCAACTGGTTAAAAATCAATCCATGCATTGATTATGAATGAGATGAAATGGAATTCAAAATTGGTAGGCATAATGTTGTAAGCGCTTGAGCCTAATCTATGGATACATTGTTTATCCAATATATATATATATATATGTTTATGTATTGTCCAATGATACGTGAAACTAGAATTTGCCATTAGTTCTCTTCAAGACCACATAGAACTTTAGGATATTTGAAAATAATAGAGGCAGTCTTCTTTCTTCATTAGCTACAAGACCAAATGACTTACCTTGAAAATTTTTATCCATTACATAACCCATTTTAGCCTAAAGCCTTATTCTATTAATCTAACCTTTGTTAAAAACTAACCTCCATATGTATTTTCCTTCCTTACTCTATGACTAGTTGAGCAATAGATTTTCAAGGAGAACATTTGTTTTGTTAATAAGGTGACATCTAAGCATAGGGGTGAGTATATCATAAAAACAATAGATGAAGTAGCTAAGCATCTTTAAAAAACCATATATATTAAAGTGCTTTTTCTCTCTATTCTCAAAAAAATAAAAATAAAAAGAGAGAAGAAGAGAATAAAATTTCATTCCTTCTATTGTTTATTTGGTTGAATGGAAGGGTTTGAAATTATAATTGATTTGTTTTTTTTAAAAGGGGGAAGTGAAGTAAGGGAGAAGATGAAGAATTGTGATTTAATTGAAAGAAAGAAATTATTTGTCTAGTTGATAGAGTCTAGATACAATCCCAAAATTATATCCCGCCTTAGAACCCTAGCTCCATCACAACCATATTTAAGACCTTTTGATTCTTATATACTTTAGCTCTCTTAAGCGGTGGTGAATTGAGAGTAATAGCAAACATATAGGCAATCATAATTATTTGGAGAAAACTTGAGAGTAAACATATTTCACCCTAGAAACATGAGAGTAAGCGTTTACATATACCAAAAGTAAGCATCTACTAATTTAACTATCATTAATCCTAATCTAGCTTTGCATGGTGAGATAATAATTGTATTAATTATCATTACCTAACCATTTGAGCATTTGATAAAGCTATCTATTGGGTATATACCAAAAGTTTCTATTTTGTGATTTATAAATATTTTAAATCCCAGTGCATTGTTAACCTCCGTGAATGACTAAATCCAATCTTGTAATTTTTTTGGTTCAAAACTTGTCTCACTTATAATCCTTGATGTTTCTTTTGTGCATGAAATGTTGTTGATTGGGGGAAAGCAACGATTTAAGAATAGGAGTATTTGATATATGAGATCTATATGTCATTATCCTATGTAAAAATGATATTTATTCCTCATTATTTTTATAAGATTTAATCCTTTCTCGAGTTTTTCTTTTTTAGATAGATTTTGTAGGTAAAGATAAAAATAAAGAAACTAAAGGAGAAATCGAAGGAAAGAGGAAATAAAGCAAATAACACATCAAGAGATATGGAATCAATGGAAGAAAAAACCAGCAATGAAGAATATATATCAAAGGGAAGCTTGCCTGAAATTTCATAAAGAGAGAACATAGGAACAAGAAACACGGTAACCCTGTGTTTCCTAAACACAAGCCGTGTTTTTCCGTTAGAACACAAAATTTCAGTTTTCAAATTTAGCAGTTGGCAGCAGGTTCAGAGAAAAACACAGAGGCCCATGTTTCCCAAAACAAAAATTATGCTTTTGAAAACTTTTATAACTGCTCAAGAAAACTTTTCCCTAATATATTTCTAACATTTCTGACCATTCAAATTTGGTTCTTGGCAATTCGAGAGTTAGACTCTCTCTTTTTCTCTATATTCTCTAGAAACCACATGTACTTCATAATTCAAATTCTCTTTCTCTCCATTATATTCAATCGAATGATTAACATTTTGCAATTCAAGTTGATAGGTTCGTATCCATTCCTATCTTAATTGTAAGTTTTGATTTTTTACTAAACGCAAGTAAATTCTCTTTATTGCATTATTATTTCTCTTAATTTTATTCTTTCATTGTTAGTTTATTATTAATCATTGATGTTAGTTATAGATTACTGCATTTAATTGTGTATTATTGCAATTTTGAGGATAGTAGTGTAGATAGTATATGGTAGGAGGATTTAATAACAGAATTAGGGTTTCAGATATGATAACGTAATTCGAATTTATGATTCTAAATAAAATTTAATTAAATTAATGGATGGAATTGAATGATCTCGCACATAGGTTAAGAATTTAAACTAATTATATTGTTCAACTGTTTAGTTTAGATCTTAATCAAAGCTAGGATAATGAAATTAATACATAATTGTTAATTAACATTTCCAAAATAGAAAAAGGTTAATTATTAATCTTGTATATTAATTTTTATGATTGCATGATCTTAGCTTATTTGATTATGGCCGTAGTGGACTACTTTCCATTCATAATGCTACCATTAATTGAATCTGTCGTTCTTAACCTAGGTTATTAATTGGCTAGGTGATAAATTGAGAGCTTATTCAATTTTATTGGAATTAAGAGAAAGCAAAGAGATGAATTATCATGAGTTTCTATAGGTCAACATTAGATCATTTAGAATTATTCTTTTCTACATGATTATTTGATATCCTAGTTCCATAATCACTATCTTCCTATCTATATTCATTAATTAGTGAGTAACATGTTTTATTATTCATCCATAGTATAGAATTTAGTGATATAAATTACTGTTATTGAATAATTGGGGTTGTAACTTTGATTACAAAATTATTGATTATAAACCATTCATTGTGGGTTTGACTCCTTCTTGCCATCTATTATGTATTTAGATATATGTTTTTTTTTTCTCTTAAATTTGTTGTGCATATGACAGTGCAGCAGCAACCTATTAACAAATTCCATGGAGATCGAGTCCCATTTCCATCTTGGCACTTATAGAGGCTGGAGTAGCCCAACAGGTCTGCGGTACTCAATCTTAACCTTTTGATAGGTTAAGCATCCCGATACAAATTCAGCAACCTCCCATTTTATATATGGCCACCCGTGTATCTTCTTAAGATCCTTGTATAGCTTGTCTCCTCCTAGATAGGAGTAGGGCATATGGTGTCCCTCTTATAAGATTTAGTGCTTTAGGTTTGAGAAACCCTATGGTACACACTAATAGCCCTTGTAGAGAAGGCTATCTTCCTTATGTATCTGAAACCCTTTCACCCAACCTTCTTGTATCTTCTTGAGTATCCTCTCAAGTTTGGCATCCTTAGGCTTCCCGGTATAGATCTTCTTAAACATTGTAGGGGTGATTGTCAAGGCACTTATGTGGACCTTGAGGTCACCTTACTGGATCAACTCTATGTCTATGTCACCTAATGCTTCCCACATCTCATTAGCTACCACACAAGAGTTGACAAAGTGTGTGGTCCTTCTACTTAGGGTATCTGCAACCACATTGGCTTTACTCTCATGGTAAGTCAACTTTATATCGTAATCTTTTACTGGTAACAGCCACCTCCTTTGTCTAATACTCATTTATTTATGTGTGAATATATATTTGAGGCTCTTGTGATCAGTGAAGAATTTACACTAGGTAGTACCTTTAGATATTCGGTGCACAAACCACTACGGCTAACTCTAGATCATGAGTCAAATAGTTCTGTTCATGCTACTTTAATTGACGAGAGGCATAAGCGACCACTTCACCATTTTGCATTAATACACACACTAACTCATGCTTAGATGCATCACTGTAGAATTTAAATCCCTCAGAACCTTATGGTAGGGTCAGGACATGTGCTATGGCCAATCATCTCTTTGGCTATTGGAATGCCTCATCACAGGACTCATCCCATCAGAACCTAGTGGTATTCTTTAAAAGGTTGGTCAGAGGATGGACAATTCTTGAAAATTTCTACATGAAGCGTCGATAATACCCAGCCACACCCAAAAAGTTGTGAACTTCTGACACATTCATGGGGCACTTCCATTTTGTGACTGCTACTATATTTGCTGGGTCAATAGCCACTCCTCCGGCTGACACTACATGCCTAAGAAAGGCTACCTTAGGAAGCCAAAACCCATAGGCGATGTTCCCCTAGAAGGGATAACGGAGGTGTTGATCATGCTCTTCATTTCCTTAGGAGTACACCAGGATATCATCAATGAATACCACCACAAACTTGTCAAAGAAAGGTTTGAAGATCCTGCTTATCAAATCCATAAAAACAGTAGGGGCATTAGTGAGCCCAAAAGGCATAACTATGAACTCGTAGTGTCCATACCGAGTTTGGAAAGTTTTCTTCATGATGCCGGCATCTATTATGTGTAACTAATGGTATTCAAAACTCAAGTTGACCTTAGAGAAGACTGTAGCATTTCGTAGCTTATTGAAGAGGTCTTTGATCCTCAAAAGCAGATAATTGTTTTTCACTGTCAACTGATTCAACCCCTTATAATCAATGTAAAGGATGAGACTCCCATCTTTCTTCTTCACAAACAGGACGGGTGCTCTCCACAGCGACACATTTGATCAGATATATCCATGGTCTGACAACTTTTCTAGCTGATTCTTAAGCTCTCTTATCTCTATTGGTGCCATCCTGTAAGGGGCTCTTGAAGCTAGTTCGGACCCTAGTACTAGATCGATAGTGGAGTCAATTTTGCGTACTGAGGGTATACTCAGAATATCCTCTAAAAACACATAAGAAAAGTCCCTAACCACCCGAATGTGTTTCCAATTTGGATGGAAGAAAGGAGGATGAATTTGAGTTTGAAAATCCAAAAGATATTTGGTTCAATTTGAGGGAAAAGACATAAGGAGTTCAAAGTTCTCCCACTTTGATGGTTGAATATTCAAAGAGAACTTTGAAGATAAACTAATAAGGTCGGCCTTCTCACATTTGCATGCATTTTCATAGATTAATAAAATAAGGGATATTGAAGGATAGATAAGATACTAAAAATGGTGTGAATCTTCTTAGATGAAGGAAGATTTGAAGGGCAGAAGAAGGAAGTAAGATAGGTGGTTTGAAGATGAGGAAGAATAAGGAGAATCTTCCATCAAGATTCAAATAAGATTTAAAGAATGCTATTAATATTTAACAAGAAAATAACTTTGAATGTTTCTCCAAGTATTTTTAGTTAGAAATTTTCATTCAAAGAGAGAAAAGATAGCTAAGTGTTATACTTGTATTAGCTTTAGTATAATTGAATTATATGTTACAAGATGAGTTGACCATGCTTTATATAGGTAGTCACACATTGCTAAATAACATACTAAAGTGTCTAAGGTAATACACACATGGCTAACGAGCACACTAACTAGCAATAGTAATATATCACTAACCTATATAATATATAAGAGTGATAAATAGGATTTCTTGACTTGTAATTTTGACTTCCATGCATAATATCTCCCTTTGACTTGTAATAAATTGTAACATATGAAAGCTTAAGTGTGTTAAAATCTTGAAGTACATGAATCTTCTCCTTGTAAATATGTTACATACTTGTAAGAATTACTTAAAGTACACTTGTTATGTTTATTCATATTATCATCAAAGACACATATTGTAATAGGCTCTATTATTAAGTATGCCAAATCCTTATTATTTTAAGAATCCATAGATGCTCCTACATCAGATGAACCAAACTAGAGTTCTATATCAGGGATACTTATAATCCATTTACTAAATTATGTTGAGTTCAAGGAATCACTATTCATAATAAGTGGAATGGTGGTAATGACCTTTCTAAGACACGATGCACCTGTAGACCACTATTATGTTAGCTAAACCGATAAAATGACCCTTCTAAGGTAATAAGAATCTAGGAACTATTACTATAACTGGTGGATTAATACAACTATAAATCACTCATAAGGCATAACACATTTGAACACTACTATATGTGGTGGAACGGTAATAGTCTAGGGTTTTTGAAAAATATTATTGGTTCATTATCTTGTTAATGTCATGTAAACTTAGCATAATATACCCAGCATATAAGGCATAATCAAAGGCAATCTAGGTCATTCCTCAAGGGGAAGGACCTTAATGATCTTAATAAACCTTAATTTCACATGGAAAGTGTAACACCCTCCATAAGACTCATTTACCCATAAATTTAGTACACTATCCTAAAATATTATTATTAACAACATATCCAAAATTTATAGTCTAACTCCAATGTATTACACATGCGATAAAGAACATGCCTCTAAGGTTACTACTCCCAAATGAGGTTGTTTCCTCATTTTAGTTGGCCTATGCCACCTATGATCAACCTAAGCGTTTCACATAACATAATTAGCATGTAAGACCCAATAATTTATGTTAAAATTACATTTTAATACAATTTATCAAAATACCCCTATCTTATTTAAACGCCTCAAAAATCTCTTTTTTAGGTAACTTGTATTATCCTCAACCAACATTCTAACATGTTATTCATGAAAATTAACCATAAAACTCTCAATGACTACTATGTTATGCTCACAATCCCATAATACTCATTTTATGACCTAAATACCCTTAAGGTTACTCAAACATTTCATAAAAAAATCCTACAAGCCCTAACATTATCAACTTCCAACATCCAAAATATTTCCTCATGATAGTACTTAATTGTATTTACAAATCTCTCTTCATAAATCCATTAAACATACTGACATGCTATGATTACAAGACAATGCTTTAGAAAGCAAATCCTGCTTAAGCTCATACCTTTTCCTAACAACCATGCTTTCACAATACGATATAACATGAACATGGTGTAACATTAACAATATGCTTGCACAATTAGATTATAGCAACATGATTTTAAGAAGGAATCATATTAACAAAACATTGTGTAGTGAGCACATAAAAACAAAGCCCCTTAATTAATGACATGTATTCTTGCCTAAATTAAGCAAGAAAAAACCCTAAATTTCATCCTCTAAGATCATGGGTATATCACCTAAAAACCAAGAAGAACCCATGGTAAGAAATTTAAGAAAGCAA
The DNA here is from genome assembly GCA_039764185.1 of Tamarix austromongolica. Taxonomy (NCBI): domain Eukaryota; kingdom Viridiplantae; phylum Streptophyta; class Magnoliopsida; order Caryophyllales; family Tamaricaceae; genus Tamarix; species Tamarix austromongolica. The sequence continues at coordinate 104,343,034 of CM077809.1, read as the reverse complement.
AAGGAAAGGTAAGTTAAAGTAGGATGGAAAATAATAAGAACCAAAGTAAAATAGGAGGATTGAGTGGTGCATAAGGGAGTTATGTTTGGGGGACCAAATTGCATGAGTTTCTCACATAGGTGGGGTTGAGAAATTGTATGAGTTTTTTTGTAGGAGAAAGAGGCTTTGTGAGGGGTTCATGTTGGGGGACAAGAGGTGCATGAAGGTTGGGTTATCTTGGTGATGTTGCTATGTGAAGAAGATTGAATATGGGGATGGAATGGGAGTGGTTGTGTGACCTTATTACTCTACTAAATGGGTGAAACATGAGGAGCTTAGCCCAAGGATGGTGGTGCAACATGAAGTGTATTGAGTTAGGTAGAGTTTGTTGCACAAAAATGGTGGAGTAATAAGTAAGAACATGTAAAAGAGAGTTGGAGTAGGGAGAAGAGATCATGGCTTAGGTTGGTGGAGCAATAATTGTTGGAAGAAGGGAGAGAGGAGGGTTTTATGGTTGATGGTGGCATGGAAAATGGAAGACTCATGATTAAATTCACTTAAAATAACTATTCACACTATTTATTCTATCTATACTATTTATATTATTCAAATTATTTATATAAAGCCCTAGATTAATATGAGACACATAATGGCATCAAATACCTTAGGATTTGATTCAGAATATATGAAATCATATAATACACCTCATTCAATATTGATCCATGGTTGCAAGCAAACACATTATCATGATATTATACAATATCAAACATGAATTAAATAAGGAAATAGCATGTTCATATAATATGAACTATAATACTTTTGTGGTATGAATAAGAAAAATTCATATAAAAATAAAAATTATGATAGTAGAGCTATGTTATGTACATACGACATAGCAACAACCACAAAAATTTTATAAGACATCCAAGGATAATAAAGTCCACACCTATATATAGAAGACCATGGGAAGGAGTTAAACATTTGATACAAGATTTAGCTTCTACGCCGTACCACCTCTAGGTACTAATCCCTTATTGTCAACACCACTTAAAGAAATATGAGATTGGTAGAGTAGGAAGAGAACCATAACTAAATTGAATTATTGCTTGAAGGAGAGAAAATATAGGTGTATTACACCTAATAAAAGAGCCCGCACATAGTTCATAGACCCTCAACTAGCTACTTCCAAGAGTTTGAGATATAGAATCAAACAACTCAATATACAATAGATAATGCTTAAATGTTAACGCATGATGTATAACAACATAAGATGATTCACATTTCATCAAACATCAAACATCAAACATCAAACATCAAACACAAATAATTATCCCAAGGATCAAAAATCAAACTGAGGCATGAATCTAAAATAGATCAAATGAAAATTTTTCATAGAAAATTCTTTTCACAAAAGTTACTATTTAAGGTAGATGGAAAATATTATTTTATACCAATAAGCTTAAATCTAAAAACTATAAAAAAAGTTATTATCAGGAGTTAATATTTACTAGAAAATAAATGTATTTAAGCTTTGTTACTATTATAAGGTCAAAGTCAATAATTAATGATTAATGGTCAAATGTTGACCATTAACCCCTAATTATGCTAACATAAAGTCATTTTTTCAAAAACATAAGTAATCTTCCTCTGATTCTTCTTAGGGTAATTAGAGTATTATTACTTAAGAACACTTGAAAACTTATGAACACCATGAACAAGTTCTAAAGCATTAAAATTTCAACAAAAATTAAAGACCCTTAAACATGATTTTATCATTAGCATATTATACATAAAAGTTTAGCTTGAAATTTCATGGAATATCATGGTATCATCTAATTAAGCATAACTCACAACTTCCTCAAGAATTCTTGATGATGCTAAAGAAAACCAAGAGCACTCAAGAACACTTTGAAGAACCCTAAACTTGCTAATACTTTAAGCTTAAATTACACCATCAAAACAAGCTTGAATCAAGGCATTCCAAACATCATTGTTTATCTAAAAATTGCAAGGAATAACATGGTATCATTAGATTAAAATAAAAATAACAAAATTAAAATCTAGGTCAAGAGGTTAAAAACCACCTATCAAGATAAGCATGGCAGAAATCAAAGCTTACACAAGTAATGTAACACTAAAAAGTTTACAACTTGAAAATTTTATTTTGAGTGGAGACTAAACATAAATACATGAGTTTTATAACCATATCTGACATAAAGGAGATACAAATAATACCTAAACTATGTTGGCTATAATTCTAAAGAGTAAATCATCCCCCTAAGATTAGGTGTATATTTCACCAAATCCCATATCGATATGATATTACCAAACCAATGGAAGAATATGAGAAACATAATGAAGAAATAGGTAGATAGATAGATATACAACATAATATACTAAGAAAAGGAGATGCAAAGAAGTTTGGTGTAAAAATATACTATGAATATTCATATTGGATATCATAATAAACATCACTATGGTGAAATAATTATTCCTATTCTAAGTCCAACCCTTAGACAGACCCTACAAATTCAAGTTGTCATCTACTGACCTTTGTACACAGATGAAAAAGAGAAACAAGAATAGAATGAGTATGATGAGAGTACTGAGTAAACTAAATCTACTACTAAAGGCAAATATCATAGAACACGTAAGACACACTAGAATAGTATAACAAAAGAAAGCATGTTAAAACATGAATGATAATAACATTTATTGAAATTCTACTATTCACACTATTTTTTTACTATCCACAATATTTATAATTATTCAATACTATTCATCATAACCCTAGAAGTCATATAAACATTTAGAATAATATGGATATATTATAAATTGACAATGGATAGTGATATCATGGAATTAAATGCACACACACACATGTGAAACCCACTAGTCATTATGTATTTTATATATGTTATCACATAGTCCACCACATTCCACATTTTATCATTCTTTCACTGAAATAACATTTTTTTTACTTATAACACATAACACATCTTTCTCCTTTAATTCATAGACAATAGGTAACTTAAATACAAAAAACACTTATCTCCCATATCTCACTGATATTAGGTAACTTATAGCATAAGACCTATTTATCTCATATCTCCTAAAGACATCAAGTAATGCCCACTTAAATTAGTATTTGAAGGAACAACCTATCACTAATGCTATAAGGGCATTTTGAGGTGATCCTTAGTACAAGGGCTAAGTATCATACTATATTATCTCTTATGTTGTAAGGGAATCATGTATCTTTTCCAAAGCATAGATGGAATATGGATTTTCCTATAATTTTGATTACTCTATCCTTAAGTGTGCATACCCGCTATAAGGCTCATAAGTCACCTATAAGCTAGAAAGGAGCCTAGTTAACATAAATGGCATTAACACTATCTAAATGAACACTCAATGTCTACACTAAGGCTGACTGTATAACTTATGCTGCATGAGCTGCATATGTGATCCTCGCTATAAGGGAAAAAGGATTATACTAACATCAAATATATTCTCACCCTATAATTTACCAATTTATTAGATATTTTATTTATCACCACCTAAAAATACACCCGCCCACCAATTTTAGAAAAAGTTATTATTCACCAAAGCACTACTCTTATATATCGATTTGTAGAAATAAACAAAGAAACTTATATTTAAAAATGAAAAATTAGATATCACTATAATTTACTATTCATGATAATTTACTATTCTAAAGGTCAAGTCAAATGTTAAGGTAACCATTGATCCTAAAAATTTTATGAAAAGCCTTTAGATATTAAATGACCATTTTAACCCTAATATGTCTTAAACTTAATAATTAAGAATAAAATATTAAATAAACTCCTTAAAGCATAAAATTAAATTTTAAGCATCCATAGTAAATATTTAGCATACTAGAATAATCATATTCACTTAAAGTTTTTTATTTAGAAAGATGATAAAGAAAAATGGGAGAGTAAGATAACTAAGGGGAAGTAAGTTAGCCAATGTAGGTAGGATGGACCTAAATATTCCATGATCCATGAGTGGAAATGTCCATTATGTTCTTAAATCCTAAAACAAAGAAAATGACATAACCCTTAGCATATAATAATATGGATAATTAAACTTTACATACTATTCATGGAATACCTAAATAAAACATTAGAAAAATTAGAATATTAACAAAAATACAACTTATATGTAAAATTTTCAAAATGCTCCCTTTTCATGCTAAAATATCATTATATTATAGCTTTAGTTATACAAATGCAAATTAATACTATAAATCCATTAAAAAATACCTACAAAACCAAATACATCCATTAGAACCATAAAAATTTCATAGAAACAAAAATATCATGGAGGTATGTCTAGAGGCCAAAATTACCCTAAAAATACACCAAAACTTTATCGAAATTATACATAATTCAAACATGGTCAAATCCAAATATGATCTGAATAAAAAAATGACCTAACACCTCAATAACACTCTCCATAAATATTTAAGAGAACAAATAAGTTCAACCAATAAAATGACCACAAAATCCAAGAATTATACAAAACTAAATATAAAAATTTTAACCCTTCAACACATATAATCATGCTAACACAACAAACTCTATAAACGTTAAGTATGGTAATATTTATCATTATTACAAAGCTCCATAATAAGTAATACGACATCCTCCCTCAAGAACTACACCTTCTCTTGAAACCTTTGCACAAAACCACATAAAACATGTAGAAATCAAACAAGATCATCAATTAATAAAGAAAGCTCAAAACATTTATGAAGGAAGGAAGGGAAATAGGGTAGGCATGGAGTGGAAGGGCACAAGAATATGGAAATGTGATTAATGATGTTAGAAGAAGCTAAAAAATGTAAATAATGAAGTTATAAGAAGTTCTGGTTAATGTTAGGGTATTTATTTTGATATTTATTGAATAAAGTAGAAGATAAGAATAAAATAATAATATAAGTAGGCTAAGAAAATAAACAAGAATAATGGGTCAAATAAATTTTATAACTTTAATTTATATTTTTTTTAGATAGTTAGGAATACGTTTTAGATATTTAGGATAGGATTTATTTAGGGAAAGTTGAGTTTTGAGGGATAATTACACATAAAATAGTAGATTATATATAAAAATGTCAAAAATAATCATATCTAATTTTTATTTCATATTTATATTAAATGTTTCAAAATATGAGTATCTCTAATTTTTTTTAATATTTTGTATAGCTAAGAAGGTTTTCTTTAGGGCTCAAAGTGAGAATAAGGATAAAACGAGTGATGAGTAAAATTTTTTATCGAAATCTCCATTTAAAATTTTAAAAAGGCCTAGGAGACTAAACAAAATCCAAGGAATCCAAATATGAATAATTTAGAATATTTTGGAATATATTTTATAACCAAAAGTAGCTCGAAAGTCTCGTGAAAGTAAAAAGCATAAGGAAAGGGAAAAGGTGTGGATGAAATGTTCCAAAAATGTAATAACGGTTTCTAAATTTTTATAAAAATTAATAAATTATTAAAAATAATATAATTTTATTTATATATAATAAGTAACCTAATTAAATTAAGGTCTTTGAAAATTTTGGTATTACAATTAAACTATGTTAACAACAAAGTCTATCTGCTTTTAGCCATATTATGTTTTCCTAAAAACAAAGCTTAAAGAAAAAAGAAGAAATCTAAAGCTTGAAGAAATGTAATATTTTAACCAATTCCAAAATATTAATCTAATTTTATTTAACTATAAATACTATTGCATTATTCCTCAAAACAAAAGAGAAAGAAATGAGGGAAATGAAGGCTTTTGATGGCGTTTGGTGGTGATGCAAAATGGTATCCATCGAGGCGGTGGTGCATCAATTTTGGGGTAGCCAAAATGAGGTCTCCCAAGCTTGAAGATTAAGTTATAACATGACAAGATCATATGATAAAGTTGGGAGATATTTTAGGTTACTTAGGTATATAATATAAATAAAAATCACATAAAATTAATAATGTGGACAAGGAGGTTGCACTGGCCATGGTTTTATCTTAGCCCTTGATCTTAACTTATTAAAGTACATCGAAAGGCTAGGCAAGAGTCCCAAAAAATTAGAACAAGTATAAGAGTTAAAACCAAAGTTTTAGCAACAATTAACACTTGAAAATAGTGAATTAAACCTTTAAAAGTTTAAAATAAATTACACAACATTACTAGAACAATTTTAACTCTAATATGAGAGTCCTAAATTTTTTTAATTTTTAGAGAACTGAACAAACTCTTTGAGAACAAAAAAGGCAAAAATAAAGCTAATCAAATTATGAATAATATTTTTTATAGAGATATCCAATTAAGATTTTGAAATAGCCTATGAGAATTAGTAGAAGGCAAAGATACCAAATATGGATAAATTCAAATAATCTAGAAGAAGTTTCATAGCCAAAAGTAGTTCCAAAGATTTAACTTAAATGAAATTGAGGGAAAAGGTTAGCATTTAGAAATGAAAATGTTTCAAGAATGAAACAAGGGTTTCTATTTTGTATAACAGTGTACTATATGTACAAGATAAGTAGTTTCTTTTTTCTAGTCATAATAAATCTTGAGTGATTTTGGGTTATGAGAAATAGGGATTACAATTATATGCATAAGTTTTGATGAAGCCTGGATAAGTTTCAAGAGTTTTCGCCGGATCGTGAATCGAGCGCGGGGTTCGATTTCGCACAAGAAAATCAGCCTCAGGATTTTTAATCCAAAGGAAAACTAGAAGAACTCAGAGCACAGTTGAATTAACGGATACTGGAGTTTGTTTAAATGAAGAAGATCGAGAAGCAGATCAAGGAAGAAGAAGAAGATGCAAATGAGACAGTCGTGAGAAAGAGAGAGAGAAGAGTCGAGAGAATTCGAGAAAAAGAATAATCCAAGAATGTATTCAACCAAAAGATATAACATACAATCCGGTATACGCCTTTTATATGGGCGTTTACAATACATACAATACGACCCGTATATGGATGATGGGCTCACGTATAATTACAACATATTAGCCCACAAATCAGCCAAAAATTATAACAATAGGTCGTGGAGTTGGAGCAAAAAGAAACAGCCCAACTTCAAAGAAAAATACAAATGTACACTAATCCAAAATAATGGATTTACAAATTAATCCCCATCAGCTAAATTTTGTTAGCTAATCATGGTTATTAAGGGTTGCGTAATCCACAATCCTACTAACCCAGTAAATATGGGCCAGGTGGCAGATTACACGGCCAACTTAATTCCCATTAGCCAAAGCATGCCGGCGAATGCTTCATATGGGATAATCAACAAATTAATACAGTAAACTTCTGTCACTAACAGCAACCAGCAGCAGCTACACACAACAAATCATCTTGATCCATCTCCCATATCCTGATTTAATTTCCTAATTAACCACACAATAAGAAAAGTAATTATATGTGCAATATAATTTATAACAATTAATAGAATTATTTAAGTGCAAATTATGGAGACATATATCATTCCCCTCTTCTTGGTGAGGTTTCGTCTCTGAAACCTGAATAATACCCGCAAAAGGACTGAGATCAGAAACATTAAAAGAATCACTAACATTACCAAATTTAGCAGGCAAATCAATTTTATAAGCATTATCATTAATTCTTTCTAATATAGTAAAAGGTCCATCTCCCTTAGGATCCAATTTTGACTTTCTAAGTGTTGGAAAACGTTCTTTCCTAAGGTGTACCCAAATTAAGTCTCTTGGTTGAAAGACCATTTTCTTTCACTTTCTATTAGCACTCTCAGCCATTTGCTGAACCCTTTTATTAATTTGTTAACTTACAGATTCATGTACTTTCTTCATATTTGTAGCATGAGATTCAGCATCAAAATTATGTAACTCAGAATTTGGCAAATGACTCAAATCAAGGGGAGTCCAGGGATTAAATCCATACACAATCTCAAAAGGTGTCTTTTTAGTTGTAGAGTGTAATGTTTTGTTACAAGCAAATTCTACCTGTGGTAATACAGTTTCCCAATGCTTAAGATTTTTTCCAAGGACAGCTCTCAACATATTACCTAAGGTTCTATTCACTACCTCTATTTATCCATCTGTTTGAGGGTGACATGTAGTTGAAAATAACAGCTTAGTTCCCAATTTACCCCATAAAACCATCCAAAAATTACTCAAAAATTTAACATCCCTATTAGATACTATTATTTTAGGTATTCCATGCAATTTTACTATATAAGAAAAGAATAAATCAGCTACAGTCACAACATCATTAGTTTTATTGCAAGGTACAAAATGGGCCATCTTACTAAACCTATCTATTACAACCATTATTGAATCTTTATCCCTATTAGTTCTAGGCAATCCCAAAAAAAAATCCAAAGAAACATCAGTCCAGGGCTGATTAGGAACAGGCAATGGAGTATACAACCCAAAAGGCTTTGATGTGGACTTAGCCTGTCTACAAGCTACACAATTAACACAGTATTTTAACACATCTTTCTTCATATGAGGCCAATAGAAATGATCAAATAATATGTCCAAAGTCTTTTGAAATCCTAAATGCGCCATTAATCCACCATTATGTGCTTCTTGAATTAATAATCCTCTATATGAACAATCACGTATACGCAGTCTATTTTCTCTAAATAAGTAACCCTCATAGATATGATATTTCCCTTGTGTATTAGTTTCACAACTTTTATATATTTATTTAAAATCATGATCCTCTAAATATAAAAGTTTCATACAAGAAAATCCCAACAAAGCAGCATCTACAGTATTCAACAAAGCATGTCTTCTAGATAAGGCATCTTCCACTATATTGTCACCTCCTTTTTTATACTTAATTATATAGGAAAAACTTTCAATAAATTCAATCCATCTACCCTGTCTTCTATTTAATTTTGATTGGCTTTTTACATATTCGATATCTTCTTGATCAATATTTATAACAAACTCTCTAGGCCATAAACAATGTTGCCAAACCTCTAAGGCTCTTACTAAAGCAAACAATTCCTTTTCATAAGTAGAGTAATTTAAAGTACTACCATTTAGTTTTTCACTAAAATAAGCTATAGGTCTACCCTCTTGAGAAAATACAGCCCCTATTCCCAACCCTAAAGCATCACAATCTAATTCAAATATTTTTTCAAAGTCAGGAAGGGTTAATACAGGCGCTTGTGTTAGCTTAATTTTAAGAGTTTCAAAAGATTTCTGTTGTTCTAAGCCTCATTTAAAACCATTTTCCTTTTATGTTATTGCTGTTAAGGGAGCAGCTATAGTACTAAAATTCCTAACAAATCTATGATAAAAAGAACACAAACCATGGAAACTTCTAACTTTAGTCACAATTTTAGGTACAGGCCACTCTTGTATAGCTTTAATCTTTTCCTTATCAACATACATGCCATCCTTACCAACAACAAATCCTAGGAATACTACACTTTCTAAACAAAATCTTGACTTAGCTAAATTAGCATACTACCGTTCTGCTTTAAACACATCTAGAATGATTCTTAAATGACTCAAATGCTCTTCTAGAGATTTACTGTAAATAAGTATATCATCAAAGTAAACTATTACAAACTTTCCAATAAAATTTCTAAGCACATGATTCATAAGCCTCATAAAGGTACTTGGAGCATTGGATAACCCAAATGGCATAACTAACCACTCATATAACCCAAAGTTTGTTTTGAAAGCTGTGTTCCACTCATCTCTTAGTTTCATCTTAATTTAATGATATCCACTCTTTAAATCTATTTTTGAAAAAATTACAGCACCATGGACAAGATCTAACATTTAATCTAACCTAGGTATATGATATCTATACTTAATGGTTATTTTTTTTACTGCTCTAATATTTATGCACATCCTCCAACTTCCATCTTTCTTTGGAACTAAGAGTACCGGGATAGCACAGGGACTCATTGATTCCTTAATATAACCCTTACTCAATAATTTAGAAATCTGCCTCTTTATTTCCTTAACTTTCTCAGGGTTAGCTCTATAAGCAGGCCTATTTGGAATAACAGCTCCTGGTATAAAGTCTATTTGATGTTCTATGCCCTTTAGTGGAGGTAATCCATGGGGAATCTCCTCAAGGAATAACTCACTATATTCCTCTAACAGTTTCCTAACATTATCAGGCACCTCCTCACTTAACTCTAGATGACACTCATAACACTCTTTATAGACCATCAGATATACACTTGATTGCCGCCTAATAGCCTTTTCAACATCTCCTCTTTTAGCATAAAACCCAGATGATTTCTTAACCTCCTTTGAACTAGTTCCAGCCTCTACACTCTGTTTAGTTAATTCCTTATAATCAAACTTTATTTTAATCAAAGATTTCTTTTGGAGTCATGGGTGCTAAAATAATTTTCTTATCATCCTTATGTATAGTATATCTATTCTTGTACCCATCATGTGTTACTCTTTTATCATATTGCCATGGCCTTCCTAATAATAAATGAGCAGCATACATTGGAACAATATCACACAAAACAGAGTCTTCATACTTACTTAACTTTAAGTTTATTATAACCTGTTGACTAACCTTAACATCTCCTAACTCATTTAACCATTGTAGTCTATAAGGTTTTGGATGTCTAGTAGTTGGTAAGACTAATTTAGATACTAATATAGTACTAGCAACATTTATACAACTACCACTATCTATTGCCATATTAAAACAATTGTCATCAATTAAGCACTGAGTATGAAATATGTTTTCTCTCTGTATTGCATTTGGATCAGGTAACTTATTACTGTTTAATGCCCTACGCACTATAAAAAGGTCTTAACTAATTGGGAGTTCTATCTCTTCTTCTGACTCACTATTGTCATCCCTAATCAAGTTAACCTCTAATTCTTCTTCTTCTTCTTCAGATTCAGACTCTATATCTCCAGATTCTCTAATCAAGATATTCCTCTTATTAGGACACTCAGAAGCTATGTGACCTAATCTTCCACACTTAAAACATTTTATGTCTCTAGTTCTGTTAGGGCAATTAATAGGGTTAGCTGCTACAGTCTTTCCTTTATCAAACCTGTTTCCTACCTTAACCTCATTACCTTTACTTCTAGACTCAAACTTTCCCTTATTCTTCTAGTTTCCAGACCTAGGTCCTCCAAAATTCCTCTTCAGTGTATTCCTAATCCCAATTCAAAGGGGTTTATACTACCTAGTTCTCCTTATTTGACTTTCTATCTTTGTAGCTATATTAACCATTTCACTATTCCATAGGGATATAACTCTACCTTATCAGTTATCTCAGAGTTTAACCCACTCAAGAATCTAGCCATTGTGGCATCCTCATCCTCAACCATCCCTATTTTGATCACTAACACCTCTAATTCCTTAAAGTATTCATCTACAGACCTATTCCCCTGATTTAATGTTTGCAACTTTTTATGTAATTCCCTATAATAATAACTGGGAACAAACCTTTTTCTCATCAAAATATTAAATTCATCCCATGTCTGTATAGGTGGTTCTCCACTCCTACGCCTAGTTAAGACAAAGTTATGATACCAAGAAGATGCATAGTCTGTGAATTCTACTACTGCTACTTTAATTTTCTTTTCATCAGAATAGTTGTGGCATTCAAACACTAATTTTATCTTTCTTTCCCACTCAATGTAATAATCAGGATCATTCCTCCCATTGAATCCAGGTATATTAAATTAAGGTTACCTAAGTTCCTATCAACTAGATCTAACTCTCTCTCCTGCCTATTAACCTGTCTTGGTCTCCTATCACTGTTATTGGATATTTGATCTTCTAGTTCCTCTAAGTTATTTAAAGGTGGAATCCTATTTATTGGGTCCATGGGAGCCCTTCATAATACCCCAACATGTTGGTCATTTATCCTATTATTCTGCAAATCATTGATTCTAATTTCTTGCTCTCCTATCCTCTGCTCTAGGTTAGCAGATAAGATAGCCAATTGGGCAGTCATTTGTTCTTGAAATGTTCTAAGAGTTTCTAACAGGTCATTACTAGATATAGATACAGATTGGTTCATAGATTGGCCGTTATTAGACATTATGAATCCTATCAATATTTACCTTATAAAGAACAAGAGAAACACAGATAAACAATCAATTCATAGAGAACAACACACTTTACTATCAATTCAACCGAAACAACAAATTGAACACAATTATATTAAAGGGATCGCAGTGCAATCACAAAATTAGGAGAATCTATTAAAGCAACACAATAATTTCAAGCAGTTGTTGATCCAAGAAAAGTAGGAAAATTTCAAGAAAGGAACAAGATTACCGCGCCAACAAATGTTTGCGGTTAAGCCGAATATGAGTTAGGACCCCTCTTCTTGGAGTCCCTACCCCTTTCTAGAACCAAAGGTTCGCCGGTACTGAATTAATACCTCCGCACTCTTTAAAGAGTTAGTATAGTATCAACTCGTAATAAGAATATCATACCTGACATCCAATAATTGCAGGAATTAAAAAAAGAAAGGATCGAGTTTACTGATCGGGAAGTATTTATCGAGTACTATCAAGATTCAAGAATCTCGACCAAACCTTAACTGAGAAGTTTGTACCAACAGTTAATTAGGGTCTCCAAGTACTGCCATCTTCGTTAGGGAAATTTCTTCGCCGCTGGCTTAATCACGACAAGAATCATTCGATTCTTGTTAGTTGCAAACCCTAGAAACAACACTTCAGAATTGAGGGTTAGCGAACTCAAAAATTAAGAAAAGAACAATAAATTTCAGCAATAGACTAATTAAACCATGAGCACTCGAAGATTAGAGGCTCTGAAACCAAATGATGAAGCTTGGATAGGTTTCAAGAGTTTTCGCCGGATTGTGAATCGAGCGCGGGGTTTGATTTCACACAAGAAAATCAGCCTAAGGATTTTTAATCCAAAGGAAGACTAGAAGAACTCAGAGCACAGTTGAATTAACGGCTACTGGAGTTTATTTAATAGAAGAAGATCGAGAAGCAGATCAAGGAAGAAGAAGAAGATGCGAATGAGACAGTCGTGAGAAAGAGAGAGAGAAGAGTCGAGAGAATTCGAAAAAAAGAATAATCCAAGAATGTATTCAACCAAAAGATACAACATACAATCCGGTATACGCCTTTTATATGGGCGTTTACAATACATACAATACGGCCCGTATATGGATGATGGGCTCACGTATAATTACAACATATCAGCCCACAAATCAGCCAAAAATTATAACAACAGGTCGTGGAGTTGGAGCAAAAAGAAACAGCCCAACTTCAAAGAAAAATACAAATGTACACTAATCCAAAATAATGGATTTACAAATTAATCCCCATCAGCTAAATTTTGTTAGCTAATCATGGTTATCAAGGGTTGCGTAATCCACAATCCTACTAACCCAATAAATATGTGTCGGGTGGCAGATTACACGGCCAACTTAATTCCCATTAGCCAAAGCATGCCGGCGAATGCATCATATGGGATAATCAACAAATTAATACAGCAAACTTCTGTCACTAACAGCAACCAGCAGCAGCTATACACAGCAAATCATCTTGATCCATCTCCCATATCCTGATTTAACTTCCTAATTAACCACACAATAAGAAAAGTAATTATATGTGCAATATAATTTATAACAATTAATAAAATTATTTAAGTACAAATTATGGAGACATATATCAAGTTTGGATATACAAAATTTGGTTTCGACTTTAGAAAAATAGAAAATTATCTTAGCATTAACCCTCCTAATTAGCTTTTAACCAATGTTTCTTAAGGATCAAAGATGTGGTTGACCAAGTAAGTTCTTCTACCACAATGAACAATCAAATTCTCATGATGCAATCTTTATAAGGGAGAGGGAAAAGAACATATTATACAAGCAAATTGACCCAGAAGCTGAAAAAATGAAAACACAAGCAAGAAGATATATCGTGACCTTCACTTGATTGGTAGAACATGTGAACCTGAAAAGAGGGAAAAGGGGTGCAAGACAAGCACACTAAGGATTAAAAGGTAACAGAAATATTTCAAACCTGGGTAAAGAAGATGGATAATCATATACAGAGGAAAAGAAGTCATTGACATGGAAAAAAGTAAGCTATAAAATAATTAAGGCTAAAGGGTAATTGTGGCACCCCTAATTTATATGCCTAAAAGTTTCATTTTGTAGAACCGTTAACTATCAAATTACTGGGTGTTATCGCCGTACTAAGCATAAATCCGTCTTTCCCATCTTTCTTATGCCAAGTGCTAAGGATAAAGCAAACCAAAACTAGAGTAGATTAGTGGAAATAGAATACCATAAGTAGATAAACTTTATGGATAAATATTGTTAGTACAACAAGGTAACCAAAGTACAGCAAGGGATATAAGTGTTAAAAGGAAAATCGATCATAACCAAAAATTAGTAACCGTAGGTATGACATCGGTTTGTCCTAACTCTTAGACCTAAATAACTACTCTAAAAATAGGACTTCTTCCAAAGGACTCTACTTATCCTTCTCATTCTTATACACTTCATGAAACTTCATGGTCCTCACGTAGTCATCTGTAAAAGTAGTATTAGTACAACTTCCTCGTACTGAGTAAATCACAATACCTTACAAGAAGTAACATACTCGCATTTCATATAGTCACACAAAATCCAAAAATTATACTCAAGCATAAAGCATGTACCATAGCCAAAAAAAATATTAATGGAACAATGTATATGAACATCCAATCTCAAACTCAATAATAAAACATACTAGTCAACTTCTTATTATTTCAAGGTAAAAAGTCATATATGATTATTTAAATACATTTCGAACACAGTGGTAGGGCACTAAGGCAAGTACTAAAATAATAATCCAAAAAAATAGCAGGGTATGGCACTAAGACTTCTACTGAACCAATAAATCCAAAACAAACTAAGGTAGGACATGGAGGCTACTACCAGACCAATAAATACAATTAATACCAAGATAAGGCACTAAGGCATCTACCAAACCAATAAATCCAACACAATACTAAGGTAGGGTATGGAGGCATATACCAAACCAACAAATCATTTCTCTTCATTTTCTTACACAACAACTATTTCCATTTTTACTTACTTATATGAGGGGGATACAATTAACTTAAGGACACTAAGATACACTTGATCATATTGGTATTCGAAAGCAACACGATACCCTTATCTCAAACCTAGGGATATAGCAGTATGCTTGGTCATACCGATACACAACATAATATCCTCCAACCTCACTCACCTAGTCCTTAAGTATCGATACCCCCTATAGGGCCCATAGGTCACCTATAGAGTAGAGTAGGGCCTTAACTGCAACACATCGACATACCAGCAAACCAAAATAAATGATGTCTAACACCTCACCTTTAGGACAGCCAATCCCAAAGAGCAAATCATTCCCAACTCAAGTTCTTTCACTTTAAGTACTAATTTTATGAGGTGATCACATAATTTACATAAAAAAATTTCCCTTTTATTTCTAATTTTTGAGGTAAACCTAAGGTCATTAGTCTATGTCAAGCCAATTCAAAGCTAAGGCCAACCTATCAAAAGTCTAAGACAATCATAGCATCCAATTATTTATAAAAGATACATTATGTCAAAATTATCAAAATACCCTTCAAAATCCTAGTTTTGCCACTTTATATATTTTTGTACCAAACATTATCATTACACTAGATTTTTCATGATTCAAAAAAATAATATTCCACATTATTTTACAACACAGGTAATCTTTGCATTTTAGCAATGATTTATACTTTTCATTTTGTATGCATTTAGTGGGCTACACCCACAAAACCCTAATCATGCAACTCTCACATATCATATCTTCCATGCAGCACTACACACACATTTAAAGCATAAAATATTATTTAAATAGGAATATTATCATCATAGTACATATAAGGATAAATCTCTAACCTCAAGTCATGTGAATAGAATATATCATAAACTAACCCTAATCAAGCACATTTGCTTCCATATGAACCATCGTAACCTCAATCTACCATGTATTAGCAATCATGAGGATGTGAATAACTTTTCAAGAATAAAAATCCTAAAAAAATACTCGACATGGGGATGTAAATTATTTGACATATTACCATATATATAACTTAACTTTCAACAATTATACATATCATCCCTTCAGCATGCTTTCATTTTATCATGCATATCATAATACTTTAAAAACATAAAAATCTATCATGATTCTAGTGTAATACCTCGTACTTTGTGAAGTTTGTTGAATGAGAAGTTATGGTATTTATTAATATTTGATAGTGTTTGATTTTGGGTTTGGAAATATAATTGAGTTAGAGGAAAGGTTGGATTTGAATTATCTTTTGAAGTTGAATAAAATGAGTTTTTGGGCATACCGATCAATTGGTTCTATAAACCGACTAAATGGTTCTTCATTTCAGTTAAAGGGTTTTACTCGACCAAACTAATCAACTGGTTTGGTGAATCAATTGAATAGGTTGTAGAATAGTCGACTAGTAGGCAAAACTAATTGACTAATTTGTTAAGCTAAGTAAATTTTCAAAACTTAATTTTTCTAGGAAATTTTTTTATACAAAAATAGAATCTTGATAATCCTTTTTCAAGATGTTCTAAAAAGATTCTTAACCTTTCTTAACATTCATTCAACTGAGCTTCTGCCTAGTACAAATCTGAGGGTTCGATTTGGATAATTGAGGGGGAGGATGAACTTAGCTTTGTCTTCTTCTACCTCTCTCCTCTGCACACTTTTGGAATAGTTGCTTTGATTCCCAAACCTTTCTCTGTTTGGTTGGGAGATACCTTCCATGGTTATTGTTCATTTCCTCTTTTATGTTTGACATTTTTGGGTGAATTTGACCTACACGTTTTTAGAAATCACAATTTTAGCTTTATAGAGGCAGTCAACCTATCGTTGAAAAAATATGCCCATTCAAATTTAAATGGTAGAAACTAGGGGTTTTTTTATCTCTTCCTAACCACACTCATTCTTGTACCGATTTTTTGGCTATAAATAGCCTTAATAGCATCTTCCATTCACTTTTCTTTCAGCCACCGAAGTAGTCCAACTCTCTCTAACTGTGTGTTCTTTCTCCTAAATTTGGGCTTAGTTTTTTTTTCCACTCTTATTATCATTTCACTATCTCCTTCTTATTTATATTTTAGCAAGGGAGACTTAGGTTAAGCATGAATTCTCTCTATTTTCCTCTTAGTTTTGGTAATTTATTTTCTCTTAATATAAATTACAAATTATAGAATTATTCATCAAATTCTTAAAGCTTTAAGTTTGGAAGTTGGAAATCTTCCAAGTCGAGTTTTCTTAATTGTGGTAAAGTTGTCCTTACATCAAGTAATTCTTTCTTACTACTGAAATGTGACTTAGTTAAACATGTATGTGGTGAAATCTTTAAAATCCTAGTTCTATAAATTGGCATAAAATTTTGGTTCTAGATTGAAGGATGTTGATTTAATTATGAATTTTGAGTTAAATACATGATTTTTGGGAAATTAGGTTGATGTGATTAATTATGTAGCATGTAACTATTTATGAGATGAAAAGTGTTAGTATGATGCTCATACATGCTTCAGTTTGGATGTGGTAAGAATTTTGAGAATGATTTGCATGAAAAATATTTGTTTTGCATTATTTGTGGGCAAACTGATAGAGTAATTAGTCCAAATCAATCAACTATTCCTTAGAACAATCAACCAATCGACCCAACCTATTGATTGGTAGGTATGTCGTAACCTTGGTCTTGACCTCTGATTAAACCCATTAAATAGTTTGGTAGAACCAATCAACTATTCATCAAACAATCGATTGATTTGGAAAAACTAATTGACCAATTCGAGGGAACACTAGGTTTCGCTAAGCCAAACCAATTGATTTGTTAGCTAAAACTAATAGATAGGTAAGCCAACTACTCGATTAGTTAGTACAACTGATCAATTGGTTCAGCTGGATTGTGTGATTTTGATATTTAAACTTGGATATGCTTTGAGACTATACCTAACACTACTATATGACTATTTAATGAGTGAAATACAGCAATTGACATGGATTAACAATATAATGGATGGATTAAACGAATCATAAAGCCTGACATACTTAAAGGGTGTTGTAAAGACCTTGATGGGTAAACCTGAATAAGTATTTAATGGCTTAAGAAGGTAATGAAATTTGGAATTTTTCATGGATGGATTAATCTTGTGGATTTAGTTATTATTGAGTATGCATTAATGGAAATCCCACACATAGTTGGGGATGGTAAGGGTTAATATGGTACAAGTATGTGAATATATTGTTTGCATATTGTATGGGCCTTGGAAAATCATGTAACCTTGATAACAATGTACTAATCAATTAAATGAAAAGACAAATGAGTTGTGTATGAGTATAGGTTATTCGATCCTCAATTAGCTATTAGGGGTTAGTTTGCCTTATGGCATTATTAGTGCCTTCGGGTAGGATTCTAGTGGATCCCAGTGCCCTACCAAATTTAGACACAGATAATGTACAATAAGGTATCAATACTAAAGGGTTTGGTTACCTAGGTAGTTTTGGCTTTAGCCTGGAATTATGTCCATTGGTGGTTACTTGAATTCACCCCTAACTTATTTCCATTGGTATTTAATTAGCTTTGACCTTGACTTTATGTTCCTTGGTTTGTGAGACTATAGGGTGGTGCACAATCTATCACTCAACAATAATAACTAGAATGAATATTTGGATAATAATTAAAATGAGCCTTTGGGTGATAATTTGAATAAGTATTTTGAATGAGAAGGTGGGGAAAATAAAGTGGATAAAAAGGAAAATAAAGTAGAAGAAAAATAATGGTAATGGAGATAATGGCTTATATATAAATGACCTAATAAAATTAAGGACATAGAAAATGACCCATGGAGAAATTGTGTGTCTGGACGAATGAAGCTTTACTATTAGCTAGAAATTCTACTTGCATCTTGCATACTGTCATCTCTGATGTAGTACTATGGTGTCAAGTATGATGAATCATGTACGGTATGAACTTCCTATGCCTGATGTGACCATAATAAAGAATGTATCTTGTTTATGTGAAGTATGCATGAAAATGTTAATATGCCTTGCATATTATACTAGAATCTAGTGTGTTGGTAACTCCATTGAGAATGTAACTTGGCTTACTTAGTATGAAGAGTACTGATGTGCTCCTTTGTTTGGTTACCTGCTCATTCCTATAAGTAGAAGGTCATGTACAAGTTTTCGAGGATGGTCAGTATTCTCCTAACCTCATGCAAGGAATGGTTTCTAAAAGTGTGCACATCTAGAGAATTTGAGCATCCTTGATGGAAAAGAGTTAGAGTTACATTATACTTTGGTTTCCTGTAATTTGAACCTTGTACTTTGGTTAAAATTTTCCTCACGTATTTGAATATTGTGGACCATTAAGGTCTTATACTTAGAAGTTTTCCTTTCATTATTTATATAACATGTTTTAGTGCACTGTATATTGGATTTGATTTGTTTGGTTTCTCAGTCTTGTATCTAACATGGGATGGGCATTTGGTGCCTATTCTATGTTGGGTGTGGGTGTAATACCACTTTTTTCCTAAGTTTTTATTTTTATTTTTGCTTCCATAAGTTCAAAACAAAATAATTGGAATGAGTATTTGGATAATAATTTGAATAAGTATTTTGAATGAGAAGGTGGGAAAAATAATGTGGATAAGGAGGGAAATAGAGTAGAAGAAAAAGAATAGTAGTGGAGATAATGACCTACATATAAATGACCTTATAAAACTAGGGATGTAGAAAATGACCTATGGAGAAATTGTGTGCTTAGAAGAATGAAGCTTTACTATTTGTTAGACATTCTACATGTATATTGCATATCATCATCTATAATGTAGTACTATGGTGTCAAGCATGATGAGTTATGTATGGTATGAACTTCCTATGCTTGATGTGAGCATGATAAAGTATGTACGCTGTTTGTGTGAAGCATGCATGAAAATTCTAGTATGACTTGTCTATTATATCATAACTTTGTGTGTTGGTAAATCCATTGAGGAGGTAACTTGGCTTACTCAGTACGAAGCGTACTGATGTACTTGCTTACTCTGTCACCTGCTCATTCTCATGAGTAAAGAGCCATATGCAGGTTTTAAGGGATGATAAGTACTTGGCCAACCCTATGTGGGGCATGGGTTTTGAGAGCATAGACATCTGGAGACTTTGAACAGTCCTTGATGGAACATAATTTAGAGTTACATTATGTAACACGCCAATTTTTACTACTGAAAAAAAAATCATTTTGCAGTGAAAGTAATCAAATAAGATAGTAGGGTTTACCACCGTGATCGACATAATTTTTCCTATGCAACCATTCTTGCATCAATCACAAGGCTGAAACATTTAAGGTAATACAAGAAATTAGAAAACAAAAGAACATTTATAGTACAATATTGAGTTTGGAGTCTAACTCCAAGTTTCATAATACAAAATACAAAAAGGGGGATACCATGGATCAAAAGTATCCAGTTAAATACATAAAATGGATAACAAATACTTTTTACCTGACCCTAACATAGATGAAGTCACTCATCCTGACATAAGGCGTCATAAGTAGCAAAATCATCTAACTGATCTTTTGAGACCTGTACATAAGATTCAGAGCCTTCTGCTCATGGAAATGAGCAGCACACATAAAATGGGTGGTTAGTATGGTACGTAATGAGTAAGGGAACAATAATATCGAAATAGGAATACAAATAGCATATGCTTTTACATTAGAGAGTAAAGGAATAACCAAATAAAAGAAACATCTCATAAGATAGAATATGATCTAGATTCCTTTATTAAGTATAATCCATTTTTATTCTTTTATATATGTTGAGTGCAGGAACCCCACTATTCTTAAACCGATGGAATGGTATGAAACTCTTGGGGACAACACACCCGATCCACTATTCTTTTTGGTGGAATAGAGATTAAAAACATCTTTTCGGGACTGAATGCTCTCGAGCCACTAATCTACTAAGTGGAATAGGAATACATATGCATATAGAAAAATAGATCACCTTAGTCTTGACTCATGTATTCTTCTGCTATAAATCATTGGTATCTTTTCCATAGGTTATGATGATGCATTTTCATTCCACAATGAGTAGGGACCCCACTATTCTTAAACTGGTGGAACGGTTTGATACTCTCAGGGACAACACACTCGAGCCACTGTTCTTTCCAGTGGAAGGGAGATTAAAAATATCTTCTTGGGATAGAAAGCTCCCAAGCCACTATTTTACCCGATGGAGTGGGATATATATATATATATATATATATATATATATATAGAAAAATAGGTCACCTTGGCCCTACTCACATACTCTTTCACTTCAAGTGATTAGTCTCTTATTCAAGATTGATTCTTAGGCATAAAACAGAGTCCAAACAGATATACATATAGCATAGGTCCAAGTCCTTAAGTCCTTTCAAACCTTAATTACACTCCCTTGAGTATTCATTCTCCCATGTTGATTGTTCTACACAACTTATATTATATCATCTCCCAAATCCTATCATTAGTATCATACCCAAAATGCACATCCTAATTCCCATAATTTTGCTTTAATAATCTCATCTCTATATGCTAATCACGCAAATAACCAAGAACCAAATTCCATTGAATTGTCATGACACTTCCCATGAAATTTTCATGATTACCAATTCCAATAGATAGCCGCTAAATATTAAACTTGGAATAATGATATTATCATTATAAGATAGTTTGCCCCTAAATTTGCTATTAAAACATCTAAGGACTCCAACTAACAATAATACTTCCATAAGCTCCTCATACTATTAATATCATTTTTTAAACCTCCTAACATATAAAATACCAAGATTATCCCATAATGACTGAGTTAGCCTTAAATACAAATAAAACCTTTATTTTTCCACACATGTTATTTTCCAAGTCCACAATTAATCATTATACCTCATAAGAATTTCTGAAGTCCATTTATCAAGAACTCATTTAGCCCATATTTCATACCAATATATATATATATATTTCCACAAATATTACATTATCACAACAAAAATTAGTAATGGAACCTCTTACCCATTATTACTTTCTTTTAATAATAAAATGTTCTTAAGTCCATATTTCATGCCATAGGATATATTTCCACAAATATGACATTGTTACAACAAAATATTAATGGTACTTTTTACCCATTCTTACTTTATTCCAATCAAATATGACATTATTACAACAAAATATTAATGGTACTTCTTACCCATTCTTACTTTATTCCAATAACATAATACCCATAAACCTATATTTCATACTATAAGATATGATTCCCCAAATATGACATTACCACAATAAGATATAACATAATGGTACTCCTCGTCAATTTTTACTTTCCTTCAACATAACATTCATATCATCACAAAATATCAAGATCAACACATGTGACATCATATATAAACAATATCATAGAAAACACATATAGCCATACAAGCTGTAACAAAAAAAACCCTAAACATTGAATAGTATCCTTACCAACTAGGACACTAGGCTCTAAGCATGCAAATCCTATACTTCCTCCTCTGAAGTGACTAGAATACCACCTACAAAAATAATAAAATTTATGGTTTGGCTCAAAGAGTTAAATCAAAAGAGAAATCAAGGTAAAGAGGGTAAAAATAGGTATAACCATAGTCAAATGGGAGCTTCAGATGTGTGGATGTGTAGAGGAATGTGTGGTGGAGCTATGATTAAATTTTAGTGGTGTTTGGATGACATTTGGGGGTGAAAATAGGGGTGCACAACCAAAGGAATGAGGTTGCACGACTGTGCAGTGGGTGGTGCAACTTTTGGTCGAGAGAAAACAAGGTGCACGACCAAGAGGTACAAAATTTATATGGTCGTACAACAAAAGGGTGAGAGGAAAAATTATACACCGTTAGATGTTTTATGGGTTACATGATTATGCAAAAGGGGATTTAAGTGTTGTACGGCCGTACAGTAGGTGGTGCACCAACTATGCACTTTGCAACGTTACAATGCATAGGAGGAAGAAGAAGGGAAAAGAGGCGGCAGTTGGTGGCAATAGCCAAGGACGATGAGGGGGAAGGTCGGGGCAACCTTGGTGGTCGGTCCAACAGCCAAAAGGCAGTGAGTGGTGGCCAAGGTGGTGCTTAGTGGTGGAAATGGTGTTGCAGAAGCTAAAAATAAGGACATAAAGGAGAAGAAGAAGAAGAAAAGAGAGAAGGAGGAAAGGAGAAGGAAGAGAGAGCTCGATAATGGCTCTTTGACACAAATATGAGCAGGGTGAGTCAAAACCAAAGAGAAATAAGGAGCATGTGAGGCATATGTATATATATATGCATACATACATACATGTGTATGTGTGTGGTGTGAATTGAGAATGAAGATAAGGATAGGGGGAAGGTGTGCGATAGTGATGATGGTTATTGTGCAATTGCAAGGTGATGGTTGTAGAGGATGGTTAGGGTAAAGGAGTAGCTGCAAGTTGATGGTGGTGATGGTTGATGTAAATGTTATGTGAGAAGGGAAAATGGAGGGGGAAGATGAGTGTGTGTGGAGTGTGCATAAGGGGTGTAGTCAGGTAGGGATAAGGGTGTAGAAGGAGAAGGAGAAAAAGAAGAGGGGAGGTAAGGTGATGGGTGATAGATGCAGAAAGGTGATGGTGCAAGTGGGTGGTCCAAGTTGTAAGTGCAAGTTGCATAAATTCAGAAGTTGCAGCTCAAGGTTGGCGGGAGGAAGAGAAGAAAGAAAAGAAAAGGAGAAAGAAAAAAAAAAGAGAAGGGTTGGGGGATTAGTTTATGGTGATTTTATATTAGCTAAAGGTAACTAGGATTAGTGGAAATTTTAGTAGGTTTTGATATTGGTTTATGAATTACAGTTTATCAAAGTTAAAGTTTCAGATTCGGTTAAAGTTTATAGGATTAAGGAATTAGGTTAAGGCTAACATAGGATTTATTAAGATTATAATTAACTTAGGGTGCTAATGATGCGGTATTAGACTAAGCAAATTTTTGGGGTATGATAGATTATACTTTGGTTTCCTATAATTTGAACCCTGTAAGTTGGTTAAATTTTTTCTCACATATTTGAATATTGCAGACCATTGAGATCTTGTACTTGGAATATTTCCTTTCATCATTTATATAACATGTGTTAGCGCACTCTATCATAGAATGAGCGGTTAACACCTATCCTACTTTAGATATGGCGGTAACACCTTGTTTTTCCTAAGGCTTCGTTTGGATTGGGGTAGAAGAAGGTGAATGGAGGTGAATGAATTGATTCACCCCGTTTGGATATCAGGTTAATAATTTTATCTAGGTCAATCGAGGTTAATGTTTCACCTCCATTCACCTCGATTAACCTTGTTTTTATTGACCTCCAATTTCGTGGGTAACAGAGGTGAAGGTGAAATAATAAATAAATTTTTGACTTGATAGGACCAAAATATCCCTCAATATGACTTATTTATTTAATACAAGGATATAAATATTATTTTTTTATTATTTTAATCTTCATTCACCTCAATTTAAATGAAAATTTTAAAACATTCACCCCGATTCACTCAGGTTAGGTTAATATCATCCAAACAGCAATTTAAAATATTCACCCCGATTCACCTCCATTCCCTTCACCTAGGTTAATTTTTAATGTTTACCCCTACCTCGATTCACCCCAATCCAAACGGAGACTAAGTTTTTATTAATTTTCCTCTTCCACAAGGTTTTTAAAACAATTTTTTTTATTAGTGAAGAATGAGGATTTTACAATAGGTGACAACCGCCTATCCTATGTTAGATACAAGGCTGATAGCCAACCAACCAAAAGCAAAGTATTGTGTGATAAAAACACATTATCTCTATATCAAGAGGAAAAGCTTTAATATACAAATACACAAGGAAAATTTAAGCTAAAGTATAGGCTTTCAAATTACAACAACAAAAGTACGGTGTGGCCCTAAATTCTAGTTCGTCAAGGACCATACAAAAGTCTTTGGATGTCCATGCTCTTAGAAACCATGCCCAACACGAGGATTTCCTACTACTAACCATCCTTACAAACCTTCACATGGCCCTTGGCTCGTGGGAATGAGTAGGTGGCCAATCAATCAGGCACATCAATACACTTATTTCTCTAAGCCAAGTGACCACCTCAATGGAAATCACAAGCACGTAAAATTCTAGCATATTATGGAGATCACACTAAAATATTACATGCATATTTTATATAAATAGAATACATGCTCTATCATGGTCATATCATGCATAGAAAACTCATACCATATATAGCTCGTCATGCTTATAAACATAGCACAACATCATAGATGGTAGTATACAATCTACTAAGCAAATTGTCTAGCTACCATTAAGGCACCATTCATCCATGCACATAATTCCACCATAGGTCATTTTTCCACTTATAAGATCCATTAGGTCATTTATTTATAATCCATTATCTCCTTTACCGTTATTTTTCTTTTTCTTTTATTTTTCTCTTTATCCACATTCTTATTCCAAATCCTTATTCAAATTCTTATCGAGCAATGGAGTGTGAGCCACCCCATGGTCTCAAATACCATAGAAGTTTATCCAAACCAAAGGACATAACGTCTAGCCAAAGCCAACTAACCAAAAATGGACATAAGTCTGGGCCGATGCCAAGTAACCACCAATGGACATAAGTTTAGGCCAAAGCCGAAAACCATCTAGGTAATTACCCTTTAGTATTGATACCCCCTAGTACATCATCAGTATCTAGAGTAGGTAAAACACTATGATCTACTAGGATTTTTCCCAAAGGCAAATCCTAAAGGCACTAATAAATGTCTGAAGGTAAACTAACCCTTGGTAGCAAATCGAGGATCGGGTAACCCAGAACCATACACAACTCAATAATCTTTCACTTTTAAGTGATTAGTATGCTATTCTTGATGTTACATGATCATAGAAGTCCCATATATTATTCAAGTAAGGCAATCACATATTTATTCTATCTTAACCATTACCATTTACCCAACCATGTATGGGATTTCCATTAATGCTTAATCAATATTAACCAATCCCTTAGATTACTCCATTTTAGGCTAAAAATCTAGGTTACACTACCCTCTTTTAAAGTCATAAAATACTTATTCATTTTTCCCATTAAGGCCTTTAAAAATATCTATTAAGTATTTCAAGAATCATAATCCATTTCATCTATCCATTAGGTTGTCGGTCCATGTCAATAGATTTATTTCACTCAATAAATAGTCATAAGGCAATACTAGGCAGAGTTTCAAAGCATATCCAAGTCCAAAAATCCAAACCACATAATTTGGTTGAAATGGTCGTTTGGTTTACCCTAACTAGTCAATTAGTTTTACAAACTAGTCTATCAGTTTGGCTAACTAGTCGATCGGTTTGGCTCAGGCAAACCTAGGGTTCACTTGACCTAGTTAATTAGTTTGGTTAAAATAGTTGACTATTTAGAGACTATTTGATCTATTCTACCAAAATAGTCAATAGGTTTAAGTAGAGAGCAAACCAAGGTCACCACAGACCCATTGGTTAATCGGTTTAAGCCAACCAATCAACTACTCTAAGGATCAGTCAATTAATTTACCCAAATCAGTTGATCGATTTTCCCCCAATCAACACATAATATATATTTTTCTTGCAAATAACCCTAAAAATCTTACCACATCCAAACTATAACATATTATAGTATCATAGCAATACTTTATTAGCTCATAAACTGAAACATGCTTCACAATTAATCAAATCAACCCTAATTTTATTAAAATTATGTATTTTTCTTAGGATTCAAAAATTAATCATCATGCATCATTCTGAAACCAAATTCTCATGCAACCCTATAAAATTAGGACTTAAATAATACACTACATCACATGTTTAATTGGGTCACATTTTAGAAGTAAAAATGACTTACTTGAAGTAAGAAAAACTTTTCCACAAATAGGAAAACTTAACCTAGCAGATTTTCAACTTCTAAACCTTAAAAATAGAAATTTAAATCATTAGAAATCCAATGACTAGTTTTATAAACCAGAATTCAAATTAAGAGAAAACAAACTAACCAAACTTAAGAGAAAAACATAGTGAATTTATGCTAAAAGAAAGACTCAACTTCTTCCTAAATCTAACCCTCCCTTACTTAAAGATAAACAAGAAGGAATTAGAGAGATAATTAGAAGAATGGAAAGGAAATAAAGTTAAGCTCGACTAAGGGATAAAAGAACACAACACTAGAGAGCTAGAATATTTTAGAAGCTGAAAGAAAAGTGAGCGGAAGTGGTGATTGGGGCTATTTATAGCCAATGAATCGGTATAGGATTGAATATAGTTATGCTCAAATTTAAAAAACTAATTTCTACCATTTAAATTTGGGCCGAATAGGTGGATTTTTTCAAAGATATGCTAACCTTCCTTCTAGAGATAAATTGGTGATTTCTAGATAATGTGAGTCAAATTCACCTAGATAATGTCACACACAAGAGATAAAATGAACAATCAGCATTAAAAGGAATCTCTCAGCTATGTAGAGACAAGTCTGGTAATCGAATCAATTATTATAGAAGTGTGTCGAGGAGAGAGGTGGAAGAAGATAAAGGTAAGGTCATCCTCTCCCTCAATTGTCCAAATTAGACCCTCGAATCAGTTCAAGGTAGAAGCTCTAGCCAAATGCATGATAAAAAAGGTTAATAATCTCTAAAGAACAACTTGGAATGGAATTAAGAAGGTTCCATTTTGGTACAAGGAGTCTTTACTAAAAAATCAAGTTTAAAAAATATACTCGACTTGATAAAGCAATCAATAGGTTTAGACCCACTAGTCGACTAGTTTACTAACCAATCGATCAGTTTTCCAAACCAGTCGATCAGTTTAGTCGAACAAAACCCTTTAGCTAAAATAACAAACATGTGATTCAGTCTATAGAACTAGTTGATCGGTTCACCTGAAAACTCATTTTATTCAATTTTTAAAGCTTATTCAAACCCAACTTTTTTTATAACTCAATTATAGTCCCAAATCAAAGTCAAACATTATCAAATTTTAATAAATACTATAACTTACCATTCAAAAAAAAACTTATAAAAATATGAGGTATTACATAAGGACAACATGCACAAGACATGGTTATCTTACTCTCACTACACATTTTGCTCATGAAAATTGGAAATTAAACTCTAAGGTGTTATGTTTTTTCCATTGTCTTCCTCCCTACACTAGTGTAGAGATATATAATCTATTACATTCATTGGTAATAGAATGGGGCATTAAAAAAAAGGTTTTTACCATGGATATGGACAATCCATAAAATATGACCAATATGATTATGAATATGAAATCCAAGTTACTAGGAAAGTTGGTGTGTGATGGAAGATATTTTCATATTCCTTGTTCAAATCATATTTTGAATTGAATAGTGAAAGAAGGAATGAAAAACATTGAAGAATGTGTGGTGAAGGTTTGAGAAAATATGATGTATATAGATGGATCAAAAGGTAAGATAATTAAGTTCTATAAACATAATGCATAGTTGAACATATCTATTTCTACAAAGTTGTGGTTGGATGTTGCAGCTAGATGGAATTCTACATATTTGATGCTTAGTAGAGGATTGAATTATAGTCTAACTTTAGACTATTATGCATTGATCAAGAATAATTTCATGTGGAATGTTTCAAGTAGCAAATGGATCAAGGGAAAAAATTGTGATTTGTTACAACCATTCTACAATATCACAAATTTGTTTTCTGGAACTAAGTATTCCACTTCCAATCTATAATTATTTAATGTATGGACCATTCAAATATGCCTAGAGAAGGCATTATCATGTGGTGATATGAACATTAGTAGAAGGGCGACTCAGATGTATGAAAAATTTAGGAAATAATAGTCAAGCTACTCTATGATTCTACTTTTACTATAATTTTTTTTATCCATGTTACAACTTTGATTTTGTGACATATGCTTTCACAAAGTTGTATGGAACCGACAAGGGTTCACGAGTGGCTAAAAAAGTGTATATTCAACTTCTTGACCTATATAAGTATTATGAAGATAATTGCTAAATATAATTTTGTGTTCCAAGCATATCTATTCAAAGAGAATTCAACACTTGTGAACTAAATGATGACATAGGGGTAAATTATTATTGTTAGATATTAAGTTTACTAATATCTTTTATATTCATCCTAATATTTAGTTAAATTTTTTTATTATTTTTTTATACATAGTATTATCCTTTGTTTTTTCATTTTTATTTAGAAATTTGACTCTTTAATATTTCTTGAGCTAGCAATATTGGAAAAACTCAATTGGAGAGATATCGTGAAATTCAAATAAAGGAGCAATTGATTAGGCTTGATGTGATCTTTTATTGGAAGGATTAATTCAGTTCCTTTCCAATAATTAGTTCCATGGCACAAGATATTCTAGCTAATCCAATCACCACATTTGCTTCAGAGTCCACTTTCAATATGGGTGGTAGGATATTGAATAAGAGGATGAATTCTCTTTTACCAAAAAATGTCGATGTGCTGGTAACAACATGTAATTGGTTATTTCGATATGAAGGTAATTTGATTATGTAAATTATATAATTATGTATGTTTTGAAATAACTTATATTTTTGTCATTTGTACCAATCTTAAAAAAGATGGTTACATTGTGGACTTATCTAAACTAAACAATGAAGCTAATTAAAGAGTTAGAGGTAAAGTTTTTAAGCTACTATATTTTTACTAAGTTGAGAGTAGTATTTGATGGCAATTGTATCTCACAAATTTGTATTAGATAATTTCAATTTCTTCTTCTTCTTCATCTTCATCTTCTTCTTCTTCTTCTTCTTCTTCTTCTTCTTCTTCTTCTTCTTCTTCTTCTTCTTCTTCTTCTTCATCATCATCATCTTCTTCTTCTTCTTCTTCTTCATCATCATCATCTTCTTCTTCTTCTTCTTCTTCTTCTTCTTCTTCTTCTTCTTCTTTTTGTTGTTGTTGAGGTGAGAGTAGTATATGATGTTGGATAATATGTTGCTAGGTTATATGATTTATGCAAGTTAACATCAGGTAGCTACTTATAATTTGATGTTGAAGCTTACACTTTTATGTTTTTTGGTTAGTGTTATCCCTCAAGGCTTGGCAAGCAAGGGAGGGGAAACAACTTATGGTTTATCATATTGCATATAATGGTAGAATGTAGACCATATATACTCATTCGCTGTTTTCTTAGCCATCATATCTTAACTTTTGTGTATCTTTAAAATTGTAGAAAATTTTTTAATATTAGAGCTAGTTTTAATTTGCTTAGTTGTATAGATTTTTTTTAGTAGAGCTACCAACATGAGGTAAGCTTATAATGTTATTAATCATCCTACTCTAAGCTCCATACTTTTGGTTATAGTGCTACCAACGCATGGTTAAGCAACTATTTTTTGATCTTGTAAGAAGATACAAGCATCAATTATGTAGTATTTTAATAGTAAAGCTACCAATGTTTGGTAAAATCAAGCTTTTGATTACTTTAGGTACACCTGGTAAACTAAATGTTGAATGTGTTCTTTTTTAGGCTTTTCAAAAGCTTATATGGTGCCTTTTGAGGTTTGTTTCTTGTGTTTTGAGTTACAGGTGTTGGATATAATTTCATTATTATTATCTTATGGTGCCTTGAGAGACTTGTATATTTGTGTTTTGGGCTACATAGGTATTGGAATTACTTATATGGTGCCTTTTGAGGCTTATATATCTGTGTTTTGAGTTATTGATATGGAGATGTACATTTTGAGGCTTTTTAAGTGTTTATATGGTGTATTTTGAGGCTTGTATGTTTGTATCTTGAGCTTAAAGTGTTTTATATATTTGCATTGTTATTATCTTATGATACTAGATGGAAATGAACTAAGATTTAGATGGTGTGGTAGAGTTTTTCCTTTTTTCCCTATTTTTATTGTTATAATTTCTTATTGGTATCAATAAATATTATATATATATATATAAGAAGTGAAGTATATTATTTTTACATTTTGATGTGAGTACTAAGTTGGATTAGTTGCACAGTTATATTATTTCATGTTTTATGAAGTTTTGGAAATTTGAGTTATTTTAGTCATTTTAGTATGGGTTAATTTTGTGGTAGTATTAGGTTAAATCTTTTTATATTTATAGTTTTTAGGGTCATATCGGATTTTGGATAAATACTGGATTGGGTCGGGTCATTTCAAATATATAGCTTTTTGAGTTATATCTGGTTTTGGGTAAATAATGAGTCGGGTTAGGTTAACTTTAGGTTTATAATTTCTTGGGTTATATCGCATATCGGATATGTATTAGATCAGCTTGAATAGGTTGCAATCTCTTAATTATTAAGATAAAATCAAATTGAATTTCAGATTGGTAGAGTCGGTATTTATCGAAATTTTAGAATCGAGTCAACTTTTGTTAACTTTAGATATACAGAATGGCATGTATTGGAAGTGGGTTTTACCTTTAGCATAGGAGATTATTTGTCTATGAAGAATGGATTTATGATTTGTTGATTTAGAAGTTGGCAGAGGTTTGCTTGGTTCATGCTAAAAATACCTGTTTGTGTGGTTATTCATTTTGATGCTTATATGATTCTCTTAATTCAAAGGTTTGGAATTATATGAATGATTGTAGTTTGATGATTAGAAGCCTTTTGATGATATATAAGAGTATATTTCTAGGATGAATTTCTATCATTTTTATAATATATTTACTGAAAATCATATATCATGTTTTCTTACTATATACACATACTTTCACTTGTTTTTGATTATACTATATTTATATACTTGGAAATGGGTGTTTTATTTCTATGATAATTTTATTTTGTTAAGACCTTATTAATATTGACTTTTCTTAGAACTTTTCCTTATTTAATACTTGAGTTAAAAACTATTTCGATTCTTATGATTTTTTTTTTAATTTTAGTTCCCGTAAAAAAATATGTTGGTTTCCATGGAATCACTTTCTAATCAAACTAGTCCCTAAACCCTATATTAACTTGCTATTAACATGTTAATGTATATATTCTCTCTCTTACTCATCATTTTGTATCCTAATAAACCACTTATTTATTAATTTAATTATCAAACATTGACATGTTATAGTAAGTTGATATAAGTTTCAGGGATTATTTTGATTAAAAAGTGATTTTATAAGGGCTAAAATGAATATTTTTTTTTTTATAGGGATCAAAACTTAAAAGGTTAAATACTACATAGTATTTCTAATGCATTAATGAAATTACATTTCTCAAATTACCCTTACTCAGTAAAGTCTTTTGTTTTTAAATATTATTTAATAAAGTATATTTAATAAAAATATAAATTTATGCACATTCATAATAAATGTACAAAACTCTAAAACAAATTATATGTTGAACCAGGAGGATATTAGTTCTTCAAGTTAAGACGCTCCAAGATAGTTTCTCAAACCCTTTTCATAGTATCAATTAAAATTTAGAGTTACGATACAAATCATTGAGTTAAAGATTACAAACAGATTTAAGGACCTCAATCTCTCCACCCTGATAGATTCTTATGGAGAAGAACCCCAGAGCACTTCTGCAACAATAGTAGCAGCCTCTGCTTCAGAAACAGAAGCCTCTCTAGCTCTTCTTAGTATCTCCAATCTACCTTCTTTCTTCTCCCATTTCTCCATCCCTTCCCCCATTTCTACCCTGACTGCAAACCTAGCAATGCAGCCCGCAAAAGGATGATGATTCTTTGACACACTTTTCCGTTCTTCGTTGCCGGCTTCGAGTTTCTCTTCTTCGCAGCTTTCTAGTCCTCGGTCGTCGTCTTCTTTCTTTACCTCAACAACATCATCTATCTCATCACACATATCACCTCCCAGTTCTGACCTCTGTAAATTTACCATCTTCTCAATCAACCCACATTCAAGCATCGTTTCAATCACTTCTTTCCTACCGAAGTAAGCCATCTCGAGTATACAATTAAATGCCATTATACGAATTGATAAATCTTCTGAATTAAATAGACCTATGATCTTGGGTATCTCTCCATTCAGCTCCATTTCATCTACTAAATGAAACCTGATCAATTTGATTAACGAAATCAATGCTTGAAGTGAACCGCAAGTACCCATTAAAACTAGTCCACGGATTGTAAAACCCATCAAAACATAACCCACGAAGACATCTTTATTGAACTGAGCCAATGCGGATATCACCATACCTGACTTTTCTCGAACACTTTGAGCGCATGATGAATCCAAGAGAATAGATTCTAGTAAGGGAAAAACCTT
Source organism: Tamarix austromongolica (assembly GCA_039764185.1). Taxonomy (NCBI): domain Eukaryota; kingdom Viridiplantae; phylum Streptophyta; class Magnoliopsida; order Caryophyllales; family Tamaricaceae; genus Tamarix; species Tamarix austromongolica. The sequence goes on along the minus strand of CM077809.1, from coordinate 104,309,731 downwards.
GGCATTCAGAATCAAACCTTGTAATTCTCTATCAAACCCTTCAGAAATCCGTCGCTCAAATTTCTCCAATCCTTCCAGTTTCTCTTCATCATTTAACGATTTTTGAAGAACAAAAACAAGATTCTGAATCATCTCTTTATCGAGCCACAGTTCGCTTTCTCTACCAATGGATTTCCCGACCCTTAAAATCTCGTATGTGATTAGTCTCCGTTGGATGAAGGACCGGAGGCTGAAGGCTTGGGCATTTTTCAGAGTCTCGATGAGGGATTTGAAGTGGATCAGTGATTGAGAGAGTTTAAAGAGAGTCGAATCTTGTAAGAATAAGGTAGTATTCTCTTGGTCTAACAAAGTTGTAATTGCGGGTGAATTGATGTCAGGTTGGAGATACATGGGCGTCCTGCAAAGTTCTTCTGATGCTCTGCTTAGGGAATCTAGAATTGATGTCAATTCTTCACCGTCTTTCTCTTCGTCGACTGCCATGGCAACAGAGATCGCAGCTGGGAAGAAAAATAACGGCTTTTACTGTATGTTGCAGAGAAAGAAGGGTTTTTAGGGTATTGTCGCAGGGGCCGGTGTGGGCAAGGCACGATGCGGGGGCAAAGAAAGTGTCTTTACTCCAACAACTAGTCAAAAATGTGGGGAGAACTGCCGATCAACCATTCAATTCGAAGTTTTGGCGCAAATTTGCTGCCCGTTGCTTGCTCTCACTGTATGGTGAGAAGTGAGGATTATCTAATTTGATGAGATGATTATATTTATTTCTACCATAAGTTGTGGATATTGTTTTTATTACCTTTACATCATCTACACTTCTAAATTTAAAATATAAATATTTAATATTTATAAAAATATCATTGTTATTTTTTTGGTATTAAAATATTATAGTTTTGTGAAAAAATTACGGTAATTTTCTTCATCCATTAAAAGTAATTTTTATTACCTACAGTAGATAGTTTTCTAATCTAAAATATAAATATCTAATATTTATAAAAATGCTACCTTTTTTCTTTCTTGTATTCGAATACTATAATTTCATAAATAAATAAAAACTTATAGTAGTTTATTCCACTTATTGAGAGTAGTTTTCACCACCTACTATAAATACTTTTCAAACCTAAAATATAAATACATAATATTTATAAAAATGCCCTGGCCTTTTTTTCTTTCTAATACTCATATATTATAGTAGTATCCTTTACGTACTAAGGTGTCTCTTGATATATTTACTGTTACCTTCACGGTAAATACAATTTCTAGGAAAGTTAGATCATGAGAAGTAATTCCTTAAAAGAATCATTTGTTTGTATTTGTTATGTATATGTACCTCTTAGAAAGTATAATGACTTCACGGTTGCTTTCTTCGGTTTATATTTTTATTACCTAGGAAGTAGACATAAAATTACATTAATATTCTTATTAATAAATTGCAACATTTAAGTTTTCTACTTTTTTTACATGAATATAAACTTTATTTACCACTACGAAAATATAAATAATTATAATAGACAACAATAGAATATTATAAAAATATGATCAAGTAATTAAAGTAACTCCCATATCAAAACTTATTGTAAAAATTAATAAATGCGATGGCATAAAATAAAATGATGAAATTGTTTTAATACAATAACAAACAAACAAATACTTATTGAATAATAATAATAATAATAATAATAATAATAATAATAATAATAATAATAATAATAATATTATTATTATTATTATTATTATTATTATTAAATGTGATAGGAATATTTTAAATATCAAGAATTAACAAATTGATAATATATGTCATTTGATAATCCTCATCCATACTAAGGAGTAAGGAAGTAGTTCGAAGATAATTTTTTTTTTCTGCAACTTTTATAATCTCAGTTGGAGTTTGACCTTCTATCTTCTTTACTTCAAATAAAATATTTATTCTTCTATTATCCACCTTGGATTCATGTTTGAAGCAACTAGCGATGAGACTAATATACTCTCCAGTAGATTTCATCGCATCACTTGGTTGTTTCATATGTGATTCCATATGCTTAACAACTTCCAAGGTCTTTGTCGTAGCTTTTTTACTCTTATTGCTACTTGAGAGTGTGTCAACATGAGAACCATCTTCTATAAGTGAGGTTGGTGTTTCATTTTGCTCATTTTTTTTTATGGTTATCGATCTCATTAACCACATCAATATCACATTGAGTACCTTCTCCAATAGCTTGATCATTTCCGTAAACATTAGAAAAAACTTCATAATGTGGAAATGAGTTGTTATTTAACTTGACAATATTTGGATGACTCTAATCCAATGTGAAACAAATATTAATAAATTGCTACACAATAATTTTTTTGTATAGAAATATCATTAAATAGTTACATATCTCAAATATACATATATATGTATATTACCTTTACCCACTCTGCAAATTTGGCATCTTCCATCGAAATATATTTTATTCTTTCATCCCATCCAAAAACACTAGCATTAGGTCCACACATTTATGTAATTGCATGATATCTATCTCTTAAAATTTTAACTCTTGAATCAATATGGGGCTTAGCCTTCATCTGAAGACTGGGATTTTTTTCTTACATAAGCTTCTCTAGATAAAACTAATAGCCTAGATAAAATTAACTATTTTCAGCCTTCCAATGTCCTTCAAGTGCAAGATACAACAAACTTTAAACAAGGACATCCTCCTCTTCTTGGCTTCATCTAACACAAGATCTTCCTCTAGCATTTGATGTCATGATATTGATTCATCTTCAATACTAAAAATAATCATAAACAGTTAATATATAATGACAGTCTATGTAACACCCCAATATTTACTAATTTTTTTTTTTAAAAAAAACAAAACTTCTAAATTTAAAACCCATAAATTCTGGGGATGCTACCGCCACATATAGTACCAGATTGGTTCACTCCTACCATTCCAGTATCAAGTGCTAAGGCTGAGAAAACATTGCTATCAATTCATATCAATACATAAATCATGGTTTGCGATATAAAATCAAAGTACGCATGAAATATTACATAATCAAATTATGAGAGAAAGTTTCTTAAATTAGAAAGATGTCCCTGACGTTAAAATTGTTTCTGGAATTCATAACATAGTAAAAAGGGTAATAAGGATAATAATAGCATATGAAAGAAAAACCGGCCACACCACTCTGAAGGTTAATCCAGCCCATAATCAACTCTCGCCCATGTTTGATGCCTCATAAACATCAATATCATCAAAGAAGGCATATCCCAGCTGCCAAAGTATATTGTTGATCCATCACATGCAATCCAGCCAGATGAGATTGAATTGGATGATTCATTGACCTATGAGGAGTGACCTGTGCGGATTCTCGACACTAAGCTACGGAAGACTCGCATAAGTATGGTTCCTCTTGTTAAGATCTTATGAAGTCGACACGGAACCGAGGAAGCTACTTGGGTGACCGAGAAAGATATGCGAGAAGCATATCTGGAACTTTTTGCCGCAGGTTAGATCATTCTTATCAAGTTTGTCTTTAAGGGGGTAGCTGATTTAAGTATAGTTGTTAATGTGTTATTCCTAGATGCTTAGAATGTCCTAGCCTTAACCCTAGGGAGTTGTAGGAGACTTCGGGGACAAAGTCTGTTTTTAAGAGGGTAGTAATGAAATACCCCAAAAATATTTATGTTAAGAAGTGTAATTAAATAAGGATTTATTAGGGAATTAATTTAATTAATTATTTTTATTGGAATAGGAAGAAATTATTTAGGGCAAATTGAGAGGAAATTTACAAATATTTTTATAAGGGAAAATTGGGTATTTTGCTAATTAAAAAGGAATTTAGGAAAAATCTTTTAAAAATGCTAAATTAGCCTAAAAAGAAAATTTAATATTATTTTATTTAAAATATTTTATTTTAAATACCCAAAATATTATAATTAATTTAGTTAACCCCAACCTACCTAATTTTTCTTTTTCCCTTTTCCTTTTCTTTCTTCCTTTTTCTTTTCTTTTTCTTTCTTTTCTTCCTTTTTTCTCTCATTCTTTTCTTCCGATTGGTCCTGGCGTGGCTCGTTCCCATCGCCCATTCCTTCGGCACGACCCAGGAGCAAATGACACTCCTTCTTCCTCTCTCCCTTGGAACGTTGCGTTCCATTTAAAAAAATTTATAACCGTAGCCGACCAGCCCGGTTCTCCCTTCTTTTTCTTTTCTTTCTTTTCCCCCCCCAGCCAGCCGGTCCACCTTCTTCTTCTTCCTTCCTCCTCCACCGTCAACTTGTAACTCAGTCAGCCCGAAAATGGCGCCACCGGCTACGCTTGTCGTGACTGGCCGTTTCATCTCTCTTTCTCTTCCTCTTACATTGCCGTTGAACATGACCTAACCCACTTTCCTTCTCTTCTGCACAAAACCCTCCTTTTCCTACGCGAAAAGTCTACCACGACTTGAATCTGTATAGGCCAATTGACACCGTCGGTTACCCCAAACCCTACCTGTATTACCTTCCTACTGACCCTCAGAACCCTACCTTCTCCTCCAAATTCTATAAATACCCCCTATTGATTGATCTTGAAACTTTTTTCCCCAAAACCCTAAAAACTTACCCTACACACCACTACAACTTCAAACGCCCTTTCCTCCGCCGTCAGCCAACTACGTCGCCTGCTCTACCTACCTAAGTCTTCCCTACACCACCCTCTAACTAACTGAACCACCCTTTCTCCTTGATTCTTCTTGCACGAGCGACCACAGCCGTGCAAAGTTCCTTGCTCAACCAGCCAAAATTTTACACCTGTCGCCCTTCCCACAACTGTCCGTCACCACATCCGCTGCTATAACTGCCTTTTGCACCTCCCAAAAACAAATACCAATCCTTCTCTACTTTCCCCTACCTTTATTTTCTCCTTTCTCCTTCCCATCCTCTCTTTTTCTTCTTCTTTTCATTTCGACCGCCACCACTGTTGCCGCCACTTGTTGCGCCACCACCCTCACTTTACTCCTCTCAGTCTAGGCTACCAGCAACACCTCAACCTTAACTTTTATTCTCCATCTCTTCTCCTCAAATATCAACTTTTTCCATTTCCTTCCTCTTTTCAGGCCACCGCCGCCGCCGTCGTACACCACCGTCGGTGCCACCTATCTCCGCTGACCTAAGGTGAAACCCTAAGCCCTCTCAGCCCTTCTCCCCTATTTATTTAAGCTTATTCTATTTTATTTCAATTTTTAACCCTTATTCGATTATTATTATTATTATTATTGGGATAAATATTAATGTTATCATTTCTTAGTAGGGTCGAGAGTTTATATAAATTATTTAGGTTATTAATTTCGAATTATTAATATTATTAGTATTATTATTATTATTATTATTCTTAGTATTAATATTATTTATTTAGAGGGCCAAATCCCTATTTTACTTAAATGGTGCAATTACTACTATTTTTAGTATTAATATTATTATTACTACTATTATTAATATTATTATTATTATCATTATAAGTAGTATGTGTTAATATTATTATTATTCTTACTAATGGTACTTTCATCATTTTGAAGTAGGGTCGAAAACCCTACCTTATATTACTTTCGAGTTAAGTCATCATTATTATTAATATTATTATTATTATTTGGTAATTTCGATTATTATTTCATTACTATTATTATTATTATTTTTTATTAATAATGCCCTAATGATATTATTAGCATTATTTTGGTGAAGGGTTGAAGCCCTTATCTCACCATCCATTTTGAATCATATTAATATTATTACTAGTATTTTTAGTATTATTTTCTATAGTTATTATTAGTATAGTATTATTTTATCAAAAATCCTAGTATTAGGATAAGTTAGTAAATAATAGTATTTTTAGTAAGAGGGATTCTAATTCTAGTTTTTTCCTCATAATAGGTGAGACTAGTCAAAGCCCTAAAGAGGAGCGTGCTCCAAGATCGATGACATTTTAGGTAAGGGTGTAACTAAGGCCATTTATGTGTAATGTGTTTTACATGCTTGCATGCCATGTGATATGAAATATGATATATTTTATGTGTATTTTTATAACTATTATATATGCAGTATGACGTGGAGTTGAGGTATGTTTCTGCGATATTTTATGACATGTGTAAAGTGTGTAAAGTTGTGTTTTTATTGTGATATGGTACGACCCATAAGACATGCATGTTAGGTTGTGTGATATGATGGTATGGAGTGAAATAATGTGGGGTTGACCTAAGTATTATATGACCATGCATGGGGGAATATAGGGTTTGCATAGGATTTAGGGTTTGTATGGAAATTTAGGGTTTCATGGGTGAGCATAAGATTTTGCATGAAAATGTTCGCACGTTTGCATGGGGAATATAAAGTTTACGTGGAGATAAACTTTACGTATGAATAGTCAATTTGAGGTGTGAGGAAGGTGATGAAAGGGTTGTTTGGGCGTTTAAATGTGTTGCATGAAAAATAGTACGTGGGATAATATAAGGGTATATAGTAGACCGATCTAAGGTTTTGTGTGGTGGTTAGAATTTAGTATAGTATTTGGGGTGTATGTGGTTGGGTGTGTGTCTGGTGAAGTAAAGTGTGTTAGTGAAGAAGTGAATGGGTAGGTGGTGAAAAAGTAGTGGGCTTGGGTCCACACGTGGGGAGATGGACTCTAATGTAAGTCTGGTAAAGAGGGAAGAATAATGGGCTCAGTTAGGGCTTTATGAGTCTATGATTGAGACGGGTTCTTTTGGGGGAAATAGGTGTAAAGGAAGTTAGCCATGCATGTCTAGGGCTAAAATTTCTGAATAAGATACCTAAAACATTAATCATGTAAAGTGGAAGAGTATTGATTCAGGCCTAGACCGATCCACCGACATAATAGTGGCCAGGTACCGAGGCATCCTAGAGACCGATCCACCGGCGTATAATAGTGGTAGGGTATGTTACCCTAAGTGACCGATCAACCAGCTAAAATAGTGGGGGATCCTGAGCTCAATAAACCAAACCCTACAGTTTGCTAAGATATAGGAAAGATACTAATTATTTATAGTGGAACACCGTGCGAGAAAGGGGCCAGACCGATCCACTGGCATATAATAGTGGTAGGGCATGTACCCTAAGTGACCTATCCATCGGCTAGAATAGTGGACAGATGCCAAAGTGCCCTGAAGACTGATCAACCGGCTAAAATAGTGGGCTCCCGTACTTGTATGGACTTGATAAAGAGCACGGCGTGAAAATACATTCAACAAAAGATTAATTAAGTAATTAATTTGGACTATATTGGATCTTGCTATATTCACCAGAAAGTTCATTTGCCTTTGTGTTATTATGTTGGACCTTATGCTCTTTTATTATTATACATTATTTGTGTGAATTTTGCATGTTGGCCTTAGTGCATGTTTACCTTGCTTAGTATGTAGCGTACTGATCACCCTTTTCATGGGTGTTGCTCATTCCCACGAGCAGGATGCCATTCTGATGTGTTGTAGGTTGGAGATGCCTTCTTTGATGATATTGATGTTTATAGGGCATCAGGCATGGGCGAGAGTTGATTATGGGCTGGATTAACCTTCAAAGTGGTGTGGTCGGTTTTCCCTTCATATGCTATTATTATCCTTATTACCCTTTTTACTATGTTATGAATTCCATAAACAATTTTAACGTCATGGACATCTTTCTACTTTAAGAAACTTTCTCTCGTAATTTGATTATATAATAATTCAAGCGTACTCTGATTTTATATTGCGAACCTTGATTTATGTATTGATATGAATTGATGGCAATGTTTTCTCGACCTTAGCACTTGGTACTGGAACGGTAGGAGTGAATCGGTCTGGTACTAAGTCTGGCGGTAGCATTATCAGAATTTATGGGTTTTAAATTTAAAGGTTTTGTTTTTAAAAAAAAGTAGTAAATCTTGGGGTGTTATAGTCTAATATATCTAATATAATATATAATGAAAACTCATCATTTAAGCATCCTCATACAAATAATAAATTAGAACTCAAATTTTACTAAGTTTGACTAAAATCCTATCAATATTGAAACATCTCACAAGCTAAATCATTTCTAAAGTTATTCCAAGTGGTGATGGTCTCTAGATGGACAATGAAAGAATCATCACCAACATCTTTCATTTCATTATCACATTCTACAACAAATGTCTCTATTGGATTAGTATTCATCTTCATCTTGAAAAATTTATGTAACATAGCACATGCATAAATAATCATGCCCACTGTCATCAATACCAAGTAGTGCATCTTAAAATGCACCATCTCATATTTAATAAACCCAAACTCCTTTCTATTATATTTCTATCTTTAAAATGCTTCATTTTGTAAAACTCCTTAGCAGTTATCGGTTGATGTCCATGTCTCCATTTAATAAGATGATACTTTTGACCTCTATGTGGAGTTAGGAAGCCTTCGCAGTTGATGTATCCGACATCACATAAATAGTAACACCCTAGTATACATTAAAATATTACCATTGTTACATAATGAAGTCAAAGTTCATTAACAAAAAGTGTAATACTTGAAGGTATTATAATTGTTACCTTAAGAAACTTTTAACTCATTCCTTATAGAAAGTGCATCTTGAAGTACTCTATTATCATGAGGTGAACCCTCCCAAAAAATTAAAATATACATACATAGTAGATCTTTTGAACATTCACCTATCACATTAGTGGATAATTTTCCCTTTTGATTTCGATACTTACCTTTCTTATTTTCTCCAATACGAACTTAGACATAGGTTCCATCTAAAGCACCTAAACAACTCTACACAAAATCAAAATTGTTATATATTATTTGTTTTAAATTTTAAATCTATATAAAATTATAAAATTAATGTGAAACACCTTAAACAAGTCCCATCTTTCATCTGAACTGCTTCCATCAATAGGCTCTAGCTTCTTCCAAAGAAGATTGTGACATTTAAGAACAACATGAAGTATAGTATTAAAGTGCCTAGGTATTTTTTACCACTTCACCTAAAATATACTTGAGTTCTTCTATTTTTGGTATCATGAGAGAGCGCATACGAGAATATTGTGACCATCTCTTCTACATCAATGTTTTTGTTTCCATTTAGCCCAGCAACATCCCATAACATATCACACAAGTAAATAAAACATCTTCTATCATGTAATAACCCATATTTTTATAATAATTATAGAATAAAAAATTATAGTGTTTAATAATGTTTGATCTTGATTTAGAACTATAACTAGGTTTGAGGTAAAGATGGTTTTGAGTAAAGTTTGGAAATTTAAATAAAACAAGCTTTCAAGCATATCAATCGACTGGTGTTTTGTTTAAGCTAAGGGGTTTTGTTCAACTAAACTAATTGATTGGTATGAGGAATTAATCAACTAATTTGTAGAACTATCAATTGGTTGACTAAACTGATTAATTGGTTGGTCGATTCAAGTAATTTTCTAAGCTTGACATTTTCTAGGATTTTTTTTATCAAAATCAAACTTTGATAATCCAAATACAAACTATTCTTGAGTGATTCTTAACCATTTTTATTATTTATTAAAATTTATTTACTACCTCAAATAGATTTGAGGGCTGAATTTTGACAGTTGAAGGGGAGGAAAACCTCACTCTTATTTCACTCAAATTTTTAAGGAAAAATTTGGGTTTTTGATAAGTTATATGACCACACTCATTCCTCAATAGATTCGTTGGTTAAAATTAACCCTAATCATCCCTTGTTTTCACTTTTCTTTTAGCCTCCAAAATATCTCATCCATCTAGCACTTATGTTATTCCTCTCCACTTTGAGCTTATATTGGTATTCATTTCACTCTTTGTATCCTTTATCTAACTCTCTATTGTTTTATTCTTAACCAAGAAAGAGTTAGATTTAAGAGAAAATTGAGTTGTTTTAAGCTGAATCATTCTTCATTTTTCTATTGGGTGTGGTAAGTCCGTTTTATTTTCTAATTTGATTTTTTGATTTGTTAAAGTTATTCAATGAGTTATGAGTTTTAACTTGTTGTTTTTAAAGGTTTTGGAAGTTGAAATCTTCCAACTAGAGTTTTTCCTCTTTAGTGGAAAACTTTATTAACCATCAAGTAAGTCATTCTTACCTCTGAAATGTGGCTTGAATAAGCATGTAATGTGATGTACTCTACAAGATGTTAATTTTTATATGCCTGCATGAGAGTTTGACTTATAATTTATGCGCATTGAATTAATTGAGAATCTAGAGAAAAATTTATGATTTTTGTGAAAATAGGGTCAATTTGCTTGAAAGTGAAGCATGATTCAATTTATAAGCTTGTTAAATATTATTATTTTTCTATGAAATGTTATGGTTTGGATGTGGTAAAATTTTAGAGTGAGATTCACTTGAAAAATGTCTGATCTGTTCTATCTAAGAGCAAAGTGATTGGCTGGTTAGGCCAACAGAATCAACTGGTTGGCCCAAACTAATTGACTGATTGGTCTATGGTGACATTAGTTGCTCTTTGCTAAAACTCATCGACCAGTTTATTAGAACTAATTAACTAATAATGGAATAATCAACTAGTCTTACCAATCAAATCAACTAGTTTGAGGGAACCCTAAGGTTTGACTTAGCTAAACTGATCTACTAGTTGGCCCAAACCGATCGACTTATTTAGGAAAAACGTGTGATTTTGATCTTCAAGACTTGATATGTTTTGATACTATTCCCAATACTACTATTTAATGATGGAATAAATTGACTAACCAAATAGATGGATTAATTGGATCATCATTCATGGCATTCTTAACAAGTGCTTGGGAAAGCTTTAGTGGAAAAAACTAAATAAGTATGTTATGACTTCAAAAGGTTAGTGTAATCTAGATTGTTGGCCTAAAATGGATTATTATGCTAGATTCTTAACACCACATGGTTGGAATGAGTATATGGTTGTGTTACTTGGATCTTATATGAGCCTTGTATGATCATGTAACCTTGGAAAATAACACACTAATCACTTAAAGTGGAAGATCATCAAGCTATGTATGTTTAATACCCTATCTTTTTGTAAATGTGTTGAATGAGAAATTATACCATTTATTGGTGTTTGAATTTGATTTAGAAGTATGATTGGTTTTGACGTAAAGTTGGATTTAAAATGAGGTTGGAAAACTAAATTAAGTAAGTTTGTAGGTGGACCGATCGACTGCTCAATGAAACAATCAATTCCTCATTTCAACAAAATGGTTTATACTCGACCAAACCGATCAACTAATTGAGGAACTAATCAACTAGTCTGTAGAACAGCCGACTAGTAAGCCAAACCATTCGACTTGTTTGTCGATCTCAATATATTTTTGAAACTCAATTTTTTGAGAAAATATCTTATACTAAAATAGAACCTTGATAACCTATTCAAAATTATTCCTAAAGGATTATTAAACTTTCTCATGGTGCATTAGGCCCAAAAATATTACCTCTCTCCTCTACACATTTTTGAGACCATTGCTTCAATTTCACACTTAATTTTGTTTAGCTGGTAGATTCCTTCCACAGTGACCTTTAATTTCCCCTTTTGTGTTTTGCATTTCTAGATCAATCGACCTGTAGTTCTCTAGAATCACCATTTGAGTTCTGGACTATAAGTTAGCATATCTTGGATGAAATTTGTTTATTCAACTCAAATTTGAATGATAAGAATTAGAGTTTTCGGTCTATTCCTGACCACTCTTACGATTTGTATCAATTTATTTGTTATAAATAGCCCTAATCTCACCTTCTATTCACCTTTCTTTAAACCACTAAAAATGCTCCAACTCTCTAATACTCACCTTCTCCCTCTCCAATTCAAGCCATAAATTCAAATTATTTTTCTCTTTTGATCAATTCTTTAGCTATCTCTTATTTTAATTGTGAAGTAATAAAGATTTTGATTTAGGGAAAAGGTTTGGTGATTCAGCAGAATTATCTTATGCTTTTCCATTGGGTGTGGTATGCTAATCTTTCCATTTCTATTTCAAGTTTGGATTTTTAAAACTTATTCACAAATTTATGAGTTAAACTTGTTGTTTTTAAGGCTTTGAAAGTTAAGGATTTCATGGGTTGAGTTTTCTTGTTTGAGGAAAGTTTTTTCTACATCAAGTCATTCTTACTTTTGAAATATGGTATAATTAAGCTTGCATGTTATGGCACTATTAATACTTAATGTTATATGTTGGTATGAGTATATAGCTAAATAGAAATGGTATTGAGTGGTCAAACTATGTATTTTGAGATAAAAGCATTAATCTTGAGGAAATATTAGGTTGTGGTGATTAATGGAGATATATGCAACTATTATAAGCAATAAATGTGTTAGGTGATGTTAAATCATGTTTCAATGTGGTATAATAAAGAATTATAAGCATGATCTACACGAAAATTATCCTTTGGTGCTACTGGAGGGAGAATCGACCAACTAGTTAGGTTAAAAATGATCGACTGGTTCCTAAAATAATCGACTGATAGGCCTATAGGGACCTTGGTCTTACTCTCTACTTAAACCCATCAGCTGGCTAGTCTATGAATAGTCGACTGGTCTACCAAACCGATCAAGTGGTTTGAGAAAAGCCTAGTTTGGTTAAGCAAACTTGATCAACTGATTGGCCCAAACCAATCAAGTGGTGGCTCAACTGATTGACTAGTTGGGTCATACTGATCGATTGGTTCAGTTGGTTTGTGTGATTTTCTTCTTCTTGGTTTGGATATGCTTTGATATTTTTCTTGGGATTAGTATAGGACTATTTAATGGATAAAATACATATATTACCATGGATTAATAAAATAATGAATGGACTAAATGGATCATGATCTATGACATACTCAATGGGTGATGTAAAGGCTTGATAGGTGAATTATAAATGAGATGTGATGGTTTTTGAGAAAAAGGGTGATTAGATATGAAATTTGATTGAATGGATTAATATAATGGTTATGGTTAATATTGAACAAGCATATATGGAAATCCCACACATTATTGGGGATGAAAAGGATAAATATGGAAGGAATATGCAAATGTCTTACTTACTCCTTGCATGGTGTAATACCCCAAAATTTCGAAAAACCTAAATTCTAATAGATAACTTTTATTTGAAATAAAATTTGCTTGTAAAATTATTTATTTTAATTATTTTATGGATTTTGGAGTATGTAAAGTTAGATAAGAGTATTTAATAAATTAAAAATAAATATTTTGCTATTTATCATATTGTTTTATTTTAATAATTTTTCAAACTAATATTTTACCCACTTTATCTTTTTTTTAATTAATATTTTAGATTATAATGAACTAAATTATTAAATTAAATAATTTACCAAGAATATTACATTTTAAGATTTATAAATTAATTTAATTTATTTTTCCTATTTTTCCATTTCCTTTTTTTACCCTTTTTTCCTTTCTTCTCTTTTTTTTCCTTCTCCCCCCCTTTTGGGCTGCCTGGCCTGCCTTCCTCTCCCCTCCTCCTTGTGCACTAGGCCACTGGCCCATCTCCCCTCCTTTCCTCCCTCCCTCACGCGGGTCGTCCCCCTTCTCTTCCTCGCACGCCCGCCCAGCACAGCCTGGCAGCCTTCCTTCGTTTTAAATTTCCCTGACTGGCCGGTTCAGCCTCATTTCCTTTCCCTTCGACCGGTCGGCTTCTTCTTCTTCTTCTTCCTTTTTCGTTGCCACAATGCCCAACAACCTGCATACGCCGACCACCGCCCTGCAGCTGCCACCACCTGCTCCCTCTCCTTCTCTCTCTTTCCCGTCATTTTCTTTCCCATTTCGAGCCAAACCGGCCCTGGACCACAGCTCACGCGTGACCCTCTCCCTTTCCTTCTTCTTCCCTCTCTTCCCCTGCCACCCGACCACCACCTGACACCTGCAGCACGATCGCCGGCCAGCCCTGCCCCCTCTCATCTCCCTCTTCTTTTTCTTCAGCTCCCAAGCCCTTCATTCCCCATTTTTTTCGAGCCTCACCTCTTCATCCCGAGCCTCTTCTCTCTTTTCTCCTCCTCCCATTCGTCCCCCATTTTTTTATCACCGCCATCCGCCGCCGCCTGAACCACCTCGCCCAACCCTTGCGCCGCCTTCTACCACCGCCTACTACCACCCTGCACCACCACACAGCCCCTTTGAGCCCTGCACTTCCTCCCTTCTCCTCCTCTTCCTTTTTCTCCCCAGTTTTTCCCCTTACCGCCGAGCCACCTGCAACCGCCTATACCGCCGCCATCCGGCAACCTCTGCCGCCACCCAGCCCACCGTTCGACACCCTGCAACCCCCTCTATAACCGCCATGTCTTAGTTGGCCGAAACCAACTCTTGCACCCCTCCATTTTCCCCTCTCCTTTTCCTTCCTTCACAACCCCTTTCCCTAGACCCATCTTGGCAGCCAACTTCGCCGCTTCTCCGCCGCCGTCTACGCCGCCTTGAGCCGCCGTGAAACCACCCTTAGCCTCCACCTACAACCCCTCTTCACTTCTGCACCATTCACTTGCCTTAGAACCTCCCCCAACCACCTTCTTTTCTAGCCTAAATACCCTAACCCAAAAATAATGTATTTTGCTCCCTTCACCCTCTTTGAGCCTTTGTCCCCCATGGTTTTTGCATGAAACTCACGCTGCCCATGCAGCGTGAGCTCCCCGTTATTTTGGAATTTGTTTGGAAAATTTTTGAGGTATATCCATATTTAATTAAAGTGTATTATTATTAAATAAATTTGTTTTATAAAAGTTGTATCCTTTTCAACTTCTTATTTCTAACAATAATGATGGATATTATTTTTAGGTGTTGAGTTGCTAATTATGCTTGGTAAGATTTGATATTTTGCGGGATTAAGGTAACCATTAATCCTCCCTTAAATACATGGAAAAACGTATGCTAGCACATTAAGGGTTTAGTATGATTTTATGCATGTTTTGTATGCTTAGCATGATATGTATATGGTTTCTTATATTGTTTGATAAAAAGGAAAAGCATGATGACTTTTGTGCCATATGTAGGTATGTTAATTAAGGAAGGAGTCTGATTATGGATGGTATCATGTTGCTAATGCATGAATGATGTTATTGTTTAAGGGTATTTTAGTAATTATGCTTATGAGGTATGTAAATCAATGTATGTAGTTGCTAATGAGTATTATGTTGAAAAATGACAAGTTGGTGGACTTAGATGATAAAAATGAAGTATTAATATCATTATTTTATGTAGTGTTAGTAAATTCATAAAAATGGTGAATAAAGGGGTTGAATGGAAATTTTATAAGTGAAAAGGGTATTTCGGTAATTTTATAAGTAAAAGGGTATTTTGGTAATTTAAAAATAAAGGGGTTAAATAATAATTTATAAGTAAAGGATAAAATTGTAAGTTGTGAGAAAGAAGGGTAAAATGGTAATTTTGGAAGTAGGGGTAAAATAGTAATTTTGGATGAAGGAGGGCATTCTGGTAATTTTGGAGGTAGAGGGGCAAAATCGTAATTTCATAAGTAAAGGGTAATATGGTAAATTTTATAAGTGAATGGTGAAGTGGTAATTTATAAGTAAAGGGGTAATATGGTAATTTGGAAAAGAAGGGCAAAATGGTAATTATGTAAGGAAAGATAAAGATGGCAATCTTGGATGTGAAGGGGATAAAATAGTAATTTGTAAAGTAACAGATGTATGGTGGTAATTTTCATAAATAAAAGGATATTATGGTAAAATTAGATGTAAGGGGTAAAATGGTAATTTTGAAGTTAAGAGGATATTTATGGTAAACTTAGGAATAGGGGTAACTTGGTAATTATGATAACGATGAAAGATAATTTAGTAATTAAATTATGATTGTAGAAGGGCAATTAAATAAGTATGATACTATAGAAGGGTAATTTGGTAAATTAACCAATTAAAGGGCATTATGGTAATTTTAATAATGGAGAAGGGCAATTTAGTGAATTATCTAACTAAAGGGGCAAATCGGTAATTTAAGCGTCTAAAGGATAAAGTGATAATTATTTAACCAACTAAAGGGGCAAAATAGTAATCATGATAATGAAGGAGAGTAATTTAGTAATTTATCCAACTCAAGGGCAGTTTTGTAATTATAACGAAGGATAAGGGTGATTTGGTAATATAACCAACCAAATGGGAAATATGATAAGTGTAGTAATTATGAGGGGTGAATGGTGATCTAAAAAGTGTATGAGATAATTTGGTAATCTAAATTGGACAAAGGGTAATTTGGTAATTACGCAACATTAAGGGTAATATGGTAATTTATCAAGTAAGGAATAGATACTTAGCAATTATATAAGTAAGGGGTTAAGGAGTAATTTGTACCTAACATATTGTTATGATTGTGGGACATTATAATATGATTCAAATAATACTGATT
Organism: Tamarix austromongolica; assembly: GCA_039764185.1. Lineage (NCBI taxonomy): Eukaryota > Viridiplantae > Streptophyta > Magnoliopsida > Caryophyllales > Tamaricaceae > Tamarix > Tamarix austromongolica. Next base: position 104,293,412 of record CM077809.1, on the reverse strand, counting down.
AACCAAGTAAGAGTATTTGATAATTAGTATAGCCTTAATGGTTTCTCTGTGGTATCCTGGATAATCATCCGAATAAGAGATGACTAATGATATCAGAACGATTGAAAGTGAATAAGTATATGATTACCGTGCTTTTCGTGATCACCTTAATTAAGACACTATTACTTAAAGTGAAAAACCTCGAGATCGGGATTGGTGACTCCTTAGGGGTCGCTACCCTAAGGACGTGGTTTAGTCTACGATTATTCTGGTATTTGCTGGTGTGCCTTTGTGCCCCAGCCAGGCCCTATATCTTACTCTTTCTAGCTCTACGGACCTAGTTAGGGGGTATGCATACTTATGGATTAGGTGTCCTTGTCGGTAGGGTACTGAGTTAGCTTTATGCACTAGTACGACCAGGGTACCTTTGCGTCCTTGGGTTCATGGTTGAAGGGTACTGAGTAGCTGATATGTACCGGTACGACCAGTGTACCTTTGTGTCCCGGGTTATCGATCTCCCATTCGAGGCAAATAAATATGGTTGATGTGCTGATTAAAGAAAAGGAAAGATACTATTATTGAAAGTGGAATATTAATGAGCCGGGCCTAGATGATTATGATATTGAGTACCGGTCCACCGGTTATAATAGTGGTCCAGGAGCGTGTTGCCCTGGTATGTGATATTGAGTACCAGTCCACCGGTTATAATAGTGGTCCAGGAGCGTGTTGCCCTGGTATGTGATATTGAGAACCGGTCCACCGGATATAATAGTGGTCCAGGAGCGTGTTGCCCTATGTGATTATGAGTACCGGTCCACCGGTTATAATAGTGGCCATGAGCGTTGTGCCCTGGATGATGATTTTATATATATTTCGGTCCACTGGCTAAAATAGTGGGGGTCCCGAGCTCAATAAAACCAGTATTGTATGTGAATAAGATTATGGAAAAATACTAATCACTTATAGTGGAACATCATGTGAGTCGGGGCCAGACTGGTCCACCGGCAAATAATAGTGGTCAGGTGTGTTCTGCCCTGTGTGTTTACCTTCCAGTCCATCGGCAATAATAGTGGTCAGAGGCGTTCTGCCCTGTGTGTCGACATCCGGTCCACCGGCTATAATAGTGGGGTTCTCGCACTCACATGGACATAAAATATGATATTGATTGAATGATGATGGAATAATGGCTTAAGGCCAGAGTGTATTGATCTTACACTATGACATGGCTTAAGGCCCAAAGATATTGATCGTGAATTATAACTTGTGTTACATGTTATTGTTATGTATGCACCTCTCATTATTTATGTGCGTAACTTGCATTATGTGTCGTATGCGGGCCTGTCTTTAAGTGTGGTATTAAAGGGTTACTTAGTACCGTACTACTGAAGGGATTCCCTTTATGGGGCCCCTGCCTATTCAATGGGCAGTGCCCTTGCAGGTATTTTCAGGTGCTACTCAAGTGGGCTACGGGAAAGAGAGTAAGGAGTTATCCGGTATCGTTAGGGTTTTCTCTTTCTCTTTAAATTCCTGGTTTTAATGTTATGTGTTACTGTAACCACCGTTGGTGGATTTTATTCATGTAAACGATTTGATGCGCTAATCTGATTTGTGTGTGTTGAATTTCTTTCAAGTTGTATTTCATTTTCTTAGCCTTAGCACTTGGTACTGGAACGGTATGAGTGAACCGGTCTGGTATTAAGTGTGGCGGTAATACTCCCAAAGTTCACGTTTTATTTATCTGCTTCCGCAATTATCTTTTAATAAACGAAATTTTTCAGTAGTGAATTTTGGGGGTGTTATACATGGGCCTTTGTATGATCATGTGACTTCATGAATAATGTACTAATCAAGTAAAGCAAATGACAACTAAGTTATGTATGGATCTGGGTTATCCAATCCTCAATTAGATACTGAGGGTTAGTCTGCCTTTGGGCGTTTATCGGTGCCTTTGAGCAGGATCCTAGTTTATTCCAATGCTTTACATACTCTAGACAATGATGATATACTAAAAGATATCAATACTAAAGGGTATGGTTACCTAGGTGGTTGGCTTTGGCTTGGACTTATGTCTATATTGGTTGGCTTTAGCCTAGACTTATGTCCATTGTGGTTGGCTTCGGCCTAGAATTATGTCCATATGGGTTGGCTTTGACCTATACTTTATGTCTCTTGATTTGGATAGGATTCAATGGTATATGAGACCCTAGGGTGACGCACAATTCGTCACTTAATGAGAAAAATAATGATAAAAAGTTAGAATAGATAGCAGTATGGTAATTGGAATGAATAATTAGATAATGTAATACCCTAAAATTTTTACTTAGCCTAATCTTGTATGATTAATATCCTAATTTGATTCTAATCTTGAGAAAATCTTATTTTAGCCTTAACTGAATGTATTAATTCTAAAACCTTAATCAAATCAAAATATTTAACCCTAATAAACTATATCTTATAACCTGACCTTAATTCTGCTAAAATTTATCACTGATCTTACATATTCTGGCTAATCCAAAATTATCTAAAACTAATCCACAACCTTCTCTCCTTTTCCTTTTAATTATCCTTTTCTGTTATTTTCTTTTTCTTCTCCTTTCTCTCATCATCCTTGTACTGTAAAGTATGACTAGCTCATTTTGGAACTTGCAAATTGTAACTTGCATCTCCTATCACACCACTATAGCTACCATCATCACCATCACCCCTCACCTTATTCGTCCATCTCGATCTGCCCAATCTGCACACCATCACCTCCCCTACCATTTCTTTTTCATTTTCACGTAGCATGCTCACACACAACCATCACCATCTATTATGTGCACCCTCTACAATTTTAACCCAACACAGATAACCATTACCTTCTTGCCACCCCTCGTGCCCATCCTATGCCATCCTCCTGCATCGGCCATCAGACTCCTCCATATGCCATTTTCTTTCACCCATTCACACTCCTTATATCCATATATAAATGTATATTACGTACTCTCCTTCTTCTTCATTTGTTTGTGCCATTTCTTGTCCACAGTTTGTCTAAAATCAATTGGTTCAAGCTTCCTTTTCCTTTCTTCTTCTTCTTCCCTTCTTCTTTTCTTCTTCCTGTGCAGTCATGCCTTATTTTGCATGACCAAGCCACCATTTCCACCACTATCACCACCATGCGCCACCACTCACTACCCATCGACTAGTGGATCAACCACTAAGGTCACCACATCCTTCACCTTTCTCATCGCCGGCCATCGTTGCCGACCACCCCCCTTTTTCCTCTATTTCCCTTGCATCCATAGATTTTTTTTTAAAAAACACACGACCTGTGCATGGCCTCAAGCATGGTCGTGCAATACTAAAATTCAGAAACATTACAACAAATATATTCCACAATTCTAACTCTCGAGGAGTGTATGCACTGCCTATAGCAAGCTCGTACAACTCCCCATTTTTGCCGTGCACCCTTATTTTTACCCCCAATCCTTATCTAAATACTATTAAAATTTTACCATAGCTCCACCATATATTCCACCACACATCCACACAACTCAAGCTTCCATCTGACTCTGGTTATTTCCATTTTTATCCTCTTTACCTTAATTTCTTCCTCAATTATAGTCTTCACTCCTAAGCATATATTATATTATTTTTCATAGGTGATATTTTGGTGATTTTGGGGGAGGAAGTCTAGGATTTACGTGCTTAGAGATCAATGTCCTAGTGTGTAAGGATACTAATGGATGTTTTAAGGTTGTTGTGTTAGTTACTTGTATGTTTATACGAATTCACATGATATTATTACTATATGATTTAATGTATGTTGTTGATGATATGTTATGATTATATGGAATATGTGTTTTAAAAAAGTAAGAATGAGTAAGGGGTATGGATATGAATTCTATTATGATAATGGCGTATTTGTGATAAATATATGTTACGGAATGAAAGATTGGCCAAATAAGCTATGATAAGTGGACATAAGTATATCTACGAGGTTTGATGATAAATGATGAATTTGGAAACATAATGGTTGTTGAAGTGATAAGATACTTTATAAAATAAAGGCTATTAGTTATCTTTAAGGGCATTTGGTCATTATGGGACAAAAAGAAAATTTTGGTATTGAAATGTATCAGGTGGATTAAAGCATAATAATGATATTCTAAGAAATGTTTATCGTTTGTCTTAGTTCCTTTAAAATGAGATAATGATCTAAGTAGGGTATATTAATCTAAAATGATATTATGAATATTCCATGTGTAAAACCCTAAAAGTTATCCAAATTCTGGATATGTTGCTAATGTTGGCCTTATAAGGATGTATATTAAAGTTGGTAATCATATGAGTATTATGGGAAGAATTATGACTACTTGTGAAATTAGGGTTTTTCTAACTCCGTGAGTAGTACTTTAGTGATAGGATTATTAATATATATGTATGACATCATAGATAGATCATGAATTATAGGTATGATAATAATGATGACATTTGAGAATGATATATTATAATTTTTGGTTGATGGGAATGATTCTAGGAGTGTGGAATTTGGGTTTGAAGATATTAAGAATCTTAACCTACATCATGTGTTTATCTGCCTTAATGTATTCAATGCCTGTAAATCAATCATGAATAAGATACTAATCATTAAAAGTGAAAGTGCATGTGAATAGGGCCAATGTGCTATTTTTATATATCTGTTCCATTGGAGATAATAATGGCTAGGGAGCATTTAACCTTGAGAAGGTGTTTTGGTTCATTCCACTAGATTAAGAATAGTGGGGCCCCTACTCATCGTAAATGAAAATATAATAGTATAATCTATGGATAAGACACTAATGACGTAAAGTGGAAGAGTACGTGAGTCAAGACAAAGATGATGTTTTTATATTCATTCCACCTAAAATAATAGTGGCTCCCGAGCTTTTTGCTCTAAGAAGGTGATGTTTTCACATCTGCTCCACTAGATGATAATAGTGGCTCAGGTGTGTTGTCCCTGAGAAGGTGCTTCAAACCATTTCTTATGTTTAAGAATAGTGGAGTTCCTAAACTCAATGTATATAAAAGTATGAAAATGGTTATATCTAATAAAGAGGCTTGGATAATTATTTATCTTTTGAGATGTTTCATTTATTTGAATGTGTACTTATCACCCTTTGTGAATGCATGTGTTATTTGTATCCCTGATTCATTAGTATTGTTCCCTTACTTAGTATGTAGCCTACTGACCACCTTTTTTATGGGTGTTGCTTATTCCCACAAGTAGGAGACCCTGACTCTTGTGTGCAAGTCTCAAAAGATCCCCTAAATGATTATGCTACTTATGATACACTGTGTGAGGATGAGTGATCTTTATCTGTATAGGGTGTTTGGGTGAAGAGTAAAGTTATTCGGTAGATGTATTTACCTAGATACCATTTTGGACTCTTGATCTATGGTATCCCTACTTTGTATTTGATTTATTATAACTCAGGGTTCATCTCCAAACTCATATTATATTATAAATTTTTCTTCGGTTTTTACTTTCCTTGATTTACTAAGAATGATTTTAGCCTTGTGATTGATGTAAGGATAGTTAGGAAAACCAAACTTATCTCAATTACGGTGGTAACCCCCAATATTTTACTTATATGCTTCCACAGTAAAATAAATTTTTTTAGTAGTAAAAATCAGGGTGTTACTGATAATGATTTGAATAAATGGATAGATGATGAACTATATAAGTATATAGGTAAGAAATGGAAAAATAAATTGGAATGATAATAAAATAAGGATGTGGTAAAATTAGAAGATAAATAAAATGATCGGAAAAGAGAAATAATAACTATAAAGGAATAGCCTAATTAATTGAGCAAGTTAGAAAGTAAACCCTAGTGTTCATTTGGATAACTTAGTTAGTACATGTGTGTGATTACCTATGATATTTTAATATGAAAATGATCATAATACATTCTAGTTAGCTGAGTTATGCATGATAGTAAATCTTGATGCATTACCTGATCTTGATAAAGTAGGAAAAGCTAATTATATGGCATTGGCATGACATATGTTGAGTATGATTTCCATGACATGATAGAATCTTGTATACTTGTGACTTCCATTGAGGAGGTAAATTAGGTTACTCAATACGTAGCATATTAATGTGTCCATTTGCTCAATCAGCTGCTCATTCCCTTGAGAAGACAACCATGTGCAGGTTTTTGGAGATGACCAGTAGTGGGCTTAAATCATCTTAGGTTTAGGGCTTGAGAGTGTGGACATCTAAAGGTTTTTATGTGATCTATGATGGATCATGGTTTTAGGGGTCAAACCCTAACTTTTATTCTACTATAATAGCCCTATATTGCTGATTAATCATTCACCCTATATTTGATTATGTCGGGGACCGTCAAGGTCTTATGTTGTAAATGTTTCTTTTAAATATTTATGTAACTTGATCTTACATAGTCTACTTAAATTTAGTTGGTTTGGTTTTCAACTTTTTATCTACCATGGGACGGGTGGCTGATGTCTATCCTGTGTTAGGTACAGCGGTAACACCCCGTTTTTCCAAAGTATGTTTAGTATTTTCCATTTCTGTATTGTTTTAAAATAAAATATTTTGGTAGTGAAAAATGGAGTGTTATAGTATGGGTATAGGTTACTCGATCCTCGATTAGCTACCAAGGGTAATCTGCCTTTGGGATTTTATTAGTGCCTTTATGCTTTGCCTTCGGATTTGATCCTAGTAGATGCCTATGCCTTACCTACTTTAGACACTAATGATGTAATAAGGGGTACCAATACTAAAGGATCTGGATACCTAGGTGATTTTTGGCTTCAGCTGGACATTACATCCATCGGTGGTTACTTTGCTTCGATCAAACATTATGTCCTCTAGTTTGGCTAGGCTTCTATGATATGTGAGAATATGGAATGGTATATAGTCCATCGCTCAATAATAATAAGAATGAGGAAAAGCAAAAAGCAAAAAGAAAAGGAGAGAAAGATAATGGTTTTAGAATAAATGAGCTAATGGCTTATGTATGTTCAAAAATAAACCTAGCGGAAAACTATGTGAATGGAGGGTAAAAACCCTAATAGTCTCTTGAATAAGATGCTTAATAAATTGTATGTCACTGCATATGATGTTTATCTTATATTGATAAGCATGAGGACTCTTGAATTGATTGAGTCATGTATGGTATGAAGTTCTAATGCATTATAAGACCATGATAGAGCATATATATCTAATTATATGGTATAAGCATGATATATGTTTAGTATGATCTCTAAAGTATGCTAGGACTTTGTATGCTTGTGACTATCATTAAAGAGGTAACTTGGCTTACTCAATACAAAGCATATTGATGTGCCCATTTGTTTGATCACCTCCTCATTGCCACGAGTAGAAGACCATGTGCATGTCTTTAGAGATGGTTGGTAGAAGAACTACCTCGTTTTAAGCTTGGGGCTTGAGAGCATGGACATTTGGAGAATGTTTTTTGGTCCTTATTGGCCCAAGGTTTGGGGCTGCACACTGCCTTTGTTTTCTACCATTGTAGTTTGATATTATAGTTTAACCTTCTTTCATGTATTTGAATATTTTAGGGATCATTGAGGTCATATTTAAAAAAAAATTTCTTTAGTATCTACCTATCATATTTTTAGCGCACTCTACTTTTGTTTTGATTGGTTTGGTTTCTTAGCCTTATATTTAATATGAGATGGTTAGTTAATGCCTATCCTTTATTAGGTATGGCGATAGCATCCCGTTTTTCCTAGGTGTGTTTAGTATTTTTCCACTTTCACAATGTTTAAAAATAAAAATTTTTAGTTATGAAAAATTGGGGTGCTAAAAGTTGGAATTCGAGCTTCTTTAAAAAATCTTTTCCAGTTTTAAATTGCTTAATCTCATACCATATGTTGGTATTAGAGCTTTTTCTTAAAGGTGTTATATTGTAAAGTACTTTAGCTGATACCATAAGTTGTTTTAAATGATTTTCCAAATATTTGAGTATTTAAGTGGATGTTCAAATATTTTCAAACCTGGAATATGCATGAGTGAGAGTAGGTTAGGAATAAGCTATAAATAACCTTTATGTTGATTTGTTGCGTGAGTCTTAGTACTCAATAGATTGATTATTTTTTAGTAATTATAGTATTTAGGAGTTGAGAGCTGCCAATCACTGTTATTAGAGCATTGAGTCAATTATGGAGATTATCGGTGCTTACATGGAAGGTCATATCCAAGCACCACAGTGACCGCCGGTAAAAGTACTCGCACTAGTTCTGGAGCATTGGCTTATGAGGGTTGAGCATCATCATCTACCAATTTTCAAGGGTTAGGAGGAACCTAAAATCATGGAAAGATGGGTCAGAGACATGGAGAAGACCTTCACTACTTGTGTTTTTCCATTAGATAATAGGGTTGATGTAGCAGTATACTATCTAAGGGGAATAGGAGGTGTATGGTCTCGGAGTGTCCAGCATAGAGGCTGAGAGCTTACTTTTTGGGGACCCTTCCTTGAGGTGTTCAAGCCCAATTATACCCCACTCGTCTCTGTATGATGAGTTCATGGCCTTTTGATAGGTGGGTAAATCAATAGAGGAGTACTACACGAGGTTCAGGGAATTGGTTTAGTTTGCTCTGGGGGTATAGGCTAGTGAGGTGATGGAAGTTCACCATTTCAAGATTGGTTTGGGGTTTAGATATCAAAATTTTGGTGCTAGATATGGTTGGAATGTACAAGAAAGCCTTAGAGGATTCCTGAGTCATCTAGGCCCAAAGTACCTATTTTGTGGGAAAGAGGAAGTTTGAGGGTCACCAGCATTATGGTGATAGGAAGAAGGCCTACTCTAGAGGTATCATGTTCCCTAAGTATACCAGATCAAGGGGTCATCACCCTGAGTTGGAGGTCAATCTTGGGGACATGTTGAGGAGAGGTATTACCACTACAAACGTTACGGAGCAAATCATCTGGGAGTGGATTGTGGAGGAAAAGATGTGAATTACTATGGGTGTGGTATGGTGGAACACAGAGCCTAAGAGTGTCATGTCGAAGGTGGTAATGTTTAGAGAGGTGAGTCTCAAGCTCAGAATACTACATCTATACAACAATCACAATCACAACCACAAACTCTAAGAATTCCTCCATCATCAGCTAGTGTCATCAATCGTACTATTTCGTATGGCGGTTAGAAGCCTCACCTGTTTTAGTAGGGTTAAGGGTTAGGTAGGTGGATGTCTAAACATGATTATCAAGACAGAGGTAGAGTGTCAGGCCAGTGTGGTAACCGACATGCTTACTCTATCTAACTTTATAGCATTTGTATTGTTTGACTATAGTATATTGCATTCTTTTGTGTCATTTGCATTCACAGCGAGGGTTATGTTATATCCTTTCCGTAGTATTTCCACTTCTATTATGTTGCCTTAAGGGGATAGGATTATGTACTCTTGGATATATAAAAGGGTAGACTTGAAAGTTGGGAGAATAGAGTTTACCTTAGATCTCAAGGAGTTTGAATTGTTTTATTTTTATGTGACTGTTGGAACAGACATGTTGGGAAAGTACCAAGCATTGATACATTGCAAGCAAGAATGTGTGGTTCTTTGAGGACTAAAGGGTGTTAGGATCATGTATCGGAACTGTGAACCTAACCCTTTTATAAATTTAGTATTAGCGATTGTGATCAGTACCCCTATTCATTAGGCGTATCTGCTTTTCCTATGTAGTATTTGAGATACTGAGGCTGATGAGACATTACTAGATCAAATTGAGTGATCCGAGAGTAGGATGTGTCCCCTAGTGAGGTTCTAGGTATGCTTTCTATTTGAGATGTTAACTTTACTATATATGTACTACCAAGGACATAACTGGTATCTAAAGCATCATACTGCATGGCACCCATAGAGATGAACGAGCTTAAGGCTTAGTTATAAGAGTTGTTAGAGAAGGGCTATATTCAACCAAGTGTATTGCCTTGGGGAGCACGATTAATATCCGTTAAGAAGAAGGATGAGACCTTAAGACTTTACATTCACTATCGAGGGTAGAACCAAGTTATGGTGAAGAATTGTTATCCGTTGCCAAGGTTTGATGATTTGTTTGATCAACTCAAAGGAACTATAGTGTTCTCTAAGATCGATCTTTGTTCAAGATACGACCATTATGAGTTCATCGTGATGCCTTTTGAACTCACTAATGCAGAAGCAGCATTCATGTCTCTAATAAACTAGATTTTTTGATAGTTTTGGATAAGCTCACCATAGTATTCATTAAAAATATCCTCATCTACTCTAGTAATTGAAAGAATCACAAACATCATTTGAGACAAATATTAGCATTGTTAAGGACACCAATTGTATGCCAAGATTTTGATGTGTGAGTTTTGGCTAGATCAAGTGGCTTTCCTTGGGCATGTAATGTCGAAGGATAGGGTGCTAGTGGATTCTTTTAAGGTTTGAGCAATTTTCTAGTGGCTAGCACCAACTTTTGTTTACGAGGTGTGTACTTTTCTAGGATTGGTTGATTACTACTATAGGTTTACTAAGGACTTCTCTAAGATAGCTCATTCGTTGACTAATTTGATGAAGAAGGTCACACGGTTTTAGTGGGATAAGTAGCATGGTGAAGCCTTTCAAGAGTTGAAGAGGTGTTTGAATACCACCCTGGTGCTCATATTATCGAGTGGATCAAATGGTTTTGAAATATATAGTGATGCTTCTTCTAAGAATGGGTTAGGTTGCGTGTTAATGCAACATGGGATAGTGGTGGCCTATGCTTCCTAACAATTAAAGTAGCTTCAGCAGAACTACTTGGCTCACAATTTAGTGCTTGTCGTGTTGGTGTTTTTCCTTTAAATTTTGAGGCATTACCTCCATGGTGTTCATTATAAGTTTTACATAGACCATAAGATCCTTAAGAACATTTTCACACAGTATAAATTGAATTTGAGACAACACTAATGGTTTGAATTGGTTAAGGAATATCAATTGGATTTGAACTACCATGAGGTAAAGGCTAATGTGGTGGAAGATTCCCTTATATGGAAGATGTTGCATTCCTTGAGAATGATTGTGTTATTAAATCATTTGTGTCGAGAGCTCAGGGAGTTGGAGATCTTGATCACAACTGGTAGTTTGGAGGTAAGAATGAGTGCACTCATTATTATATCTTCGCTCTTTGAGCATATCCAAGCTAGTTAACTTGGTGATGTTCAGCTTGAGAGGATCAAGTAGAGTATTAAAGAAGGTAGAGCCAAAGGGTTTTAGCTTCATGAGAATAATAGTTTTAGATACCTTGATAGGTGATGTATACCATGGGGGTGTGTTGAGATCAAGAGGGAAATCTTAAAGGAAAGTCAATATACTCCTTATTCCATCTATCTTAAAGGGGATATGTTATATATAGATTTGAAGAAGGTATATTGGTGGCCTCATATGAAGTGAGAGGTTGTAGAGTTCATTACCCAATGTTTGACCTATTAAAAGGTTAAGATCAAGCATTAGAGACCAGCAAGGATGGGACAACCACTAGAAGTTTCAAAAAGGAAGTGAGACAATATATGTATAGACTTTGTGGTAGGTATCCTATAGAGTTGTTGTGGATTTGATTCCATTTGGGTTATTTTGGGTCACTTAACTAAGTTAATAGTATTCATACCAATGAAGATAACATGGATTATGGAGCAATTAGCCAATACTTACAAGAACCATGATGTGTGGCTACATGAGATCGTTAGATACAATGTGTCAAATAAAGGCTCTAGATTTTTATCACACTTTTGGAAAAAGTTTCAAGCTACCTTTGGGACTGAGGTAAAGATGAGTATTACTTTTCATCTAACCACAGATGATGGGATAGAGAGGACCATTCAGACCTTAGAGGGCATGCTTCGAGCATGTGTGTTGGATTTTTTGGGTAGTAGAGAGGACCAACTACACTTGATCAAGTTCTCCTATAACATCAATTACCACACATGTATCAAGATGGCACTTTTTAAGGCATTGTACTGGAGGAAGTTTTGTAGTCCCTTATGATGGAGTGATATCTGCGAGACGATTATGTTGTGACCATAGCTTATCAAAGAGATGATGAGGTATACCTGACTGATTTAGGATCGTATGAGAGAAACTCATGACTTATAGAAGAGCAATGCATATTTCTAAACAAAAACCAATGGTTACAAGGTGGGTGATAAAGTTCTTTTGAGGTTCTCTCCCACCAAGGAAGTAATGCAGTTTGGTAGAAAGGGTAAGCTTAGTATAAGGTACATTGGACCATCAGAGATCATCGATTGAGTAGGCAAGGTCGCTTCTCATCTAGCCCTACCAGTAGAATTATTGCATGTGTACAATGTCTTTCACATATCTAAGTTGAGGAAGTATGTAATAGATCCTTTGCATATCATCTAGTAGGAGTCATTAGAGATTGAGTCTTTAACTTATAAAGAATGGCTAGTAAGAATTTTGGTCATGAAGACTCAAGTAACACACTTGAAGAACATCTCTTTAGTTAAGTTCCTTTAGCTTTGGCATGGTGCCAAGGATGCCACTTGGGAGGTCAAAGAGGAGATTTGAGTGAAGTGCCCAAGTTGTTCTCTTGGTGTCATATCTATTAGTGTGCCCTTTTATTTTAAGGGTAGGAACCCCTTTTTCCTTGTTGAATATAATATATGAACTGATGTGGAACATATAATGTGTCTCGATCATGGTTAGTACGCTTTAGGGATGCAGCCTCTTTAAGGGGGTAATGCTGTAATACCCCATATTTTATAAGAATTATAGAATGGAAAATTATGGTGTTTAATAAAATTTGATATTGATTTAAAACAATAATTGAGTTTGATGTAAAGATGGTTTTGAGTAAATTTTGAAATTTTGAAAAAAATAAGTTCTTAGGTGAACCAATTGATTGGTTCTATGAATCAATCATTTAGTTCATCATTTTAGCTAAGGGGTTTTCTTCGACTGAACAGATCTACTAGTTCAGGGAATTGATCGACTAGTATGTAGAACAATCAACTAGTTGGTCAGACGGAGTACTTTTAGAAGATCAATATTTTCTAGAAAATTTCTTATATTAAAATTGAAATTTTATAATCCATCTCTAAACTGTTCTTGAGTGATTCTTAACCGTTTTTATCTTTTATTCGACATTAGTTGCTACCTTTAATACATTCGAGGGATCAATTTTGACAATTGGGGGGGGGGGAGATGACCTCACTATTGTCTTCTTCTTCTTCTTCTCTCCTCTACACACCTCTAGATGTGTGTTTTGATTCCTGAATGCCCTTGCTTAGCTAAGATATTCCTTCTCATGCTAATATTCCATTACCCTTATTGTGTTTAATGTTTTTTGGACGAACTTAACCTACATTCTCTAAAAATCACCATTCAAGCTCTGAGATAGAACTCAAGCTTTTCTTGTTAAATATGCCCATTCAACTCATATTTGAATGGTAAATTTAGATTTTTTGATTTGCTGCATAACCTTACTCGTTCCTTAACTGTTTTGTCGGTTGTAAACAACCCTAATCACCCATTCTTCTTACTTTCTTTTAGCCTTTGAAATATCTCAGACCTCTAGCACTTGTGCTTTTTACTCTCCACTTCAATCTTACATTCAAATTCCTTTCACTCTTCTGATCCTTTCTCCAGCTCCCTCTTATTTTATCCTTAAGAAATAAAGAGTTATATTTAGGAAGAAGTTGAGTTATTTTCAACTGAAGCATACTCTATTTTTCTACTAGGTACGGTAAGTTTTTTTTTTCTTTTCAAATTTAATTTTTTAATTTTTAAAAATTGTTTAATGATTTTTAAGCTTTAACTTGTTATTTTTAAAGGTTTGGAAAGTTGAAATCTTCCGGCTTGAATTTTTTCTCTTTACTAGGAAACTTTGCTAAGCATCAAGTAAGTCATTCTTACCTCTAAAATGCGGCCTAAATAAGCATGTGATATGATTTATTCTTCAAGATGTTAATTTTCATATAACTGCATAAGAGTTTGGCTTCTAATTGACACACATTGAATTAATTGAGAATTTGGAGAAAAAAAGGCATGGTTTTTGCGAAAATAGGGTCTATTTCTTGAAAGTGAAGTATGATTTAGTTTATGATCTTGTTAAATTTTGGTATTTTACTATGAAATATTATGGTGTAGATGTGGTAATATTTTAGAGTGTAATACACATGAAAAATGTCCAATATGTGTTGTTTGGGAGCAAACCAATTGACAAGTCCTTAGAACAGTCAATTATTTTACCCAAATTGATTGACTGGTTAGTGTGTGGTGACATTAGTTGTTCTCTTCTAAAACCCATTAACTGATTTCATAGAATTGATTGACTAGTTTAACTAAACTGATGGACTGGCTGACCCAAATCAATGGACTAGTTAGCCAAAATGATCAACTAGTTAGCCCAAATTGAACGATTGGTTTAGCTAGAGCGTGTGATTTTGATCTATTGGACTTGATATGTTTTGAGGCTATGCCTAATGATGCTATCTGTATATTTAATGATGGAAATACACTTTTTATCATGGATTAACTAACCTAATGGATGGATTAAATGGATCATAATTCATGGCAATCTCAATAAGTGCTTGGAATGACTTTAGTGGAAAAACCCCAATAAGTATGTTATGACTTCAAAAGGGTAGTGTAATTTGGATGTGTTACTTGGAATTAATTAGTACCATCTCTAGGCATGTTAATTCTTGACATCTAATAAAAGAAGAGTGGGATGCTTCTACATCATTCTCACCTTATAAAAGAGAATTTATCCTGAAATTATCATCACTATAGTAAATAGATAAATCACCAATATTGAAAGTTCTTAAAACTCCCCTGTAGGATTTAGGTAATTCTAATTTATAAGTATTATTCCCAAAATTTCTTAATATTTTAAATGATTTGTCAATTCTTGGCATCATTTTTTTTCTTTAAGTTTGGAAATCCTTTTTTTAAAGTTTAACCAAAATAGTTATCTTGGGGAAAACACTTGTTGAATTTTATTTTTATTGCTTGAGTTTGGTATTTAACATTAGATTTCTCAATATTTTTCTTGATTAGCTCATGAAGTTTCTTAAAGAATTTAACTCTTTCTTTAGCATCATAATTCTTAATATAATCTTTCTTTAATGACAAAATATCAATAGGAAAATAAATATTAGCACCATAGAAAACTTCAAATGGGAAAAATTAACTTGAATTAGAAGCAATCCTATTATACGCAAATTCAGCATGTGAAAGTTTTATATCCCAATCTTTTGTATTCTTGTTAACTATTCTTCATAGTAAAGTTCCCACCGTGCACTATGCACTTCAATTTGACTATAAATTTGGGGATTGATACGAATCTTAAAAATTTATACTCAATTAATTTTGATAATTGCTGTGAATTATTTGTTACTTATAATTGTTTGTCTTATTTGTGTGAATAAATAGGAGATTGATGCAGCACATGGAATCTGTGGATTTTGGCTGCAGCTACTGGAGTGTTGCAGATTATGTAATTTTTGTTAATTATGTAATCCCCCAAAAATTTTAAAAGCCTATAATTTAATAAATTACTTTTATTAGGGATAATTTAACTCTTAAACTTATTTAATTTAATTACGTTGAGGATTTTGCCTTTTAAATTTATTTAACTTAATTATTTTGTGGGTTTTAAGTATACCAAATTAGATGTGAGTGTTTAATAAATTAAAATAAATAAATTGTTATTTTACCATACTCATTTTTATTCAAATAAGGTTCAAACCATTATTTTTCTAAAAGCTACCTCTTTAAACTAATCTAATAAGATAAATTACTAAAATTTTAATTATCTACCAAAAATATTATAACTCACCCCATAAGTCATTTTAATTATTTTCCTTAAATCCTTTTTCTCCCTTATTTTCCTTTTTTGTTCTTCTCTCCCCCCCTCCTTTCTCCCTTCTCTCCCCCGTTTCCCCTGACTAGGCCAGCCCACTGGCCAGGTCAGTTTTCTTTCCCCCCCGGTCTCGCACACAGGCCGCCCTGCTTCTCCTTCGCCCGAACCGCCCGACCGGTCGCCCTTCCTTTTTCTTTTCTCCCCTGGACCGACCGGTGCAGCCCCTTTCCCCTCTTCTTCTTCCCCACGGGCCGCTGCAAAATCACCGACCAGCCTTCTGCGCCGCCTGCACACCTTCTTCCTCTCTTCTGCACCGCCTATCTGTCCCTCCTCGACCGACCGACCACCCCCACACCTCACATAGGCATGCTCCCGCCCCCTTCCTTTTTCCCGACCGAACCACAGGTCTGCCATGGCAGACCAGCGTCCGCCTGCCACCGACGGCCGGCGTGCCAAATTTCAGCCTGCTCGTACCTCCCTCTGCCCTCTCTCTAAATCCTCCCCCATTTTCGAGCTTATAATTACCCCCATGAGCCCAGCATCGGGCTCTTTCGAAACCCCAGCCCAGAAACCACCCTTGCGCCATCCCCGTTTCAGACAGCCACACCGTCGCCGCCGCCCATCTCCACCGCCCTATCCACCCATGAAATTCTTCCTGGCATCACCCTCCACCAACCTAGGCCTCCCTCACCCCTTGGTTTGCTCTGCACGAGCCACCCCGGCCGTGCAAAGAGCTCTTCCCGAGCAGCCTTGCTTCAAGCCCCGCCGCCCTTCTCACCACCGCCCACCGCCGGGGCCGCCACTTCCAGCACCCCCTCTGCCTTCTAAAACCACCAGGGGAGCTTCCTCTACCTCCTCATATATTCTTTTTCCCCTGCCAGCCTCTCCTCTTCCTTTCTCCTCCCTCCACCATTTCTCCACCACTCTTCTCCCCCATCACCGCCGCCGCCGCCGCCGTGCGCCGTGCGCCGCCACCTATGCCACCAGAACCCCTAGGTGGTTCTCTGAACTCCCCAGCCCCTAAACCCCCTTATACTAATACTAATTATTTTAGTAGTATTATTAGTATTATGCTTAATGTTATTATTATTGTTATTATTATTATTATTATTATTATTTATTATTATTACTATTATTATTATTATCTCTGCTATTTAACCTAAATTTAGAATATTTATAACTGTTATTATCATTATTAATGGCCTATAACTTTAATATCTCTATTTTAACATCATTATTGTTATTATTA
Organism: Tamarix austromongolica; assembly: GCA_039764185.1. Taxonomy (NCBI): domain Eukaryota; kingdom Viridiplantae; phylum Streptophyta; class Magnoliopsida; order Caryophyllales; family Tamaricaceae; genus Tamarix; species Tamarix austromongolica. The sequence goes on along the minus strand of CM077809.1, from coordinate 104,276,339 downwards.
CTAGTCTTACTATTATCATTATTATTATGGTTATTATTATTATTATTATTATTATTACTATTATTATTATTAGTTCCTTATCACTTTTATTAGTATTTCATATATCACTAACCTTACTATCATCATTATTAGTAACATTGAAACTTTTACCGTTAATAATAAATATTATTATAATTACTTTAAACTATTATAGCTATTAAGACCTACTTTTTATTAGTAGTAGCATGATTAGCTACCTTAGGAATAATAACCCTACTTTTACTTATAAAAGTAATATTATTATTGTTAGCCCTAATGGTAAGTTGTGATAAGGGTAAGGTAGAAAGAATGGTGTGTTGGTTAGAGGGAAGTTAATCCATAGTTTTCCCTCTTATAGGCGAATCAAGTCAAAACCCGGAGGAGGCGTAGGAACGTGCTCCAAGACCGGTGCCGTATTAGGTAAGGATGTGGCTAAGGTTCCTACGTGTTATGTGACTTGTATGCCTTGAATGCCTTGTATATATATCATGTCCTGTTGTGTATCACATGATTGTCCTTAACGTATTTTATGTGTAGCGCAGCTTGGAGTTAAGGTATGTGGTATGTGTTTTTCTTGTGACATGAATGTGATATCCCTACGTGGTGATTATGATGTGCTGTGACATGATGTAACCCTCTAGGACATGCATGTTAGGGTGATTATTATTATGGCATGAGGTTGACCAAATTGAATAAGGGATGAGAACGATGCATGGAAAATTCTAGGGTTGTATGGGAACTTCGAGAGTTTCCATGGGTGGAATAAAATTGGCATGAGGTTGACCAAATTGAATAAGGGATGAGAACAATGCATGGAAAATTCTAGGGTTGCATGGGAACTTCGAGAGTTTGCATGGGTGGAATAAAACTAGTATGAGGTTGACCAAAATGAATAAGAGATGAGAACTATGCATGGGATGAAAAATAATACGTAGGTTGGTGTAAGGGTGTATAAGGGACCCGATTAGGGTTTTAGGAGAAAGTAGTAATCTGGGAAATGTGGAAATGAAAATGATTAAGGGAGAGTGGAGTATGGGTTAAGAGTGGAAATTGTTGTATAAGGGGTGATTATGGGTGTCATGGGAGAGAAGAGATATTGGGTGAAAAAGAGAGTGGTTACTTGTGGGAGAAGAAAGGTGCTAGGGTTGAAGTGGCCAATTAGGGTTTTTCGGTCATATGTGGAATCGAGGGGTAAAGCGATATGATTTGGGATTGGATCTAAATGAGATGAGGAGTGGGACTATAAATGGAGTAATGGTAGTGTAAGTGAGAGAAAGTTGGGCCACATAGGTCCAATTAGGGTTTCCAAGGGAAAACCCTAGAGGGAGATAGCATGTGGAGTGGATGTCACGAGGTGTTGGGCCTTAACCCACACCCTAAAGAGTTGGTTTTCATTATGTGTAAGAGTAAAGGGGAGTAGATATCGAGGTGTGATAAGGGGCGCAAGTGTCCCAGGATATGGGACGGGCCCTCCTGGGAGGATAAGTGTGGATATAGTTAGCCGTGCATGTCAAGGGTAAAATAATTTCAAATAAGATATGTTAAGACACTAATCACTTAAAGAGAAAGATGTTGAGCTGGACCCAGACCGGTCCACCGACAAATAATAGTGGTTAGGGCCGGGGTGCCCTACATGACCGGTCCACCGGCTATAATAGTGGCCAGGCGCGTTTTGCCCTGCATGATTTCCGGTCCACCGGCTATAATAGTGGTGGATTCCATGCTCAACAAACCGAACATAATAATGATAAGACATGGGAAAGACACGAAGTAATTACAGTGAAACATCATGTGAGTTGGGGCCAGACCGGTCCACCGGCGAATAATAGTGGCCAGGAGCATTTTTCCCTGCATGATCGGTCCACCGGCTATAATAGTGGCCAGGCGCGTTTTGCCCTGCATGACCGGTCCACCGGCTATAATAGTGGGGTTTCTGCACTCACATGAATTGATAAAGACTATGATGTGAATCGACTATATTTACCAGAGATCTAAAGAATAAGTTTATCCGGACTGTAGCTAGCCTTTATCATCTTTTTACTACATGTTGCTCACGTGATTATGCCATGTATACTGTGTTGGGTGTTTTGTATGTCGGCCTTAGCGCACCTGCTACCTTACTCAGTATCGGACCCGTACTGATACTACCTTGGTTGAATGGGTCCTGTGATGATCCACTGATGGTGGTGCAGGTTTACGCTCGGATACTATTTTGGGGTAGAAGGCTTGACTCGAGAGAGTAGGCAATCCGGATATTGATCCTTTGGGATTTGTTTTGTTTAGCTGTATTTTGTATTACGTTTCCTGTTTTGAAGAATGTAATCTGGGGTTGAAATCCTAAATCATATTCTAACTTCTGTTTGACTTATATCTTATTAATGATTTATGTTAAATGTCATCTTATGTTTTATGATACTTCGTACTTAATGTTGATCGGATTTAGCCTTAGCACTTAGTACTGGAACGGTAGGAGTGAACCAGCCTGATACTAAGTGTAGTGGTAACGTCCCCGAGTTTACAATTTTATCCTTCGCTTCCGCTAAACCTTTGATTTAAACGAAATTTTTCAGTAGTAAATTTGGGGGTGTTACAAATTATGTGTAATTCCATGTGATGCATTCGCCGATCGAAATTGCCTAATAGAAATAAGGTCGGTTGTATAATCCGTCACCCGGTCCATAATAATGGATTAGTTGGATTGTGGATTAATCAATCCTTAATAGCCATGATTAGCTAGAGTTAATTTAGCTGATGGGAATTAATGTCTAAAAATTATCTTATAATTTGGGGGAGATTTTTGATGCATTTTCTTGGGCTGGTCGAGTGTTTATTTTCGGCCCATATGTCGACCATTTCCTGTTTGTATCGTTGGGCTGTAATGTGCGTTTGGGCTGGCTGTATGTGTATTTTTATACGGTCTGTACACTTATATAAATAGGCCATATACGTTGTAATACGGCAGATCTTTTTGGACAAAATACGAAACTCTCTTGATTTCTCTCGATCCTTCTCTCGCGATCTTTCTCTCTCTCGGCAAACCTCTCACTCGCTTCTTCTTTGCTGCGTCTGTTCTCGGTCTTTGATCAATCTTGATCATTCTTTCTTTCGAATTCAGTTGTCGTTGTAAAACTGTGCCTCTGAATCTTTGGATCTTCCTTTGGGAGTTTTCCTTAGGCTGAATCCGGCAAATCGAACCCTGCGCTCGATTAATTTCATCGATCCTTTCGTGGAACCCTAATAGGTTTCCATCATTTGTGTATCAGAGCCTCGATTATTCGAGTGCTCATAGTTTAATTGTTACTGCTAAGTTCTTTTTCACTTTTGGTTCGATATTTGTTGTTTTCGCTAACCCTACTTTGAGGTGTGAAATTTTAGGGTTTGCAAACGATGAAGGCCGTGTCGATTTCCGTCATTCTTAAACCGGCGATTGAAGTATTTTTGTCCGATGTTTCGAAGTTCCCGAAAGAAATCCTAATCGACCTAAGGTTTGGTCAAGAATTTGAATCTTGACTAATTTTGCGACGAATTTTTGTTGGTAACCTCGACTCGTAATTTTCTTGTTAGATACTACTGTCTACTATAATTAATTTCTAATTTCTTTCGAAATATTATTTTGTTTGTTTGATAAGTATTTAGGTGAAATAACCGGTGAACCTTTTGGTTTCGGGAAAGGAGTAAGACCTCCAAGAAGAGGGGTCCCTAATTAAGTGGATTATTTGCTTAAGAAGTCACGGTAATATCTTTCCCTTTCATTTATTCATCATTGTCGAATTGATATTTGCTTGGAAAATTCTGAGTAAGCTGTACTATTGATATATCTGTTAATCATTGATACTATGATCATTTCTTATAATTAGTCTGTGTGTTCTGTCTGTCTGAAGTTATTAAATAAATTGATCTTGTTTAATTAATTTTTGCTGTGTTAGTTGATTAAGTCAAGAGAATTTCATAATGTCTAACAATGGACAGTCTGTTAACCAATCTGTTTCTAGTAATGATCTATTAGAGACTCTTAGGACTTTTCAAGAACAAATGACTGCTCAATTTGCTGTATTATCTGTTAATTTAGAACAAAGACTAGGAGAACAGAAAATAAGAATTAATGAGCTACAACATAATAGAGTTGAAACTAACTAAGCAGGGGTATTAGGAAGAGCTCCTATGGACCCTAGGATTAGAATTCCACCCATTGCTAATCTAGAAGAGTTGGAAGATCAAGTATCTAATAATAGTGATACGATACCTAGGCAGAACAATAGGCAAGATAGGGAGTTAGAGTTCATTGATAGGAATTTAAATAATCTTAAGCTTAGTATACCTGGGTTCAATGGCAGGAATGACCTTGATTATTATTTTGAGTGGGAAAGGAAAATAGAACTAGTGTTTGAGTGTCATAATTATTCAGAAGAGAAGAAAATTAAGGTAGCTGTAGTAGAATTTACTGAGTATGCTTCCTCTTGGTATCATAATTTGGTGTTAACTAGACGTAGGTGTGGGGAGCCACCTATACAGACTTGAGCAGAATTTAAAATTTTAATGAGAAAAAGGTTTGTGCCAAGTTACTATTATAGGGAATTACATAAGAGATTACAAATAATTAGTCAAGGAGTGAGGACAGTGGATGATTAATATAAGGAATTAGAGGTCTTGATTATTAAGACTGGAATTATTGAGGATGACGATGCTACCATGGCTAGGTTTCTGAGTGGACTAAATTCTGAGATAGCTGATAAAGTAGAATTATATCCTTGTGGAACTTTAGGTGAAGTGGTAAATATAGCTACTAAGATAGAGATTCAATTAAGGAAGTCTAGACAATATAAACCCCCTGGGATTGGGTTTAAGAGTAAAGTAAGGAGAAACTTTGGGGGAACTACTTCTAGAAACTGGAAGAATACTAGTAAAGTCGAATCTAGAGGTAGGAGTAATGAAGTTAAGGTAGCAAATAAGTTTGAAAAAGGTAAGAATGTGATGACAAACCCTATGAATGGACCAAATAGAACTAGGGATATTAAATGTTTTAGATGTGGAGGATTGGGACATATAGCTTCTGAGTGTCCAAACAAGAGAAACATTTTAATTAGAGAATTTGGAGACATAGAATCTGAATCTGAAGAGGAAGATGAAGAGATTAGTGTACTCAGAGAAGATGATAGTGATCTAGAAGAAGAAATAGAATTGTCAGTGAGTAGGGATCTTTTAATAGTACGTAGGGCTTTAAACAGTAACAAATTACCTGATTCTAATGCTATACAAAGAGAAAATATATTTCATACTAGATGTTTAATTGATGATAAATGCTTTAACATGGCCATAGACAATGGTAGTTGTATTAATGCTGCTAGTACCCTGTTAGTGTCTAAGTTAGGTTTAACAACTACTAAACATCCAAAACCATATAGCTTGCAATGGCTTAATGAGTTGGGAGATGTCAAAGTTAATCAACAAGTTTTAGTGAACTTAAAATTAGGAAAATATGAAGATTCTGTTTTATGTGATATAGTTCCTATGCATGCTGCTCACTTCTTGTTAGGTAGACCTTGGAAATATGATAGAAAGGTAATACATGATGGTTATAAGAATAGATATACAGTACAGAAGGATGATAGGAAGATTATTTTAGCACCTATGACTCCAAAAGAGATATTTGAGGATCAAATTAAAATTAAGTCTAATTATAAGGAGTTATCTAAACCTAGTTTGGAGAGTGATATTAGTTCAAAGGACATAAAAGGAACATCTGGGTTTTATGCTAAAAGTAAGGATGTAGGAAAGGCTATGAAAAGAAATGCCAATGTGTATTTAATGGTTTATAAGGAATGTTATGAATGTCAGTTAGAAATAAGTGGAGAAATACCTAGTACAGTAAAACAATTATTGGAAGAATATAGTGAATTGTTTCCTGAGGACATTCCTAGTGGATTACCTCCATTGAGGGGAATAGAACATCAAATAGATTTTATTTCAGGAGCTGTTATACCAAACAGACCTGCTTATAGGGCTAATCCTGAGGAAGTTAAGGAATTAAAAAGGCAGGTTTCTGAATTGTTAAGTAAGGGATACATTAAGGAATCTATGAGTCCTTGTGTAGTACCAGTATTATTAGTGCCTAAAAAGGATGGTAGTTGGAGGATGTGTGTCGATAGCAGGGCAGTAAATAAGATAACTATAAAGTATAGATATCCTATATCTAGGCTTGATGAAATGTTGGATCAATTACATGGTGTTGTTATATTTTCAAAAATAGATTTAAAAAGTGGATATCATCAAATTAGGATGAAACCAGGAGATGAGTGGAAGACAGCTTTTAAAACTAATTTTGGATTATATGAATGGTTAGTGATGCCTTTTGGGTTATCAAATGCTCTTAGTACTTTTATGAGGCTTATGAACTATGTTTTGAGGGAGTTTATTGGAAAATTTGTGGTTGTTTATTTTGATGATACACTTATATATAGTAAGTCTTGAGAGGAACACTTGAGACACTTAAGGATTATTTTGAATGTGTTTAAGACAGAACAGTTTTATGCTAATTTAACTAAGTCTAGATTTTGTTTGGAAAATGTGGTTTTCTTAGGATTTGTGGTAGGAAAAGATGGTATATATGTGGATAAAGATAAAATTAAAGCTATTCAAGAATGGCCTGTGCTAAAGAGTGTGAGTGAAGTAAGGAGTTTTCATGGGTTGTGTTCTTTCTATAGGGGATTTGTTAGGAATTTTAGTACTATAGCTGCTCCATTGACTACCATAACAAAGAAGGATAATGGATTTAGGTGGGGTTTAGAACAGCAAAAATCTTTTGAAACACTTAAGACTAAATTAACCCAAGCACCTGTGTTAAGCCTTCCTGACTTTGAAAAGATGTTTGAATTAGATTATGATGCTTCAGGGTTAGGAATAGGAGTTGTACTTTCTCAAGAGGGCAAACCAATAGCTTATTTTCGTGAGAAGTTAAATGGTAGTACTTTGAATTATTCTACTTATGAAAAGGAGTTGTTTGCTTTAGTAAGGGCTTTAGATGTTTGGCAACATTACTTGTGGCATAGAGAGTTTTTAATTAATACTGATCAAGAAGCTATTAAGTATTTAAAAAGTCAATCAAAGTTAAATAGAAGACAAGGTAGATGGATATAGTTTATTGAAATTTTTCCTTACATGATTAAGTATAAGAAAGGAAGTAATAATGTAGTTGCAGATGCCCTATCTAGGAGGTATGCTTTATTAAATGCTGTTGATACTACTTTGTTAGGTTTTTCTAGTATTAAATTGTTATACTTAGAAGATCTTGATTTTAAAAAAATTTATAAAAAGTGTGAAGTTTCTGCACATGGAAAATATTTTATTAATGAAGGATATTTGTTTAGGGAAAATAGGTTATGTATTCCTGAATGTTCTTACAGAGGATTATTAATTCAAGAAGCTCATAGTGGTGGGTTAATGGCACATCTAGGATTTCAGAAAACTTTAGATGTATTGACTGATCATTTTTATTGGCCTCACATGAAAAAAGATGTTTTAAAATATTGTGTCAATTGTATTGCTTGTAGGCAGGCTAAAACTACTTCAAAACCATTTGGTTTATATACTCCTTTACCTGTATCTAACCACCCTTGGGTTGATGTTTCTTTGGATTTTATTTTAGGATTACCTAGGACTAATAGAGCTAAGGATTCAATAATGGTTGAAGTAGATAGGTTTAGTAAGATGGCTCATTTTATACCTTGTAATAAAACAAATGATGCTGTGGCTGTGGCTGAATTATTTTTTTCTAATGTAGTTAAATTGCATGGCATTCCTAAGACTATAGTTTTAGATAGGGATGTTAAATTTTTGAGTCATTTCTGGAATGTTTTGTGGGGGAAATTAGGAACTAAGTTATTGTTTTCTACAACTTGTCACCCTCAAACTGATGGACAAACTGAGGTAGTAAATAGAACATTAGGTAATATGTTAAGGGCTATCCTTGGAAAGAATCTTAAACAGTGGGAATATGTCTTACCTCAGGTAGAGTTCGCTTATAATAGGACTTTGCATTCTACAACTAATAAAACTCCATTTGAAATTGTGTATGGTCTTAATCCTTTAACTCCTTTAGACTTAAGTCATTTACCTCATGCTGAATTGTAAAATTTTGATGCTGAATCTAGAGCTAATAATATGAAAAAGTTACATGAGTCTGTAAGTCAAAAAATCAATAAAAGGGTGCAGCAAATGGCTGAACATGCTAATAAAAGGAGGAGAAGAATGATTTTTACACCAGTGGACTTAGTTTGGGTACACCTTAGGAAGGAGAGGTTTCCAAATTTTAGGAAGTCAAAATTAGATTCTAGAGGAGATGAACCATTTACTGTGTTAGAGAAAATTAATGACAATGCTTATAAGATTGATTTTCCTGCTAAATTTGGGAATGCTAGCAACTCTTTTAATGTGGCTGATCTTAGTCCATTTCTGGGACTTATTCAGGTTTCAGAGGCAAAACGTTTTCAAGAAGAGGGGAATGATATGAATCTTAAAAATTTATTCTTAATTAATTTTGATAATTGCTGTGAATTATTTGTTACTTATAATTGTTTGTCTTATTTGTGTGGATAAATAGGAGATTGATGCAGCACATGGATTCTGTGGATTTTGGCTGCAGCTGCTGGAGTGTTCCAGATTATGTAATTTTTGTTAATTATGTGTAATCCCATGTGATGCATTCGCCGGTCGAAATTGGCTAATGGAAATTAGGTCAGTTGTATAATCCGCCACCCGGTCCATAATAATGGATTAGTTGGATTGTGGATTAATCAATCCTTAATAGCCATGATTAGCTAGAGTTAATTTAGCTGATGGGAATTAATGTCTAAAAATTATCTTGTAATTTGGGGGAGATTTTTGATGCATTTTCTTGGGCTGGTCGAGTGTTTATTTTCGGCCTATATGTCGACCATTTCCTATTTGTATCGTTGGGCTGTAATGTGCGTTTGGGCTGGCTGTATGTGTATTTTTATACGGTCTGTACACTTATATAAATAGGCCATATACGTTGTAATACGACAGATCTTTTTGGACAAAATACGAAACTCTCTTGATTTCTCTCGATCCTTCTCTCGCGATCTTTCTCTCTCTCGGCAAACCTCTCACTCGCTTCTTCTCTGCTACGTCTGTTCTCTGTCTTTGATCAATCTTGATCATTCTTTCTTTCGAATTCAGTTGCCGTTGTAAAACTATGCCTCTGAATCTTTGGATCTTCCTTTGGGAGTTTTCCTCAGGCTTAATCCGGCGAATCGAACCCTGCGCTGGATTAATTTCTTCGATCCTTTCGTGAAACCCTAATAGGTTTCCATCAGGGATGATGACATGTACTAAACAATAACTTAATACCTAATATATGCCAAAGTGTCATCCAAAAGTTGCTTAAAAATTTTTACATCTCTATCCGACACTACACTTTTGGGAATGCCATAAAACCTTACTACTTGTTAGAAACATAAATCTACCACATAAGTTGCATCATCAATTTTATTACAAGGAATAAAATTTGGCATTTTAGAATACCTATCAATAACTACCATAATAGAATCATTTTCCCTTTCTTTCCTTAGTAACAATGCGATAAATTCCATACTAACCCCCTTCCTTGGTTAACTAGGAGTTGACAAAGGCGTACACAAACCCTTACGGAAGAAACTCTTACTCTTTTGACAATTCATACATCTCCCAACAATAGCTTATACCAATTTTATCATTTGTAGTGAATAGAAATGTTCTTGTAATATTTTCAAAGTTTTATGCATGCCAAAAGGACCAGCTATACCCTACTCATGCACTTCCTTAACAAGTAAATCAGGCACACTAGATTAATATATACACAATTTATTAATCTTGAAAAAAAAAAGTCATCTTGAAGCATATACTTACCATGACTATGATTCTTTTAACATACAACATAAATCTCAAAGAAATCTTCATCTTTTGCATACAAGTCTTTCAACATTTCAAAACCAAATAACTTAGCAGCTAACATAACAAGTATCAAAGATCTTCTTGATAATGTATCAGCTACCATGTTTTTTTTTACCATAAAAATATTTGATAGAAAACACAAAGGATTGTAAGAAACTAGTGTATTTCATATGCTTAGGACTAATTTTATTTTTTCCATCTAAATATTTCACACATTCATGACCCAAATGCAAAACAAATGATTTAGGTCTCAAATAATAGCTCCATGTTTCTAATCTTCTCATGATGGGATAGAATTTTGTTTAACATAAGTGGAGTAATTTAATTTGGCCCCATTTAACTTTTTTACTAAAGATTGAAATGGCCCATTTTTCTTGTGAGACTACACCTCCTATCCCTACCCCACTAGCATCATATGTAACTTCAAATAATTTATCAAATTTAGATAAGGATAATACTGGTGCATTACATAGTTTGTCTTTTAAAGTCTCAAAGGATATAGTTACATCCTATCCCTAATTTTGTAATACCTCATAATTTGGCCAGATTTATAAAATGAAAAATTATTGTGTTTAATGAAATTTTAAAGATTCTTATCTTGAGTTGGAACTATAGTTTGGGTTTGATGTAATAAGGATTTTGGGGAAAAATTAAAAATTTGAATAAAGTGAGTTTTCCTGGCAAACTAATCGACTAGATTATCATTATAGTCATGGTTTTTGTTTGACGAAACTAATTAACTAGTTTGGGGAAAATAATATATTAGTCTATAAAATAATCGACATGTCTGGCCAAACCAATCAATTGGTTTGTCGGGCCAGGTATTATTCAAAGCTTGATTTTCTAATAAATTTCTTACATCAAAATAGAACTTTGATAGGCCAAATCCAAGTTATTCCTATATGATCCTTAACCCTTTTGATCATTTATCTAGCTTTAATTTTTTCCTTGAATGGATTCAAGGGCTTGATTTCGATAGATAACGGGGATTATGACCTCAATCATTTCTTCTTCTTTCTCTCTCCTCTATATACCCCTAAAATGAATGTTTTTATTTCAGGTTATCACTATACAACTAAGATATTTTCTTCCCACACCAATCTACAATTTCCCTTCTCATATTTGATATTTTTCAAATAAACTTGACCTACATTCTCTAAAAAATCACCATTTGTGCTTTGAAATTGAAGTAAGCCTATTCTTGATAAATTTTCCTATTTAGCTCATATAATAATAATAAAATTAGGGTTTCTAATTTGCTGCATATCCTCACTCATTCTCTAACCAATTTGTTAGCTATAAATAACCCTAATCATCTTTTTTCTTACCTCTCTTTCATTATCCAAAATACCTGAGCTCTGAAACACGTTTACTAATTCTTTTTCACTCTGAGCTCTCATTCTATTTTGATTCACTTTTCTGATCATTTCTCTAGCTTCCTCTTATTTTATTCTTAAGCAAGAAAGAGTTAGATATAGGAAGAAGTTGAGTTTCCTTTTAGCTAACTCTTCCTTATTTTTCTGTTAGAAGTGGTAAGTCTATTTTCTTCCCTAGTTAAAGTTATTCATTTGTAAAGATTATTTGATGATTTATGAATTTTAAACTTTTATTTGTATGGTTTTGGAAGTGGAAATATTTCAACTTAAATTTTTTTTCTCTTTGGTAGAAAATTTTGCCAAGTTTCAAGCAAATCATTCTTACCTTTGAAATGTGACATGAATATGCATGTGAGTTAGTGTTCTCTATAAAATGTTAATCTTATGTGACTGCATGATAATTTAGCATTTTAGTGATGCATGTTAAATTAATTAAGATTTCTAAGAAAAGGGGCTTGACTTACGAAGAATAGGGTCGATTGCTTGAAAATGAAGCATGATTCAGTTTATGAGCATCTTAAATCTTAATCATACATTATGAAATGTTTTTGTTTCAATGTGGTAAGATTTTACAATTTGAATCATGTTAAAATTTCTATTATGTTCTTTCTTGAGGCAAACCAATTTATTAGTTAAGACAAATAGATCAACTAGTCTAGCCATACCAATTGATTAATTTGATGGAACTATGGGTTTGGTTGAGCTAAACTAATAAAATGGTTAGCCTAAACTCATTAACCATTTAGGTCAGAATGGGTTGTTTTTATTTGTTTGGACTTAATTTATTTTGAGACTTTTCACAATGTTATAATATTATTCTTTAATGATGACAACACACATATTGGTGTAAATTAACTAACCTATTGGGTGGATTAAATGGTTCATAATTCGTGGTATTCTCACTAAGTGATTTGGAAGGTCTTAATTGAAGAACTATAATGAGTATACTATGACTTCAAAAGGATAGCGTAATTAAGATTCTTTCCCTAAATGCATTATCATGATGGATTGACTTAATCTTAGTTAAACACTAATGGAAATTCCACCACATGGTTGGAGGGTAATAATGGTTAAGATGGGATGTTATGTAGATGTATTACTTGGACATTCTATGGGCATTATGTGATAACATAACCTTAGAAAATGACACACTAATCACTTAAAGTGAAAGATGATTGAGTTGTGCATGGGCTTTGGATACCTGATCCTCGATTAGCTATGGAGGGTTAGTGTGTCTTTGGACATTTATTGGTGCCTTCAAACTTTTCCTTAGCATGGGATCCAAGTATATCTCGATTCCTTACCTACTTTTGACAATGATGATGTACTAAGGGGTATCAATACTAAAGAATCTAAACACCTTGGTGGTTTTTTTACTTAGGCTAGACTTTATATCAAATCATAATTACTTGGCTTCAGTTGGACTTGAAGCCCTCTTATTTGGATGGGCTTCCATGTTATAGGAGACTATAGGGTGGTAAATAGTTCATCTCTCGATCAAAATAAGAATTAGGATATGGATTAAGAAAAATGAAAAAGCGAGAAAGAGGAATAGTGGCTTACAAATAGTTAATCTAATATATCATGCAAACTTAGAAATGGACCTAATTGAATACTCTTGTAGGTGAACAGTAGCAGATTCTACTAAGATGTGGAATAACTTGTAATTAATTACACATCTCTATCCATAATATCTATGTTGTATTACTACTCATGATGAACCACAAATTGTTTAAGTCCTTACATGACTTGAAATTATAATATATTATATGATTATGGTAATATATGTACACCTAAGTGCAATGTATAAGTATGCTATTGTGTTTGTTATGACTCTTATTATTTTATGTGGCCTCGTATGCTTGTGAATCCTATTTAAAAGGTTACTTATGTTACTCAGTATGTAGTATACTGATGTACCTATTCTCTCAGTCATCTACTCAATCCCACACACAGAAGACCATGTGTAGGTTTTTAGGATGGTCAGTAGTAGGCCTCCCTCATATTAGGCTTGGGGGATTGAGAGAGTGGACATTATGAGACCATTGTTCGTTCCTTAATGAACTAGCATTCGAGACTATGCCCTATCATCCTTTTCTACCTATTGTATCATTGTATTTTTAGTTTAATATTTCTCTCATATATTTGAATATTTTGGGGACTTGTCGAGATCTTATTTTGTAAATATTTTCTTTTAGTATCTATATGTCATGTTTCTTGTGCACTCTACTCTTTTTTTTGGGTTGGTATGGCTCTTTAGTCTTGTATCTTAAATGGGACAGGAGACAAATGTTTATCTTATGTTAGGTGTGATGGTAAAATCCCATTTTCTTAGGTGTTTTCTATTTTTCCACTTATGTAATATTTCAAAATAAAAATTTTCACTAGTAAAAAATGGCAGTGTTACAATTTGAATTCGTCTTTCTTTTTGATATGTGTAATTGGCATGATAATAGTTGAGAAGTCCTTAATGAATCTTCTATAAGAACTTGCTAACCCACGAAAATTTATCACCTCATGAACATATTTGGTTATATACCAATCTTGAATATCTTAAATCTTTATGGGATCCAATTTTATACCTTCTCTACTTACAATATAACCAATGGAAAAAGAAATGATCAAAAGTGTAAAGTCACATTTTTCCATAGATTGTAGTTTCCCTTAGTTTATCTAATAATCTCCTCAAATGAATTATGTGATCATGCTCATTTTTACTATTTATAAGTAAATCATCTAAGTTCACCACAATGAATTTTTCAAGAAAAGGACAATGAACTTTATTCATTAGTCTCATGAATAAACTAGCACATTACCCAAACCGAAACGGTCCATTCATAAAGACCATATTCCATTTTAAAGGCCATTTTTCGTTCACCACTTCCCTTATCCTCATTTGGCAATATCCATTCCTTATATAAATTTTAGAGAATACTTGTGCTCCACAAAATTCATATAACACATCATCTAATCTAAGAATAAAAAATTGATATTTGATAGTTATATTGTTTACAACTCTAGAGTCAATACACATGCACTATTTACCTCCTTTTTTTCGAAACAAGTAATGCAAGTATACAACATGGGTTTTTGCTCTCTCTCACATATCCTTTTCCTATAATTTATTGTATTTTTTTCTTTAATTCCTTAGTTTCTCCATATTATATCTATATTCAAGTAGATTAGGTAAAGACACACCAGGTATTAAGTTTAGAGCATGTTCTATTCCTCTTTTAGGTAGTAACATAGGTAGTAAGTCATTAGTAAATACATCATTATGCTCATAAATAAGCTCATTTAATCAATTATTACTCTCATTTTTCTCTAGTTATAGGTATTCTTTGATAATCAAAGCATAACAAATTCCTTCTTCGTTAATACATTCTATCATAGCTTTTTCATACAAAAACAAACTCTTTTTATTTTAGAGTATGCAAAAACACACTAAGAAGAGTAAGTTTGTGATTTTTCTTATCTTCCTCAACAAGATACTCATTAGTAATACCATTGTGAATAACAAATCTATCATATTATCATGGTCTACCAAATAAGATTTAACATGCATCCATAGGCAAAGTATCACATAGCACATCATTATGATAATTACTAATTTGAAATGATATTAGGGTAGTTTGCTCATTTTGACTCTTTTGTCCTTGTTAATCCATTGTATAGAACAAGTCTTTAGGTATGTGTTGTATCTAACCCCAAACCCTTCACCATCTTCTCATTAACCACATTAGTACACTATCAATGATAACTAGAAGAACCATGTTTCCCACTCTTCCTTTAGTCTTGAATATCATCTCCCATTGATAGGGTTTCTCATTAGCTTTAATTTGAATAACTCTTTGTAGAACATAATAAGCATTATCCTCATCCTCATATTCACACGAAATTAATTCAGTTGGATCAAACTCAAGGTCTTAATTACAAGTCTCCATAACTTTAATCTCTTGTATGGACAACACTCTTTGGTTAAGACATTCTCAAGCAAAGTGTCCATATCCTCAACATTTAAATATTTTTTATAGATACCTAATTGACCATGGATGTTACTCTCTCCTATCAAGTGGGACCTTGCTTTTTATCAACATTTGTAGCACTTGAGGTACCAGCTCATACTTTTTAGATTGTGAACTTAAGTAATACTTTATAGAAGAAGTACTTTTCTTGGCATAAGGGTTAGTAGATTTGATTTTATTTTCAAATCTCAAAGATAGATTAAACATATCATTAAGAGAGTTATGTAAATAAGTTTCAACTCTATCTTGAATTATCATGTTATGGTCGCTTAGAAATCTAACACATGTTTGTTCCTTTTTCTCATGAATATCACATAGGAGTGCTAATATCTCAAACTCCCTAACATATTATTCAACTCTTAATTGCCTAAGAGAATTTGGTTTGATATAGTTATCTTGCTCATACTCCTTAAGTACAAATTTCTTTTTAAAGTGTTTCTTAACCTTATTCCAAGACTTATTTTAGATTTTCGTTCTCTTTCTCTACTACTTTTTAAGTTATTATACCATATCCTAGCAAACTTCTTAATTTTAAGAGTAGATATTTTACACTTTTTCTCATAATTATAATCTTTCAAACTCAAAGATATCATATACTTCATGTAACCACTCAAGAAATAATTCAATATCATGTTTATAATCAAAATTAGGAAAATCAAGTTTTACACCTTTATCTTTTCTATTATGATGTCTCAGTTGATGATCATAGAATGCTTGGTTGATTACACTTCCTTGGGATCATCTGTATACTATACACATGATTTTATATGTCCTCATCTTGATTTAATGGTTTTCCTTGCTGCATTTCCCATTTAGTCCCTATTGAACTCCCTTTGCTCTTGCACATTGTGGATCGAATCTTGCTTAGTAAATCGTGACTCCATCCTTTAAAATTGAGCTTGATTGGTAGGAACTTGTTTTAGTTAAGCATTGATTGGATCTATATTGATTGAGAGCTTTTGTATTTCTTTAAAAAGATCTTGAAAATTCTTCTCTTCCTCTATTAGTATCAACTTACACAACACATACTCAATAAATGACTAGTGCTTACAGGTTTTCGATTAGAAACTCAAGTAAAAAATGGATTACCTCTTGGCATTTAATAGGTTCTTATAGGTTTATTTCACTCAATTAAGTTTAATACAATTTAAACTATCAAATATATCATAGAAATAAATTGATTTTCACACTCAACATATTTCTTGTCAAGTTTCTACTATATAACTCAACAAAAATAACCCTAAGTTACTAGGTTGGACTCGAATGGTCATGAATGGGTCATATCTTAGTGTAGTATGTCAAAACCAATATTGTCACATTAATCTACATGAAATGTATGAATTAAATCCAAGAATAAAATATCTAAGGTTAAAACTACATGCGGTTTAAGGTGGAACAAGTCAAGGTACAAAAACAATACATGTCTTTCATGTTCCAATCAAAGATCATATCATGATTAGTACGAGATGTAGAATGAGCACTAAATCTCCCAATTAGGTTATCATAAGTAAGTTTTTATCATGAATGGTTTGGCTTAATCATGTTTAAGATCACTTAGAACAAGTCTCACCAAAACAAAGAACAGAAAGGATCAACACACATGATCATACATTCTTAGTTTACTCAAAAACCCTAACATGCATCCATTTATAACTATTTGATCCTTTTATGCGGGCACTCTATAATTATTTCAAGACTATTAGAGATAAATATTCATCCTATCATATATGTAATATTTCAAGAATTTCCATCAATATTTAAATAAAACAATCAGGAATCATTAAGAAGTATCAAGAATATTTAGTGGTCTTTTGGTTTTCATTGGTTTGTTTTCAATGTGGAGAGAAGAATCTATTTCAAAGGTTGATACCAAAATTGATGTGAATGATCGAATCATATTTAAGCATCCATATTAGAAGATCTCATACTTGAGAGATTAATGCTAAAGCTCAATTATTTAAAAAGCATAAACTTGGCGAGATTAGTCTATTTATATTATATACCTTAATTTTTTGTATAATTATTAGTATGACAACACTATGCTTTCAACTTTGTCTCTAATATTCTTATAATTTTTATTAACCAAGTGAAACCAAGCAATGTTGGTCATCCAACATAGTTCCTGATTAAAATAGTTTCCGTAAAGACCATAATGATGCAAACTCAAGTGAGATTCCACATGAAGACGTCCTTATTTCTTCATCTATAATATTACCCTTAGCATGCTTATTTTAAATTAATTGTACCCTTTTTTATGTGTGTGTTTATACTTTATAGTATATAAAAATATATTATCTTCATATGTTTACTAATTATTTAGGATCTATACACCAATATTTTTTCAAATATTATATCAATGAAATAGTGCATCTAATATCATAATGTTATCATTCTTACTTATATAAAACATATTGAGGAATAATTAAGGTTGCCAAAATATCAATAGAAACCCCAATACAATTATCATCATTCCTGGATGGTGTTTCATAAACTAGAATCCTCATCATGTTTTACATCAAATCCACCTCAACAACCCACCTAATATCCATTTTGTTTACTCAAATAGAGCATCCCCTACCCACCATACTTATGCAGGTGAGAAATAAATTCCACATGAGAAAAATTAATCCACATCTCAAAAGCATTCACTTGTGAATAATTGTAGTGCATCTCATAATGAGCATGGCGATCCTCTACATGATCACCAACATGTGCATGTTTTTAGGTGAAGAAGTTATTTCTAATACAAACCATGAAGAAGATAAAAAAAAACATTTACACCAGTATTAGCTGCAAACATCATGGAAGATCACCTTCCCTACCTTCACCAAATGATGAGCTTGTATCAAAAGATGTTGCAAGATCAATCATGAATGTTGGCAAGCATAAGCTGGCTAGATGTGCCACCATTAAATCACTTTTTGTATGCATCCTTGAGGCTAAGACGATGATTCATAACCTTTCCTTGAAGAAGTATGTTCAAAAGTTGGATGATGCGTCAATTCAATCAATGTGAGAATATTATCTATTTAAATGGTTTATACACTTTTGTGTTATATTATAGGATAGTATATGATATAATTTATATGCATGGGGTTATCATATATATATAAGTGCTTACCTCAATTTGATCCTATTTCACGTCTATTTTATTCTATGAAATTGTGTGTTTAATAACGAATTTTCACCTAACAATAGATACGTTACTGTCATCAATGCCTAAATATTATGTTAACAGCATGGTAACATTATGCCTCATTTTCATGGATAACTATGTAGATGATGGTGTATTATTAATGAATTATCCTCTATTATGTGTGTGTGTATGTGTGTGTGTTATTGAGATGTTTAGTGTAGTTTTCTATCAGAGGTTTAATTCAAATGGATATAAATCTCAAAAGATATACATTAGCTTTACACACTCCGTGAGTAATTGCTTACCCTATAACATCATGATGGAATTAATTGTCATTGAGAAATGTTAACCTCTCATAAACAAGCAGGGAGGTATCATAAATCAACATTTTTCACCTAACTTTATAAATCTCTTAAGGATTGTTTTCAAACCAATATTTGAGGATTTTTTTAGTAAGAACTTTAGTCCTTGTTGAAATGGTATATTTTTAATCACTTATAAGAATTTACTTTCATATATATTCTTATATTACTAATGTTAGGTATGTAAAGCTAACATGTACTTCACTTTATAGTTGTTTTACCCATAAGTGAAGAAAAGTTTTTCATAGTTTTAAACATTCAAGATGTCAAATGTGACATCCTTAACTGCCAAAGTATGGTCCGTAATTTCACATGATAGAATAAGATTTTGAAAAACTTGGTTAGTTAGACTACCATCTTACACATTTGGTGGTTTTATTTGTAGAGCTCAACACTACCCTAAACAAAGTTTCATATCATACTAGCATAATGGCAATACATACATTCCCTGCACCTTTTTAGTATGGTGTAGAAATTATTACTAAAGTAAGGTAAATCACACGATGAAAATACCTAAAATGGCCATAACACGCCAATGCATCCATATACACTCTCCAACACCAAAAGGAATCTATGTTATATGGCAATCATTAATCAAGCTTGCAATCACATGTAGGGCACATACCCTTAACTAACTTATTTTTTCTTTACTTCTTGTGAAATAAGATAGTCAAATGTCATGTACAAAGGATCTCTTAACTACACCATCATAATGACATTACTTTCTTCTAATGGTCTTTAAATATAGGTTCTCATATATATAACTTTTGGGAAATACTTTTTACATTTATTTTTCTTCCATTGCATCATTGTGATATTTCTTTCTTCTAATCTTATTTACATATAATCTCTCACACATATAGCTTTATGTAATAATATTTGGGTAATATTTATTAAATTTATTTTATTTTCATTCCTTACATCTTTTCTTATGTTTCACACTAGTGTCTTGCAATGGGATACATTCTTGAGAAGGAAAACATAATAGATGAGAAGTAATATCATGTTTGGGAAGACAACATAGTAAAGTATTGAAAAGTACAACAATGGAATACTTTTTAAAGCACCATGATTTTATATATGGTTACCTATTATGGTCATCTTTGAAAAAGGAAACTACTTTTAGTTGTTCATGATAAAATTCATTAATTTCTAGGATTGATTATGGTCTATGGAAAATAGAGTCTATGGATTTATGGAATGGGAGGATGGGTTCTCAACTTGATATAGTAAGTTAAATTTATATATTATAATTTCCTATCATTAGTTTCAATCATTTGTAGTCAATTATGATTTCATTGCTATCCTCATCCATGATATCATTTCATACATGATCATTGAGTTTGGCTTTTGTAGCATCAAGTTATCCACTTTTGATTCCACTATATGTCCTCCTTATTATTCAAAGAAGCTAACACAATCTATAATAACGTTAGTGCAATCTATTTATCCCAATAAAGTAAGGCTCTAACTATTTTTGTAGTATAGACCTTCCAATAAGAGATTACATGAATATGTGTGTACATCTTATTGCATCAATCCTCGTGTGTATTATTTTTTCTCTAGCTTGTTAGGTGTGTGATGTTGGTGTAGGTTTTGAAGGGTGGTGCTTCAATAGAACTTTTGATATGCACCTACTGACATTGTGGGTGATAAAAAATTTTTCTTGAAAAAAATTACTATTACCATAAATCCATGGTAACTAATATCTTACTTATGCTCCATACACCTTTTGGACTGTAATAAAAACATTATTTACGAAATGGTAAATATTTGTTCAACCATTTGGTATTTGGGCCATAGAAAATGTAATGGGCTCTCATGTTATACCATAAGTTTTAAGTTTCCATATTTATTTATTCATTCTACCTTTAGCACTTGGGTTTTGATAGGAAGTAGAATGGATTTATGCATTGGAAGTGGATCAATTGCTATGGAAGGTAATGGGATTATGTTGGTCAGAGGATGGCTTAAAATTAGTACTTGCATAGCTTATTACTCCGAATAGTTTGAAAGATAGGTGTTGGTATTTTTTTAATATGGTTTTGGTGGCTATTTGTTTATGCCCCTTCTGTTGAGAAATTGATTATCTTATTAAAAGAGAGGATAGTTTTTGTTATCTTTTTGATTGACACACAATAAAGAGTTGTTATTTGTTTACTATTTCTACTTTTTCCCAAAAACTCATAACATATCATACTCGTCTGATAAGTTGCTATATACTAATCATCCATGAGTGAATTGGGAATGCTTCATATGATAGACAGATAATTTTATTAGTGGGCCATTTAATGCACATTCTCAATTGTTTGGGATATATCATGGTTATTACTTTAATTGCATGATTGAGTTATTTTACATTCTCATGAAATATTTTATTAGTGCCCTCTAAATGCACATTCTCATGAAATATTTTTTTAGTAACTCCATTTTATTAGCTAACATGCTATATAAATATAGTTAGAAACCAAGAAACACCAACTAATTACAATAATGTAGTTAATAATATAACCACAATTTTATATCATCTATATGAACATGTATAAAAATATAAATGTATAATTATTACATTCTATAAGTACGAGTATTGATAACTAAATAAAAAACCGTAATTTTTGTCTTGTGAAATGCTTGGGATGCATGAATTTATTACTATATTAGATATCCCTATTTTGAAATTAGATAAGTATTACATTTTGAATTTTAATTCAAAAAGTATATTAAATGAGAATAGGTCCATATAAATTTATGTTTTTGTTTTGTGATTACATAAGGGACCATGGACAAATCCTATTGATTATCAAGGGAATATATTATTAAGTAAAGGTAGATTCTAAACATTAGAAAAACAATCCATACATTAATTTACTGGCACTTGTACTCATGTAATACTTATACATTTATGTTAATATAGTTGTACATTTTCATATCAACTACATTTACACATATAAGCATACAACTGTCACCTTCTATAATTATGGTACTTATATCTCAATGTATAACCACAATTTGGCTCTAGTAAAATACTTGCTCTATAATAATATTATTATTCGTAAATTTGATGCTTCACTTTTTCCAACTTTGCACCCAAAAAAATATAAATGTATATGTGCAAAAATTACAAATATTGTATGTTACTAGGCCCATCTTCAAGATGATAGTGAGTGTAATATTGCTTCAATGCTACAAATGTGAGTACATATACATGTATATAACCATCAATGTACGGGTATGTTGTTACATAAGTACATGTTTTGAACTTGCTAATGCACAACTATAATTTTAGATTGGTAATGTACTTTTTGCAAGTGATTTGCTATCTTATTTTATATTTATATTGTGAAATTAGCCAAAAATAATTATTATAACATTAGCTTAAAGAAAAATATTTAAATTTAGGAAAAATAAACCATATATCGCTGAACTTAGGGGAAATTACACCATAAATCCAATCACCTATTCCTCAAATTCATATAGCCCCAATCGTGGAAACATTACACTAAATACCCTTAACCTTTAATAAAATTGTAATGTAAAT
The DNA here is from genome assembly GCA_039764185.1 of Tamarix austromongolica. Classification (NCBI taxonomy): domain Eukaryota; kingdom Viridiplantae; phylum Streptophyta; class Magnoliopsida; order Caryophyllales; family Tamaricaceae; genus Tamarix; species Tamarix austromongolica. The sequence continues at coordinate 104,253,936 of CM077809.1, read as the reverse complement.
GACAAGTTTTCCCTTATCTATATTACTAATATATAATAGGATATTTCCTTCTAGATTATTAGCTAAAATACCAAATATTTTGAGCTACAACTAGGTTTTTTCCCCACCTATTCTACCCTTGTTAGAGTGAAAATAGTTCTAAATGCCAAAATTCACTATAGCACTAGGTATCTTTATTTTTTAGAATCATTATAGAAACACCTAACCACACTAAATTAAGTGGCAAAGATACCCCTATGACTAAATTTGAAAAAACACCCAACTAAGTATATATTGTAATTTTTCATCAATTTAGGGATATATAGTGTAAAATATCATAAATTTAATGTTAGCCCTAAAACTTTGCACTATTTTTGAATTACAAAAACTATATTATAACATTACAAATGTGATGGTAAATTACGTTTTGGAAGTTCAATTCCAAAAAGAATAGTAACTAATGTTCCGTGCAGTTTTGTAAACCAATATTGATTTGGTAATGTATTAATTAATAACACTAAAATAAACTTCTAAGGCACCATTCTCATTTTCTATTAAAAGCTTCCATTTATAAATTTTAGTACATATACATTTATAAAAACGTATATATACATGTATATTATATTAACTATATGGGTACTGATAATGAAATGTACAACTATAACTTTAGTTCATTAATATGCTTCCCATATTATTATTTTTATGTTATTTCATGGATTTTATTATGAAATTATCCAAAAGAATATATTATAACATAAATTGGTATAAACTTATTTAAATTTAATGTTGGCCATATAAACTATCGATAGATTTTGAATTACAAAATTTATATTGTAACATTATGAACATGATGGTTAATTAAGTTCTGTAGTTCAATTCGAAAATGAATAGTAAATAATTTCACATGTAATTTTTGAAACCAATCTTGCTCTACCATTGTATTATTTACTAGCACAAAAATAAGTTTTCAAGTCATCATTCTCACTTTCTATTAAGAGCTGGCATTTAGAAATTGTAGTACACTTAAACATATATAAATATCTATGTCCTAATATATTGCATTAAATGTACGAGTATTCATAACTAAATGTATAACTATAATTGTAGTTTGGTAATATGTTTCCCACATTATTTTGTTACATTATTTCATGGATCATACTATAAAATTAGCCAAAAATAATTATGATAACATAAATTTAGAGAAATATATTCAAATTTAATGTTAGCCCATTGGAAATTCACTATTTTTTTAATTATAAAATTTATATTATACCATTATGAATATAATTGTCAATTAAGTTTGACCATTTAATTCAAAATTAAATAGCAAAAATATTACATATAATTTTGGAAACCAATATTCATTTGATTATAATTTCAAGAAAACAAGGCCTTAGTGGAACTTGATTTGAATTCGAAAGTATACTTACTTAAGCCCATAAAATATAGCTAATGTAATATAATTTATTCATTGGCACCAGTAAGATCTTGAGGCTTAAAGATTATTCATGTTCTATATAGTCTCATTTTTTTTTATTTGTGTGTATTCTCTTCTATGTTTGAAACTAGAACTTGCATTATTTCTCCTCAATGCCACATATGACTTATGCATACATTAACATGATTGAGACACATGTTTTCTTTTCATATCTACATAGCCAAATTACATACCAACTGATATTTGTTTACTTTTTTCTTAACCCCGTTGAGCTTAAAACCTCTTCTTTTTTATTAAAACTAAGAATTATTATCCCATGAGCCCGAGTTATTACCATACCCTTCTCAAAAATTGGGAAGTGATAACTCTTGAATGTAATTGGTGTAGGTATACTAAAACTAATCATGGGGGCATGATGAAAGCATTATTGGTATACATTGTATTGTTGAAAATGATCTAATTATACCTTTGTTATATTTCTCTTGTTAAAAAAAGGAATAAAAATGTTGGAGTTGTAATTTGTGATGCAGATGATTGAGAATTTGAATATTGATTGGTAAGGAAGGGCTATAGGAAAAAAGCCTTCATTCATTTTCTAGAGTGTGCAAGTTCATTATATTTGGGTCATTAACTACAATCATAAAATCACCTACCCCATTAAAACCGTAATAAGATCTCTTGGTTTTTTCTTTGCATAATGTCTTTTGAGAGGTGACAAATAAGAATACATGCAAACCTATAGTTTATCATTATTGGCATGGAAAATTTTGAGAAAAATGATTACATCCCTAAAATATATGAGTATAGAGTACCTACATTTACTTAATGTGAGGAATTATACTTCTTTATTTAACCTTTATCTTGTAACGATCTGCATCTACATGATTTCAAACCATCTTATAGTGATCTTATAATAGTGAATTGAGAGTTAAGACTAAGGATAGTTTACAACTTTGTTTTTGTGTTCCTATCATTAATGCTCGAAATTTAGGAAGGTCTTGTAAATTTATACCTTCGTGTAGTTTGTTTCTATCACCTAAAGCTTTGCTCTTCATCCCTTTTTCTTTTTTTTTTTCCTTTTTCATCATCCTTTCCAATTTTTATTCTCTAGTTTTCTTAAGGACAATAAAAATTTCAAGCACGGGGGATTTGATAAATTGGTAAAATGGCTAATGTTTGGATCATTTTCACTCTTGATATATACATATTTCCATAGATTATCTACTCATATTATTAGATTTTCTGTTATATTTGTGGATATCAAGTGCTTTGGTATTTTGTTTTATAGGTACACTTAATGAATGTCAATAAGGCTAAGACAATTCAATATGAAGGCTTTAAGTAGGCATTGTAAGGAACCAAGCATGTATATGATTTCATTAATTTCAAAGACAATGAAATTTAGTTAAAAAGGTGAATAATTGTTACTCTGATACAATATTAATTTGGAGAAGTGAAAAGAATAAAAGTTATAGATTATCTTCTCAGCTTTCCAATACAACCAATATTATCTCATTCTAATTTTGGGCAAAGAAGTTATGAGCATTTTCCAAATGTTGTCTAGTGCACCAGATGAGGCATAACCGCGTATAAATTCTCCAAGAGTGACAAAGTGCCACATGGTATGGTTATTTGAGGTTGACATAAATATATGGAACAATACCAAGGGAAATAATGACACACGGTATGACCATAAGTATGTCATAGTAGTGGAACACAACAAAGGTTAAAAGAAATAAAGTTACATGGTCCGACCGTGCAAGACTAATATAGTCACATGATGGTTACTCTGTGATCATATCCACTACCCATCCCATTTTAGGAGTATATTTGTTTCTACAATGAGATGAAGGTTGAAGGTTATAGGAACTTTTTTTTCTTTTCTCTCTTATTCTATATAAAAAAAACTCCATTAATGTAACTCTAAATTTTATCATTAATTCTTAGATTTAGTTTTATACCCTAAACAATCAATATTTAAAGCTCCTAAGAGTTGAGTTTGGCCGTCAACAATATATGTAAGCATTGTGTTTCCTTTAATATCCGTTCAAGACATTTTCCTTATGTATATAAGCTTAAGGGAATGAAAAATTAGTTTTCACACAAAAATTTTGATGGCAATGTTATTTTCTTTTTGGTGCTGGTTAAGTGTGTCTGATAAGGTACAACTATTACCTTCTATAATTTTTATCTATTTCCAAGTACGTAAATTCAGATGTTAAAATGACTACTTTGCATTACCATAAAATTTGGCTAAAATATGTTAAACTTATGATAATTATCATTCATGCTTATTGGTTTGTTTGTTTTACATTTTGAAAAGTCATAGTGGAAAGGAAGTGAACACCATATTTTATGTCATCTTATGGTTTTAGACTTACTATTACATTCTTATTATAGCTGATTAATGGTGCAACTTTGATCAGATCAGAGTCTGGACTAGATTGACTAAAAAATGAACAGCATTTGTGCCCATACATGTGGCAAGCATTATATATGATTTGATGAAACATTGATTAACATTGTAAGATAGTTTTCATAGGAATACTCTTATTTATATATTTAGTTTATATGGAACAATTTTAAACAAAAAATAAATTACAACACTTTTTGTTAATATCTTTTATCAAAGTCACAGTTTAATAGAAACATAATTTTTTCATGTAAGAATACTTATTAAAATATACTTTTGTACAAGCCATATAGTATTATATTCATCTTTTCGAACACATGAAGCCCCCTTGAAGAAAAGAAGTTATAATTTTGAACATCATAACCTAATTTATCAAAATTATTATTAATTTAGTTGATATTTAAAAGGAAAATGTTGTTATCAATATAATCATTTTCCTGTTACATTGCATCCTAGTGTAAATAGATATATACATAACAAAGGATTTAAGGAGAACAACTATTTATGCATAATTAAAACTAGTAGCTTGCTTAGTACAAAACTTTAAGTGAAATGCGTGAGATGGATAAAACTATTAGCCATAGACCATCCTTAAAGTTCCAACACCACCCTGAGGATTCATGTGGTCAAGACGCATAACCTATTTAATCTAAAACATGTAATTCAAGAGCTAATCATTGGTTCATATATGTCCGGTAGGATGATAAAGACCAACACCAAATATATATAGATGGTAGTGTGCATATAAAAAATTACAATATACCCCATAAAAGTGAAATGATTCATTGATGCACAGGTGACTACAAAGTGTTAGTATAAGTAAAAATATCATATAAATGAACAATTGAAATGGCTTCAAATCCTAAGATAATAAATTAAAATAATATATTGATTACTTGCAAATGTTCAACTATTGTGATCTATTTTACCACATCACCCAAATGTTTGGACTCTTTTCTGCAATGTAAAATTATATATATTAAACATGTACATATTTTCTATTAAGAATTGAGAAGGATAAAAACTAAACTTTGTGTTGATATATATTTGTAACCTTTGATGACATAGTTTTATGGTTATGTGCAACAGGAGAATGTTTGGTCTTATTAATGAATGGTTTAGCCCCATTACATCCATATGCATCACACCATATTGACCTCCAACATCTGTGATTGTTGTCATCTAATTCACCATATTTTGAACATTGTGAAAGCTTAATCCCAAGATTATCTTTGACAACACCAATTAGATTAGTAGCTTTCATATAACAAGCCACAACCAAAAACTTACCTCTTAGTTGTGGATGAAAACCAATTGATTTAGTGATAGAAAAGTATTTAATGATAATCATACATTTTCATATTGTAATACATCTGAAATGATAAGTGAAATTACATTTACAAAGCTTATTATAGATAGGTAGATACAAATCCACACCTATGTTGAATTTGATAAATAAATACATATATTTTAACATTTTAATAATATATTCCCCATTGACAAATAATATTTGTGAATCCTACCATCTTCATAATATAGTTTCATAACCAACCCATATATGGGCATGCAATACATCATGCAAGTGTATTTGAAACCATGTTGTACAGCATTAAAAGACTAAACGTTGGATATCATTTGGTGAATGTAGACACTAATGACATCATTTTATCATTAAAGTGAATACTGTGATGATAGAAGGTTTACTAACATGATTAATAGGGGGAAATGACATAAGTGACCAACGATCACCATTACAAATTTATGTAACTATTATAACAAAGAACCAAAAATGTAACGATTATATTATATGAATTTCATCTTAAGCATGATAAAGTCATACCTACAATAACACTTATCCACTTCAATGCTAGTATAACTAGTGATCATGTAGAGAGGGTCTACATAGTGCCTTTTTTCTTAGATAATACAAGTTTCATTCAATTGATTCCAATAAAAAAAGTGAAAAGGAAGTCTAATATAATGAGGATAATTGTAACTGATTAAGACTTTTTCACCTATATACATCATGTCATATACTTTTTTGATGACATAAAACACCAAACATTAAATATAGTAGGACATTCAATGATGATCTCATGTAGTGCTACTTGTGAGTTTACATGCATGTTCTCTACTACATTTAATTATTGTAATCTAGTATATATAGAGTAGTCATTTAATTTTATCTACAACATATTTAAGAAGAGTATAAAATTATTGACTCAGGACATATAAGGGGTTTTGTTGGGGATAGAGGAAAGGAATTCACAAGTAAAAGTGTTTTGAAAATGAAATTGTACTATGTTTTTTCTCAACATTAATATATAAAATACTTAGCTATGTATATTTCTTAATGAGTATGTTGATAAATACATCTCCTTTGGAGGGAAAAACAAATGATACTATGTTTTTATGGAACTTGTGTTAACATTAAAGTTGACTTACTTTTGAAAATAAAAACCCATCTATTTAGGTTAGAAATTTGTTTCATAAGTGCCTTTTCCTAAAACATGCAAATAAATTTCAAGTCAATTTCATACTTCATCAAAATAAAACTCATGATTTTCATTCCAATTTATATTAAAGCTTCAAATGAATTGTAAAATATCAAGAAATTATATGAAAGCTTTGAATAATCATTCAATTTTCCTATAAATATATCATAAAAATAAATTAACTATTTATAGAAGCTAGATAAACACTATTATTCATTGTCAATCAGATAACAAAAAACATAAGCATATCCTGTAACAAAACATCATATAATAATCTAAACACACCAAAACTATCACATGACTAGCAAGCCCTCTCCAAAATATATAAGACACAACAAATAAGAAGATAATACCTAGCCATAAAAAATTAGTATAAAAAACATCTACAACACTGGTCGCTAAAGAGACTAGTAAAAGTCATCCTCTAACCACACGATGAAATTCTTAAACTGAAGTTGACTATAAGACCAACTTCTTCAACTTCAGTAAAATTAAAAAAAATCTCTACAGTTCTAGTTTATTTTCTATCAAGTTTGTTTTATAGTATGCATATAATTATATTAGGAAAAAAATTATAACATTAAAAATATAATTAAATTGGTCTAAATTTTTTCCTAAAATTATGTAAATAAATTACTTAAATTTTCCTACAAGTGAAGTTGCTTATGCCACCAACTTCAAAAAAGTTTAAAATAAAATCTAATATCCTTATTTTTATTCTATCAAGTTTAATTTGTAGTATGTGACACAATATCAATAAAAAAAATAAAACATTACAATTATGATTAATTGATCTAAATTTTATTCAAAAATTGGGAAATTGAGTTCCTATTTTTTTTTTAAGAATTAAACTTGGCCGTGAGACTAACTTTAATGAAACTATAAAAATTCTCTAAAATTCCAATATTCCTTCTATCATATTTAGTTTGCATAATGCATGTAATAGTAAAATATTATCAAATTAAAATGATCTAAATTTATTTCAAATTACTTGAATTCTAGATTTTTTAGCACTTAAGTTTGTTGTGAGATTGACTTCAATGAAACATCAAAAATTCTATAGGATTATGATTTCCTATATCTAGTAGCATGCAATCACATTATAAAAAAATATATTATAATATTAAAATCATCATTAAATTGATCTAATTTTTATCCCAAAGCTAGCTAATTGGATTCCATTTTTTTCCCTCACAACCAAATTCAACCAAAATTTTAAAAATATATATATCTAAGATTTTGATTCCATCATATCAAATTCAATTTTTAGTATAAATTTAATAATATTAGGAACAAAATATTATAACATGAAAATTCCTATGCTATAAATTGCTCATTAAATTTATAGCATAAGAGGAAGTATTTGAACGTGCCTCAAAGTCTCTTGATGGTTACATATCACAATTTTGATAGCTGTTATATGATCATTACTTGTAGAATAAAAAAGGTCATATATAACATGGAATTTAAAATATAAGCTAATAATAAATCATACACACTCTAGTCATTTAAACCAACAACATCTAACCAAAAATCAAGTTGAAAGGAATTTCTAGAGCCAAAAGATAAAACTTGTATCAGGAAAGGGTGGCACACTGAATTTTGGATCACCATATTAAGAATAACAAATTATGATGAAGAAAATTTCTATTCAAAATGCCTAAAATCTAATTCCATTGATATATACATGAACTTTCAAAGTACATATAAAAACATATCCATCAACACACTATCAAAAAATGGCCAAAACCTCAAGTTTTTACGCAACCATTTTATTACATATACCAAGATCTAACGGAACATGCGGTATGCATTGACATCAAGCTCACTAAAATACTAAATAATAGGGTCTCTAACAATATCATTTTAAATTAGAGCACTCCCCTTAGGACGAGAATGTATTTCCAATTAGAGTTGAGCTTAAATCATTTGAAGAAAATAACACTATAAAATATTGAAATGGAATTGAAATTTAAAATATTAATAAGGGGATAGATGGAAAGTAATTAATAGCTAAAAATAATTAGTATAAGATAGATATAGTGATACATTTACCATCATGTTCATATAGTTTATAACAAATGGAAAGAATACAGTGACCAATAGAAGAATAAGAAAGCATGGTTGTGCTAAGAGTGAAAGTGGTATGGAGAGAATCAAAAGTGTTAAAAGATGGTTTCTTCATATAATAATAGTGATGATACTTTTTTAAAACACACATGCCATGTTCATATCATAAAACTTTATGAAAATGAAGAAACAAAAAGAAAAAATGAAAAGCTGATGATAACACTAACCTCCAAAACCTAGACAAATTGATCTTCATTGCTCACATAGGCAAACAATTTTAAAATCTACCATAATACAAAGCTTTAAGTGTTGATAAAAAAACCATAAAATAGGTCAAAGAAAACAATCCCCACACAATGCCTACCTTTTCCAACAAACTCTCAACCTTCATCACTCAAACTTTCCCCACCACCCTTTTTAATAATATGATCAACATAAGGCATGTGTTATTTTGTTATGAGTTGTTAGTTATTATCATTCAAGGTAGTTAAAGTTAGGGCTCTCATCTTCTATATGTAGATAATATATACACCGTATTGTAATACACATAATATACATTCAAAAAATTAACAAAAACATATTCAATTTCTCTGGCCCTCTCTCATAATTCTCTCTATAACTTATACTTCCTTTGTGTTTACTAATTTCAATGTTATCACAAAATGTTGCTAGCATTCTGTACTTATGTTTTTAGCCACACCCCTATGTGTTGTGAAATTGAAAATAGTGCTACAAAGAAATATTTTAATTCTATGAGTATTTTAAAAAAATTATAACAAGCAAAGAAGCAAATAATTCATGAAGGAATGAAAAATGGTTCACAAAGAAATCATTTAAATTTTCCATAAACTTATCATGCATCTCTATTAATTTTATGACAAAGACCTAAAGTAAAATACAGGTAATTTTTTTCTAAATAAACTTGTTCATGATCAGATCCATCACTAATGTATTATCCCACATTTTTATATAATGGTTGAATGAAATTTTCTCAATTTATAAGCCTTTAGTTTTGATTTAATGTTGTGATTTGGTTTAGGAAAATGTTTTATTTGAAATCATGTTGAAAAATAAAGTTTATTGAGTTTTGCTAACAAACCCATCAACTGGTTCCATGAATAAATCAACTGATTTGTCATTTTAGCTAAGTTGGAACTGAATCGACCAACTGGTTATGGGAAACCAATCAACAGGTGGTTGAATAGTCAACTGGCAAATTCAAACCTATCGATTGGTTTGTTGAGCTAGTCATATTTTCAAGCTTGATTTTTCTAGAAAAATTGCTTACACCAAATTGAAACTTTACTAACCCATGCAAGATTGTCCCTAAGATATTCTTAACCATTTTTATGATGCATTAAACCCAAAATATTGCCTCAATTTAATTTAGAAGTCGATTGGAACAACTGAGGGGGAGAGATGACCTCAACATTGTCTTATTTCTCTTCATTCCTCTGCATGATTTTGAGATTGAATACTTAGATCTTAAGCATGCTTCTAAGCAACTGAAAGATTCCTTCCACCCTAACTTCCTATGATGAAAAGAAAACAATGAAGAATTGTCTTTCATAATTATGGAACCGATTATTTTTTGTTTAGAAAGGAGCTCCTATAAAATTGAAGACAAATAGATGGTTAGGTTGCTAGAAATGTACCAAACAAGCTACCAGGCGTCTATGTGCATGTGCATGACATGCATGGAATGCATGGCCACGTGCATGGGGAGAAAATGTGCAGCTTGGATGTATATAATTATTAATTTATCTAATTAATTATTTAGGTAGTAGGGTTGGATGTTAGCTAGAGCATAAAGTTAGCATAAAGTAACATAATATATTTGAGCTTGATATATTTTTGAATTATACTTTTTAGATAAATGGTAGATTGGATATATAAAGCCATGAAGTCATGATTAGATTTAGAAGTTGATGATCAAATATTGAAGTTGAATGCAAGTTGAATTTTGTGTGAATTTAATTCAAGTTAATCGAATCTATGTAAACGATTAAACTTGAAAATCTTAATACCTTTGTCTGTGTGAATTAGAGATTAAGTCCTATCCTTTCTACTCTCCATAATCCAAATTTTTCTATCCATCATTAGCATCCAAACATAACCCAAAATTGAAGCCTAAAATGGTTATACCATTCAAAAACCCTAACCCTTCCATTTGAACCTTAACCTAACCCTAACCCTAAGATTCAAAGTGAAACCCTAACCCTAACCCTAAACCTAACACACAAAATCATCTTCCATTAAACCCTAACCTTTGAATCCTCATCATCATCAATACATCATTGTCAAATCCACATCTTAATTAACTCATCACATTCAAACCAACATCATTAGTTATCCATCACCACCTAATCATACCCATCTTATTCGAATCATCACCATTATCCTTCCATCCTATTCGAACACTTTTAAATCTAATTCACCATCATCGAACCTTCATCTTATTAATCTCAACATAATTGGTTCTTAATCTCACATAATTAAAAATCCCATTCTCCCATAGACATCAACTTATTTCTACATTTATGAACACTAATTCTAATCTAATTTACCTGAATTCTCGAGAGACACCATTTCAGCTCTGGAGAAGATGTCAACAAATCCTAGAAAAAAAAATATCCATTCTAATTGAATCAGACAATCAATGGTAGGGATTTGAGTCGATTTCTAAACCTTCAGTAATTCCCTTCGATTGGTTGGCTATAAATAGTCTTAATCATCCTTACGTTTCACTTTTCTTTTAGCCACCAAATGTTCCTAAGTCTTTCATTCCCTCTTTTCCTTCTACACTTCAAGCGTGGTCAATTTATTTTTTTCACTCTTCTAATCCTTTCTCTAGCTCTTTGTTGTTTCCATTCCCAAGCAAGACAGAGTTGGATTCTAGGAAAAGGTTCAGTAGTTTAGTTAGCTCTTTCCCTTATTTTTAGCATCAAGTTAGTATGTTCTGGTTCTCTTCTATTTTTAAGATTTTAAAATTTGTTAATATTTTGGTATAATGTCTAAATTTAAGATTTTAGGTTAAGGTTTTCAAAGCTAAAAATTTCATATTTGGGATTTATCTTTTTAAGAGGAGTTTGTCCACATCAAGTAATTAATTATTGCTTCTAAAATGTTTAGTTAGTGTTTCTACACGTTAGGTGTTACAGTTAGTTGATTGATGCATGTTAGCATGAAGAAATATAGTTTTATGCATGATTTGGATGCCTAGATGACATGATTTGAGTAAAAAACATGAAAATGGTTAAAAGTAGGCTATGATGATCTCATGTTGAAAAATGTGTGTTAATTTAGTTGGAAATAAGTTAGTTGATGTTGATACATGTTTTAATATGGCTAAAAAGGGATTTATATAAAAGAATCTACATGAAATTTGTGATTTGGTGCTGCATTAGGGAAAACTAATTGATTGGTTGGGTCAAACAACTAGTTCCTAGAATAGTTGACTGGTTGATCCAACCCATCAATTGGTACATCTGTAGAGACCTTAGCCTTGCTCTCTACTTAAGCCCATCAACTGGTTTAGCAAAACTGATCAACTGATCTATGAATAGTCAATTGGTTTACCCAAACTGATTGACCTGTTTGAAGAAAGCATGGTATGGTTGCCTCAAATCGATTGACTAGTCGACCTAAATCGATTAATTGGTTGGTGTAACTGATCAAGTGGTTGGGCCAAATTGATTGACTAGTTTAATTGGTTTTCTTAATTTATTTCAGTTATGCTTTGAGATTTTGGTTGGTACTATAACATGGCTATTAATGGGATAAAATAAAATTTGTATCATGGACTATTGGCCTAATTAAAAGATCAAAATTGATCATAGGTTATGGTATAATCTATAAGAAATGAAAGTGAGGCTATTGCATAAAGAGTAATAAAAATCATCTTAGACTAGAATTTAATATAATGGTGGATATGAATAACATTGGTCAAGGATAAATGGAAAACCCATATGGTTGGAAAAAGTGGGAAGGAAAGGATTAATATGGACTAACATGATAGTTGACTTGCTTACTTTGTATGGGACTTGTATAATCACCCATCTTTATGAATAAAACATTAATCATGTAAAGCAAAAGAAAGTTGAGTTAACTATAGATTTGGGTTACCTGATCCTTGATTAGATAGTAGGGGTTAGTCTACCTTCATGCATGTTTTGTGTCTTCGGATGGGATTCTAAAAGGTCCCAAAGCCTTACCTACCCTAGACACTGATGATGTACTAGGGGTATTAATACTAAAGGGTCTGGTTACCTAAGTGGTTGGCTTTGGCCTAGACTTATATCCATATTGGTTGGCTTCAGTTAGGACTTATGTCCACTTGGTGATTGGCTTCAACCTAGACTTTATGTCCCTCATTGGATAGGATTCCATGGTATGTGAGACCATAGGATGGTGTACAGTCCATTACTCAATGATAATAAAATATGCATGGTAGATACTGGTTGATAATTATGAATGGTAACCAAATGAAAGGTTCATAATCGATTAAGAAATGGAAGTAATGATATGATTGACCAAAATGAATAAAGTTTGTTTATGCACTTGAATAATTGGTTATGGAAAGGAACATTCATTGAGGGATTGGCCTATCTATTACATGGATAAATGGATGGCATATCCTAAAGGAATTGGATAACTAGAAATAATTCTAGGGGTTGTTTGATTACTCTCTACTATTACTTATGTAAGTGTTTATGTGAAAACGTGGTGACTCCAAGCATGATGTATTCCATTATGGTGGAATTGTATATGATAGCATGTATTGTACTATTACCTTTATAAATAGTCTAATCATTTTAGATGCTATAAATTATACTCATATATGATAAGTTGGAATATTCATGTATAGTAAGGGAGCAACTTGGCTTGCTTAGTATGTAGCATACTAATGTGCCCATTTACTCGATCACCTGCGTATTCCCATGATCAAAGGACCATGTGCACGGATTTGGGGATAGCTAGTAAAGGACCTACCTCAGTTGGGTCAAGGCTTGAGAGAAAGGACATCCAGAAGATTTTGGTGGGGTACATGGTAGACTATGGTTTTAATTTAGATCTCTTCCCCAAATTATGTTTGTAGCCCTAAACTTTATTTGCATATAGTTTGTGATGATTTTATCAAAACCCGTTAGGGTCCTCCAATATAAACACTCTTTGAAGTTGTTTAAATAATTTTTTTTGTGCACTCTACTGTTTTAAGAGTTTGAATTGTTTAGCCTTATATCTGATATAGGGTAGGTGGCAGATGTCTATCCTATGTTAGGTATGGCGGTAACATAACATTTTTCCTAGCTATTTTCTACTTCCACAATTATTTTAATAAAATTTATAGGTAGTGAAAAATGGGGGTGTTACAAACAATTTTAATCCTCAAAATGCCGCATTTTTAGTAAACCTCGTCATGATACTGTTGTTTTTCAACCTAAGGAAAGACAATCACCACGAACCTCTCTAATTACCCTACATTGATTTAAACTTAATTTATTGCTGCAACAACAAGGATTAAGTTTAACTCGTCTAAAAGTTGACACAATTTTAGTCACAAATAATCTTCTTGGTGTTTTTCTATTATCAAAATTGAGATGAATTATATCTAATATTGCCATATTAAGGTATGAAAAAGGATGTTAATTATAGGTAAAATGTCAATCATGAGTAGAATAACTTATACCTGATCCCATAAAACATATATAGAGCTCATTGTTGTAAGTATCCAAGCAAATCAATGATAAGACATAAATGTTCAACTACTTATATTCTAACTAATATGTGTTATTCCAAAAGTTAGTCCCTATTACATGATTAATTATTTACATTAACCAAAGCAGCCATATTTACTCTATCCACAACCAAAGAAAAAAGCATCATTGTTAGAATAAAGAGAGTACATGGATGTAGAACCACATAGCATGTTGTAGCTATTTCTATGTAGAGAAAAAAATAATACCAATTAGAATATGGTTCTTTTCTTCATATCAAAGCCATATATATGTCATACTTTTTAAGAAAAAATATTCTTTCTTCCTATATATATGTTTTCATGATTTAGTACTAAACAAATACAATAGTGATCAATTAACCTATGGTTGGGATATTAATACTCATTTAGATTCAGAAAATCCTGCAAAAACTAAGTAAATGCTAATAAAAATTCATACAGTTATAATGTATTATGTTATGTGAACATGTGGAATTAAAGGATCATATACATAACAATAAGAAGAGGGGAAGTGAGGCACAGAATGGGGAATTATTACGGGCATAGCCAAGGGCATTACCCATTAATGTTAGTAAGGAATGTCTCATGAGATTTATCATGATCATTAATCATGGATTTTATAGTCGTATTTGAAGTAACAATTAAAAACTGTATTTTAAGCTAGAAATTTAGAGGTGGAATATATATAATGAACCAAAGATTAGAAGAAATTTTGATCAACAAGCACTAAAGTAAAATAAAAGGAGAAGGTCTCAAAAAGTGGTTACCAAAAAATAGTATGGACATAATGATAACAATTCTGACAACAAACATTATTTGGTAAAAATGTAATAATCTTATCTATAAATGCTTGAGATCTCACCTAACCCAAAATAAGTGTGTCAATGACAAAATTCACTAACATATATCAATAGGTGATTTGTATTCTATTGTGTTAAAAATTATTTATGCAACCTGGTAATACCAAAAATATATATATAATATTATGGGTTCCCCTTCACCTAATATGAAAGAAGAATATATAATGATGTCAGTAGGTTTCTTATTCTTATAAGACTTCAAAATATACCCAAGGTTATTGATCTAATATTACCACAACAAACACATTATCCAACTTTCAAAAACTTGGACCACTACATTACATAAAGGTCAACCCATGCATCATGGACTATGTCTCTATTGCAAATTACATGACTCTTGCATGTCTGACAATTATGTTTTGCTTCTTAACATTGATTGTAGTGCATAGTTGAGATATTCTAGAATTGAGAATCAATCCTTTTGGTTTTTGGCCTACCAAGAGTCTTGTTCACAATGAGTGGTAGAATACATAAGTTGGGGCCTTCATAATCATCATCATCTCTGATTATTCATTAACCAGTTATTAACTCCAAGGGAGGAAGTTCATGAGTCTCTATAAGGTATATGGAGTTTTGATATATCAATTGTTGTGATTCCTTCTAATAGAAACAAATAGTATAATCATACAAATTATACTTAAAAGCACATAACAAACATTTGAACCTGGGATTCTAATGAATTTCCACTATCCACAACTATAAGTTATCTAATTAAATTCAATGGTGAGATATGCAGCCATAATTTCAACCTTGAATGTCAAATGGGAATACCTAATGAACCTAAAACACATGAGTGCTTCAGTACACTATTTTCTCAATAGAAGGACTTATAGGGGTATGCCATCAACCTATTTTATTTTTCACACTGAGCATCTTGGTGGCAAGTTTATCAATGTAGGCTAATAGTAGTGAAGGTATTCTAAATACTCTCTCATTCCTCAACCATG
This sequence comes from Tamarix austromongolica, assembly GCA_039764185.1. Classification (NCBI taxonomy): domain Eukaryota; kingdom Viridiplantae; phylum Streptophyta; class Magnoliopsida; order Caryophyllales; family Tamaricaceae; genus Tamarix; species Tamarix austromongolica. The sequence goes on along the minus strand of CM077809.1, from coordinate 104,237,997 downwards.
AATTGAATGAATCTGTGATGTTTTAGTTCATCTAATTCCATCATGATTTAGAAAATTTACTTCAGGTTTAATGTTCAAGATTAGAATTCATCGCCCACTCTACCAGCTTTGTGTTGATTGCCTAAAGATTTTCCATAGATATGTTGAAATCAACATATGTGTTAACATATGCAATGGCATCAAATAAATCAAACGCATTTTCTTTCATTTGTCTCCTAATTATCTATAACTTGGTGAGTTCACTTTAAAAGTTCCTTTAAATTCCTCAAATAAAAGCAATGGTTTTCCTAATCAAATATATCAACAACACTACTTATTATTCCTTAATGTCTATTCGACAAGATCACTACTTCTAAAGACCAAATAATCAACTTCAGCTCTTTCAAAACCAATGCCAATTCTTATAGTTCTCACAACCAACAATTCCAATAGAAAAAGGGGATATTATGTTGTCTACATTAACAATAGATGCAGACAAAAATGTTCCACCAAATGGACCACTAAGATGATCAACATCCACAAAAGTACATGGTTTACAACCTAACATAAGTTCTTGAATACCAAGAGCAAAAGATATAAAAAGTTGTGAAATTTTGCAATCTTCAATGACAACAAAAGCTACATAACCAGGATTGATCTTCTTAACATGATCACCTATCCAATCCAACATCTTATAATGATCTTTTAGATCGCCATGGATAAATTATTTAGTATAGTTAACTCTAGACTAAGCGTGGGAGTAATTAATATAAATTCTAGTATCACTCTCAATATTATTTCAAAATTTATTAGGCATATAGTTAGAAGTACTCCTAAGCTTACCAATAATAAGGCCACCACGTAAATTAGAAGAAAAAAGTGGCTTACATATTAGGAAAATCTAGCCAACCTTGTGTTGGGGAGACTCATTACACATCCTAATTATTTTCCATTGATGTAATGGGAATAACATATGCCTTAATGATAAATGGACAATAATATAGTGAACATTTCACAATCAAACAAGGTTTCGTATTCTTAACCCATTTAGAACAGGTCTCACATGCTATTGAATAATTGTAAAGGCCACTTCAAAATACATTTGTACTTGCCAATAGTTAACCTTCACTAGTTATAACATTGGAGATTACACTACCAAACCAAGTACAAGTAATACGAGTACCACTATGAACCCCCATCTCAACACCCTTTGACTTACCAACATGGTTATTTTGATAACAAAAATTATTTACTTTCAATCCATTATACAGAGGATTAGAATTTGAGGATCCTAGGTTATCTCTGATTATTTGGGATGACCTTCAAATGAATTCAAAATTATCATCATTATCAATTGCATTAAATTGAAGTTATTGATGTAAAAAATATTAATAATATACAATACATATAGTAAAGAACTTACTACAAGTTATCATCATTCATCACTTCTACATTTCCCTTGCCAATATAAGAAAACCCATATCCTTCATTGAATTAGAAAATCTCCAAAAGGGAAGCATCATCAACCATTGATATGAGGATTAACTAATCAAATTTTAAGGTATACCAAAAAAATTTCTTTTTGGAAGATATATTAAACCACTTGCAACAAATAGAAATAACATCCTCAACACTTATACCATCATCAATTATTTCTCCACTTTTACTACCACCATTATAATCAATGAATTTGCTACCCTTAATATTAACTACCCTCTGTAGTGCAAATATAGATACATACACCTAGATCTACAAGACTCCATAAACCTATTCATTATTAGCTGATGCATAACTTACAAAAGGTTAAAAAGCAATAGCAAACCTAAATATCCAATGGAAATCATTTACATTTATATCTGTACTACTATTTTTAAGCTAACTATTCTTAATAACTACCATCTCTAATACACCAATACTACATATGTATAAACCTTCAAAAAAGACAAATTTAAATTATCAGCACAACTACTAACCAACTACTTCCCTGAAATAAAATAACTTTTAAAAAGGATATATAAACATCCTCTTATTTTTCAAATATTTTGAAAAGAAAATTCTCTGGCACCACAATCTATTGGAGACTCTTGGAATTTTGTTCTCTTTCGTTTTTGAGTCATAAAAAAATAAAGATAAAGAATAATAATCTTCAATAACCATCCTCTACTTTTAAAATTACTATAAACAAAACCATAAATACCACATCTCTCCTCTTAATCGCGATTATTATTTCTCTACGATTGAACTACAAAAATTATAAGTGTTTATAAATTACACTTCCCCTCCCTTTGCAATTCATTTTGTTGATTTTTCTCAAGCAAAATAACCAAAAAAATAAAGGTCTTTTAAATTTTCTCATATGTCAATATCAATTAAAAACATAATTTATTTCCATTATCATTTTTTATTCACATTTTTTATGTACTATTTACTAATACTAATTTTTCCTTTCCTTTGCTTAAATCATGAAATGTAGTTGTCCATTTAAAGTAATCAATTCAAAAAGCATGTGTCATTATAGAGCTATAAAAAATTATCTATCCACATTTGTTGGTTAACACAAATATAAATTTATATACCTTCACATGACACACACTATTGTTTAGTTGTTTCTTAGTATATAGTTATAGAATTTATTATAACAATAATTTTTAGATAGCAATCGGGTAGAGTTTTATAAACTCATATTTTTATTTAATGAAAGAATAATCTAAGAGGATATGTAAAACATCATAAATCATTCCCCAAATACAAAACTCATTCAGGTACAAAGAAAAAATAACTTCATACATATTCAAGACTTATGCCAAGTGAGCTAAACAGAACTGAAATCACTTCAGCACTAACCAAAGTAGGCATGAATAAAAACAAAGACAAGCAATGAACTTAAGAAACCATGAGAATGGATATTTTATTGTGTATATAGAAATTATGACAACTTAAGCAATGCTTATCATGGCTATATCTTATTGGTGCAACAAAACAACTATTGATATCTTTAATTGGGATTGCTAATAGATGTTCTATGTGAATGACCTAACATAGAAGAATGAATAAAAATTGATACCTTCATATTATGTGAAGAAGTTTCCATTCAAGGAAATACTTGAGTAAGGATTCAAACTCCCACAACTATTACTCCACTTGCTTCCGAACACTTAATTATTTGTTAAATGCCATTTTTAAGCAACATGATGACTTTTCTATTGCTTGATCTATGGTGCCATCAAAATAAAATATACAAAAGCATAGAAAATGGGTAAAGTTGAGATGAAAAATATAAATTCAATATTATAACGATATAGGCATCATAATTTAGAAGTTCATAAAATATATACAATAAATCATTGAAAATATACTACTTATAAGGATTAGGAGCTCGACCAACTATAAAGCCTAATCATGTTTTTATATGATTCAAGCACATATTATGGATTAACTAAGTAAAACTATAGTATCACAGTAAAATACATCAACCAAAATAATAAACATGAAAAATTAAAAAAATAGAAGTATAACAAACCTAGATGGATAGTGGCTCATTGGTCTCAATTTGCCAAATTTATTTAATAAACTACTCACAACTTTAAGGATTTGCTTCACCCTAGCTTATTGTACATTTGTGTAACATCGGGAATTAAGTGTTAAAGTCTAACACATATGTCAACGGTGTCATAGTTATTTCCATAAAACCATCATTATAGAAAAACTGAGTAACCCATTTTTTCTGTATTCTGAATTTACATTATCATAATGTAAACTTGATGAGCTTAGTTTTATTTTTGCTCTATAGTGTAAATTTACACCTCTGACAACTTCAATTTTAATTTCAATTTTCCTCCATTTTGAATCACCCTAGGTGCGCTTCAAGAGTAAACATACACATGTAGATCCTTATTACATACACCATACCAACAAGCTTTAAACTTTTATATTGACATCCACCCAAACCCACCACCAATAATTACCAAGACAAGGGATAATGCATTCCCTATAAGGAGAAGTTCAATAAAATGATATGTAATGTTGAGTCAATCTAGAAAATACACAAGAAGAAAAAAAACCAGTAGTTAACAACAATAGCCAAGTGACAATTTCTAGTGAACAAGCGTACGTTCCACAAGCTCATTATATCTCCACTATAACTTCTTATTAGTAGTGATTATCTCAATCAATTAGCTTCCAAGTCTCCTAATTTAACCTATAGTATGGATAAAATTCAACTAGGTGGTAAAAGTAACTATAAATAAACTAAATGTATATTATACTTTTATATCATTCTCTTTTCTACCATATATGTGACTATGTCTTGGTTGGAGGTGTTCAATAGTCTTAGAAGACAAAGGTGTATAGGCATTACTACATATTTCTTAAGCATGCATTAAGCTATATGACCTATGCATGATTTTATAGCTTATCAAGTGCACCAAAAAGGTTAAGTAGCTTCTTCATAACTATGGCCAAGGCTTTGTTCGATGCAACAACAAGCTAATATGGAAAGCTAAGAATTTTATCAGTAAAAAACAAATGAATGAGCTATAGAAGAGAATTTTGTATTATGTAATATCCTAGGTTTTCAATAGTTTTTCATTTGACATAAGCTAGATTTTAGATACAATATATTTTTCTAAAGGATCTTACCAACAATTAAGAACATAGTAACTTTGAAGTATAATACTCATTTCAATTACCTAGATTATGATATATATTTAAATTGGTCACAAATCAAGACCATAATAGAGATGCAATAAGGAATAATTGAACTCAAGATAAAATGGATACCATATCTATGTTGGAATAAGGTATGTAGCTATATAAATGATGAGATAAACATATTTGATTAGTTGAGCTACAAAAATACTTGTCAAAAATATTTTTGTGTTACAAATAAAAATCATTTCCCTAAAGTGAATTACGGTCAAACCTCTAGTGTAATCTTGTACGTTGGTTCACTGCCAAGGTTAAGCCAACAACCCTCCTATCTTGTACACTCAAGATTGAAGAGTATGGAATTGTGTAATGTTGCATAGTAAATGTCAAAAAAATAGATGTTGAAAGAGTTTTTTTTCTTCTGTATAAAACTAATACGATACTTAAAAATATAAAGAGAAAAATCACACCCAAAAATAATCACTTATCCCTGTAGAATCGGTCTACAAACAACACATATTGTGCGGAATGTTTGAAATATTCAAAGTGGAGAAAAAAAGGAAATGGTCAAACTAAGTAAAGAAAGAAGAGGAAAATAAAATAAATATTTTTGGTAAAAATAATGCTAGGCTCGAGCATACTGGAATCATAACCCAACTACACAAATAAGCCCAACCCAACCCATCTAGTCAGCTAAATAACGGTGGGCACATTCTCGTGTGGAATTAGGTACACCCCATCACCACCACAAAATAGCTCATGTCAATTAACTCAAATACTAAGGTGATTAGGAGAGTCTTTGACACAAGTCTTCAAAGATGGATGAAGATTTGTGCGATCGAAATGAAATAGGATCAATAATTTTCCAATTTGGAAGAAGGAATGAAGATATTCAAGTATTAATTTAAAAAGAATTCAATAAGAACTTAAAGAACTCAACTTTGAAAGTCTGCTATCTAAGATTACTCCAAGTAGTCTTAGAAAGGATTTATCAATCACAAAGAGAGAATTAACCAAGTGAATTACTTGTATTAGATTTCATTATACTCAATTATCAACATGTTAAAAATGTGGACATGTTATGTCTTATATAGGAGTATAACATTGCTAACTAGCACACTAATTTAGCCACATGACACAAAAATATCTAACTAGCACATAAATTAGCATTAATAATGTATTTATATCCTAGATAATACATGACTCAATAAAGACTACAACAACAAAAAGTGAGCTAATTAGTATATGAAAAAAAAAACTAACAAGAATCCTAAACAAAACAATGATGTTAGCTTGAAACATTGACTAAGTCTTCTTGACTTGTATATTTGACTTTTATGCACAATAACTTCCTTTGTAATAGCTTGTAACACTTAGAAATCTTAGGTATCTTGACTTCTTAAATGGATTGATCTTTTTCCTATAAATATATTATATACTTGCAAGAATGACTTAAAGTAATATCATCAAGGTCATTCATAGTATTATTATCAAAGGCACATAATGTGATTTGGTCCATAATCAAGTATGCTAATTCACTATCATCTTGATGATCATCTATAAATGCTCTTACATAAATATTTATATTGGAAAAAGTATTTCCTTCCAGCCAATGTGGGACAAGAAAAAACATACTGCAACAACAAAAGAATAAAATATTTTGCCATTGATCATGTAATACCCCATCTTTTTGTGAAGTTTGTTGAATGAGAAGTTATTTCATTTGTTAAGATTTGATAATATTTGACTTTGATTTGGAACTATAATTGAGTTTCAGGAAAAGTTAGATTTGAATAAGTTTTAGAAATGAAATAAAATATTTTTTTAGGCGGAAAGATTGACTGGTTCCATGAACTAATTGATTTGTTTGTCGTTTTAGATAAAGGGTTTTGCTCAACCAAACCAATCAATCAGTCGATAGAATAGTCGACTAGTAAACCAAACCGATTGGTTGGTTTTTCGAGCTGAGTAAATTTTTTAAACTCAAAGTTTTTAGAAAACCTTCTTATATCAAAATAGAACCTTGATAATCCCATTCTAAGCTATTACTTAGAGATTTTCTTATCATGCATTTGGCTCAAGCTTGTGTCTTGAACTAATTAGAGGGTTTGATTTGGATAATTAAGGGGGGGTAACCTCAGCTTTGTCTTCATGCACCTCTCTCATCTATACACTTTTGGAATCATTGCTTTGATTCCTAGACCTATCTCTGTTTGGCTGGGAGATTCCTCCCACCTTTATTGTTGATTTCCTCTCTTGTGTTCGACATTTATGGGCAAATTAAAATTGCATTTTTTTCAAAAATTACCATTTCAACTCTAGAAAGGAGTTTAGCCAATCTTTAATGAATTCTACCCATTCAAATTAAATTTGAATCGTATAAATTAGGTTTTTTTGATCTAAGCATAACCACACTTATTCTTGAACCAATTTTTTGACTATAAATAGCCCTAATTGCCCCTTCTACTCACTGTTCTTTTAACCATTGAAATATTCCAACTCTCTCTAGCCTTGTATTCTTTTCTCAGTAATTAGAGCTTAGTTTTGGTTCTTTTCCACTCTTCTAATCCTTTATCTAGCTCTTTCTCATTTATCTTTAAACAAGGGAGGGTTAATTTTAGGAGGAAGTTCAGTCTTTCTTCCAACACAAATTCTCTCTATTATCTCTTTGGATTGGTAAGTTGTTTTCTCCTAATTTGAATTATGATTTATATAATTATTCATTTGCTTCCTAAAGTTTTAACTTTTGTTTTTAAGGTTTGAAAGTTGAAAATATTCCAGGTTGAGTTTTCTTATTTTGTGGAAAAGTTTTTCTTGCACAAAGTAGGTTATTCTTACTTCTGAAATGTGACATAGTTAATCATGTGATGTGGTGTATTCTTTAAAGTCCTAATTATATTGGGTTACATGAGAATTTGTTCTTAGATTTATGCATGTTGATTAATTTATGAATCCTCAGAAAAATACATGATTTTAGGGAAATTAGGTCGATTTGATTAATTGTGAAGCATGCTTTAGTTTATGAACTAATGAAGTATTAGGATAATGCTATGATATGATTTTTTTCGGATGTGGTAGGATTTTTTAAGGTGATTTGCATGAAAAATGACTATTATGTGTTATTTGGGGGTAAACCAATCAATTGTTTAGGCTAAACTGATCGATTGGTCATTCAAACAGTTAACTGGTTAGCCCAAACCAATTAACTAGTAGGTCTGCAGTGACCTTGGTTTGCTCTCTACTTAAACCCATCGATTGGTTTGGTAGAACCAACCGAATGGTCTCTAAATAGTCTACTAGTTTGATTAAACCAATCAGGTGGTTCAAAGGAACTCTGGGTTAGCTAATCTAAACCAATCAATTAGTTGACCCAAACTAATCTACTAGTTGGCGCAAAATGATCAATCGGTTGGTAAAATCAATCAACTAATTAGACCAAACTAATTGACTAGTTCATCCAAATTGTGTGATTTTGATCTTTTAGCTTGGATATGCTTTGATACTATGCCTAACACTACTATAGGACTATTTAATGAGTAAAATATATCAATTGACATGGATTAACAACCTAATGGATGGATTAAATGAACCATGATTCATGAAATACTCAATGGGTGTTGTAAATGCCTTAATGGTTAGACTCAAATAAGCATTTGATGGCTTTTAAGAGTAATACAATATGAACTTCGCTTAAAAAAGATTAATATAATGGTTCTAGTTAAGATTGAGTAAACATTAATGGGAATCTCACACATGATTGGGGGATGGTAATGGTTAATATGGAATAAGTATGCAAATGCCTTGCTTGCATATTGTATGAGCTTTGTGTGATTACCTAACCTTGAGAATAACGTATTAATCACTTAAAGCAAAAGACAATCATGTTGCGTATGGATATAGGTTATCCGATCCTCAATTAGCTATCGGGGGTTAGTCTGCTTTCAAGTGTTTATTGGTACCTTTGGGCTTTACCTTCGAGTGGGATCCTATTAGATCATGGTACCTTACATACTCTAGACAATGATGATGTACTATGAGGCATTGATACCAATGGTTATGGTTACTTAGGCGGTTTTTGGCTTTGGCCTGGATTTATGTCCATTGGTGGTTATTTAGCTTCGGTGTGGAATTATGTCCATTGGTGGTTACTTTGCTTTAGGATGGACTTTATGTCCTTTAGTATGAATATACTTCCATGGTATGTGAGACCATAGGGTGGTGCATAGTCCATCACACGACAATAATTGAAATGATTATTTAGATAATAATTTGAATAAGTATTTTTATAAGAATTTGAATAAGTATTTGGATAAAAATTTGAAAATAAGATTATGGCTTAAGAGAAAAATAAGAGTAAAAGAAAAATAATGATATTATAGTTAATGGCTTATAAAAATGACCTAACAGATTAGAAAAGTGGAAAAAACAACCTATGGTGGAATTGTGTGCATGGACAAATGAAGCCTTAATGATAGTTGGACAATCTACTTAGTAGACAACATATAATAATCTACGATATTGTGTTATGTTGCTAAGCATGATGAGCCACATATGGTATGAGTTTCCTTTGTATGATATCACGATAATAGAGCATGTATCTTATTTATATGGAATATGCATGAGATATGTTAGTATAAAATTCGTATTCTATTGGAATTTTGTGTGTTGGCAACTCCATTGAAAAGATAACTTGGCTTACTTAGTACGAAGCGTACTCATATGCTTGTTTTCTTAGTCACCTACTTATTCCCATGAGTAGATAGCCATGTGTAGGTTTCCGAGGATAATTGGTAGGGCATGGGTTCTCATAGCATGGAAATTTAGAGATTTTTTTGTGGTTCTAGGCGAACCAAAGTTGTGGGCTACATCCTACCCTTTTTTATCATTTAAATCTTGTACTTTGGTTTAATTTCCCTTCATACATTTGAATATTGCGGTCCATCGAGGTCTTGTACTTGGAAGACTTTCTTTCAATATTTATAACATCCTTTAGCGCGCTTTACTTTGGCTTTAGTTGGTTAGTTCTCAACCTTGCATCTAACGTGGGATGGGCGACTAACCCCTATCCTATGTTAGGTGCGAGGCTAACACTCCATTTTTCCTAAGTGTTCAATAGTTTTCCACTTTTCAATAGTGAAAAATTGGCGTGTTGCAATCCAAAAGTCTAATCTAAGAATTAAGTAAAAGCAAGATACACATAATTACAGATTTCAAACTCAACAATTCTTGATTTTAACAAAGGGGATAAAGTAGAGGGTTTGTTCTTTCCAATTAATAGTTAAGTAAGTTTCAACACATATTACGGTCATCTAATTGTGGATACAATTCAACTAAATATACGGAAAAAAAAATTGGTAGCCAACATAATTGGGGTATAGTTCTAAGTTCCAACCATTTAAAAAGTAATAATAAAACTTGATCATTGGAACAGAGATGAAAGATTTGGTTTACTATCAAACGAATCAAAGACACATAGAGAAAAAAGGCATGTTCTAAATTAAAGGCTTACCAGTTATGAGCAAAGGTGGTGTCAAAACTATTAAGATTGGAACAAAAATTAAATAAGAACAACCACGAGAATAACTATCCTAAGGCTAAAAAATAATAGGAAACCCAGATCTGCTTTGCCAATCTTTAGCACTAAAATGAAAGATTTGAGGTTGTAGCATTGAGCAGATGTACACCAATTGAGAACGAAGAGTAGCGAACCCCAACAATCATTTCTAGGACAAAAAGCACAAGAAAGAGCTTCTGAACTATGAGTAATTCTATCATTTAGGGAGGGAATAGATGAGGATGACTAGATGAAGGAGGAGCGAAAGAGTGTAGAAGAAGATGAGACAGAGGCTTGGTGGTGGAGGAGCAAATGTTAGTCGGTGGTAGAGGAGGTTAATAGGGTGAGGATTATGGGATCCAGAATAGAAAGAAGAAGGAAAGGAAAAGTTTCAAGGTTGAATATACAAAACTTTAGGTGTGTTTTGTAGCTTGGTGACAAACCTTAGCTTTAGCTAATGTATAAATATAGTATATTATAAAATATCATAAGAAAAAATGACCATGATTTTCATATGAAGCAAATAGTTTGTGTGAAATGGACTTTGAGACTATTTTCCCCAATGATCTATCTTATTGACATATAATTTCACTCTTCGAAACACATCATATTTTAAAAAATTTATCTTTTAATAATCAAACTAATCAGTCATCCACCTTTAGTGAAGGATATATCCCTAACTTAATTTTAATCTTTAAAAGATTCCTCACATTTTCAAAATCAGCGGTGCCGTCATATAATTTGTTATCCTCTATTTACTGAAGAGGACCATATAATAATCCTTTTTTTTCTTTTTCTTTTATTTTTTGGATAAAGGACCATATAGTAACCTAATAACATCAATCCTCTTCTTTGTCCATAATTTCTATAGGCCGGCCCGATCCCGTCGTTACGACTTACGAATCCACATAGGCCTGCAGTAGCAATCCGCTCTCTTCATTTATAAGATGCTGTAGATATGTAAAGGCCCGCTCTGCCCTAACTCTCTTTTCACTTCCTTCGCTGAGTTGGCTACGCGCACAAAATTTTAGCAAGGACAAAAATTAAATGGCACACTTAAGAGTTATTTTTCATAAGTTTATAAATTTTATTTAGGTATAGAGAATTATTTTAATAATTTTTTAAATTCAATTTATATACATGGGATCAATTTTTGTAATATACAATTTCATATACAAAAATAGGGTACCTTAAGTAAGTTTTTAAAATTTCATGAGACTCTGATCTTCATTTTTATAAGTTCAATGTGAAATATGTGTACAATGATATCAGGAAAACACATAATATAATTTAAATTAGCTTTAAATTGATCTAAATTTAATGCCAAAATACGATTCTTGAAAGATAGGGGAAGATTGAAGAGTCAGGCTGAGCTGTTATAAAGTTAAGAGCACCACCTGAAGCCAAAAGACTAGTAGATTTTCATTCTTGTTTTTCATTTAGCAAGGAACAGAGAGGAAAAGAAAATGCGACGAGATAATAGTCTTTGATTACCGTTCGTTATTTTTTTATAATTAAAAAATAATGATATAAATTGCGTTTATTTGTAGAGCAAATCGCGATCTTTCCATAAATGGTAGGTGTATCGAATGAACATCAATGAAAATAAATTATTATAAGGACTCGGCTAACGAGGTGAGCGCCTGCAGATCTTGATGGAGTTTGTCAAAGATTCATCGTTTACAAAATTAATTACGTATTATTGTTTGAAGCGAGCTAAGGATCATTTGCCTCTTAATGCCAAACTCGGGCATACACGTCAGCCGAACATTTGAAATTATAAATTGCAGTTTTTCTATTTTGTGAAAACAAAAGAACGAATTAAATAAAATGTATTTCTGTTGTATTATTATTTGTGTCCCCAACTAGTTTTGTATCACGGCAATCATTTAATTTCCACCGATGCGTCCACGATACATCCCTGAATATATTTAATAAGATATTCCTAGAAAAATAAAATAAATGATTATATATATATATTATTGGCTATTTTAGTCATGATTCTTCTATAATTATTTGAGTAATTTAAGTGATTATTTAAACAACTTAAGTGATTACCACCTGCTTTTTTCTTTGATTGGGATTTGATTTTTTTTTTTATTTTGTAAATTTTGCATAAAATAAATTGAATGAGATTGATAAATCACCCAATTACAAATTATATAGAATCATAGGTAATTATTTTTGCAGTTCAAATAATTATCTAACATTCTCAACTGATTATCTAATCTATACAAGTGATTATATCTTCTCCTTTTTTTTTATCTTTCAGACTATGCATTATAAATATTTTTTTTTATTTATTAATAACACTTCTATACTACCAGTGGCGGAGCCAGGGCATTTTTATGGTGTCCTGGGACACCATTGAAATCCAAAATAATAAAAAGCAAATGCATTTTTGTAGCATTAATTTATCCCAGCCCTGATGGTTAGTGCACCTTTTAATTTTTGGTAAAAGTCTTGAGTTCGATACCCCAATATTACAATTTCAATTTATGGCCTGTGGTGCACCCTTTTTCTCTTTACTTTTCTTTACCTTTTTTTTTTTAATTTATTAGTTCTTTTTGTTAGGTAATACATCTACATTTTTTTTCCTTTGACTTTGTTTATTTTTTGTTTGTGTGACAATAAATTTATATTTGCCATAGCTAGATATGTGTTCCATAATTTTTCTAATAGGTTTTACATTTATTTTTTAATTGTTTTTAAAGGTTTACAACTATTAATTTTTTTTATCAACATTTAAAATAAACTGCTATCAAAATAAATAAATATTTATTTAAGTACCTAAAAATATTATTTTATTTTAATATTTACTTTAGTATATTATTTATCGAACTAAAATAGTAGTGACACCATGGATCCAAAACTCTGGCTCCGCCACTGTATACTACGTTTCCTAGATGATTATCTGGGGGAAAAAATTATATGTTATATATAGCGTAATAATTATCTAATTCTCATAAGTAATTATCTCACTTTTTTTTTATGTATTTCGTGTATTAATCATGAGTAATGCCTATTATAAATAATTTTTTTATTAGTATAAATTACCACCTTATCCCATCGCTAATCGAATTCGCGGATTTCCACGTATTTTTGTGATTACCATAAGCCCTACATCTTATCGGTTTTTGTGATTGCCGTAAGCCCTACATCTAATTGCCGACAACTAGCACCTCACTCTTATTGACTACCGGAGAGCTCTAAGGAGGCATCTCATTTTAAAATAGCATTTATTTATGATGCTTGATTTGCTCCAGAAAATGACATAAAGCATGTCAAGCAATCAGTTGTTGGCATATGGCTGGCGGAAAATTATATTAATGGTTAGCTAATTTCGTTCGTTCGTGTATGACAGTAGCACTTTGTGCCAAGCTGTTTAGTAAAATTTATTCGTTGCTATTGGCTTTTAGCAGTTGGAATGTGCTAATTTACGTTTTAGGACAATAAGTCTAATCAATTGTTTATTCTCTATTATTTTTATTTGATAATAGAATTATCTTATGCAATAAACATAAAAGAAAATGTTATTTTTATTATTCAAAAATTAAAAAAAATATCATTTAAACTTTTATTTATCTAAAATAATATTTATGTCAAAAATTAATGACCAAGAATTATAAACTAATAGTACTTCTTAATTTATAAAAATTATTTATTTTAATACTTGACTGAGGATTTATATAGATGTGTTTCATAATGTATCTTCTTTAGGGTAATTCTCCTGTATATCACTATTCTTCAAGATCAATTAATACTTTTTTTAACAGCTATTACTGGAAAGAAAAAAAAAGGGGGGGGGGAACAAAAGAAAGAAATGGAGAAGGATGGAAGAAGATTAATTACTAGACACTAGTTTAATATTGTCCGGTAGATTGTGCAATTTAAAATAATATCAAGATTCATATTGTAGTGTCGGTAAAACACCCTAAACCGTCGGATGAAATGCTAGAACCGCTGCTATGAGGAGTCGGTTCTCTCTCTCTCCTATCAATTCCACGGTGCAGAATATACAAGGTCATAATTCCGTTATTTTAGTGAACTTTCGTTTTAGACGGCACCGTGATATTTTTATTGCTTTGCTCTTGGGGTTTTTTGGTATAGGAATAATAGGGGAGGAAAAAAAAATTTTTCTATTTTATATTTTTTATATTAAATATTTAATAATAATAAATATATTTTATTAAAATATATATTTTAGATCAAATTAATATTTAAAGTGGGTATTTATTAGAATAAAAATATTTAATTTTAGATAGATTAAATAAGATATATAAAATATAAGGGTAATTTTCCACCCCTATTACCATACCCCTATTGTAATATGGGGGTAATATTAGATAGATTATATAAGATATTTTATAACTATAAAATTTATATCTATTAGGTTGCATGCAATACTTTGCATTTTATATTTTTTATATGTTAAAATATGAGACTTTAAATTATTTTAAAATTTATTTATTAAAAAAATAAATAAAAATATCAAAATACATATGTGTGTGCAAAGACATACACATCTGGTAAGCATACATAATTTTTTTTATTAATAAAATGTATATTTTTCAAATATAAATATACAATTTTCATGACAATAGTAAACATTTTTTAGAAAATAAACAAAAATGTTTCACAAAATAAATGCCTTTTTTAAAACTAAAAATACTCTTCCTCCATATCTATAAAACTCAAGTTTTAGTACCAATATATATACACTAAAATGCAAAATTTTCAATAAAACAATACATGTTCTCCATTTTTAAAATACACATAATAAAAATATACATATATATGTTAAAATAAATATTTTTTTAAAAAAATACGCATATTCCAAGACAAGAATATACATATGTCTTACAAGAATATACACATTCTAAGATAGCATACACATCATTTAATATATATATATATATAAACCACAATCACTGAATCACCAAAGACATAGAAAAAAATATGTTCTTAAGCACACCAACTGAGATTAAAATCAGACTTCAGTCGTGTAAAACTAGCATGCCCCTTATTCGATTAAGCCACCCACCAACCCAGTAACACAATACCACAGCACCAATCAAACAGTGATCCACCGACGCAAACGAGACCACAACAATAACAACCTTCAAATCTAATCGACAGTACCACCCTTCAGCACAAAGCCAACCAATCCTAAGCCTCAGCCTTCCTTAGCGAGGCTTCTTAAACAGCTAGTGCCATCAAGTTTCCCCCGTGCATGTTCCATAACCAAGTTGAAAAGCAGAACTTAAGTCACCCTCATTACCCAAACCGAACACTCACATCTGTATACCAACTATAAAACAGTATCCAGGAACAACATATTTGAGAAAAAAATGCTGCATCAACAAACCCCAGTCGAAACAATGACCCACACGAGTAAACAACACCACAACACGAACCCTAACCTTAGCATCCAAACACCCAAATCAGGTTACAAACAATAGTACGACCCTCCTAAGTCTAATCCAGGGCACCTCTTCTCATTTGCACAAGGCCAGTAGACTTGACTCCTCAACCTTTCCTTTTCTTGCCAACCCGGGTAACAAAAAAGAACTGTGATCTCTCTCTTCACCTTAGCCTTGCAGACACATCTTATTACTATTAAAACCACTGATTAATTAATTGTAGAATTGGTTGTCACGCCGGAAATGATTCCATCATGCACCACCTCAGTGACACTATATGCATGGTGGAGCATGTATCATAAACTTGAGAAAAAAGTATGTGGTGGCATAATTATTAATAACTCAACTTTTTTTTTTAAAGTTAGTTATCACTATTTTTACTTATTCAAAAATAAATAAAATAATTATACGAGGAATTATTTAATTTTTCTCTACAAATAGACATTCATATTGGTAGACACAAATAAAAATTATAATGAAACATAGCTACAACATTTGTGAATACAAATATTCCTAAATAATATTAGTGAAAAATCAGCACAACAATAAAATATCAGCAGTAATAATGGTGAAAAATAAAATTGACTATAGTAAAACACAAGTAGTTATAACGATATAATGGTGAAATATTATTATAACTATGGTAAAATATAAGTATAAGTGCTCGTTTGGTATGGGGGTAATAGGGGTAAAAAAATTATCCCTATATTTTATATATCTTA
Source organism: Tamarix austromongolica (assembly GCA_039764185.1). NCBI lineage: Eukaryota > Viridiplantae > Streptophyta > Magnoliopsida > Caryophyllales > Tamaricaceae > Tamarix > Tamarix austromongolica. The sequence goes on along the minus strand of CM077809.1, from coordinate 104,221,672 downwards.
TATAATCTATTTAAAATTAAATATTTTTATTCTAATAAATACCCATTTTAGATCTTAATTTAATCTAAAATGGGTATTTCATTAAAATATATCTATTATTATTAAATATTTAATATAAAAGATGTAAAATAGAGGAAAAAATTTTCCACCCCTATTACCCTCATACCAAACAAGGCCTAAGCATAACAAAATGTGAATGAATTAATGATGAAATAGAAAGATAACTATGGTGTAATATGAAAAAATAGTTTTTTTTTCCTAAAAAAGTACGACTATCGCTAGTGAGATATAATAGTAAATATGATGAAACATGAAGATCACCGTGGTAGAAAAAATAAACATAATAGTGGTAAAATATAACATAATAAGGATAAAATAATTATAGTAAAATATAACGACTTAGTTTTTTTTAGACAAATCACAGCAAATATTGATGAAATATAGTAATAACAATCATAAAAAATGGAGTCAATTATGAAGTAACGTGAAGACAATAATAGTAAAATGTAAAGTCAGTTGTAATGAAACATATAACAATATTAGTATTTTACATAATAACTTTTTAAGCCAAAAGTATATTGATATTTGTCTCTATTTTTAGATAATACTATCAATAATATGATTGTATAAATTTTTATTTTATTTTTTTAATAGCAGAAATTAAAGATAATTTAATTTATAAAATCTAAGCAAAGTATAATTTGATAGTATTTACATATAAGTTACCACATAAACCTATCGTAAATTAGTCTTCTAAATAGTTATTGTTTTATTTACTAAAATGTCACACGATAGAATATAAAAATGGTGTATAAGATGAGACCATATATCAATTGAAACTTAATAGATATTCAGCATACACCATAATTAATGGTTTGACTTGTCAAACCTCTAGCTTTGAACCTAATTCGCTACGCTCTCTTTAATAATCTTTTTACGAAACGCAACCATAGAAGGAAAAAATATCTATGATTAGACATTTATTTTCTTTATAAATTTATGATAAAATTGTGAAAGAATTATTTTTTATTTCATTTTTTTTTTTACGAAACTTTACAATAATCATACACAGCCTTATGTTATAACAAAGTCTTATATTTATTACAATGTAAAACTAATCATACACGGTGTAGTACGATGAATTTATCTAACCAACAGTAGACAAGTATTGGATGCACGACAAAACATATATATATACTATAGAAAAAGATGAACATCGAAGTATATTGGTACACTAGTGCAATAACGTAATTATCATGGTTTTGAAGCATCTTCGAAAGCATATACCTCGCATATAGCAACAAAGACTATGAAAACAACTACCTATATGATTGGCTACATTTGGCATTAGGATACCCATCCCCTTTCCGGCCAAGTGAACACTCAATCTGAACTCGACATGACGTCCAATTTTGTAGTCTACTGCTTAAGAACTTAACTACAGTCGGGGACGGTGACGGGGAAACGGGGACGGAACGAAACGCTGAAACGTCATTTCTTAAAAATTTAGGAAACGGGGACGGTAGGAAACGTTAAAAAATTATATATATATTTTGAAAAAATAGATTAAATTTATTAAAATTTAGAGAGAAAAATAAAAAAAATTAAAATTAATTTTTATATTTGTTAATTTTAATTATTAATAATATTTTTTAATAAAAACTTAATTAAATAATATATTTTTAATAAAAATATTATTAAATAATTTTAATATAAATTTTAATTCGAAGAAGTTTCCGAGAAGTTTCTGGGACGGGGAACGTTTCCGGGACGGGGAACATTTCCGGGACAGGAAACGGCACCTAAGTGCCGTTTTCGTGCATCACAGCTTAACTATCATCGGAATAGGAAAATAATGCGAGATATATAAGACTTACCTCACTAACAAAAGTATACACAATTGGAGGGCTTATATTGCAAAGTTATGATCACCAACAAAATCGTCTCAATGACAAGTAAGATACCAGAGTTCTCTATACATCCACATTACTAGAATCTAAGAAATACAACATAACAAACCCATTGTAAATGAGAACTCAATCGACAATTACTCTCTCACTGAAGGAAAACAACTGAGTTTTTCTCATATATGTGATGATGGAGGGGCATGTTTTACACATGAGAAGTTAACTTATTTGGTTATTGAACCCATTATTATAAACTTATATTTACAAACTTGGACCAAATAAGCTCAGTTGGGCCAAACAAGGTGATCACTTGCATAAGGATGAATTAGAGGGAGACTTGAATCATAATTAATCAAGATTTTCCCTATTTGATTTTTATTCTAATTAATTAGTGAGAGTTTATGTCATTATCAACATAAACATATCCTGCCATCATCTTTCATCATTCACGCCAATTTCCACATAAAATCATAGTTTTCGTCATCATCCTCAACCTTCTAAAATCCTGATTGTTATATCCCTTCCTAAAATTATTCAAAATGTGTTTAAACTTATGTTAGTATAAAATAAAATAGTTTTATTTCTATTAGTACTAGTGGGATGGTTCCCCAAAATGATTGATTGATACATCCAGTGACTAGCATTTTTATTCCCAAAATAAGCAGGCAGTTGGTTTTCTAAACTAATCGACTAATTATGTTGTAATTCCATATCCTTTAAAGTTTTTGCTTTGATTTTCTTTCTAATGTTTATAAAAACTTTAGTTTCTCTTTGTGCTAATAGGAATATTTTGGTGCTTTAGGATTATTTTTATAATATTTGGATAATTTATAATTTTATTTAACTAAAAACCTTCCAAAAACATATTTGAAGTTTTTTTTTTTATGATAAGTGAGTAGAATATTATAGATGATAAAAAATCATCTATAGAATCAAAAGAAAAATAACTCTCCAATAAAATATACATTAAAGGGCCTATATGAACAAACAAAAAATTGGCATTTAGAAGCTTGACTAGCGTCTCACAAAACTTGCTCTAGTTTCTACTCTCAATACGACTTGCTAGCTCCTTAATGATAACTCTTGTTATATGAACCGACGTGCTCCTCTTGTTACTAAAAACATAGAGCTTTCGTTCTTGCTAGAGATGATATGTAGCAAGAGAAAACATGAATGCCAAAACTTGGATCTACATGGAGGCCCCCTACATCCTCTTTTCATCCATCAAAAAATCCTTGGGAGGTTAGTAACGTAATGAGAACATTCAAAACTTGCAAGGAGAGATTTCCAAACCTATTTCAAAAACTCATATGCAAAGAAGAGATGTTGAATGGACTTCTCATGCAACATACATAATGGGCATGTAGGTTCTACCAAGGGGCCTATGCGAGCCAATCTATACCTTGGAAGAAATATTTGATGAGTAATAAACCATAGATGAATATGCTCTTAGGCAAAAAAGAGTGGGTTCTTAACTACCTTCCACTAGCTTACTATCTCACTTTGTGTCCTAATGACTTTATAAGCGTTTGTTATACTAAAGTGGCCTTAGGTATACAGCTCTTATCCATCATGAGAATGAAACGCTTAGTAGAAAACATGCTGAATGCTGAGAAATTGACTTGAACAACAAGAAATGGTAGCATTACCTTGCACCTCCCATAAAGAGTTATTTTTAATAAAGTAGGAGTGTACCCATTCCACCTACAATAAACCCTTCTTCATTTATAAATTCCATAAAAGTTTACCCAAATCTATCATATTCCAACATTCAAGGTCAACAATTCCTATCCCTCCTTCTTGCTTCAACTTATAAACTTATTGCCAAGACATAATACTTTTTTTTAGTGCTAGGATGATGGCCAGATCATAAGTACATTCGACACATATCATTACTTGTGTGGATGACCTATTTGGAAAGTAAATACATGAGACACCAATAGGCTTAGATGCTAAGTAGAAATTTTTTTATTAATTGAAGCCTCCTTGTGCAGCTCAAAAGTTTGCTTTACCAAGCTATTATTCTAGCCATGAACTTGTCCATAGGGGGAAGATACTCTAAAGCTCTCAAGGTTTTACCCACTACGAGAAGTCCTAAATAATTCACAGGAAAGACCTCTTTAGGGATGTAAATTTCATGTTGAACTTGAAATCTTGTCTCCTTTGTCACTTTCCCCCCATAAAAGATGTTACTCTTTCCTACATTAATCTCTAATCTAGAGACAAGAGAGAAAGTGGAGAAGATATCGAGTAATACATTAATGGACTTAGCATCTCCTTGAAAAAATAACAATAAATCAGCTACAAATAAAAGAGATACCAAACAAATTCTCTTGCATTTGGGGTGAGGTCTAAACTGGTTACTCTCCCAAATTGAGCATAATAACTTATTTAAATATTCCATAACAAGTACAAAGAGATAATGTGAGTTAGGATCACCTTGTCTCAAGTTTTTCTTAGCTTTGAAAGGCGGGTGTAGCATCCTATTAAGGACCAAGGAGTAGCAAATATTAGAGATATATTTGAAGTATTTTTCCTTACCTACCACCTTTCATCTCTCCTATACCTTATCCCCCTCTTCTAGCTTATGAAGAACCATCTATACCTATTAATACTTTGTGCTGACCTGATTCTTGTTTGACTTCACCCCTCTTACCTCTATGCTCCATCTTTTGATTTTCTTACACCTTTACCTAAAAAAAGTCCACACTACTATTGTAAGTCAACCATTTCCCCTCTCTCCTCTCTTTTGTGGTCAACAACAAATCCTCCTTAAGCTCTCATTATTTGATTTACATCTCCTTTTATTATACTCATTTACCCTCTCTTTACTTATCTTCCTTACTTAGAAAATTTTCAAAGTGATTGGGTGTTCTACCTCCCTACCTCTTGTGTATCGAATTAGGCCCTCCCTATTAGCCTCAATTTTTGGTTCTTATCACCACTTAAAAATTTGTTCTATCTTCTTCCTTTAATGTGTGGAGAACTTTATTTCTCTAGGTTACTATTTAAAATAAGACCATACTTTTCAAAATACTTCAAAATATCCCACAAAATTCTAATCTTTCTCAAAATGTCTAGTATGTCCTTTTTTTAAATTAAAATGTTAATAAATACTAACTAAATATTAAAAAATTCCATAATTCATAAAAAATTAATATAAGTTCATATATATCATTTATAACATCTTTAAACTCAAAAATTAGCCCAAAAAAAGTAAAATACAAGTGAAATAACCATTTTAGCACTAGAAACCTAGAAGCTTAAAAAATCCATTACTTTCAACATACTTGCAAACAATTCATCAAAATTTAGACATTTATAAATTTTAGCATGATAAATTTTATCATGATAAACAAAATATAAATGTTAAAAATGCCCCAAAATACCAACATGAATTTGAAATACCAAAAATACCCATAAACATGCTTAATGTTGTAAAAACAAATACTAATAACCCTAAAGATGATTTTTTTTATCATATTATGTATCAAATTTTAATTAAACATATCAAAAAAATTTGATGTTATAATAAAAATAATGTAAAAATAATAAGAACTATCCAAGAAGGGGGAATCTAAGTACCACCGAAAATGAGCTAAAAATGCTCAAACTATCCATAAAGCATATAAACACATATTAATACCTACTTCTTACCATATAAATATTTAATCAAGGTTTGCCTAAGCTTCCAAGCTAAATAAAAGTAAATTAAAAGCTCATTCCAAATGTAGGATTAGAACTCTCTTGAAATTCCTTCAAAACATAATAAAATAGCACATCATAATATCATAAGAATAATAAGGAAAAAAAACTTAAGAAAAATCAAGAGGAAAATTTTCACTCTTCAAAAGTGAAGTAATAAAAAGAAGAAAAAGGGATAATTTTCATAAATAGTTAGAGATCTAAACTACTTTACCTAAAAATAAGTAAAGGATGAATCAAAGTTTTTTTAGAAGAAATAGGATAATTAATCAAGGTTAAAAAAATGAAAAGGAAATGGCCTAGTGGATGGGAAAAGAAGAAGTGGGAATTTAGCCAAGGGTAGTAAAGAGGAGAGAAAAGTTGACACAAAAGGATAAAAGTTTTTCTTAGCTTCGAAAGGTGGGTGCAGCATCCCATTAAGGATTCCTGGTGCTACAATTCTAAACAAATAGACTTATAGGTGTAACCCTAAAGAAGCTATGGAACTCCAAATGCAAGTTAAAGAGTTATTACGAAAGGGTTTTATAGAGGAATCCCTAAGTCCTTGTGTAGTTCCAGCCCTCCTAGTGCCCAAGAAGGATGGAACAATGACCATGCGTGTGGATAGTAAGACCATCAACAATATTACTATCAAGTATAGGTATCCCATACCTAGGCTTGATGATATGTTGAATTGCTTGCACGGGGCTAGTATCTTCTCCAAAATTAATTTAAGAAGTTGGTACTACCAAATATGAATGAAGGAGGGAGATGAGTGGAAGACCGCTTTTAAGACCGAGGGAGGGCTTTATAAGTGGCTAGTCATGCCATTTGGGCTCTCAAATGCATTGAGCACCTTCATGAGACTTATGGATGAGATACTTCAACCTTTCATTTCAAAATTTATAGTTGTATATTTTGATGATATTCTTGTATTTTCCTCTAGTTGAGATGATCATGTAAAGCACTTAAGGCTTGTATTTTTAGCCCTTAGGAACGACAAGTTATATGGAAAGCTAGGAAAGTGAGACTTCTATATGCCTAGGGTTACCTTTTTAGGGTTTATTGTATCCAAGGATGGAATATCAATGGATGAGTCAAAGGTAGAGGCAATAAGAACATGGCATACACCCACATCGATTACCTACGCTATATCCTTTCATGGAATTGCCTCTTTTTATAGGAGGTTTATAAAGGGATTTAGCATGCTCTTAGCACCTCTTATTGAATGTCTCAAAAAATAATCCTTTCATTGGACCAAACACACACAAGAAGCATTCAACCTAATCAAAAATAGGTTGAGTGAGGCCCCTATCTTATGTATACCTGACTTTGATAAAGTATTCAAGGTTAAGTGTGATGCAAGTGGGGTTGGAATTGGGGCTATTTTATTGTAAGAAGGGAGGTCTATGGCCTTTTTAAGTGAGAATCTTAATGGTGCACAATCCAACTACAGCATATAAGACAAAGAGTTTTATGCCATAGTAAGGGATTTAGATAATTGGTTGCATTACCTATGACCATCACAGATTATATTGCATACCAATCATGAGTCCCTTAAATATATTAATAAGCAATATAAACTCAACTCTAGGCATATTATGTAGGTAGAATTCTTATAATATTTATCCTTTTTAGCAAAGCATAAGAGTGTCAAGATCAATGTTGTGGTCTATGCCTTCTCAAGAAGATATTACATGTTATCATTGTTAGAGGCTAGAGTCCTAGGGTTTGGGTGTCTTAAAGAGTTATACTAGCAGAATGAAGACTTTTCCACCTATATGGAAGAATAAGACGAGCCTCGAGGACCTTATCTAGGGCAAGAAGTTTTTCTCTTCAAGGGAAACAAGCTATGCATCCCGAGGTGTTCAATTTGAGAGTTACTCATCCGAGAAGTCATTGGAGGAGGTTTGGCATGAAATTTTGTCATCCATAAAACTTATGATGTGCTCCAAGAGCATTTCTTTTGGACTTGTATGATGGTGATGTGCAATCCCTCGTGGCCAAGTGTTCCATATGTCAAAGGTCTATGAGTCACTTCTATAAAGGACTCTATACACCTTTACCCATTTCCCACCACCCATGAGATAATGTAAGCATGTATTTTATAGTAGCCTTGCATAAAACACAAAGGTAACATGATTCCATTATGGTAGTAGTAGATCAGTTCTCTAAGATGGTTCATTTTGTCCCATGTCATAATACAGATGATGCCTCTTATAGAGTCGATCTCTACTTTAAAGAAATAGTTAGGTTGCGTGGTATCTAAGATGATAGTAGATAAGTTCTCTAATATGACTCATTTTATCCCATGTTATAAGATTGTTGATGCCTCTTACATAGCGGATATATACTTTAAAGAAATATTTAGGTTGTATGGCATCCAAAAAATAATCGTCTCTCATTGAGATACCAAGTTCCTTAGCTACTTTTGGAAAACCTTGTGGAGGCTACTCGGTACTAAACTTCTTTTTAGCACCATCTACCATCCACAAACGAACAACCAAATAGAGGTTACCAAACGCATGATCTTAATGCTTTTAAGGAACATAGTCCAAAAGTCCTTAAAATATTGGGATATCAAGTTAAGTCATGTCAAGTTCGCTTACAATCGCTCTCCAATATATGCCACCAAGCATTCCCCTTTTGAAGTGGTGTATGGGGTGAACCCCACCACCCTTATTGACCTCATTCCACTACATATATCAGCACAAACATGTTTTTAAGAAAAGTTGTGATTCGCTGAATTTAAGAAATTGCATGAATAAGTCAGGGCCCGAATTGAGAAGATCAATGACATGAACCAAAAGAGAGCCAACAAGCACAAAAAAAAACAATATTTTGAACCAAGGGATCTAATGTGGTTTTGTCTTTGAAAATAAATGTTTCTATCATGAAGAAAGAATAAACTCATGACCCGAAGCGATGAGCCTTTCAAAATCCTTGAAAAGATAGGCACCAATGCTTATCGACTTGAGCTACCACTTGACATGGGAAATTTGTCTTATACATTCAATATAGGAGACTTAATCCCTTACCTTCATGACCTACTTTTTGAATATTAGGAGGTCCCTTCTCAAGAAGGAGAGGATGATGTAGAACCATCCCAACTTACCGAACCCAAAGATAATCTACTTATTAATTTTTCCAAAGTTGAGGAGTTTAAAACTCTTCTCATTTGGGTTAATAAATAATTAGACTATCAAGTAGCCATACAAGTTAAACAACCTACACCACCTCACGTGTGCATGGCTCACTTTAACATACTTCATAGATCACCCAAACACTCCTAAAATATGGCTCCATATTTCTGCACACCTCCACTCTTTTCACCACCTCCATACGCCGCCATATCAGTTGAATACACCTGCTGGGAACTCCAACATTTGTGCAAAATTTTTGGACTTTGGGAAGACCATTATGATGTGATAAAGGTCCACTAAACCTGGCTTAATTTAAGGGATAAGCAATTAGCTTCTCAGTAGCATCATCCAACATATCAACCGATTAGATTAGCTAGTAGTTCTTACCTTATTTAGCTTAGCTTAGTTAATGTTTTTTATTTAACTTTCATAAAGTGTAATCTATGTATCCTAAGTCATGTCATAGGGTGTAATATCAATCAAAGTAGTAATGGGGGGTTGTGCTCCATTTTGACACACAATCAGCTAGCTAATTAGTGTTTAGGAAGCTTAGCTAATCTAAGTAGTCTTAACTATGGTGGAGGGTATACTAACTAACCTATATGGTTAGCTCTTGTAAATTAGTCGATGGCCACCCCTTTTCTAAGTTAAAAGGGTAGTAAGGTCTGCAAGGAGGGCAAATCTCTTTGGCTAGAAAATTCCCTCTCTTATGTTCAACATCTTCTAAGTGAAAGAAGTGTTGAGTATTACAAAATCTTGCACCATTTATGCTAAGGGTGGTAACCTTCGTTGGTTGATGCATGTCCTCGAATTTGTGGTTCTCAAATTCAAGTCCATTTTTTTATATTTCTCCTCATCCCCTTTCTTCTTTTCAGTTTTGTTGAATCTCATCCCTAACTTCAATACTAATTACTTAGCTTAATGCCATTTGTTTAGCATTTTGCATTAGTTATTTATGCCACATTTCAAAAGTAAGAAAGACATGAAACTTAGCAAAACTTTCCACCAAAGAGGAAAAAACCTTAAGTTGAAGGATTTCAACCTCCAAAACCTTAAAATAAGAGGTTAAAACTCAAAAATCTTCAAATAATATTTATAAATCTAGATACTTAAATTAGGAAAGAAAATAAACTTACCACCTCCAAGAGAGAACAATAAAAGAATTAATTGAATATAAACTCAAACTTTTTTCTAAATCTAACTTTTTATTGCTTAAGAATAAAATAAAAGGGAGCTATAAAAAGGATTAGAAGAGTGAATTGAATTAGAATGAAAGCTTGGGGTATTTCGGTGGCTGAAATAAAAGTAAGGAAAATAGATGATTAGGGTTATTTATAGCTAATGAATCAGTCAACGAATGAGTAAGAATATGTAATAGATCGAAACCCTAATTTTAACATTCAAAGTTGAGTTAAATGAGCTAATTTATCAAGAATAAGTTCACTTCCATTTCAGATTTCAAATGCTTATTTCTGGAGAATGAAAGTCCAGCTCATCTAGAAAAAATTAAACCAAAGAAGGAAATTGACATATTAGCTTAGGAAGAAAATCTCCTAGCCATGTAGTGATAGTATAGAATCAAAGCATAGGTTTCAGAGTCATACAAAGGAGAGAGGAAGAAAAAAACAAAGAGTGAGGTCATCCCCCCTCTTCTATTGAAATTAAACCTTCAGATATGTTTGAGGCAAAAATTAAAACTAGATAAATGATCAAAAGGGTTAAGGATTACTCAAGAATAGATCAAAGTTGGATTATCAAAGTTTTATTTTGGTGTAAGATATTTTTTCAGAAAAAATCAAATTTCAAAAATCACTCACCCCAACAAATCATTTGGTTGGTTTTGTTTGACTAGTCGATTGTTTTATAGACAAGTCAATAGGTTTCCTCAAACTAAAAAATTGGTTCTATTGAACCAAAACTCTAGATAAAATGACAAAACAACTAATTGATTCATAGAACTAGTCGATCAGTTCACCAAGAAAACTCATTTTATTAAAATTTTCCAAATATTTCCAATTCCTTATTAAGTCAACCCTAAACTATAATTCCAATTTAAGATAGAAATCATCCAAATTTCATTAAACGCAAAAAAAAAAAAAATTCATTTTATCAATCTAACAAAATATGGGCCAATGATAACAAATCTTAAAATTACTTTTTTGTTATGTTAAATTAATAACAAGTAAGATTAATTTGAATTGTGAACCAAATTCACCTTACTCAAATATGGTTTGACCTATATTTCATAGACCTGAATTAAACCCAATCCAAACTTGATCTGACCTTAAGTTTGTAGACACAAATTCAATAAAACTTGATGGGTTATACTCAGAGTAGACCCTATTAATCACAAACCTGAAGTGAACCTAAACCAAAAATTAACCTAAGATAATTGCAGCACAACTTGATTTTAACCCGACCCAAAACGACCCAACTCATATGATCCATTTACTGCCTCTAATTAATATCCTTACAATCATAAACAATCGATGTGAGATAAAATGGATGATGATAAGCTTCACCTTCCATCCTTGTGCTCACTTGGTCTATAAGAAATAAGATGTACTTTTAAGTAAGCATCTCATGGGAACATATTTCCTTAGAAGAAATAGTATTTGATATTTTATTTTTAATTTATTATTATATTATATTATATTAGTATGTTCAATAACATTAGCTTAAAAGTTAGCTCAAAGATCATAAACTAGTTGAAACTTATAAGCTATTAGCTACTTAAAATACTTTTTTTTTTATTAAAAAAACAAACTTAAAAGGTAGTAAAAACTAAAAAGCTATTTGCCAAACCAAAAATATTTAAAAATAAACTAATTTCAATAAGATAAAAGCCATTTTATAACCTATTTTCTGTCATGCCTAACAAACTATATATTAGGAATGTAGTACCTAAATTATAATGGTACCACATAATAATGGATGAAGTTATCATAATGTTATTTAACAACTAAGGTAATAGAACTTAGAGCATGTTTGGATTATCATATTATCTATATATTTTCTAATAATATAGATTTCAACTTATTTGTTTTTCCTATTATCTTAATGCTCTTATAGTTTCATTATCTATATATAATCTAATAATATAGATTTCATCATGTTCATTTCTATTAGAATAAGTTGCTAAATAATGCTGTAATTTAAGTGATATTCATATATAAATAATTTGGATATACCAACCACTTTATTATTATATCATATCACTCCATGCTTTCTTAAGCATAACATTATCAACTTTCTATTAGAATAAGTCACTAAATAATAATATAATTTAAGTGATATTCATATATAAATAATTTGGATCTACCAACCACTTTATTATTATATCATATCACTCCATGCTATTTTAAGCATAACATTATCAGCGCTCCAGACACAAACGTGATGAGTGGTGTTCGATTTCCGTTAGAGCTATAGATATCCATTACAAAAAGTTACTCAAATAAGGTTTTACTTGTCTAATTAGGCAAGCCACTTTCTTAAAAGACGTAAAGAAAATTGTCTCAAAAGTTGGCTGTATTTACTTTTGATTTTTGCTTACTTCCAACTAAACAAATTATTTTAATTATTTTTTAAGAAGAGACTTCTTCCTTCCTTTTCCTACGATACACTCTTCTCATCAAATTTTTAAAGCTTATCAGATTTATATTAATAAAAGACTAACAATAATAAAGCTATATAAAATTGATGATAATATATATAATAGTACTCATAATGATAACAATAATGGTAATAATTAAAAAATATTAATTATGATCATAACAATAGTAAAATTAAAATAATAACTTATCAAATAATTTCTTTCAAATCATATAGTAAAAATAAATTAAAGAGAATAAGGTCTTACCGTCAGCCAAACAAACCCTTTGGCTCCGAAGATACTGCAAATCCCGATATTTGTTTTGCGGAACAAAATCCCTCATAATCCTGAATAGGTGAATTTAATGCAGACGCATCGCCATTCATTTCCTTACGATTTAAATCGAGTCGGGATCAATCGAATTCGTTAATATTAGGATGAAACAAGAGACAGATACAATAAAAATGCTCATTACGGGCCCGACCTTCCATTTCATATCATATCTTCTCCATTGGCCCACGTCCACACCAATCCCCAGAACGCACGTGTCGGTATTGCAGAATACCCTCTCGATCTTTTCTGCTCCATACATTGCTTCTGTTTGCTCGCATAGCGTAACGGTGATAATTAAAAAAATAAATTACGCTCTGCTAGTTAAATCCAGAGAGGTCTAAACAAAAAAAGAAAAAAAAAAATACACATCAGAGAACACTCCTACTTCCATAAGTACAATATACCAGCTGGATTGGAAGAGTAATAATTAACAGGGCGGTGCTCCAGATTCGGGGTTTGAAGATAGAGATTGCAGAGAAAGAGAAAGAAAAATGGCGGGAAACGATTGGATTAACAGTTATTTAGAGGCAATTCTTGACGTTGGACCGGGAATTGATGAGGAAAAATCTTCGTTGTTGTTAAGAGAGAGAGGACATTTCAGTCCGTCTCGTTATTTCGTTGAAGAAGTTGTTACTGGATTCGATGAGACCGATCTTCATCGTTCTTGGGTTCGCGTATGTTTTGTCTCTCAATATCCGACGATTTGAATTTTTCGACTCTGTTCTTCAGTTGATTTCTTCTTAAACAAAATCGAATTTCGTCTGAATAAATTAGTTATCGTCGTTTGTCAGCAGTATATATTTTAATGCAGTATATTATTGCAACTTATTTTTGAACTTTTTTTCCCCTATAAATATCGAAGATCGATTTGATTTAGTGCATGATTGGTAGAACTGGGAGAAGCGAAGATCGTGTATTCTTCAGATGAAATAAAACTTGTGCATGCTTTGATCGGATCGAGTGATGTGCTACTGATATTTGAATTTTGCACTGGAGTAGAAATTTTTGATCAGAATATGGGTCAAGAGTGCATCAATAAGGGTAGAATAGTGGGTTTAAGTATTCATGCACCATCGTTGAACTTGTCTACTGGAGTAAAGTGAAGCGGCGCTGTTTTTTTTTATCAGAATATGGATGAAGAGTGCATCAATAAGTGTAGAATAGTAGATTTAAGTATTCATGCACATTCGTTAAACTTGTCTACCGGAGTGAAGTGAAGTGGCGCTGGTTTGACTGCCTGGCTGATTTATTGTATATATCGCTTTGACCGGAATGCTCAATTTATGAATTTTTTACTTATTTTTTGACTACTGGCATTTGTTCCTTTATTCTTTAATCCCGTTGCTGAATTGTGTAATGGATTGACTAAGGTTGGGGTTAATGTATATCACAGTTCTCTTGATTTTAGTGTTTGATTGAATGATTTAAGCACAAACATCTGTCGCTCTACTCGAGTGGATATGAATCAAATGTAGTTGCCGTACTTGATGAGAATGTTAAGTGGTATCATCAACTCTTTGAGCTTTACTTAAAACACTGTAGTTTCAGATATACCAAATTTGCGTGACTGAAAGGAATGGAAATGTTGCAGTAGTTTTCATGAATACAATGAGAGCAGAAAGCAACTACTTTGCATTTATGGAATGGTCTCAGTTTTATTTGAACACAAAGCAGTGGTTCTATAATTCTGCAAAGTCGATTTGCTCATGTATATTTGCTTATAATGGAGTGATGATGAGTTTGATCAATCTTTGATCGGATTGCTATCTGATGTCAATGTAAATTCTTACCTCCTCAGTATGTTTTCTGTGTGTCCTTATTGTTTAGGCTTATGATGAACATTCCATTGACTTGGAATATCTTGACTCTTTTTATGATATTGAAGCAGAATAATTTTATGCCGTCCCATCAACATAATATTGAACTTTCTGGTTTTGTGTGTTTTTAGGCGGCAGCAACACGCAGCCCTCAGGAGAGGAATACAAGGTTGGAAAATCTATGTTGGCGGATCTGGAATTTGGCTCGCCAAAAGAAGCAGGTGCTCCTAGACTTCTTCCACTGCATATACTGTTCTTCTAGCTCCATGGTGAAAGGACTGGCATAAATTTAGTCCTTTCTGCTTCATGTTAGAAGCGTATCCATGAATCTTGTTGCCACATGCCAGTCATTGTCATAGGACCCTTAGGTTTCCACCTTAAGCTCCATTATGATGCCTTTTGGATTTGATCTTCTGAAACCATGTTGTGGGTGATCTGACATTAACGTACTATCTATTTCTTGCTGCTCCTGAGTAATATGGTTTCTATTGTTTGCTAAGTTATAGATAAAGGATTTTGTGTTCAATCAATTGACTGTATGTGCTGCTAGTGCTATTAACTGAAAAGTCTTGCACTCTGTGCTTTTAAGCATTCCTAACTGGGATTATTTCCTGCTTTATGTGCGATCAGTTTCTGCTGCTGCTTGTCCCCCTTTCTATCAACTTTCTTTTTCTTTGTAGATTGAGGGAGAAGAAGCTCAACGTATAGCAAAGCGTCGTCTTGAACATGAACGAGGTCGCAGGGAGGCAACAGCTGACATGTCTGAGGACTTATCAGAAGGAGAGAAAGGAGATATGGTTGGTGAAATTTCAGTTCGTGGTGAAAGCACAAGAGGAAGAATGCCCAGGATCAGTTCTGTTGACATGCTTGAAAATTGGGGCAGTCAATTCAAAGAAAAGAAGCTTTATATTGTGTTAATAAGGCATGACTTCACATTTTATGCTCAAATTCTTATGTCTTGTTGATAATCTCATTCAAATATGAAGATTTATTTGGCATTTGGAAGCTTCATTATGCTTTAGTCATGGTATTTGATTCTTAGTGGCCTCTTGTTTTCAGTCTTCATGGTTTGATACGAGGTGAGAACATGGAGCTTGGTCGTGATTCTGATACAGGTGGTCAGGTGGTATCTAACTTGTTCACCTGTATATGTGACCAATGATTCACCTGAGCTGTTGTTCCGGATGATCATTTATGACTTAAATGATTAATGTTATCTTCTTACAATCTTAATAGGTCAAATATGTGGTGGAGCTTGCCAGGGCATTGGCAGCCACACCCGGAGTTTATCGTGTTGATCTATTGACCAGACAAGTATCAGCCCCAGATGTACATTGGACATATGGTGAACCTACTGAGATGCTTCATCAGACGAGTCCTGATAATGACAGGGACGAACTTGGGGAAAGCAGTGGTGCTTACATCATTCGCATACCCTTTGGCCCAAGGAACAAATATGTCGCGAAGGAGATGCTCTGGCCGCACATTGGCGAGTTTGTTGACAATGCACTCAGCCACATCTTGCAGATGGCAAAGGTTCTCAGTGAACAAATTGGTGATGGGAAGCCTGTGTGGCCAGCTGTGATTCATGGTCATTATGCGGATGCAGGAGACTCTGCTGCTCTTCTCTCTGGAGCTCTGAACGTACCCATGCTTTTTACCGGTCATTCTCTTGGCCGGGATAAGCTGGAACAGCTCTTGAAACAAGGACGACTTTCAAAGGATGAAATCGATGCAACATACAAAATAATGCGGCGGATAGAGGCTGAGGAGTTATGTCTAGACTCATCCGAAGTAGTAATCACGAGCACTAGACAGGAGATAGAAGAGCAATGGCAACTATATCATGGATTTGATCTCGTTTTAGAACGTAAACTTAGAGCTAGGCTCAAACGAGGTGTGAATTGCCATGGAAGATTCATGCCTCGTATGGCTGTAAGTTTCATGTAACCACTTTCCCTTTTGGAGTCTATTGTTTCTTGTGCAATGTTAAGGTGTATCTGTTCTAGAAGGTACTAATTGTTGCAAGGACTTCTGTGCAGCCAATTCCTCCAGGAATGGAATTCAACCATATTGTTCCACCTGATGCTGATATGGATGTAGAATTAGAGGGACATGAAGACAATAATGCTACTCCAGATCCGCCTATCTGGTCTGAGGTAAAAGTTTTGTATCTTTCTTGGACATTAACATTCTCTCTCTCTCTTTCTCACACGCGTGTTTCTTTTCTCCTTTCTAACTCCCTTTGATACTATTAGATAACCTGCTGCATATTTTTCACATTATGTGTATTGCGTCACTCAGAAAGACAATGTAATGAACATATTTTGATTTATCTATCTGATGTCTGATTTTACAGATCATGCGTTTCTTTACGAATCGGCGCAAGCCTATGATACTTGCTCTTGCCAGGCCAGATCCCAAAAAGAACCTTACAACTTTAGTTAAAGCTTTTGGAGAGTGTCGTGAACTGAGGGAGCTTGCTAATTTGGTGTGTAATCTGGTCTCTCCTCTTTTCATATATGGCTTCTGTAATACTTTTCATCTTAATCCATAACCGTGAGACACCTCTCTCCCATCCCTCCTCTTGAAGTTTGATCTTTAAGTCTTTCTTTCATTGATTTTCCGTATCCTAATTCTACTATATTACACTGCTATTTTGCAGACATTGGTGATGGGAAACCGTGACGACATTGATGAAATGTCGGCAACAAGTGCACAAGTTCTTGTTGCAATACTTAAAATGATTGACAAATATGATCTGTATGGACAAGTGGCATATCCTAAACATCACAATCAGTCTGACGTTCCTGACATTTATCGTTTGGCTGCCAAGACAAAGGTATTCAGAATTAGCTCTGAGGCATTCACACTGGATAAGATCTCTTCAAGCTAGTGCTCAAATTTGACCTTACTTTTTGTTTCTTTTTGTGTTATAATCAAATGGAAAATCTAGTAGAGCAAATGCGTTACTAATTCTGTATCACAAAAGGTAGTGTGATGTCCACTTAAAGGTAGCACCAATTGAATCTTCTAATATTTCTGCCTATTATTTCATGATGGTAGCATCTTTATACCAACATTTGATGGCGATATTGGGTGGTTTGGGCTGAGGTGGTCATACTTGGATAAGTTGATTGTTATGCCTGTGAAGAAATTGATGTGCTTTATGTTCTGTTTTCCTTTCGTCCTCACCACCTCTTGCTTGTTCATAGGGTGTGTTCATCAATCCTGCTTTCATCGAGCCATTTGGACTTACGTTAATCGAGGTGCTCACACTTGCCTGTTTAATTTGCTTTATCTTCATATTATTTGTAATATTTATATATATATATTGTTGTACAGGCTGCAGCCCATGGGTTACCCATTGTTGCTACGAAGAATGGAGGTCCTGTTGATATAATTAGGGTATGTTTGCCATGGGACATTTTCATTTTCTACCATTATCTGTAAATCTTATGATATCGCAGGTTTTTTATTGTCATCTACCTGATTTGTACAGGTTCTGGAAAATGGTCGGCTCATTGATCCTCATGATCAGCAGTCTATTGCTGATGCCCTTTATCATCTCGTTGCAGATAAACTTCTATGGGCAAAATGCAGGCAGAATGGGTTGAAAAATATTCATCGTTATTCTTGGCAAGAACACTGTAAGGCATACTTATCTCGCGTTGCCAGTTGCAGGCAAAGGTATCCTAGTTGGCACCCAAGTGATGCTCATTTGGAACCATCTAGGTCAGATTCACCGGGTGATTCTTTGAGAGATATTCAGGATCTATCGTTGAACATGAAGCTCTCTTTGGATGGTGAAAAGACTGAAGGGGGAAACAGTCTTGATGAAACATTAGGTGCTGAAGAAATTGTTGCAGATGCACCAGGCAAATTGGAGAATCTTGCATCAAAATTGTCAAAATCCGTGGAGAAAGTACAGGATGTTGCAACCAGTGATCCCAAGTTCCCAGAACTTAGGAGGAGGAAGTTCATATTTGTCATTGCCGTGGATTGTGATAGAGAGTCAGATTTACTGATGATAGTAAAATTTATTGTTTCTGCTGCTGAGGAGCAAAGAAAGGCTGGGTCTGTTGGGCTCATTCTTGCTACGTCTTTGGCATTATCTGAGATAACTGATCTTCTTAGGTCTGGAGGTTTTGCCTCCACACTGTTTGATGCCTTCATATGCAACAGTGGGAGTGAAATCTATTATCCATCTATGAGTTGCGAGGACAATTCTTCTATATCTACTTTTGTTCCAGACTTGGACTACCATTCACACATTGAGTATCGTTGGGGTGGAGAAGGTTTGAGAAAGACCCTGGTGAGGTGGGCAGCTTCGGAAAATGATAAAAGGAAAGACGGTCACCAGACTGTCATTGCTGATGAATCTGCATCTACTACACGTTGTTTCACATTCAAAGTGAATGATTTATCACTGGTAGTCCTCTCATTTAGTTGGAAAATATTCTTGCAAGTGGAGATGTCATTCCATTTCCTTATGTGTTCATGCTCCTATTTTATTATGTTTTTAATGTTATTATATTCTTGAAGTTTCCGGTATTGACTCATGGATTGTATTCCCTCTATTTGCAGGTTCCCCCAGCTAAGGAGCTACGTAAGTTGATGAGAATCCAAGCTCTTCGTTGCCACAACATTTTGTGTCAGAATGGCACACGGCTGAACATTATACCAGTATTGGCTTCTAGATCGCAAGCCCTGAGGTATGAGAATTTACAGTTTATGTTATTCTATATACTGCTCTATACAGAATCCCCTTATTCTGTGCTAGGCACTGAGTATTTTTTCCTTTTTTTTTTTCGGGTTGGTATATGGGAAGTATTGCACAGTAATAGTCTCCTTATTCATTGAACCAATGGCATTAACTTTGGTTCTAGGAACTGGTGTAGGTTAGAAAAGCAATTAGGACTGGATTATTATAGAATCTGTGCCAATTTGATTCTGTACAAGGGGTCTAATGCGATGATAAAATGTGTGCTAAAGATCTTTGCCAAGCTAACTGCTATAGAGTGCACTTGTAGAACTCTTGTTTCATTAAAGTATTGATTTCACACTGGGCACTCTGCAAATCAGTGACTGTTATGCAGCGACTGTTGCTCCAAATCTCTTAGTGCTGGGGACTAATAAACGTTAGTGGAAGGATTCTGTTAAATTACCTAGCCTTTTGTTTCTGCAGGGAAAAATATTACTGCTTTAACTTTCCATTTCATCTTTTTTTGGTTTATTTTATAATATTTTTCCTGGTGTTTTCTGTGGATAATTGTTGGGATCAGAATTTGAGAGGAGATGAAGAGGCCTTAAAAAAAAAAGAAACCGGATGGCCTCTTAACTCCTAACTTTGAAGTCCAAGGTTTGGACTTTGAATTGTTGTGACCTGTGAGTGGTAGGCTGTAGGCACTGTTTTTTGCCCACCCCCCGGGATACAATGTAGGCACTGGTTGCTGAAATTGTGAAATTTCAAGAAGGTGATCGGTTAATACTGAGGCTGTTCATAGCTATCCGCAAGTGGTTGCCTTACTCTCTGGATCGTGATTCATTAGATTCACGATGACATGATTGTCTGCATTTTTTTAAGGTACCTGTATGTGCGGTGGGGCACAGAACTCTCAAACTTTGTGGTTTTCGTGGGTGAGTACGGAGATACTGATTATGAAGGCTTGTTGGGAGGCGTTCACAAGACAGTCATCATGAAAGGAATTTGCACTGATGCACGCAAACTTCATGCAAACCGAAGCTATCCTCTGGAACATGTTATGCCGATGGATAACCCCAACATGGTTCTGACTCAAGGAAGCAAGGTCGAGGATATAAAAGAGTCACTGACCATGTTTGGCATTTTGAAGTGATGGACTTTTCTTCTCCGTATTGCTGGGACTCTGGAAAAGAAGCTGCTGCATATATTGTGTAAAAACCGTTCTCCGTATTGCGGGATAACGTCCGAATCTGAAGCACCTTTTTTTTCCGCTTTCACCTTTTATCTGTGATTTGCTCCTTCGGTACACGTTAAGCAAAGCAGAAATGGTGTCTTTTATGCTAGAATAAGTATATTGGATAAGGTGACAGGTTATAAGCTTTGTGTAACCTGTATACAATACCATCGATATATTCATCGATTATTACTTTTTAATCTTTTTCTCAAGCTTACTGTTGTAGGCTGCTTCAGATATGCAGTGGAGGAATGAATGTTCCCTGAATTGATTTTACTTTTCTGTTTTCCCGATCTTGAGGAGAGAACAGGGGAAGAAAACAAGCCAGGTACATGGTAACCTTGCTAAGTCTGAGCTCATAGGTTTTTGTGTGGATGTACAGCTCCAGAAGAAGGCCGCAGAAATTATGAATTGCAATATTAGCTTTCTGCTAGTTAATTACCTTGGCCTTCTGTTGGGGGTTAATGTGAGGAACATTCAGGTTTGAAAATCAATGGTTGATAAGATTAAATAAAAATTGGCTGCGCAGAAAACAAAAGTCCTTTTAAGAGCAAGAAGATTGGTATTGATAAAAAGTGTCTTAAACAGTTTACTAATGTAATATATGAGTTTATTTAGAATTCCAAAAGGGGTGGTCAAGGAGATTATTAATGTCTAGAGAAATTTTTTCTGGAGTGGTAGTGGAGATAGGAAGAAACTGCTACCGGCTAGATGGAGTGTGATATAGAGATCTAAAACTCTAGGTGGCTTGGGTGTGGGGGATTTAATTATGAGGAATAATGCATTATTATTCAAATAGTGGTGGATGTTCTATACCATTAAGGGGGCATCTTAGAAAAGGATTATTTCCTCCATTTATTCTGGTGACCATTTCGAAAATTTAGAGATACCGGATTAAAGGAGATGGTGGACCCCATGGGCGGACATTGTTAAGATTGGACAAATGAACCCCATACTTGAAGTCTAAAGATTGTTTTTGGCAATGGTAGAAATGTAAGGTTTTGGATGATAATTGGATGGCGTAGGGTTATTTGAAAAGCTTATTTCTGAGACTTTTTATAGTGTCAGGTCAACAGGAAGAAAAGGTAGCAGAAATAGGCTTATGAGACGGAGCACAGTAGATCTGGCATCTTTGGTGGAGGCAATGCTTTTTTTCTTGGGAGGAAAGTCAATTAGAATAGTTGGAAAGTCTGAGCAAGCAGTTTTATTTGAGTAAGGATAAAAATGATATGATTAGGTAGGCCTATGATGATAAGGGGGTCTTTTCTGTGAGATCCTTCTGTCAGACCTCTTGTTAGAGATTATATGGGGATTACTCGAGAAGTAGCATATTTGGCATGATTTGGAGTGGTATAGTTCCCCCGATGATCGTACTTATTTCTTGGTTTGCTGTTCAATAGATATTCAACCCAAGAGAAAGACTGGTTAAGCTTCATATTGTTGATATAAGGGATTCAGCATGCCCTTTTTGCAAGTTTGAGCAAGAATTGATTAACCATGTTTTCTTGCATTATACTGTGACGGGGAAGGTCTGGTATGAGGTTTGTGATCGGCTTAGATGCAACGGAGGTGATGCCAAGATCTGTTGAGGATATCGCTGTTCCTTAGCTTGAAGGTAAAAGAAAGGGACCGAGGGGAAAATTTGGAACGCAACGTTCTTTTCAATAATGGGAACTATACCGAAATTTAGACATAAGATAGTGTTTGAAAGTCATCAAGTATGTATAAGGTGGATGCTTATGCTCATCAAATCAATAATTGACTTTTGGATCAAGAATAGAAGAAATAAGTTTTCTTATAGAATCGAGGAGGTGGTCTACAATGTGCATGTTTTCTTCCGATTCGGGGGTTCAAAAGGGAATGTTTTCTTAGTTTGATATCTTTTTTTTTTGTTGCTGTATGTTTTTTGTAATCCCTACTCTCAATTACCAAAAAAAAACATGGTAATGTAATCTTAAAGGAGATAATCCTAAAACATTTCTTTATGCCTCAGATGTTGTGTTTTGTAAGGCCTAAAGGGGAGATATAAAGTCAATACTTATATTTATTATTAATTATATATATAAAGATGTTGTGTTTTGTAAGGCCTAAGGGGGAGATATAAAGTCAATACTTATATTTATTATTAATTATATATATAAATATTTTAAATTGAAGATGAGTATAAAATTAATTTATTTTTTAACATTCTTATTTTATTTTAAGAAAAAAGATGGGTTTTTTACTATTATTTACTGCAAAAATGACTGGTTAAAAAATATAGTATTTTAAAAGTAATTTTAAATGAGTTATCATACGGAGAATAAATAATATTAAATAAGGGTTATTATATCTTTATTGATAGATAATTTAATAATAAATTTAAGAATAATTAAGTCAATAAAAACTTACGAATATCAATAAAATTTTAAAATTGACTTATATTTAATTGGATACGAAAAAAAGTAAATTCATGTCGATAGAATTTTGGGTTTAAATTTTGGGAGACATTGAACAAGTCTCCATTAGTTGTCGATAGGGGTGGACAAGAGGCCAAATTTAGACCAATTCAAAGACCTATTTTTATGTAAAATACAACTTGAAATTCGAGTCGATTTTAAAATAGGTTGTGCTCGAATTTGGAATTTAAAAATTAGATCCAATCTAGGTTGGTCATGTTTCAACCCTATATTCATATTGATCTTATTTTACCCTGTTTTTGTCCTAATTTTAAAACTAACTTTATTTTGATCTGATTTTAAAACTTAACCTGTTTCGACTAAGTTTTAAAATTAACCATGTTTCGATCCTTTTTTTTACCCAATTTCAAATATAATTATGTTTTGATATAATTTTATAATTTAACCATTTTTTAATAATGCCCTCCAATTAGAAATAGTTATGTTTTGAAAACATTTCTAGATAAAAATAAAATGAAATATAATGTAATTACATAAACTATGGAGGATGAGAACAAAACTATAGTATCCTCTAAATAGAAATAGCAATGTCCTCTAATGTTTTTAATGCCATCATTCATTTCAAGTAACATATACCATATCGGCCTTCACATTTGCTTTGTTTTCCACATCTATTCAAATTTAAATGTAAATGAACCAATAGTTAGTAATAAAATTATATTAAGCATAATTGATAAATGATTGAATGGTATAGAAAAAAACTAAATTAATCAAATAAAGATAAAAAAAGCTCAATTGATTACTACCTTTCTCTATTTCCTTCAATTCTTCCATCTACAACAACTTTCTCTCTCATATTTTTCACTTGAATCCAATCTTGAGAGCATATAAGAGTTTGTACGGTTTGAATTCACACAAAAATAGAAAAAATAAATAAGCAAGTAAATAAAATACAACTATATTATTAGATAAAATAAATAAATGTATTAATATAAATGAAGCATCACCTTTAGTGTCATATAGCTCCTAAACTGATTTTAATGATGGCCATGGGCACTAAACGTAGATTCTTATGCAACTGTAGATATCGGTATAGTAAGAATATCACGTGCCATATGTGAAATGATTGGATATCTAATGTTCTGTATTTTCCATCACATCAAGACATCATTTTCTTCATCTTTTGCCTCCTTCTTTTCTAAAAACCTCTCAAGCTGTGTAATATTAGAATATATTCCATCTATCCTTATCACTTGCTTTAACACACTTTTTCTAAGAAGCTCAACACTATACTTACTCGTAGGAGGATCAAAATTTACCCTAGAACTTTTGTCAACTAGAAATGAATAATACTTCCTCTTATAATCATCAAATAAATCAACAACAAATTTCTTGATTATTTTAGCCAATCTCTCCCTTAATTCTTCACCTTACGTCCTATAAATAGTAATCATCAATTCCAAGAATCTTATATTTAGATCTAACATGACACCCAAGTATACCAATATGTTCATCTTCTCTATGTCACCCAAATACATGTCAAATTTAACTTTCGTTTGAAGTGCCATGTTTCTAAATTTATCAATCACATCTATGATCCATTGATTCAATAATTCAAAAATATGAACAATATCAAAGAAAATAAGATTACTGGTCACATGCAACAAACCAAATACCTTAACAATCAAGTTATAAAACTCCTTCAAGAAAACTTAATTTTATCCCGATCATCATTAGAGAGGCCCCCAATAAAATCAATTTCATGTATCAACTCTAGAGAGAGCTCCATTCTACCAAAAGTATTCCTAAATTTCATAGCAATAGCCAACATAAAATAGATGAAACTCCACCTAGTAGGCACATCGAGAGACAAAATGCTTTACACTCAATGATACACTTTTCATTATGTTATTTAAATACAATCAATCTAGTATGAGAATTTCTAATAGACTTAATGATGAAACCTGGACAGTTTTCACAAAATTTCACCGGATCGAAAAATAAATCGAGCTCGGGGTTTGATTTACCAATATAATCAGCTTGAGGATTATTCTCCAAAGGAAGATTAGAAAACTCAGAGCACAGTTGAATCAACGGCTACTGAAGTTGTAGAACGGAAAAGATCGAAAAGCAGATCAAGAAAGGAGATCGGGAAGAAGAAGAAGCTGCGAGCGAGGAGGTCGCGAGAGAGATAAGTCGAGAGAGAGAGAGAGAGAGAATTCCAAAAGAATGTAATCACAACAATGTATTCGAACAAAAAGTGCCTTGTACAACCGGTGTATACGCCTTTTATATGGCGTATACATTACAAAAAAATACAACGTATACGAACGCTGGCTTACAACCATCTCACATGAATCAGCCCAAATACAGCCCAAGAAATCAACCGAGATATACACATCATGGATCGACGGGCTGGATAAAGAAACAGCCTACCCTGAAAAAAATAATTACAAGGAGTAATAATCCAAGTTAATGGATTTACAATTAATTCCCATCAGCTAAAATATGATAGCTAATCATGGTTACCAAGGGTTGAGTAATTCACATTCCAACTAACCCAATAAATATGGGTCGGGTGGCTTATTACACAGCCAACTTAATCCCCATTAGCCAAATATGCCAGCGAATGCATCACATGGGATTTTTCTACAAATTAATACAATACAATTTCTGTAACAACACCCAGCAGCAGCTACAACAATCACCTTGATCCATTCCCATGTTTTGAATTAATTTCCTAAACAATCACACAATAAGAAAAGTAATTATATGTACAACATAATCTATAACAATTAATAGAATTATTTAAATACAAATTTTGGAGATATATATCATTCCCCTCTTCTTGGTGAGGTTTCGTCTCTGAAATCTGATTAATACCCATAAAAGGAATAAGGTCAGCAACATTAAATGAATCACTAACATTACCAAACTTAGCAGGTAAGTCAATTTTATAAGCATTATCATTAATTCTTTCTAATACAGTAAAAGGTCCATCTCCCCTAGGATCTAATTTCGATTTTCGAAGGTTTGGAAAACGTTCCTTCCTAAGGTGTACCTAAACTAAATCTCCAGGTTGAAAAAACATTTTCTTTCTCTTTTTATTTGCATTCTCAGCTATTTGTTGAACCCTTTTAGCAATTTGTTGACTCACAGATTCATGTAATTTCTTTATATTTACAACACGAGATTCAGCATCAAAATTATGTAACTCAGAATTAGGCAAAGGGCTCAAATCAAGAGGAGTCAAAGGATTAAAACCATACACAACCTCAAATGGAGTCTTTTTATTTGTAGAATGTAATGTTCTATTATAAGCAAACTCTACATGAGGTAATACATTTTCCCATTATTTAAGATTCTTTCCAATGACAGCTCTCAACATATTGCCTAATGTCCTATTTACTACCTCTGTTTGTCCATCTGTTTGAGGGTGACATGTGGTTGAAAATAACAGTTTAGTTCCCAATTTACTCCACAAAACCTTCCAAAAATGACTCAAAAATTTAACATTCCTATCTAACACTATTGTTTTAGGTATTCCATGCAACTTAACTATATGAGAAAAGAATAATTCAGCTATAGTCACAACATCATTAGTTTTAGTGCAAGGTACAAAATGGGTCATCTTACTAAACCTATCTACTACAACCATTATTGAATCTTTGGCCCTATTATTCCTAGGCAAGCCTAAAATGAAATCCAAGGAAACATCAGTCCAGGGCTGATTAGGAACAGGTAATGGAGTATATAATCCAAACGGTTTTGATGTGGACTTAGCCTATCTACAAGCTATACAATTAACACATCCTTTTTCATTATCTAAAGTCTTTTGAAATCCTAAGTGTGCCATTAGTCCACCATTATGAGCTTCTTGAATTAATAGTCCCCTATATGAACAATCAGGAATACATAGTCTATTTTCCCTAAATAGGTAACCCTCGGAGATATAATATTTCCCTTGTGTAGCATTTTCACAATTTTTATATATTTCCTTAAAATCATGATCCTCCAAGTATAAAATCTTGATACAAGAAAATCCCAATAAAGTGGTGTCTACAGCATTCCACAAAGCATGTCTCCTAGATAAAACATCTGCTACTACATTATCACCTCCCTTTTTATATTTAATTATATAAGGAAAACTTTCAATAAATTCAATCCACTTACCCTGTCTTCCATTTAAATTTGACTGAATTTTTAAATATTTGATAGCTTCCTAATCAGTGTTTATAACAAACTCTCTAGGCCATAAGTAATGTTGCGAAACTTCTAATGCTCTTACTAATGCAAATAATTATTTTTCATAAGTAGAGTAATTTAAAGTACTACCATTTAATTTTTCACTAAAATAAGCTATAGGTATACCTTCTTGAGAAACTACAGCTCCTATTCCTAACCCTAAAGCATCACAGTCTAATTCAAAATCTTTTCAAAGTTAGGAAGAGTTAATATAGGCGTTTGGGTTAATTTATCTTTAAGAGTTTCAAAAGATTTTTGTTGTTCTAAACCCCATTTAAACCCATTTTTCTTTTTTGTTATTGTTGTTAAGGGAGTAGCTATGGTACTACAATTCCTAACAAATCTTCGATAAAAAGAACACAAACCATGGAAACTCCTAACTTCAGTCACAGTTTTAGGTCCAAAATTTGTATTTAAATAATTCTATTAATTGTTATAGATTATGTTGTACATATAATTACTTTTCTTATTGTGTGATTATTTAGGAAATTAATTCAAAACATGGGAATGGATCAAGGTGATTGCTGTAGCTGCTGCTGGGTGTTTTATAGAAATTGTATTGTATTAATTTGTAGAAAAATCCCATGTGATGCATTCGCCGGCATATTTGGCTAATGGGGATTAAGTTGGCTGTGTAATATACCACTCGACCCATATTTATTGGGTTAGTTGGAATGTGGATTACTCAACCCTTGGTAACCATGATTAGCTATCATATTTTAGCTGATGGGAATTAATTGTAAATCCATTAACTTGGATTATTACTCCTTGTAATTATTTTTGTAAGGGTGGGCTGTTTCTTTATCCAGCCCGTCGATCCATGATGTGTATATCTCGGTTGATTTCTTGGGCTGTATTTGGGCTGATTCGTGTGAGATGGTTGTAAGCCAGCGTTCGTATACGTTGTATTTTTTTGTAATGTATACGCCATATAAAAGGCGTATACACCGGTTGTACAAGGCACTTTTTGTTCGAATACATTGTTGTGATTACATTCTTATGGAATTCTCTCTCTCTCTCTCTCAACTTCTCTCTCTCGCAACCTCCTCGCTCGCAGCTTCTTCTTCTCGATCTCCTTTCTTGATCTGGTTCTCGATCTTTTCTATTCTACAACTTCAGTAGCCGTTGATTCAACTGCGCTCTGAGTTTTCTAATCTTCCTTTGGAGAATAATCCTTAGGCTGATTATATTGGTAAATCGAACCCCGCGCTCGATTTATTTTTCGATCTGGCGAAATTTTGTGAAAACCGTCCAAGTTTCATCATTTGGTATCAGAGCCTCGAATATTCTAGTGCTCGTGGTTTAATTCATTTGTTACTGAAATTTTATTATTCTGTTCGTCATTCTTGAGTTCACTAACCTGTGGTTCTGAAGTGTTGATTCTAGGGTTTGTGACTGACAAGAATCGAACGATTCTTGTCGGGATTAAGCCGGTGAACAAGAAGGTTGTGTTGTCGGAGGCGGAACTATTTAGAAAACCCCAAATAGTTTTTGACGAATTCGCAGTTAGGCTTTGGTCAAGATTCTTGAATCTTGACAATATTCGAGGAATAATCCTCGATCGGTAAATTCGAGCCTTACTTTTGCTAATTATTGCAATTGTTAGATGTTAATTTAACATTTTATTACGAATTGATATTCTGCTCACAATTGAAAGAGTGCGCAGGAAGTGATTAAATTCCGGCGAAATTTTGTGAAAACCATCCAAGTTTCATCACTTAATGACATCCCTGATCTGATTAATACAATGACTGGTCTCCCTTATACCATTCCATACAATTAAATTGATTATTTACACAACACATCTCATGTGTGAGTATTTACCATCACCAATGCCACCGTCTTCTTTTTACCATATTTTTTAAATAAACACAAGCAATATCATTGGAAAATTGCATTATGTGCTGTGGCTATATGATTTTTCCATCAAACCCCCAAAAGTTATACAATCTTCAATTACCCTACCAATCACTTATCCTTTATGACTAGATATAGGACAAAAATTTAGAATTCTTTTTTGTAGCATTCACTGATCACCTAAGCTATGAAATTCATCAACAATAATCATTTCACCCACAACTTATCTAAGATCATCCAAATTAACAATCTTATACCTCAAAGTAGTCTCCTCTTGCATATCATCGCCAACAATAAGGTCAAAGCATAAATGATATTGCTTACCTTTTACCTTGCCCATATTTTGAGGATTATTTACACAACTTTCTATATGTCTTTTTAAATTTTGTGTCACTTTTTTTGGTATCTACTAAAAAGGTTTTTGAGAAATACTTAACTTCCACCTTTGGTTGATTTTTCTCATCCAAATACCCCTAAAAGTGATTCCAATGAGCATCCATCATTTTATATTTTTTCTTCACATATTGATGGCCTTTTGCTGGCTTCTTAGGTTCAAAATCTCCTGCCTATATATCAAGTAATTTAAGGTCTTTGTCTACCTCTATTTCTTGAGTAGAAACATCATTAATTGTTATAGAAGGAGGATCGATGGATGTAGATAATAAACATCTCCTTTTGGATATGATATTAGAGCTCGACATTTAAAAGGATAGAAAAATAACAAAAATTAGTATAAAAAATAAGTAATAACATATATTAAATAGTTTTTTTGGTTTTAGAAGAAAGGGAAGAAAGTTATAAGCTATTAACTTACATTACATGAACGTTGAATTAATGAATCTATGGCTTTATAATTTTATAGCTGTCACCAATCACCAACCACAATAAACCAAAATTCAAATGTATAAGATAAAGAATAAGATAAGAAACAAAGGGAAACAATCAAAATGAGAACAAGTACACACTATTGACTAACAATTGACATTTTTAACAACAAAACATGCATAGATAATGAAAGAAAATCAAAACCACCAATTAAACAACTCTAAATTGATATTCATACATACTATGAATTGCGTATAAACTTTAAGTCTAAGGTATTAATTATATTTTATCCTATTAAATAAATATAAACTATGAAAGAAAATATCTCTTCCCTATTATCTTCTGATATTCTTTTTTACCTCCCCTTTTATGATTAATCAAAATTAAAAGGCTCATGTTATTTTTCCTCCCGACCTTATTATATGCCATATACGTATTGCATGGATTCTTATATTACTCGATATATACATATATATCACCTTTGTTTGCATAATTTTTTCTCTTCATTTGGCAAGTTAACAATCTTGATTGCATAATTAGCTTGACATATCCACAAAAAAGTCATCACAGATCATATTTCATAGAGCATAACCGAACCAGCAAATATTAGCAATACATAGAGTAATCACACATTTACAACTTCACATGCTAATTATTAATTAATACCTCAATAATGAGCAAACATTACTATATTAGTTTTCTGAAGGAATAAGGCAAGAAGACAAGGAGCCAAAAATAAGCTAATTTGCTAGGGATATGTAGGCTAGTTGTAGCAATGAAGGACAAATGATCAATATTAGCAGATTTAGGAGCTTAGCAAATATCAGTAGATTCATCATTCAGCAATCAACACATATCGATGGGTAGTTGGTAAAGCTCGTAGCAAAAAAAAAAAGGAGCCATAGCATTATATTTTGGATGAAGACACAATGATGAATGGTGGGTGGTGGCTTCAACCTCTACTAACGGAGATGGTTGACATCAATAAGCATATAGGGTAGAGGTTGAAGCTTGGCATGAAGTGGAAAAACATTATTGAGGCTCAGTGCTTCGGTGGTGAACGGTGACAAAATAATGAATATTGACGAAGATGAGTAGGGCTAGGGCCTAGATGCTCGATGCTTTATTTCCACTTCGATAGGCGGTGACACCAAGGTGAGTTGTCGAGGTGCAACCTTGTAGAGTTGTAGTCACCAGTCTCCTCCACCTTGTTTGGTTGAGCTGTCGAGGTTTAGTGATGGTGGTTGGTGGGTGGTGGGTAAGAGAGGAATGGTGATGTGGAAGATTATCTTCAAACAATATTCAACAACTAGGAACTTTTGTTTGAGGAATTACAATTCACAATAGCACACCAATTGATCGACTTCTTCACTTAATTCTAATGATTCTCAAATGCTTTGGTAGGATAGTGTAGATCTTTACCAAGATCTA
Organism: Tamarix austromongolica; assembly: GCA_039764185.1. Classification (NCBI taxonomy): domain Eukaryota; kingdom Viridiplantae; phylum Streptophyta; class Magnoliopsida; order Caryophyllales; family Tamaricaceae; genus Tamarix; species Tamarix austromongolica. The sequence continues at coordinate 104,190,497 of CM077809.1, read as the reverse complement.
ATGCTTTCTAATGAGAAATCTCCTATTTCTCAATAGAACACTCTTACTACTCTTCAATACTCTCAATTGAAGAAGGAGAAGAGAAGAAGAAGAAGAACTCACTTTCTCTCGTTATGCTCTCTTTCGAATTAAAAAATGAACTTGTTTCATGTTATGTGTCAAAATCAATGTGTAAAAGGTTTTATATATGCATATACCCATGCAGGCCTTTTTATTAATATGCCCACTAATCAGCCCTTATTAATGAAATAAACCTCTAATGCATGACAACACATATTTAAAAAGTTACAATGACAATTTATAAGTATTACAAAGTATACAATAAAATAACAAAGCTACACAAGTTTAATAATGTAATACATAGATGTAATCATATGTAATTCAACTTTGTAGTCTAGTAACCTTGTTCTTCCTTACACTTTGTAATCCTTGTAATTACATTATCATTTTCTTGCACATAAAATATCGTCAATCAACATGAACTCTATGCAAATATGTACAATATATGCAAGAATTACTTGACAAATCATTAGAAGCATAAGAATTTTCAAGTACAATATCCAAGTATGCTAATTCTTCTTGTTCTTCATCATTTGAAGAAGGTTGAGAGTGTTCTAGAGATGCAGCTGCATCATTCTCCTATTGTAAAGAAGAATTTTCCCTCAAATTAGCATCACTATAATAAGAAGATAAGTTACAAATATTGAAAGTTCTAAATACTCCTCCATAATGTTCAGGCAATTCAAGTTCATATGTCTTATTTTCAAATTTACTTAAGATTTTGAATGGACTATCTGCTCTTGGAATTAGTTTATTATTTCTTAAGTTGGGAAATCTATCTTTTCTCAAATGAAATCATATAAAATCTCCTGGTTTAAATACTTGTTGGATTTTGCTTTTGTTCGCTTGAGCTTGGTATTTAGCATTCAATTTTTTAATATTGTCTTTAATTTACTGATGAGGTTTTTTAAAGAATTTGATTCTTTCCTTGATATCATAATTCTTTATACCTCCTCTCTTAAATGAAAATATATCAATAGATAGATAATGATTAACTGCATAGACAACCTTAAAATGATTAGTTTGAGTTGTATTAGAATGACTCCTATTGTACGCAAACTCAACATGCACAAGCTTTATATCCTATTATTTGGTACTCTTATTCACTAACCCTCGTAGAAAAGTACCTAGAGTTATATTAGTCACTTTGGTTTGACAATCTGTTTGTGGATGATGAGAAGTACTAAACAACAACTTAGTACCTAATATGTGCTAAAGTGTATTCCAAAAGTAGCTTAAGAATTTTACACCTATATTCGATACTATACCTTTGGAAACTCCATGTAACCTCACTATTTCTTAGAAATATGAGTTCGCTACATGTGTTGCATTATCAATCTTGTTGCAAGGTATAAAATGTGTCATGTTTCAAAAAGTTGATCTACTACCACAAGAATAGAATCTTTACTCCTTTACATCCTTGGTAACCCCAAAATAAAATCCATGCTAATGCTTTTCCAAGGTTTATTAGACACTGGTAAGGGAGTATATAAATTCTTATGGAAAATTTTTTTACTTTTTTTGACAAGTTATGCATCTTCCTATAATTGCTTGTACTAGTTTTGTCATTTGTGGGCAAGAAAAATTTTCTTGTAGTATCTCTATGATCTTATGAACTCCAATATGACCGGCTATACCCCGCTCATATACTTCTTTAACAAGTAAATTACGTATATTAGAATAAGATATACACAACTTATTAAGTTTGAAAAGATAGTCATCTTGTAGTAAATAATTATAGAACTACCATAATGTTTGCACATAATATAGATGTCAACAAAATCTTCATCCTTATCATACAGTTCCTCTAACATCTCAAATCCCAATAACTTAACATCCAACATGAATATTATCATGGATCTATGAGACAAAGCATTTGCCATGATATATTCTTTACCATCGAAATGTTTAACATAAAATACGAAGGATTGTAAGAAACTAACCTATTTTGTATGCCTTAGACTAATTTTCTTTTGCCCGTACAATTATTTCAAACTCTCATGATCCGAATGTAAAATAAATGGATTAGGCCTTAGGTAATGACTCCATATTTCTAGACTTCGTATGATGGCATAAAACTCTTTATCATACTTGGAATAATTCAGTCTCTCTCTCTATTCAATTTCTCAATAAAAATGCAATAGCTTATTTTTCCTATGAGAGTACACCTCCTATACCTACCCCACTTGCATCATATGTAACTTCAAATAATTTCTCAAATTTGGGTAAAGCTAATACTGGTTCATTACATAGCTTATTCTTCAGAGTTTGAAAGGCCTTAGTAGCATCCTCACTCCAATTAAATTCACCCTTTTTCACGAGTTGGGTTATTAGTGGGGCAATAGTAAAAAAATCCTTAATGAATCTCTTATAGGAACTTGCCAAACCATGAAAACTCCTCACTTCATGAGTATCCTTAGGTGTTAGCTAATCCTTAATAGCATTAATTTTTGTGGGATCAACTTTAATACCTTCACTACTTACTATGTACCCAAGGAAAACTATACTTGAAAGCATAAAGTCTCACTTCTCCATTTTTTCATAGAGTTTAGTCTCCCTTAGTTTATCAAATAATTTCCTTAAATGAATAAGATTTTCATGTTCACTTTGACTATACACAAGTATATCATCTAAGTACACTATGATGAAAACTACGAGAAAAGTTTGAAGAACTTCATTCATCGGTATTATAAATGAACTCAGTGTATTATATAGGCCAAAATGCATCACCGTCCACTCATAAATACCATATTTAGTTTTGAATGTAGTTTTCCACTCATACCCCTCTCTTATTCTCATTTGACTATCTCCGCTTCTTAGATGAATCTTAGAGAATACTCATGCTCCATATAACTCATCCAACATATCATCTAATCTTAGTATCAGAAATCGATATTTGATAGTGATATTGTTAAAAAACCTTGAGCCGATGCACGTACGCCATGCATCATCCTTTTTAGGGACTAGTAATGTAGGCATACAATAGAGACTCATGCTTTCCCTCACATACCCTTTTCTTATGAGCTCTTGGATTTTGTTTTTCTAACTCCTTAGGCCTGTTTGGTTTATATTTATATGTAGGCCTATTAGGTAAGGACACACCAGGAATTAAATCTATAACATGTTCTATTCTCCTTTTAGTTGGCAATCCAGGTTGTAATTCATTAGGAAAAACATCGTGATACTCTTAAAGTAGTTTATCTAATTGAGGATTGTCATTATTTCTCTCCCTTTGTAGAGATTCTTTCATGACCATATCAGAAAAACTTCCTTCTTCTCGAATACATTTGACCATAGACTTTTCATGCAAGAATAAACTCTTGTTATTTTTGACTATGCTCTCATTATTGCTTTAGAAGGTTTAAGTTTATACTTCTTCTTATCCTTCTCGACTAGATATTCATTAGTAATACCATTATGAATAGAATTTCTATCATACTTTCATTTTCTATCTAACATGATTCCACATGCATCCATAGGTAAAACATCGCATAACACCTTATCATGGTAGTTACCAATTTTGAACGATACTAGGGTTTGTTTTATTACCATGACTCCTTTGTCCTTATTCAACCGTTGAAGAGAATAAGGATTTGGATGTGGTGTAGTTTTCAACCTCAAATCCTTAACCACCCTCTCATTGGCTACATTGGTACAAGATTCACTATCAATGATGATACGACAAACTGTATCTCTTGCTTTCTCTTTTGTCTTAAATATCTTCTCCCTCTGAGTAGGTTGCTCAGTAGCTTGTGCTTGAATTACTCTCTTGAGGACATAAAAATCACTCTCTTATTCCTCAAATTCACTATATATTTCCTCAAAAGGCTCAAGTTTAGGATCTTCCTCGTATATCTCTGTAGCTTCAATCTCTTTTATTAATAATACCCTTTGATAAGGACATTTGTGAGTGAAGTGTCCAAACCCATGGAATTTGAAACATTACCTAGTAGAGAATTCATTCACTTTATTTTTTTCCTTTCTCCTCTCTAGTAATTCCTTATTTTTTTTTATCAAGATTGGTAGAAGTTGAAGTACTCATTCCTAATTTTGTTGTTTGGTTACTTGAGTAGTACTTTATGGATGGAGTACTTTGTTTAGTATGAGGCTTAGTGGATTTAATTTGTTTTTCAATACTTAGGAAATGTTTAATCATTTCATCTAAAGAATCATAAAGACAAGTTTCTACCTTGTCTCAAATCATCGTGTTAATGCCTCTTAAAAATCTAGCACAAGTTCGTTCCTTCGTTTAATTGATATCACATACTTGTGCCAACCTTTTGAATTCCCTAACATACTCTTCAATACTTAATAGTCCTTGCCTATGAGTAGTTAATTTGATATAATTACCTTGGTCATACTCCTTAGGAATAACCTTTTTCCTTAGATATTTCTTAAGTTTCTCCCAAGATTTTATCTTTTATTTACCCTCTCATTCCCTAGTCATCTTTAGATTATCATACCATATTCTAGCAACTTCTTAAACTTAAGACTAGTTAGTTTACACTTTTGCTCATCTTGATAATCCTTAAACTCAAAGATACCCTCCACTTTATGTAACCACTCAAGAAATGAGTCTACATCAAGCTTACAATCAAAGTCGGGAAGATCAAGTTTAATGCCCTTATCCTCCTTTTGATGATACTTAGATTGATGGTCATGGAGCTTACGGCCACGTAATTAAAACTCTCTTTTTGATAATTATAGTACTGGTAATTAAGGGTATCGTTATATACCAGAGATTGAGAGGGTTCACATCTTTTTAACTAGCTCAAAAATAATAAAAATAAAAACTATAAATCACAAAAAATAAATAAGTAAAAAAATAATGGGGGTTTTAAAAGTAAAAAAATAATAAAATTAATAAATAAAATAATAAAAATAATGGATAACTACAAATGTGATAAATATGCTAGGGAAATCAAAATCCACTACTAGATTAGGTCTAAATATAATAATAATTTCTAAATCATCATTTAATTATGAGAAAGAGATTGACTAAGTTTATGGATAAAAGAAATAACCACTAGATTACCCAATAATATGTATTAAAAATATAAATAAAAAATAGAGAAATAAATAACTGGAATTACTTATAGATGAAAGATCAAAAATTTATTCAGATGAAAAATTGTTAATTTATCTAAAATAAAATTTTCCAGTATACCTTTTTCTTTACTTCTCTCTTCTTCTGGCAGAACGAAATTCTTTTTTTTTTTGGTGTGCGTGTGTGGCACCTCTTCCTTGTTTCTTCTTTTCTTCTCTGCCTACACACCCTTTGGCTCTTTTCGTTTTTGGCATCTGCCTTTGCTGTTCTTCTCTGATCTTTTTTTTTATTCGGTGTTGCACTATTGCAATGCTCCCCCTCTTTTTTCTCATATGGAAGCCTCCCTTTTATGTTGCAGGTGCTTTTTGTGCACCAATTGTTTTTTGTTTTTCTCCTTTCTCAAGCCTTTAGGCCTTTGGTCGGCCATCGGTCCAAAGGCTAAACAATATTTTATTTTATTTTTTTACTTTTCCTATAAAATAATATTAGAAAAAAATTAATAAATAATCTCATATTTAAAATTTATTTCATTGATGTCATTTTAGTTCAAATAATAAAATTTATACAATTATTATCACTTAAGCATAAAATCATAATTATTCACATATGTTACTCAAATAAAATACCAAAAACTAAGATTAAAAGGTATAAAATATATCGAAATATAAACTCATCAACACCCCCCACACTTAACTTCTTTCTTACCCTCAATCAAGTTATGATTCAAACCAAATAAAAATAAACCAACTAGTCACGTTCATAGGTCTCACGATTTCACTTAGCATGTGCAACAAGCCCTTTAAACCTCTAGATCACCAATGGAGGACGAGTAAGGTCTCGTGAGGGTTTCATAGATGATATACCCTCAAAATCACACACAAAAATAAATAAGAATAAATAAAATAAAATCACACCTAATATCCTTAACCAATTTTGTCTCATAATCTTTTAATTTCATATGTCAATATTAGTAATCAATCAAGATTCGGCATTGGGAGATTTAAGGGATCAATTTCAATATATGTTTCATACATAAACATGAAATGTATGGACATATCTGTTGTAACACCCCCAAAATTCACTACTGAAAAATTTCGTTTTATTTAAAACAAATAGCGGAAGCAAAATATAAAACGATGAATTTCGGGGATATTACCGCCACACCTAGTACCAGACCGGCTCACTCATACCGTTCTAGTACCAAGTGCTAAGGCTAAAGAACTAAATATCAATTGCTAAAAATTCAAACCATTATTAAGTCAAAGTTGCACAAATAAAGACTTTATAAGAATAGGTTCCACCACCAATGGTGGTTACAAGAATAAAAAATACATTTAAACCAGAAAGTAAAAGCAAAGGGAGAACCCTAAGAGTCCGGATAATCCTTACGCTCTTTCCCGTTGCCCACTTGAGTAGCACCTAAAATTGGACCTGCAAGGGACACTGCCCATTGAATAGGCAGGGGCCCCACGAATGGAACCCTTCAGTACTATGGTACTGAGTAACCCTTTAAAGTCACACTTAAAAGCAGGCCCGTAATGTCACACATGATACAAAAATACATGCATATATAACAAGATGTGTATATATAACATTCACATAATTAACAATCACATCAGATATCAATAGGTAGTTATGAACAATCGATACTTTCGGGCCTTAAGCCATGTCATAGTGCAAAATCAATACATTCGGGCCTTAAGCCATTAGTCCATTATTATTCATTCAATCTCGTATTTTATATCCATGTGAGTGCAAGAACCCCACTATTATAGCCGGTGGATCGGTCACTTATAGGGCAGAATGCACCTAACCACTATTATATGCCGGTGGATCGGCCTCTAGGGCAAAACGCTCCTGGCCACTATTATTCACCGGTGGACCGGTCTGGCCCCGACTCACATGGTGTTCCGCTATAAGTGATTAGTATTTTTCCATAACTTTATTCACATATATGACTGATTTTATTGAGCTCGAGACCCCCACTATTATTGCCGGTGGACCGGAATATATATCAACATCATCCAGGGCAACACGCTCCTAGGCCACTATTATGTCCGGTGGATCGGTACTCATAATCACTTGCCAGGGCAACACGCTCCTGGGCCACTATTATATCCGGTGGATCGGTACTCATAATCACTTGCCAGGGCAACACGCTCCTGGGCCACTATTATAACCGGTGGATCGGTAATCAATATCATAATCCAACTGGGCCCGGCTCATAATCTTTCACTTTCATGATTAGTATTTTTCCTTTCTTTAATCAACACAACAATTCCATTTATTTACCTCGGATGGGAGATCAAGAACCCGGGACACAAAGGTACACCAGTTGTACCGGTGCATATAAGCTACTCAATACCCTTCAACCAAGAACCCAAGGATGCAAAGGTACCCTAGTTGTATTGGTGCATAAAGCTACTCAATACCCTACCGACAAGGACACCTAATTCATAAGTATGCATACCCCCTAACTAGGTCCGTAGAGCTAGATAGAGTAAGATATAGGACCTAGCTGGGGCACAAAGACACACCAACAAATACCAGAATAATTGTGGGCTAAACCACGTCTTTAGGGTAGCGACCCCTAAAGAGCCATCATTCCTAATCTTGAGGTCTTTCACTTTAAGTATTAGTGTCTTAGTCAAAGTGATCCCGAAGGCACGTCAATCAGATATTTATTCACTTTCAATCGTTCCGGTATCATTAGTCGTTTGTTATTCAGGCGGTTATCCAAGATAACACAGAAAAATCATTAAGGCCATCATAATCTAATATAATTCCAAATTAGGGTTCGTTCTCGTCATACTTACTAATTATTAAATACTCTTACCTTGCTAATCAGCGTTATTTGAGTCATATTATAAAATTCCACAATCACAACAACATGTTAGGTACAAATTACTCATTTACCCTTTTCTTATATAGTTGCTAAGTCATCCCTTCCTTACTTGACAAATTACCATATTACCCTTAAGGTTGCATAATTATCAAATTCTCCTTGCTCAGTTTATGTTACTAAGTTATCTCCTACGCTTTTTAGATCACCATTCACCTTTCATAATTGTTAACCTTAACATATTTTCCCTTTTTGGTTAGTTAGATTACTAAATTGCCCTTCTTCTTTGTTATAATTACTAAACCGCCCTTGAGTTGGATAAATTATCAAATTACCCTTCTCCATTATCATAATTACCAATTTCTCCTTTAGTTGGTTCAATAATTACCAATTTACCCCTTGGTCGGTTAAATTACCAAATTACCCCTTTAGTTGGTTAAATAATTACTAATTTACCCTTTAGTTGGGTAAATTACCAAATTGCCCTTCTCCTTTATCATAATTGCCATTTTACCCCTATCGATTATTATAATTGCCATTTTACCCCTTTTCAATTATTATAAATCCAAATTACCCTTCTTTATAATTACAATTACTAATTTACCCTTCTTCATAATTATAATTACCAATTTACCCTTCTCCATATTCATAATTATTCATTTGCCATTTTCCATAATTATATTTACCTATTTACACCTCTCTATTATTATAATCACTATATTGCCCTTCTCTATTATTAAAATTACCATAATACCCTTTTTGTTGGTTAATTTACCAAATTACCCTTCTCTATTATAATTATCCAATTGCCCCTTTTGATCATAATTTAATTACCAATTTATCCTTCGTCGTTATCATTATTACCAAGTTACCCCTTACTCCCAAGGTTGCCATAAATGTCCTTTTAATTTACAAAATTACCCTTCTACCCCTTACTCCCAAATTACCACAATATCCTTTTATTTACAAAATTACCACAATACCCTTTTACTTATAAAAATACCATAACACCCCTTTTACTTTATAAATTACTATTTTACCCTTTTACATCCAAAATTACCATTTTTATCTTTCCTTACAAAATTACCATTTTGCCCTTCTTTTCCAAAATTATCATATCACCCTTTACTCCCAAAATTACCATAATACCCCTTTACTCATAAAATTTCATTTTCCCCTTTACTTCCAAACTTACCATAATACCCCTAACTTCCAAAATTACCACAATACCCATTTTTACTTGTAAAATTACCATATTGCCCTTTTGCCTTCAAAATTACTACTTTATCCCCTTTAATACACCTCTTTTATTAAATTAACATTACCACATGGAATAATAATATTAATACTCTATTAACAATATCCAACTCCACCAACCATTATATTTTAGTATAATACTTATTATCACCCACACCTATTGAGCCATAATCTAGCACAAGGAATATTACTAAAATGCCCCTAGGGCTCACAATAATACTATTTATGCGTAAATAGTCACAATAACATAATATGTCATGGATAAGTACTTTAACACTTTCATTGATAATCAAGTTCTTCCCTTAGACAATATTTACACACATAGCACATAAAAGGGCACACTTTCCTTTTTATTAAACAATACAAGCCAACATATAAATTTTACTAACAACCATATATCAAACATAATAACATATCAAAAATCCTAATGTGTAAACATACGTTTATACATGCGTTTAAGTGGGGTTTAACGATTACCTTAGATCCCCGCAAAAATCGAATCTTACCGGTATCCCAATTAAAGATTCAAGCATTAAATAGAAAAATCAACACCTAAAAATAATATCAACAATTATTATATTAGAATAAGAAAATAAATGCATAAGGTTTTATAAATTTTACTTAATGAAATAATTAATTTAAATATTATCATACCTTAAATTTATTAATAAAAATGGGCTAATAAATGCAGCAACTTATACTACATATGCGGCATGAGCTGCATGCAAAAATAATTAGAGAAAGGCTCAAAGGGGAGGGTGAAGGAAGAATAATGGTTATTTTCGGGTTGGGGTCTTTAGGCTAGAAAAGAAGGTAGATGGGGAAGGATTTAAGGCAAGGGAATGGTGCAGGAGTAAAAAGGGGGTGTAGGTGGAGGCTGGTGATGGGTTTGTGGTGGCCAAGAGCGGCGGTGATGGCGGCGGCGAGGCAGCAAATATGGCTGCCGAGGTGGGTCGAGGTGGAGAGGCTGAGAAGGAAGGAAAAGATGAGGGAAAAATGAAGGGGCTCGAGGGCTTGTTTCGGGAAAATAAGGTATAGGATTTGTAGAGAAGGTTGTAGGGAGTTGAATGGTGGGTTGGGTGGTGGTAGAGGCAACCGGAAGGCGGCGATCGGTGGCGTTACAGGAGGACTGCCTAGAAGGGGGGAAAATGGGGAGAAAATAAGTGGGGAGGAAGAAGGGTTGCGGGATGGCTGGAGAGGGATGTTGTGGTGGCGCAAGGCTGAGGTGGAGGGTGGCAGGGAGTGGTACAGGGGGTTGGTGAGGCGGCAGGAGCGGTAGAGGATGGTGGCGATGCAAAAATAGGGGTGGAAATGGGAGAGGAAGAAAATGAGAGAGGAGAGGAGGTCGGGGGTAAGGGGCTCGAAAATATGGGTAGAAAGAGGGTGGAGAGGAGAAGAAAAAGAAGAGGCAAGGTAGGGGGAATAGGTGGCAGTCGGTGGCAGTGTTTAGGGTGGCAGGGAGAGGGTGACGACAGGGAGGAAAAGGGAGACATGCGGGATGGGGTGCATGGCTGCCCAGTTTCCGAAACAATGAAAAAAAGGGTAGGGGAGAGAGAGAGAGAGAGAGAGAGAGGGAGACAGGTGGTGGCAGTGCTTGTAGGCTACGGTGGTCGGCGGGGTGCTCTGGGTGGCAGTCATGGCCAACGAAGACAAATCAGGCTGCTGGGTCGAGGCATAGAGAAGGGAGAAGAAAGAAAGGAGGGGGAGGTGCAGGTCGGCGCACAGGGGGAACAAAAAGGAGCGGGCCGGCCCAGTTTGGGGAGAAAAGAAAAAAAAAGAAGGCTGGTCTGGCTGGGTTGACTGTGCGTGTAGGGGGGAGAATGGGCTGTTGGCCCAGGTGCAAGGAGGGGAGGCAGGCCTGGCAGCCCGAGCGAGGAAAAGAAAAAAAGAAAAAGAAAGGATGGAGGAAAAGGAGAAAAGGAGAAGGAAAAGAAAAGGAAAATGGGAAAATTTAAAATAATTAAATTTATAAAATAATAGGATCTAATATTTTTAATAATAAATTTATTTAATAATTTTATTTAATATAATTAAATATATGGGCACAAAAAGGATAATTATAGTAAAATACTAGTTTGAAAATTTATTTAAGTAAAAATAATACTGTAAAATAACAAAATATTTATTTTTAATTTATTAAATACCCCTATCCAATTTTTTATACTCAAAAATCCATAAAATATTTAAACTAAATAATTTTAAAAGCTAATTTATTTTAAATAAAAGTTATTTATTAAATTATAGGTTTTCTAAAATTTTAGGGGATTACATTTGTAGCAGTCCCAAAATTCACTACTGAAAAATTTTATTTTATTAAAAGGATTAGTGGAAATGAAATGAAAAAACTTTGAATGGGGATATTACCTCCACACTTAGTGCCAGACCAGTTCACTCTTACTATTCTAGTACCAAGTGGTAAGGCTTAAAGAATAAGATACAATTTTCTAGAATTTCAAACCATGTTAAAAATTAGAATAATGTAAATAAAAATTTACAATAATAGCATCCACCAATCGTGGTTACAAGAATACAAGTTACATTTAAACCAGATTTAAAAGAGAAAGAGTGAAACCCTAAAAGTCCGAATAATTTCCTTACGCTCTTTCCAGTTGTTCACTTGAATAGCACCGGAAAATGGACCTGCAAGGGACACTGCCCATTGAATAGGCAGGCGTCCCACTAATGGAACCCTTTAGTACTATGGTATTGATTAATCCTTTAAAACACACTTAAAAGCAGACCCACAATGCAACACATGATACAAAACTATGTACACATATAATGAGAGGTGCATACATAACATTCACATACATAAAATGTCCATCAAATGTTAATGGTCAAAACGTATGATCAATACTTTTGGGACTTAAGTCATTAGATAATCATTATTAAATCTCTCTTAGATTATAATATATCCATGTGAGTTAGGGAACCCTACTATTATAGCAGGTGGACCGGAATACATACAAGGTAGAAAGCTTCTAACCACTATTATTGCCGGTGGACCGGTCTCTAGGGCAGAACGCTCCTGGCCACTATTATTCGCCGATGAATCGGTTTGGCCCTGACTCACATGATGTTCTACTATAAGTGATTAGTATTTTCCATGATTTATTAACAAATAGATTGGATTTATTGATATTGGGATCCCCCACTATTATAGCTGGTGGACCGGAATACATATAAATATCATCTAGGGCAACATGCTCCTGGGCCATTATTATATTCGGTGGACCGGTACTCATAACCATCTTCCAAGGTAACGTGCTCCTGGGCCATTATTGTATCCAGTGGACCAATACTCATAAACATCTTCTAGGGAAATACGCTTATGGGCCACTATTATAACCGGTGGATCGGTACTCATAATATAATCCATTTTGGCCCGACTCATTTGTCTTTCACTTTCATGATTATTGTTTTTCCTTAATTATCACAATAATTCTATTTATTTGCCTCATAGGGTACATCAAGATCTCGGGACACATAGGTACACCAATCGTACCGGTGCATATAAGCTACTCAGTACCCTTCAACTATCAACCTAGGGACGCAAAGGTACCCTAGTTGTACTAGTGCATACAGCTACTCAGTACCCTATCGACAAGGACAACTAATCCATAAGTATGCATACCCCCTAAATAGATCTGTAGAGCTAGATAGAGTAAGATATAGGGCCTAGTTGTGGCACAAAGGCATATGAGCAAATACCATAATAACCGTGGGTTACACCACATCTTTAGGGTAGTGACCCCTAAAGAACCACCATTCTCGATCCCAAGGTCTTTCACTTTAATTATTAGTGTTTTAATTAAGGTGATCATGAAAAGGACAACGATCAGATACTTATTTAATTTCAATCATTACGATATCATTAGGTATTTCTTATTCATACGGTTATCCAAGATAATGTAGTGGAATCTGTAAGGCTATCATAATCTAATCTAATTCCAATTTAGGATTCGTTCTCGTGATACTTACTGATTGTCAAATACCCTTATCTTGCTATTCAATGTTACTTGAGTCTTATTATGAAACTTCGTTATTACAATGACATATTTGATATGAGTTACTGATCTACCCCTTTCATCGCTACAAAATTACCGAATTACCCCTTTCTTGTATAATTATTAAGTCATCCCTTCTTTACTTGCCAAATTACCATATTACCTCTAGTGTTGCACAATTACCAAATTACCCATTACTTGTACAATTATTAATTCAACCCTTCTTTACTTGACAAATTACCATATTACCATCCATGTTGCATAATTACCAAATTACCCCTTGTTTGATTTAGGTTACCAAGTTATCTTCCATACTTATTAAATCATCAATCACCCTTCATAATTGTTGCACTTATCAGATTTTTCATTTGGTTGGTTAGATTTCCAAATTGCCCTTCTCCATTATCATAATTACCAAATTACCCTTTTCCATTATCATAATTACCAAATTGCCCTTCTATTATTATAGTTACAAATTTTCCCTTCTCCATTATTATAATTACCATTTTACCCTTCTCTATTATTATAATTATCATTTTATCCTTCTCCATTATTATAATTATCATTTTACCCTTTTACTTACAAAATTACCATTTTATCCTTTTACTTCCAAAATTACCATTTTGCGCTTTACTTCCAAAATTACCATTTCGCCCATTACTTCCAAAGTTACCATAATATCCTTTTACCTACAAAATTATCATTTTTCCCTTTACTTCCAAAATTACCATAATATTCTTTTACTTAAAAAATTACCATGTTGCCCTTTACTTCCAAAATTATCATTTTACCCTTTTATTATACCACTTTTGTTAAATTATCATTACCACATGACTATTAATATTAATACTCCATTCTCATCATCTAATTCAACCAACTATTATATTTCAACATAATACTCATCAACATCCACACATATTAAGTCGCATTCTTGAGCAATACATATTACTAAAATGCCTCTAGGGCTCACAATAATATTATTCATGCATTAATAGTCACAATAACATAACATATCAAAGATAAGTACTTAACATTTTCATTAATAACAAAACTAGGAAAGAGGGCAGGTAGAGGAGGATTTAGGGTAAGGGAAAGGTGTAGGGGTGGAGAAGGGGTGTAGGTGGTGGTTGGGGATAGGTTGTTGGTGGCTAAGGGTGGCGGCGATGGCAGCAGCGAGGCTGCGAAGGTGGCTGAGAAGGAAGGAAAAGGGAGGGGAAAAAGGAGGGGTTTTAGGTGTTGGTTTTGACTAAAGGAGGTGAGGGGTGGTAGGAGAGATTGCAAGGATGGGTTTGGTGGTCCAGGTGGCAGTAGAGGTGGTAGAACGATGGCAGAAGGAGGAGGTGTAGGGAGGTTGCCAAGAAGGGAGAAAAAGAAGAGGGGAGGATGAAGATAGGCTACAGGGTGGCTCGAGGGGTGGTGTGGTGGTGTAGGGGTGAGGTAGAGGGTTGTAGAAGGTGGTGTAGGTAGCTGGTGAGGTAGAGGAAGCGGCGGAGGGGGCGGTAGTGCAACAATAGGGGGAGAGGATGAAATGAGAAGAAAATGGAGAGAAAGGAATCAAGAGAGGGAAGAAGGCTCGAAAATGGGGCAAGAAAGGGCTGGTGAGGAGAAGAAAAAGGAGAGGGAGAAGAGGGGAGCAGGTGGTTGGCTAAGGGTAGGCCGCAGGGTGGTAGGCGGCTGGTCGGGTGGCAGGGAGAGAGAAGGGAAGAAGACGGAAAGAAAAGGGCATACGGGCTAAGGGTGTCGGGAAGTGAGCCGGTGGCCTAGGCGCGAGGGAAGGAAGCAAGCCAGGGTTTGGTGGCCCGAAGAAAGGAAAAAGGAAAAAGAAAGAAAAGAGGAAAAATGAGATAAAAGGAGAAAGAAAAGAAAAAGGGAAAAAGGAATAGGAAAAATAGGGGGAAAATGGATAAAATAATTTATGGAAAAATAGGATGTAATATTTTTGGTAGATAAATAAATTTAATAATTTAGTTTAATATAAATTTAATATATTGGTTTAAAAAGGTTAATTTTAGAAAAATATTAGTTACAAAAATTATTTAATTAAAATGAGTATGATAAAATAATAAAATATTTATTTTAATTTATTAATTATTCCTAGGCAATTTTATATATTCAAAAATACATAAAATAGTTAAATTAAATAATTATAAAAGCTAATTTATCCTTAATAAAAGCTATTTATTAAATTATAGGCTTTCAAAATTTTGAGGGATTACAAGATCAATATTATGGATGAAGATTTACCATGCCTTGATCACATCAAGATCTATCCTGACTAAGGATACCCTATATTTTGTTTCTTTTAGATTGATGGCTATATATGTATAAAAACACTCATGCATATGAGATTAGATGATAAAGATAACAAACAACTCACACATATAAACAACTCACACATGGAAGATACCAAATACCTGCCAAACAGACCGAACCATATGCTTATCTCTTGTGACTAATCTTCATCAGATCAAATGTTGCTCATCTTAAGAATCTAATAGGACTTACTTATTGGTTGTAATGAGTTTAAGATATAGAAAGGTACGGAGTATTCTAGAAGTGTGGTGCTAAAAAGGTTGAAAACTAGCGGAACTCTAATAATTAGATGAAATATAAGTATTAAGTCCACATCAATAATACACACCTCAACCTTAACACCAAACTAGCGCATTGAGATAAAAATAGAACATGAATAGAACCTTTTCAACATCATCTCCATATCTCCCTCTTTTCCTTATATCATATTAGTTCTCTTTTCTTTTTTCAATTTTTTATATTTTTTTATTCATTTATATTTTTTTTCTCATTCATTTTTTATATCATTTTTTTATATAGAAGAATGATAAAAATATAATGAATATATAAATTCTATCTCTAGCACCAAACATAAACATTTCCTTTCTTAGCATAAATACATATATTTCTTTCACATATACTCACATACGCAACCACTCTATATCCATAATGAATTGATTCCCTTCCACTAAATTTAAGAAAGGGTAAAGATAAGGTCCGAAGGTTATGTAATGTGGGTAGAGAAGAAAAATATTTGTTTAATGTATAGGCTAAAAGGGCTTCTATTGGGTATACATCATATATACAAAAATAGGATTGAGCTATTTGATCATGTGATGAAAAATTCCTAAGTTGCCTATTATCATTTTCTCAATCATAGCATGTTTTGACTATAAGCTTTGACTAGTATAAGAGTAAGTTCTAGTAATCTCTAGAGTCCATTACAAGAGCTATGGTAATTTTATTAGAGCAATTAGACAAATATGAGGTTTGCAAAAAAATAAAATAAAATTTGAAGCCAAGACAAGTAGATAATTTTATGTGAATTCACTAAAAAAAGAGGAAGGTATATATGGTTCAAAATCTCACTGAGGAATGTGATGAATCTCAACATGCTATGTTGATGGTTAGAAAATCATATATGTTCTTTATCCATTCACATCTAGAAATGTAGATATGCGATCCCTATATCAAAATTAACACAAAAAATCTTCACTTGTTGTACCTTGATTTTATGATCCTTTTTTTTTTTAGATTTCAAAGATATACTCCTCATTAACTAGTTAAGGGATTCTAAGACTCTAAAAATAATAAAAAAAATTTGTAATTTTTTTTGAAACAAATAAAACATTCACAAATACCCCCACACTTAAATCACATATTGTCCTCAATGTGTAAACAACTAAAGGAACATATAATTTTAAGTATGGAGAGTTAAAATTAAATAAATAAAAATAACTAAAGGGTAGAAAACTCCCCCATCACATTGGTTGTCCCCAAGTAGCGTTTGTTTTTATGTCTTCAACCTAACATGATTTTTGTTTACTCAGTCAAGGTGGGTACGTCCATTTGGGAATTGCTTCACCAAATCCCTCCTCATGTTGATCATCTATATCTTGAAAGGTATAAAAATACATAATATTAGTTTTAATAAAAGATTTGACCCAACAAGAACACAACTTACCTATCATGAGATTTAAGCTCGTGTGTAAAGAAAGAATATTTTGCTCGATGTCAATGTATGATGGTCTCTCTATCAAAGGAGGAATATATTGTCCCATCTCAAAATATATTAACAAATATTTCGAACATAGCCTCTCCTTTGGACATTAAGCTTCTTATTAGATGTATCCAAGATGATTTTATTACTCGCTTCAATCATAAACCCATATAGCCAGCTTAAAGAGGGAAAACAAGGAGTAAGGTTAGCATAAATAAAATAAAAGTGGTTCAAAGGCTTACCTCATGTTTCATGGGCTTACCTTGTGTTTCACGGTCATCTCCACGTAAAATTAGGGAACAAATGTCCAAAGACGGTCTATAGTAGATGAAAGTGATAGCCTTACCATTCGTATGCTTCTCTTTGTTCACTTGCTCCTTATTTTGATGAAATTATTCTTCTAATTTTACAACATCTTCTTCCACCTGATCATGCTTTTTAATATGCTCCATGGGAACCTCCTCAACTAGCTCATGCTCATATGTGGACATGGTATCATCATACTTATGACTCCCACTTGAATTTGGAACTGAAGTACTTAAGAGCTCTTTTTGTGTTTGTTATTGATTGATCATGTTGACCACATAACTTATTTGCTCCTCTAACTCTAAAATCCTCTTATTTTATTTAATTTGACTTTGTATTAGTTGGCTTTGCCTATTTGTCAATGCTTCAAAAAGCTTGTCCATTTTTTCTGAACTTGAGGGTTCTAAAACTAGAGAAGATTCTTGTTGAGGATATTAATAATATTTTGAAGCTTCATTTTTACTCCCCAAACTAGAAGTCAGATCGTTAGAGTGACCACACAAGTGTAGTATCAATACAGTAAAGTATTTGCAAAACATACTACCTAAAACACAATAAGGCTTATGCAACACATTAAAGTCATAAAACAACATGGAAATATCATAACGATCAATTTAATTACAACATAGCATGCTAGCATGGAAATCATTGATGTATAGAAAAACATTAATTCATGCAATTCATACAATATAAACTATATTAGAATTCCTCCTTTAGTGACCACACAAGTTTCGGTTAGTGTAATAGTTTATTCAACCACACCCAATTCTCTACCATGAACAAAAGTCATGGTAGCATAAACATTCACAATGGGATACCACACCCATCACACAAGGTCAAGATACATTGAAGGGGAATTTACTTGGGGATACTACACCACCATATAAGGAGTGTACCTGCCACAAATTGGGATACCACACCCATGGCACATGGTTAAAGTACACCAAGGGGGCATGTACTAGGATAGCTCACCTACCACACCTTAAATGTCTCTATCGCGAGTGCTAAAAAGTTGGGATACCACACCTACATAAGAATTGGATAATATAAAGTACCAAGGGACTTATAATAGGGTACCTCACCCAACCATACTAGAAATCAACTCCATTCTGGCATGCCCCATTATAATCCTATACCTCAAATATATATGAGTACCCCATATTGATCATAACTCGGTAGAGAAGGAAATAGGCACTGAGTAAAAAAAATTATAACCAAGGGTGACCTGCCTACTAACTCCCGACAGCTACCCCAAGAGTCAGAGAAAATGGCTCAAAATAAATCTTAAACTATTAATTTATTTATAAGCGATATCATAAATCACAACAAAGTCTACACATCAAAAAATTAGGTATTTCCAAATGATAACACCAAACACAATTAAAATCTAATATTTAACCAAATTGGGTGTTCAAAGTGATAACATCAAACATATCACAAGGTAGTAAATCCACCATTTAGGTGCTTAAAGGTGACACCAAACTCAATAAATAGTATAAAAGCCACAATGGGGTGTTTAGAGATAACACCAAACTTAACCAAAAATCAAGTCTCAACTACCATTGTGGTGATTCACATTAAATAAGTTTAATCATAGCTGAAATCATTATTAAAATGTTGTAAATACTTGGAAATATCAACAAAAAAGGCCCAAGAGAAATATAATATATTATAAAAAACTAGTTAGTTCCCAGCCAGACAAGTCGATTGGTCCTTCAGACCTGTCGACTTGTCTGGTCATACTAGACCTAGACCAAAACAACACCAGAGAACCAGTCAACTGATTAGACACACCGATCAACTATTCATGTGAACTATTCTATTTGTTTGGCCCAATCGGTTGATGGATCTAAGTAGAGACCAACCTATTTTGACCTGTAGAGAAACCAATTGATGGGTTTAATCAATAAATCGACTAGTCATAGAAACCAGTTGACTAATTTGGTCCAACTAGTTGATGGGCCTAAGCAAAGACAAAACTACTTTGGTCTATAGGGATACTAATCGATGGGTTTGACCAGCCGATCGACTGTTCATCGAAACTAATGAACTTGTTTACCAAACAAATCAACTGATCTCGTGACCAACTAATCCAAAACTCCAAACCATTTGGCTACTTGCAATACTAGTTAATGGGTTCAAGGAATTGATCGATTGGTCTAGGTGAATCACTGCCCAAACTTGCAAAACACACACCAAAAGTTACCACACTTTATCATATTAATCCTAGAATGCTTCTATGTCAAAACATGCATAAAAATACATGTTGCACACTTAGAATCACATGGTTACATGGTAATATACATACTTAAATAAATCATGTTCAAGTAGCCCATTATATGGTTAAGATCAAATAATCTCAACAATACTAACTTGAGAAGAATGATACCACATGTGTATAACATGGAACACAATTAGATCATACTTATATAAGCACTAATACATGGAACCCCAATATACCATTGAAATCTAATAATGTTAAACATAAGAATGCATTTCCTTGAAGCAATTATTCTAACAGAAAACTCTTACTAGATGGCTTATCTAGTAGAACATTGATTCCTAAGAGAGTCAAAGTAAAAACCCATTAAAATCCACTTTCAAAATTTCCTCAAAAATAAGAAAATCAGAAGAAGAAGAAGAAGAAGAGAGACACAAAACACCACCTTTGACTCAAAAATAAGGTGTCAAAAGGGAGAGCTAAAATCTCTAAATTTTCTCAACCTTAATTCTTCATTCCTTAAGGAAAGTAAGAGAGAACTAAAAACAAGATTATAATAAGATAAAGGAACAAAATTATTGCATGATTCAAAGGATTAAATCAAAGAGAACCTCTATTTTTTCTCAGTAGAAGGAAGAAGAGGCAAAAATGGAAGGGTGCTCAATATTTAGTGAAAATTTATACAATGATAAGGGAGAAAAGAGCAATAAAACAAGTAAGGAATGAGAATAGATCAACAAATAAGAAGTATAAAATCAAGGTTGGTTGACATTCTCAAGGAAAAGGGGGATGAGATAGGTGAGGTTGAGTGTGGGCAAGCCAAGAAGTGAGGGCTAACTTGTTAGAGTGGTGGGGGGTTAAGTTAGTCATAGATAGGCATAGTAGTGGGTTAACAAGTCAGGGAAGGGTGCAAAAAGTAAATCTCATTGCTGCATCTACCAAAAGAGAGAGGAAGAGTTGAGGGAGAAGAAAAAGGGGAGGCTTACCTCTAAAAGTGGCTTTTGGGGAAAATCTACTAATTATAATTATATAATGATATAACTAATATGAAAATAATTTCATACCACTAAAACATGCTTATTAGCGTAATTGAACTCAAATAAGAAGTTTTCATAATCATTAGAGAGAAATTTGAATCAAAATTAGAATGGGATAAGAAATTGCAAGCAAAATAGTTGAATGGTCTGTGAAGAATAAGAATTTTAATTCCTCTAGTGGACCAATCGATCGGTTATGTAGACTAGTCAATTGGTACACTTGAAATTCACATTTTTTTTAGAACTTCAAGCCTATTTCAAAACCAAAATTCATTTATTTCATATCAACATAATTCTAAGTAAATTTCAAAGGATATTTGGATGGGGTATTACACCATGATAATATTAATTTAGAAAAGATTCATCATTTTCATTATGTGTTTTGTGCATCAGAGCATTGTTTTGCCCAAACTAATTGACCTTTTTGCTATACTAATGGATTACTTATGTGAATATTCATCCATCTTTAGAGCCACCTTCAACTTGTTATGAGGATATTCAATTGGTTTGATGAACTAATTGATTAATTTCTATGAATAGATGATTGTTTGCTAAATCGATTGGCTGGTCCCTTTGTGACTAGAATGGTAGTTCATTATCTCTAATATTTTACTTGTTGATCTTTCTTTGGGACTTTTATTTTAACATTTCCATTAAATTTAGTCATTTTAATCATGATTTTTTTCATGATTAATCAAAATTAAGGGAAATCAAAATGATAAATACTAAAATGTAGCTTGGATACCTTGTGTATTTAAGTTTGGTGCCAACTTTAAACACCTAATTGGTGGCTTATATGCCTTATATTATGTTTTATGTTATTACTTGGAAATGCCTAATATGTTATTTATGGGATTAAATTATGATTTTTGATATCACTTAATAATGAAATTAATATTTCTTTTAAACCTTTTTCTCTTAGTCTTAAGCTTTCTAACTAAGAGTTAGTGGGTGAGCTGCCCTATATTTTTATCTTTTCACTCAATATCTATTCCCTTCTCCATGAGGTTGTGGTTATTAAGGGGTATGCACATATCATTGATGGTAGGATAATAGTATGACACACCGGCATGACAACAACTTTCAAATAAGGTGGGTGAGGTATTATAGTACAAGTCTCCTAGCATTTTGTATGTCTAACGCTTAGGAAAGTGTGGTATCCCAACTGTATGTAGAGCTCATGGTAGATGCAGCCAAGGTATGGTGGGTAAGGTATCTTAGAACAAGTTTCTTGATGGATTCTCATCATGTGTGGTGGTTGTGGTATCCCAATCTGTGTTAGATCTCACTATAGATGCACTCAAGGTGTGGTGGGTTTAGTATCCTTAAAGAAAGCCCCCTCAATGTATTATTACCATGTGTGCTTTTTAAAAAAAGGTGGTACCCCATGTTGTGTGTTATGCTGCCATTACTTTATTCATAGTGGAGAACTGGGTATGGTCAAAATAAAACTCTTATAAGTAGAATGTGTGTGATTGCAAAATGTAAGATCAATAACATGGTTTCATCTTTATGAATTTAACGCATGATCTATATTATTATACCTTCTATGGTCCTTATGTGAGCATGCTCAACTATATGATAATTATAAGCTTTGAAGTGAACTTCTAACTATGTTTTATACCATGCTAATATGCAATCTCAATATGCAGCATGGGTACCATACAATGTTTTAGGTAGTCTACTTTACCAATACTTCACCGTATTGATACTACATTTGTGTAGTCACTGTGATGATCCAACTTCTAGTCTGAGGAGCATAGAATGATTTGTAAGGCTATAATTCTCAGTTAGAATATATTGAGAAAGATATCATGGACAAATAGTTAGTCATTTCTTGGGGATCGAGATTTTAAATTTTGTCTAGTTAAGAGTGAGGATAACTAGTTTAGATTATTTTGCCTATCAATGGGATGTGTTTTGTTATTTTTCATCAGCCAAACTCTTAGATTTGGTTCCAATATTTACATTTTATAATCTCTCTCATATCTGTATTATTATTTTCATCCCCTTTATTATTGTTGCTATAATATTAGAGCATACATCCTTTCATTCATTATCTTTTTTTTCTTGCATCAAGCATGTGTTAGGTAATGATCACACTTCTCCAATAATTGATGTGGCAATGAAATCCCAAAGTTTTTTTTTACCCCTCCATAATATCTTTAAAACATAATTTTTTTGCTCAAAAATTTTGGGCATATTAAAAGTGGTTAACATCAAATAAGGATAAGGGGATAAATGGGAGATAACTTTCAAGACTAAGAGTTATATGAGTGGCTAGCTATGCCATTTGGGTTATGCAATGCCCTATGTTCTTTAATGAGGTTGATGAATAAGATACTTAAACCTTTACTTAGAGTTTTTGTTTTCGAATATCTTCCCGAAATTTTAGCATATAGCAAGAGTAGAGTCGAATACTTGCAACACTCTAAGAGGTCATATGAAAATCTTAGGGAGGTTGAGCTTTATGGAAAAATGGAGAACTATAACTTCAAGATGGATAGTGTGGTTTTTCTTGGCTATATTATGAGTGGATATGGTGTTATATTTGATCATTTAGAGGTGGATACTATTCAAACATGAAAAATTATTTCTAATGTTCATTAGGTTCAAACTTTCCATGGGTTGGAATAATTTTATATAGGTTCATCCAATACTGCTCTACTCTTGTGACTTCCATTACACAACTCATGATGACAGGAGAAATTTTATGGAATGATCAAGCAACAAAGGTATTTGAGAAATTAAAGATTAAGTTTCCTAATGCATTGGTATTATCCTTACTTAGCTTTGATAAATTATTTGAAGTAATATGTGATGCTAGTGGTATATGTATCATATGAACTCTTTCACAAGAGAGGAGGACATGTATTTTCTTTAGCGAAAAGTTGAATGGTGGAAAAATCAACTACTTAATATTTGAAAAAGAGTTTTATTCTATCATTTAGAGTTTGGAGACATGGATTTACAATTTAAGGCCAAATCCTTGTGTACTTTAATCTAATAATGATAGTTTCAAGTATGTTCATGATAAAAGGAAAGTGATTCCAAGACATGTGAAGAGGATTAGCCTCTTCCAAACTTTTCTTCTCTTAACAAGACATATGGATGATAATGAAAATGTTGTTATAGAATCATTATCTAAGAGGTCCATGGTGCTTCTAGATGGATGCAAAGCTTTTAAAATTTAAGATATTGATAGACTAGTACGCCATTAATGAAGGTTTTTACATGATATTTTAAGCCTAAAAAAAATAAGTGAGTCATGGTGCTTACATTATTCAAGAAGAGTTTCCACTTACGTTAAAAAAATATATGTGTTTCTAAAGAACCTATTTGAGTTTTTTTATTCAAAATGGTGCATGAAGGTTTTACTGTACAAAACTTTGGAGTTCACAAGATCTTGGAGCCATTTTAAGAGCATTTTTATTATCCAAGGATGCAAAGGAGAGTACAATACATGGTTGGTAGGTGTTCTTCATGCCAAAAGAGGAATATTTTCTCTCATAAGGGTCTTTATATACCTTTTACCTATGTCTGTTCAACCATGGAAAGATATTAATATGTACTTTATTTTAGGTTTGCCTAGGACAAAGACTCAACTATTGTTGTGGTGGATCGATTTTCCATGGTAGTTCATTTTATCCTTTATCAAAAAACTAATGATGTGACTCCTAATTTATATTTCAATGAGATTGAGATATTATATGGAGTTCCCAAGATTATTATTTTTCTATAGATATACGAAGTTCTTGAGTTATTTTTGGAAGATATTATGACATATGCAAAAGAAAAACTACTAATTAGAATGACACATCATCCTCAAACTAATGGAAAAATGGAGGTAACTAATATGGACATTAGGTACCTTAGGAAGAAGATCAATGCAAAAAAGTACTAGGGATTGGGACATCAAGTTAACACATGTAGATTGCCAAAAACTAGATTCATTCCACTAAAACAAGCTCAAGTCCATTTGAGATTTTTTATGGTACTAATTCATGCATGCCTATTGATATGATGTCACTAAAGAAATGTGACTTGAAAATTTATGTAGAATAAGAAAGAGTGGAGTTCTTTTATAAACTTCATCAAAAAATCAAGAATAACAATGACAATGCTAATGAAGTTTAAAAGGAAAAAAAACAAACATAAAAGCTAACATATATTCCACCTAGGTAATTTGATGTAGTTTTACTTTATTAAGGAAAGGTTTCCTAATATAATCAAAAATAAGATTACATCAAATGACTATGGTCCTTTTAATTTATGTAGAAAATTTGGAGAAAGCGTATTTGAGTTAAACTTACTAGAATCATATCAAGTGGACTCTAGGATGTTCAACGTGGGTGATCTATATCTTTACTGTGGAGATGAAAATTTGAGGGTGTGAGCTTTGACTAGATACTTATTGTATAACATAGTTTTTTTTTTGTTCATATAGGTTGCATATTGAAGACGTGAGTAATTTTAATTTGGAATGGTTTAAAGAAGGCTTTTTGTGGGAAATTGAACAAGCCAGAATCAATGATGGAGGAAATATTCAACAAGATTGATCTAAAGTCTCTCACAACCATACAAATGAGCTTATATAATGAAGTCTTATGGGAAGTGGCTAACTAAACAATTGTTTCTACCTTGTGGTTAAATATGGAGTCACCGTATATGAAAAAATCGATCACAAATAATCTATTGTTGTTCAGTCAGATTTATGACCCAAAATTATGTGAAAATTAGTTCTTAAAATCTTATTTGGAATAATTTTATTCTATTTTTATGTATTTACAAAACATATATTTTAAACTTGATGATGAGGGCTTGGCTATGAAGTTGTGCTCTTTGTCTACCAATTATAAATATTTTTGTTAAACTTTGTTGTGTGGATAAAATGAGTTGGTTCTTGATGATTTCAAGATTTCCCTAATAAAGAGGAGTATAATTGAGTATTATTTCTCTCAAACTACTCTAAGAGAATCACATAGTGAAGGGCTTGTTGTTAGGGAGAGAGCTCATGATCAAAGTTTTGATAACCGTAAGAAGTCAAGATTGAAATTGAAGAATAGGTACAAGAATTTCTTGTGTCATGGGCTCTATAATAAGGGGCGTATTAGAAATTCTTACCTAGTTTTCAAATAAATAAAAAAACTAAGCTCTTATTAATTACACAAATAAATTATATGCTCTTACTTGAAATTAATTCTCAATTTCTCTAATTAGGGTCTATAATAAGGGTTTTATTCATCTCAAGTTGAGATATTTTCTAAAAAATTTATGTTCACTCTACTTAACTAGGAATTTATATATGATTACAATATCAAATTATTTCTATATTCATTACACTCACAAATTATTATTTTATTTTCATATTTATATCATTTGTGAGATACATTATAATCAATCACAACGCTCCTCAAAACTCTTTATAATGAGACTGTATGCTCTATAGAATTTATGAGAAAGTTCATTGGGTTAGTAGATCCATCAACACAGAAATAATAACTAGTTACACTTGTAAATAGCTCCTAAAAGTCTATTGAGATAGTAGGCTCATGAACCAAGAAAGCAATAAACACAAAATATTTAAAATCCAAAAAGGAAACCCTTTTGATAGTGGATGTAGAGAAATTTTATTCTTAAACCATTAGACATTGTGTGCCAATTTTTTATTTTCTCTTTTCCATTCCAAAAAACATTATTCACCCATTCTAAGGTTATTTCAGTTATTGTAACCTAGGAGGATAGTGATAGTGATGTATTAATTGCCACTAATAGATAGACCAACATTTTTTATGGTGGATTTTGGATTCTAAATTCTATTACCATATTTATCCTAGTCTAAGTTGGTTTTAGACCTATGAGATGAATTGAGGTGGAGTTATCCTATTAGGAAACAATGTTGCATTAGGATATATGATGGTCCCAAATGAATTCAAAATTGTTGGGATTAGGGTTATGAACGTTAGGATGCATGATGGTACGGTCAAGATACTATCTAATGTTTGATATGTCCTAAAGATAACCAAGAACCTTATTTCATTGAGTTCCTTTGATTATTAGATACCATTGTGTACTCAGGAATGGCATAATAAAGGTCATAATAGGGTCAATTGTGGTGATGAAGCATAAAAGGGTTGGGACACTATATGTACATTGTTAGAAACATCCTAGAGTATGACTAATATAGAATTTATGAGATTTGACACATGATATTGAAATAAATGAGTGAGAAAGGTCTAACTAACCTCTCCAAGAGACAGTTGTAGGATGACCAAAGTATAGTAATTTAAACTTCTTTGAGTATTATGTGTTTGGCAAGAGAAGCATGTTAGCTTTTTTAGAGCTAAAAATAGCACAAAAACACCTCTTTATTATATCCATTTAGATTTATATGGTGCCACAAAAGTGTTCTTTAAGTGTATCTCGTGATACTTGCTAACTTTCATTCATGAATTCTCTAGAAAAGTATGGGTTTATTTTCTTAAAAACAAGAATTATGTGTTTGGTGTGTTCAAAATCTAGAATACCTTACTAGAAAAGGAAATTAGGATACAAATAAAATATATCCAGACTGATAATGGTAATGATTTTGTAAAGCATAGCTTAATTGATTTTTTGCGGACCATAGGAATGCAGGGCACTGTACATGTGTTAGGAAATTGCATAAAATTGGGTTCATTGAGAGGATGAATATGACCCTATTAGAGAAAGCACCATTTATGATGTCACAAGTTGGGTTACGCAATAAATATTTACTTGAAGTTGTTCATATGGTTGCATAACTCATAAGCTAATTGCCATATCATTATATAGAGACAAAGACACTTGAAGAGGTATGTTCTAGTAAACCTATCAATTATTTTGAGTTACATATCTTTTGGTGAATTCCGTATGCATATGTGAATAATTGGAAGCTTGATCCTAGAGACAAGAAGTGTATATTTTCTTGTTATGCATCTAGTATGAAGGGGTTTAGGTTATGGGATCTAACTACATCCAAGTTTTGACCAACTAGGATGCCACATTCAATGAATATATGTTCCTCCAAAATGTTGAGTATATTTATAATTTGTCTAAGGAGGTGGAGGAAAATAGTTCTTTGAGCTATTTAGAGGTTGAGATTAGTTTGAATAATAGTAACCCTTCTACTATACCCACTATCCCAGAGGTGGATGGATCCATACATGTAGAGTGAAGGGGTGTTGCTTAGTTTAGAGCACAAGGGTAATTAAATCTCTTGTTAGGTATAGTTTTTGATATTTAGTTAGCTATGCTTTATCTAGTGCTAATATTTTGGTTGATATGCATGAGCTAGTGTCTTAATCATAAGGCATTATTAGTTCTAACTATGCTAAGGGGTGTGCTACAATGGAGGAAGAGATGCAGTCTCTTTTGAAGAATCCGACGTGGGAACTTGTGAAGTCACCTAGGAAATAGAAGATATTTGATATCAAGTGAGTGTATAAGTTTAATCAAGGAGCCCTAGTAGCCGAGAGACTATGGTATAAGGCTCATTTAGTAACACATAGGTTTTGCCAAATACCTCATGTAGACTATAACAAGTAATTTTCTCCTATTATTAAGCATACTTCCATTTGTACTCTTATTGTGCTTGTCGGAACATGGTGAGATTGTTTAGGAGATATACATGAGTCATCCTAATGAGTTCATTATTTAAGGTAAGAAAGAGCATGTGTTCTTGTCGAAGAGATCACTGTATGGCTTAAAGCAATCACTTATATAGAGGTATAAGTGGTTGATAAGTTCATGATTATGCATCAGTTCTATAATAGTGATTAATATGGATGTATATACCTAATGGAGATGGAGAGTAGCTCTCTAGTGTATATATTTCTTAATGTTAATAATATATTTGTCACAAAAAAATGTGTCTAATGTTTAAAAAGTGGCAACAATGGTGAAAAGTGAGTTCGAGATGAAGTATCTTGGATTCATGAAGAAGATCCTTTGCTTGGAGATCATATGAGATCATGAATAGAGTGTCTTTACTTCCCCAAAGAGTAATATATGAACAAGGTGCTAGAAAGGTTTTATATGACACATGCAGAGCTAGTTAGCACTCAATTAGCTACTCATTTCAAACTATGTGCTTTGAATTGCCTAAAATCTAAATATAAGGAGTTTTATGGGTATAGTTCCCCACTATAATGTTATGGGTTATATTATGTACACTATGGTTTGTACAAAGCTTAATATTACTCAAGCTATTAGTGTTGTGATAAGATATATGGTGAATTTAAGGATGGCTCATTGACATGAAGCAAAGTACATTTTGAGGTATTTGAAGGGTATGACATCAACTTGTTTAGATTATTTGTAATATGCAAATTTTTCACTATAAAAAATTTTTGTTCAAAACATTGCAGAAGAAAAAAACACACCAAGAAAAATCAGAGTATTACTACCATACCTGATACAGGTTAGACATCTGTCTCCTACCACATACCAGATACAAGGCTAAAATAAGTTGAACATAAAAAAACAACAAAGTATACAAATAAAAATTACATAAACAAGTTTAAAGATCATTTACGTTAGAGGACCTTAACGGTTCCCAACAAAAACCTCATAAAATACCTGTATATAAAGTACGAAGCTACAATAAAATGAGTTACAGTATGACACCCAATTGAAAATCTCAGTCTGTCATGCACCCCACCTAAAATCTCTAGGTGCCCTTGCTCTCAATCCCCAACCCAATAGAGATAGGACTTCTACCGACCATCTCCAAAGACTTACACATAGCCCATTGCTGGTGGGAAGGAGCCGGGGACCGAGTAAATGGGTACAATGGTACGCTACGTATTAGGTAAGCCAAGTTGCTCCCTCAATGTAAACACAAATATACAAATTCTACCATACATGGATATAATACATAACTTTCATCAAGATAAGGCCATATATATATATAAGGGTAAGAATATATCAGGACATGTTATCATTCATAACTCCAAGAAAGATGATTTTACCATGATTGGTTTCACATTATCATCATATAGGTTCTCACATATGTAATAGTAAATAAATTTCAATCAACACTAGGTTTTATCTCTAATTACTCAATCTTTTAAATTATATCGTTTTTATATTCACATATGACATGGGTCAATCATCTAGTCAATATTCCATTCAATAATACTTTAATCATTTAGGTCATTAGTTAAATCTACAAGCAGCTTTTATTCTTTTTTGGTCATTCATACCATTACCTCCAATCGTATCCATTTATTAACCATTCACTTGGTCTTCATTTGTATTTCATCATTTAAGTATTTATCATCCATATTTTATTATTATAGATGGACTATGAACCACCACATGATCTCATATACCATGGAAGTCTATCCAAATAAGGAACATAAAGTCTAGGCTGAAGTCGACCACCAGAATGGAAATAAGTCCAGGTTGAATCCAACCACCTAGGTAACTAGATCCTTTAGTATCAATACCCCCTAGTATAGTATCAATGTCTAGAGTGGGTAAGGTAATAGAACCTCTTAGGATCCTGCATAAAGGCAAAGCCAAAATGCAACGAAATGCCCGAAGGTAAACAAGCCCGCGGTAACTAATCGAGGATCAGGTAATCCATACCCATACACAACTGGATTATCTTTCACATTACTAGATTAGTATTTTATTCATAAAGATGAGTGATCACACAAGGCCCATGCAAAAGAAAGCAAGGTAATTTTCATGTTTATTCCATATCAATCCTTTTTCTTTCCATTTTTCCAACCATATTGGCTTCCATTTATCCTTACACCATATTATTCCTAACCATCTTATTATTTTGTGCAAGTTGATGCTGAGTTTCATTACACCTTTCTCAATATCATCACTTATCATAAGTAGAATACCCATTTAGATTTTACATTACTCACAGAGTATATCATAAATTATGATCCATTTTAATCCTTTCAATAGGCCAACCATCCATGATAAAATCTATATTTCAACCCATTAAAAATCATAGTATAATCTTCAATGTAGCCTCAAAGAATAACCAAATCGAAAGGAAACAAACTATACAAACCAATCGATTAGATTGGAAACAAACCATACCAACTAGTCGATTAGATTGGCCTAACCAATCAATCGGTTTGGGTTAACCAGCCAATTGGTTTGACTCCACTGGACCAAGCTTCTCCTCAAACCGATCAATTTATTTAGGTTAATCAATAGATTGTGCATAGACTAGTTGATCAGTTCTGCCAAACCTGTCGATGGGTTTAACAAGATAGTAAGACGAAGTTCTATTCAAGCTTACTAATTGATGGGTTGGGTTAACCAGTCGACTATTCTATGAACCAGTTGATTGGTCTGACCTAACCAGTAGATCGATTTGCCCTAACATAGCACCAAACCATTAAATTTCATGTAGGTTCTTACATATAAATCATCCTTAACCACATCAAAACATGTTTCAACATAGTCTAACACATTTTCAACTGAATTAACTTGCATTTCACAATATGGAATCATCACATCCTATTTTCACAAAATTTCATGTTTTAACTCAAATTATGCCTTTAACTCAAATCATGTCACCTAACCATCAAAACCACGTATGTAGGTAATATTCATTTTTTTATAAAATGTATGAATCAACTTAAGGAAACACATAACATGTGGGAATACTTACAAAATATTTTATAAGAAAGAATCACTTACTTGACGTAGGAAAAATCCCCTTTTAAACCATAATTTCCAACTGTTAAATTCTCAACTCTTAAAACCTTAAAAACCACAATCTCAAACTTAGAAATTTCACCAAAACCTTATTAAAATTTTAAGCTTAAAATGGAAGGATACAAGAACATAATAACTCGAGGAAAAAATAGGGGAATGCTTAGCTGAACCACTCAACCTTTTTCCTAAAATCTAACTCTTCCTTGCTTAATAATTGAAACAAGAAAGATCTAGAGACAGGATCAGAATAGTGTAGGAAACTTGTTTAGCAAGGCTCAAAGTGTAGAAACAAGAGAGTGTATACCAAACTTAGAGGATTCATTGGCTAAAATAAAAAGGTACATAAAAGGGGATGATTTGGGCTATTTATAGCTAATCAATCGAAGGGGATGACAAAGGGTTCATTAATCAAACTAAAACCCTACAATTTACCATTTGAATTGGAGATAAATAGACGGATTTTATCCAATATATGCTCACCTATTCTCTAAAGCTCAAATAATGTTTCTTGAGAATGCAAGTCAATTATGCAACAATTAGCATACACAAGAGAAATAATGGAATGTGGGTGTGGAAGAAATTTTCTAGCTACTCAGAATTATGCTTGAGATCAAAGAATTAATCTTAGAAACATGCAGAGGAGAGAGGAGGAAGAATATAATGCTAAGGCCATCTCTCCCACCTTAATTGTCCCAATCAGCATCTAGATCAATTCGCGGAAGTATTTCATGTTAAAGGCATCATGAAAATGGTTAGGAATCTCTTAGGAACAAATTGGCATGGGTTGGTTAGGTTCCACTTTAGTGTATGAGATTTTAAAAAAAATCAAGCTCAAAAAATATAACCAAATTGATAGACTAGTTAATTGGTTTCCCCTAACATGTTAATCAGGTTACTGAAGAAAACCTAATTTGCTGAAATGACAAACCAGTTGATTAATTTTGCCTAAAAAACTTAATAAACTTCATTTTTCAACATGATTTCAAATCAAGTTATGCCTCAAACTAAATCATAATATTAAATCAAAACCAAAGGTCCAAAATGAGCACAATTCTTACTCAACCATTTACAAAAATATGAGGTATTACAGCACTGCCCCCTCAAAAAGGTTGTGTTCTGATGCCTATAACAATCAAATAACATCATTACACATAGGATAAAACACATGTTATATTCACATTCATGGAAAAGGGTACTACCCCTTAAATAAAAAGGTTCACACTTAAGATAAAAACTACGAAAATAACTCTTGATATTTGGCTCAAATTTCCTCCTCGACCTGCCAAGTAATGTCCTCTATACCATGCCATGACTAAAGAACTTTCACTAATGGAACGGTCTTTGTACGCATCGATCTCATTTTTCTGTCTAGAATAATCATCGGTTGCTCCTCAAAAGTCAAATATTCATCGAGCTCTAGTAACTCTAGTTGGATAATATGTGGAGGTTCCACTACATACTTCCTCAACTACAATACGTGAAAGATGTTGTACATATGCGACGACTCTATTGGTAGAGCTAAGTGATAAGTGTAACACCTCCAAATTTCACTACTAGAAAATATCGTTTTACTAAAATTTAAGTGAAAACAAATACACTAAATTTTGGGGATGCTACTACTACACTTAGTACCAAACCAATTTTCTTCCACCATTCTAGTACCAAAACCTAAGGATTAAAAAGGAAGAGTACCAATTTAACACAAAACCAAGGTTACAAAACTCAATCAGAGTAGCAGGTTAAATACATTACAAGAATAAAGTCCACTATTAGTGGTTACAGAATAAAGCTCATTAAAAAAGGGAATATAAAAGTTTAAAAGAAAAATCCTAAAGGTTTCGTGAATAGTCCTACGCTCTTGACCTGAAAAGAAAGCTTGAATAGCATCTATGAACTAACTTATAAAGGACATTGCCTATTGAATAGGCAGATGCCTACTAAAGGAACCTTTAAATACAACGGTACTGATTAACCCTTAATACAGAACTAAAAGATAGAGCCCACATACAACACATCAATCCAACATAAGAATAGTAAATTACATATATACATGGAAAGAGAGAATCTAAGTGAAGCTCTATGTAGTATAATTAAAAGTCTCAAACAATGCACTCCATCAACATATACCAGCACTCAATCCAAGGCAGGCACTAAGGCCACAATCATACCATAATAATAGGTTATACATTTAGTAACCATTATCTGAACTTAAGCCATTAATTAAATATTATTCATAATTATCTCTCAAATTATATCCACATAGGTTTAGAGACCCCACTATTATAATAAGTAGAATGGACACAAGATATCCAACTCTAGGGCAAAATGTACCTAGCCACTATTATAACCTGTAGAATGGTAAACATATAAATCTCCATGGTGACACATACCTAGCCATTATTATAACTGGTGGAATGATACAATGATATAATCCATATGGTCCTAACCTACGTGGTGTTCCATTATAATTGATTAGTGTCTTTTCATTTAATTAGCACACCAATTCCATTTATTTAACTAGAGGGTAAGATCATGAACCTAGAGACACAAAGGTACACCGGTCACATTGGCACATACCAACATCACAGTACCCTCCAACCATCAATCCAAGGACACAAAGGTACCCTGGTCGCACTGGTGCATAAAGACACATAATACCCTACCGACAAGGACAGCTAATCCATAAAAATATGCATACCCCCCAAGTAACTCTATAGAGCTAAATAGAGTAAGATGTAGTATCTAGTTGGGGCACTAAGGCACACTAGTAAAATCCAAAATAATCGTGGGCTAAACCAAATCTTTAGGGTAGAGGCCCCTAAAGAGTCACCATTCCCGATCACGAGGTCTCCCACTTTACTTATTAGTGTCATAATTAGGGCTGTAAATGAGCTGAGCGAGTTCGGTATTTGGCCCAGCTCAGCTCGTTAAAAGCTTGGTTCAGCTTGTTTGTTTAGTTAAACGAGCCTAAAAGTGAGGCTCAGTTCATTTTTTGGCTTTGGCTCGTGAGCTCAGCTCGGCTCGTTAAAAGCTTGGTTCGCCTCATTTGTTTAGTTAAACAAGCCGAGCCCAAACATTATTTTAGGCTCATTTAGTTAAACGAGTCGAACCTAAGCCTAGGGGTATTCGACTCAACTAAACGAGCCGAACCCAAGCTTAGGAGTATTCAACTCAACTCGGCTCGTTTACAACCCTAGTCATAATGAAGGTAACCACAAGAAACATGTCAATCACATACTTATTCATTTTTATTTGTTTCTATTATTATTAAGTAATATTTATTAGCAATATTATCTATGTTAACTTAAATAGTCCTTTAAGGTCATCTTAGGTTCCAATTCTTATACTTAGGCACCTTAGGTTAAATGATAAAAATGCCCCTAAGTCTAAGGCTTCCTTCTATCATCCACTTTCATCTCATAATTCATTTTTATTTATCTACATGCGATAATAGGTTAATGTATCATAATTAGACTTTTGGTCATAGAATTAAGTACTCTACACACCAAATGATCATTGAACACATAAACCCTACTATGTTCTTCTACCACATCCAACACATATTTCCATGCCTAATTAACAATTAAGGCACCTCTTGCATGATTATAGAATTAAGATCATAATACACCCTTAATTACCCATTCAACCCTATACCATACATTTTCCTTATGATACCCTCCAATTTACTAAAATACCCCTATCCTTATAATATACATGATTATAATTAAATGGGTGATACTAAGGCCATTAATCCTTATTATATTATTTATTATCACTTATAACTTATTATGAAGGTTTATTAGGTTAATTTCTATGTTACATTCGAAATTACCAATTTACCACTTCTTACTTACTAAATTACTAAAGTGTCCTTCTTGCTTGAAAATTTACTAAAATGCCTTTTTTATTTGTCAAATTACCAAAATGCCTTTTCTACTTTTGAAATTACTAAAAAATCTTTCTACTTGTGAACTTACTAAATTACTCTTTTCACTTGCCAAATTATTCCTCTTACTTGTAAAATTACTAAAATACGCTTCTTACTTATAAACTTACCAAAATACCCTTTTTAGTTGTTAAATTATCAAATTACCTTTCTTATTTGTTAAATTATCAAATTTCCCTTTTGAGTTCTTAAATTACCAAATTACCTTTCTTAATTGTTGAATTACAAAATTACCCTTCTTAGTTATAAAATTACCAAAATACCCTCTCTAGTTATTAAATGACAAAAATACCCCTTTATCATATAAAATGACTAAAATACCCCTAACACACATGATAATAACTCCCATGGCCTATATGCATCATTTAACACCACAAAACTCTTATTATTTATTATTAACACCCATTATAACATACCATGCACATTTATTTAGGTCACTTCCTATGTACAAGTAAAATTACTAAAATACCCATAAGGCTCATATTATCATTATTTCTACTACATGTGGCCATATTTACTTATCATGAAATGTATATGCACCTAATATCATTATTAAAAACAAAGCCCTCTTTATTAACCACTATTTATTCACATGTCATATTACATATGATATACCATGCTTTTCATTCTATCTTCCAACATACATTACAAATCATGAGATGCTTAACAACACATAATATGCACACAAACACATATTAAAACCCTAATGTGCTAACATACGTAAATCTATACATTTTAGTAGGGTATAATGGTTACCTTATTTCTGACAATAACTAAACTTTACTGATATCCTAGTTAAAATCTTAAGCTTTGATTAGTAAAAATTGTAGCTAAAAATAATATCACAAATAACATATTAGTAGTATATGATTAAAGAATACATTTTTAGAAAAGAAAATATTATCAAAAACATATTACCACTAACTATATTATACCTCAAATTTTCTTTAATATCCTTAAAATGGTGTAGCAACACTCACGCTACATGGGTAGTGTGGGTTGCATGCATGAATAAGAGGGAAAATAGGGGAGTATGGGTTACATGAAGGTGGTGGAAAAAGGGTCTTGGGTGGTGGGTTGGGGGAGGAGTTGGGGCTGGTAGTTGGGTGTAATAGTGAGGCAAGGTCTAGGTGGTGGCTAGGGGTTGGAGGGTGGCGGCTCAAGGTGGCGGAGACGGAGGCGGTGGCTGCCAAAAAGTATGTTCAAGAAGGGAGGTAGAAGAGGAAGAAAAGAAAAGAAAGAGGAGAAAAGGAGGGTTGTAAGGGGCTTTTGTTAGGTTGAGGTAGGGAGGTGTTAGGAGCGATGTCAAGGGGCCGAGGGGTGGCTTTGGTGGTGGTGAAAGAGGGGGAATGGGTGAAATAAGGTGGCGTGTAGGGAGGAGGGTTGAAAGGAGAAAGAAAGGAAAAGGAGAGGCAGTTGGCCATAGGTGGAGGGTTTAAGGTACTAGGGGTGGTGCAGGGAGGATGTAAGGGAGGTAGGGGAGTTGGTGTGTGGTTGATTAGGTGGCAGAGATAGTGTTTAGGGAGGTAAAACAAAAATAAGGGAGAATAGAAGAAGAAAAGAAAGAGGGATCAGTAGGGGGAAAGAAGGATCAAGGAGGGGAGATATGGAGTAGATGAGAAAAAGAGAAGGAAAAGAAAAAGAAGAGGGAAGGGAGGAGGCAGAGGTGCATCGGGTTAGGTGGGTGAAGGGGGAGGTTGCAGATCAAGCGCAAGGTGGTAGGGAGAAGGAAGGAGAAGGGGAACAAAAAAGGCACGTGGGAAGGAGTTGTAGGGGCATTGTATGGTTGAAAATGGAAGAGAAAGGGACAGGGGAGAGAGGGAGAGGTTTTAGGTTGTGCAAGTGTAGAGGGGGAGTAGTTGCAAGCGAGGTGTAGGTTGGCATGGGGCTCATTTGGCTCAACATGCAGGGAGGAGAAGGAAGAAGACGAAGAAGAAGAAGAGAAGGAAGGTTAACCAGGAAAGGGAGAAAAAATGGGCAATAGGCCGCTCCCATGAGGGAGAGGGCTGGCCTAACAAGGAGGAAAAAATGAAAAGAAGAAAGGAAGGGGGAGAGAGTGACGTGGGCTAAGCTATCAAGAAGAATAATGGGTGACCCAAGAAGAAAGGAAGGAAAGAAAGAAAAGGAAAAAGGAATGAAAAAGGAAAAAGGAAAAGGGGTAAAAGGAAAATAAAATAATTTTTAGAGTTAGGGTTAGGAATTATTTAGTAATTTAATTTATTTAAAATTTAAAGTATTAACTTAAGAGGAAAATTTTAGTAAAAATATGGGTTTTGGAATTTATTTAAATAAAAAGAGTATGATAAAATAATAAATATTTATTTTAATTTATTAAATAATCCTATCCGTTTTTATAAATCAAAAGTCCACAAAATAATTCAATTAATAGTTTAAGATTAAATTATTCCAAATCAGGGTTACTTATTAACTTTCAGGTTTTAAAATTTTAGGGTATTACAATAAGTGACTTCACCTACATGATCTAGAATCTCATATAGTCCAAATTACCTTAGGCTAAGCTTTCCCTTTCTACCAAACCTCATGATTCCATTGGTGGGATAGACCCTTAAAAGGACTCCGTCACCCACCTTTTAGGGTATTACATAAGTGACTTTCAGGTTTGATTACATAGCTCTTCTATTAGTTTTTTGTGACTCTCATCTGGTTCTGAATCAAACGGAAGTGCCTAGTCGTCTCCATAATCATCTCGGGTTCAACCACGAGCATCTCACTGACTTCATTCCAACATGAGGGACTATGACACATTCCAACTATGGATGTTTAGATAGGGAGAACTCGATCAAGTCCAGACGATCTTCCTAACTTCCCCCATTATCTAGCACACACGCTCAAAGCATGTCTTTTAGAGTTTAAATGGTCCTCCCTATCTAAACATCCATAGTTGGGTTAAAATTCGTATTCATATTCACTTGAGTACCAAAGATGGCTTGAAAATCTGCCAAAAGTGTGACAAGAACCTAGAGTCTCAATCAAACACAATGTCCTTAGGTACTCTATGCAGTCTCACCGCATTCTTTATATAGGCATTGGCTAGTTGCTCCATTTTCAATGTTTCCTTCATCGGTATGAGCATGGCCAACTTAGTCAAATGATCCACAATAATCTAAATGGAATCAAAACCACTATGAGTCCTTGAAAGATCAACCCCGAATTCCATTGATATGTTGTCTTACTTACACTTGGGAAATTCAAGTGGTTGCACTAACCCTATTGATCTCTTGTGCTCAATCTTAACCTTTTACTAGGTTAGACATCGAACAATAAATTCTACCACATCCTGCTTCATGTGAGGCCACCAATATATCTTCTTTAGGCCCTTATACATCGTGTCTCCTTTAGGGTGAACAGAGTTAGGAGTGCAATGTCCTTCCTCAAGGTTCGTCCTCTTAATCTCTACAAACCCTTTTGATACACACCATCTACGGGGGTATCTGATACTACCATCCTTGTGGATATAGAATCCTTCAACTCTACCTTCTGCAATACCATTTTAAATTCTCTCAAGCTTGACATCACCAAATTGATTAGCTCAGACCTCCTTGAATATTGAAGGTGTAATGGTGAGTGCACTCAATCTCACCTCTAGACTTTGAATGATGATCAACTCAATCTCCATATTCTAGATCTATCGGCACAGGTGATCTGATAACATGATCGTTCTCAAGGAATGTGATTTCTTGTGGCTAAGTGCATCTACCACTACATTGACCTTACCCTTATGGTAGGTCAATTCCAAGTCATAATCCTTGACCAGTTCCAACCATCGTCATTGTCTCAAGTTCAACCCTCACTGGATGAAGATGTACTTGAGGCTCTTATGGTCATTGTAAAAGTTACACTAAGCTCCATAAAGATAATGTGTCCAGATCTTAAGGGTGAACACAATTACAGCAAGCTCTAAGTCATGCGTCAGGTAGTTCTATTTATGTAGCTTTAGTTGTCACGAGGCATAAATGGCCATGTTGCATCAACAAGTAACCCAGTCCATGCTTGGAAGCATTATTATACACTCCAAAACCATCAGACTCACTTAGCAATGTGATCTCTAGGGCTGAATTTAAATGCCTCTTCAACTCCTCAAAGACTTCACTACACTTCTCATTCCACTAAGAACATGTATCCTTCTTCAACATTTGAATCGACGGTCAAACAATCTTGGAAAAGCCTACCACGAACCAACGGTAGTAACCGGCTAAACCTAGAAAACTTTGATAGAAATTGGCCATGGACACTCAGAGACAACTTAAATAGTAGCAGGATCCACTACCACTCCATCCTTATAGTGCGTTTGGATTGGGGTGAAAGGAGGTTAACGGAGGTGGATCAATTGATTCGTCCTTTTTAGGTATCATTTATAATAACTCTACTTGTGTGAATCAAAGTTAATATTTCACCTCCATTCACCTCAATTAACCACATTTTTATTAACCTCTAATTTTGAGGGTAACTGAGGTGAAGGTGAAAGAATAAGTAAATTTTTGATCTGGTAGGACCAAAATACCCCTCAATAGGACTTATCTATTTAATACAAGGATATAAATGTCATTTGTTTTATTTTTTTTAACCTTCATTCACCTCAATCTAAATGAAAATTTTAAAACATTAACCTAAATTCACTCAGGTTAGGTTAATATCATCCAAATAGTATTTTAAAACATTCACCCCGATTTACCTCCATTCCCTTCACCTAGGTTAATTTTTAATATTTACCCTAATTCAAATGGACCATTAGAGATCACATGACCAAGGAAGGCCACTTAGCCTAACTAGAATTCATAATTTAAAATTTTAGCATACAATTGGTGTGATCTCAGCAAGGTTAAAGTTTGCCTCAAATACTACTCATACATCTCTTGATCACTAGAGTAGATGAGAATGTTGTCGATAAACACCACAATGAACTGATCTAAGAAAGGATAGAAGATCTAGTTCATTAGGGACATGAAAGTTGATGGTGCATTAGTGAGTCCAAAGGGCATTATTGTGAACTCATAATGGCTATACCTTATCTAAAAACTAGTCTTAGGAATGCCTTGTTCTGCTACAATCAGTTGATGATAGCCTAACCGAAGATCAATCTTGGAGAGCAACTTGGCACCTTTGAGTTAATCAAACAAGTCATCGATCAATGGATAACTTTTATTCACATCAATTGGTTTAAGCCATAGTGGTCGATGCATAACCTCAAGCTCCCATCCTTCTTTCTTAATAATAGAACTATCGCTCCCCAAAATGATATGCTTAGTTAGATATAACCCTTCTCCAAAACGTCTTCCAACTGAGCCTTGGGTTCTTTCATTTTTGTAGGTGCCAGATGGTATGGAGCCTTAGATTCTATTCTTGGTAGCACATCCATGATGATCTCAAATTGTTGAAATGGTGGCATTCTTGGGATCTCCTTTGAGAATATACTAGGAAATTCATGGACCACCATCGCCATCTACTCTAATGGTGTCTCAGTTGCTTCAGTGTTTCTAACACTACACAGATAGAGTGGATATCTCTTATGTACTAGGTTACCCAATGCGATCACCGGCATAATCCTTGTAGAGGGATTAGGTTCACACATCTAGTATGAAACCCTAATACCCTTTGGTCCATGTAGAACCACATGTTCTTATACGTAATCGATCAGCACTCGGTACTTCCCCAGCATATCCATCCCTAAAATTATGTCAAAATCAAGTAACTCAAGCTCTATGAGGTCCAATGAAAATTCTATTCCTCCCACTACCAGTATAATTCCTTTATATAACCTAGAGCATGCAATCCTATCCCCCAAAGGCAACACAAACAAGTATAAATACTACTTGAAAGAGATAAGGTAGATCTAGCTACAAATGTAGATGCCACAAAAGTGTGATGCACTAGAATCAAATAGCACACAAGTATAAATAATAGAGATTATAAGCATACTGGTCACCACACTGGCTAAGCATTTTGCCTCCACCTAACTCATCATGTTATGTTGTCCTACTGATGAAACTCCTAGGGTGCTAGTTTATTGATGCCCTTGCTATAAAGGACAAGACCTCGAACCTCTAGGCTAACTATCTTGGTAATCGGCACTAGCTAGCGATGGAGGAACTCTCTGTATGTGTGGTTGTGGATGTTAGATAGGCCTTATGCTCTAAGCTCTAGTGTAACTCCTCTAAATGTTCTTATTTCCCACTCGTCACTCATATGCCCTGTGTTGCATCATACTACATTCATGGTATGTCACCTTGTTATCTCTACAATCAACCCCTCAGTGATATGTTCCACATCTCTTGTAGTGGTAGTGACTCTCCTTGACATGACCCAAAGACAACTTTCTAGATCAAGGTATTAAACCAATTCTCTAGCTAAATGTAGGCAAAAAGCTACCAACCAAAAAGGCCTTCTTCTAGTCATGAGGATGTTGGTGATCCTCAAACTTCCTTTTTCTCCCTAACAGAGTATTCCAGGCCTCAATGACTCGAGATGCCTCCAAGGCTTGCTTATACATCCCTACCATATCTGGTAGAGTGAATCCCACCAACAGCTCCTCATATTGTATCCCTATTCCAATCTTAAAATGATGAAAATGTATCACCTCATTAGCCCATACCTCCTAGACAAACTGGACCAAGTTCATGAAGCGAGTATAATACTCCTTGATGGACATGTCCCTACTAAAGCACCATAAACTCATTGTAATTCTTCATGTGTAGGTGAGTCAAATAGAAATGGGCGTGTAGCACCTTCAATAACGATTCCCATCCCATAGGTTCTCCACCCCTATATTGGATACTCCTCCACCATGCTTCCACCATTCCTCTTAGATACTATGCTCCCACATCTATCCTCCAGTCTCTAAGGCAACTACAAGTGGTGAAACTCCTCCCTATGTTTTGGACCCATCATTCCACGATGTTGGGGTCCTCCTGGACCTCAAAGATTGGTAGGTGATGATGCCTAACCCTTCTAAGCCAATCCTTTGAAGCTAGTGTAGCTACTAGCACTGATGGAGGTTAAGGTGCTTGGATCAGGCCCTCCATATAAGCTCATACGGTCTCCATAAATGCCTCAATGCACTCATAGCGGCAGTTAGTAGACATCACATCCTAAAAACTAAAAGAAATTAAGGATATAATTCTATTTACTAAGTACTATGAAATGCACAGCAATAATCACAAAGCTATCTATAGCACATTCCCAAACTCACTCTCCCTCAGGACATTCCAGATTTGAAAATAATTGATGTTTTCTAGAAAATCAAATAAAAAGATTTCAAATCAAGACCTATACTGTCTTGTGGTAATAGCTTAAAATTTATTTTAGAAGGTAAGGTATTTTTAGTAAAAAGCTTTGATAAAACTTAGGGTATCAGCCAACTTATTTCTTTAAAAGCAGTGCAATTTTGTAAAAACGCTCTAATACCATCCTATGGTATCACCTTAATAATTCTTAAAAGTGGAAAGTCTTTTAAGAAAGGCTCTGATACCAACCTGTAATAACCCCATTTTTCACTTACAAAAAAAAATTATTTAAAACATTATGGAAGCTAAAAACACACCTAAGAAAACTAAGGTATTACCATTATACATGATATAAGTTAAAAGCCTACCCCATATCATATATAAGGCTAAAACCAACCAAACATATAAAATAAGAAAGTAAGCAAATAAATATTACATAAACAAATTTAAAGATCTTTTATGACGAAGGACCTTAACGGTTCCTGACCAAAACCTTACTAAACACTTATGGATAAAGTATAGGGCTACAATAAAATGACTTAGGGTATGACATCTAATTTAAAATCTTGGTCTGCTACAGACCCCACCGAAAATGTCTGGGTGTCCCTGCTCTCAAGCCCC
Source organism: Tamarix austromongolica (assembly GCA_039764185.1). Classification (NCBI taxonomy): domain Eukaryota; kingdom Viridiplantae; phylum Streptophyta; class Magnoliopsida; order Caryophyllales; family Tamaricaceae; genus Tamarix; species Tamarix austromongolica. The sequence goes on along the minus strand of CM077809.1, from coordinate 104,147,190 downwards.
AACCTAATCGAGGTAGGACCTCTACTAGCCATCCCCAAAGGCCTACACATGACCCATTGCTCATGGGAATGAGTAGGTGACTGAACGAACGAGTACATAAGTACGCTACATACTAAGTAAGTCAAGTTACTCTCTCAATGTAAACACAAGTATAGAAATTCTACCATACATGAATATAATACATAACATGCATCATCATAAGGCCATCTATATATAAAGGTAAGAATACATCAGGATATGTTGTCATGCATAACTCCAACAAAGCAGATTATACCATGATTGGTTTCACATTATCATCATATAGGTTCTCACACATATAATAGAAGTTAAATTTCAATCAACACTAGGGTTTATCTCTAATTAATCAATCCTTTAGACTATACTATTTTCATATTCACATATGATATAGGTCAATCATTGAGTCAATATTCAATTTAATAACAAATTAATCATTTAGGTCATTATCTAAGTGTGCAATCAACTTTTATTCCTTTTCGGTCATTCATACCATTACCTCCATCCTTATCCATTTATTAACCATTAACTTAGTTATCATTTTTATTTTATCATTCAATTACTTATCATCCATATTTTATTATTATCAAGCTATGGACTGTGCACCACCCTATGGTCTCACATACCATGGAAGCTTATCTAAATAAGGGACATAAAGTTCAGACCAAAGCCAATCACCAAGAGAACATAAGTTTAAGCCAAATTCAATCACCAAAATTGAAATAAGTCCAGGACAAATCCAACTACCGAGGTAATCAAACCCTTTAGTATCGATACCCCCTAGTACATCATTAGTTTATAGAATTAGTAAGGCACTAGGACTTCTCATATACCTACCCAAAGGCACCAAAAACGCTTGAAGGCAGACTAACCCCATGTAGCCAATTGAGGATTGAGTAACTCAAACCTATGCCTAACTCAATTGTCTTTTGTTTTATGTGATTAATATTTTGTTCATTAGGATGAATGATCATACAAGGTCCATAAGCAAGCAAGACAATTTCCATATTTATTCCATATCAATCCATTTTCTTTCCATTTTTCCAACCATGCAGGTTTTCATGTATCCTTGCACCATATTACTCGTACTCATCTTATTATTTTGTTCAAGTCCATGCTGAGTTTCATTCCTCCTTTCTCAATATCATAACTTATCATAAGTGAAATACCCATTTAGCCTTTATATTACTCATAGAGTATATCATAAATTATGATCCATTTTAATCCTTTCATTAGGCCAACCATCCATGATAAAATCTATATTTTATCCCATTAAGGATTATATATAATCCAAAACATAGCCTCAAAGCATAACCAAATCAAAAGGAAATAAACCATACAAACCAAATAAACCATTAGATCAGCCTTACCCAACCAGTTGATCGGTTGAATCAACTAGTAGATCGATTTGGGTCGACCAATCAATTAGTTTGACTCAACCAGACCAAGCTTCCCCTCAAAATTGTCGATTGGTTTAGGCAAACAAATCAAATGTTCATAAAATAGTCAATAGGTTCTGCCAAACTAGTGGAAGGGTTACAAAAGAGAATAAGACTAAGGTCTCTATGGGATTACTAGTCTATGGGTTGGGTCAACCTGTTGACTATTCTAGGAACTAGTTGATTGGTTTGATCTAACCATTCAATTGGTTTGCCCTAACACAACACCAAAACATTAAATTTTATGTATATTCTTACATATAAATCATCCCTAACCACATTAAAAATATTTATAGTCTAGCACATTTTCAATTGAATTAACTTACATTCCCCAACATGGAATCATCATATCCTATTTTCACCAAATTTCATGCTTTTTACTCAAATAATGTCATATGACCATCTAAACCACTTATACAAACTATATTCATTCATGCTAACATGCATAAATCAACGTAAGGTAACACATAACATATGGGAATACTCACAAAACATTTTAGAACTAAGAATCACTTACTTGACGCAGGCAAAATCCCTTTTTAAAACCACAAGCATGCTTGGAAAACAACGCACCGCACACGCGACCACCCTCATCCTTGCGATGGGGAAGACTCAAAGGAAGAAGACATGGCATGTTGGTGGTTCAGCTGGTAAGGATCGACCACTACCAACGGACACACGGGTAAATAACCTATGTGATGTTGATGAACATTTTGATCAGGACATTAATTTGAATTCTCGAAAAGGAATTTCTTCTCATCCATTGCTTGAGAAATCGGAGAAAAGAGGTGAATCAAATGGTGCTTTGATCAAACCCTTGGCGACATAGAAAAACAAGAAAACCATAGACTCAACTCCGATTGTTTACAATTCCAATATAGACAATTCGAATCAACCATCTCAAACTAAATTTGAGATCAAGCCCTCCAAAAGTTGGGAGGACATTTTAATCAAAAATCGTAGGGAGGAAGGAGTCCTGAATCTTTCTTTCTCTCCCCCTATGATTGTAAATGGTAGTAGGATATCAACCTTCTCATCCTCAAATGGTCAGATATGTAAACGAAAACTAGACTAAAATTTTGATCATCCCTCAAATTTACTTGCATGACCATGGCTTCTTTCTCTTTAGATTTGATAATGAAGCTGATTATCAATCTATCTTGAGAATGCCCTACTGGTGCTATGGTGTTCGGCCATTGCTTAAAAATAAATGGAATCCAAATGAATCTTTTGACAATGCTGAATGGAGGAAAATGCCTTTATGGATCACTCTCCCTGGACTCCCTGTAACTCAATGGTTTGAAGATTCCCTCAGTAGAATTGGTAGTTGCATGGGAGTTCCAATATGTGCTGATATGGTTATAGCCACAAAGTTAAGAGTTTCCTTCCCTAGATTGCTTATAGAGGCGGATGTGAGCCTCCCCATCATTGAACATATTCAGATTGCTTTGCCTAATGGAAATGTGAGACGCCAATCTATTCACTATGAATGGAGGCCAAAATGTTTCTCAAAAGGTGATAGAGTTAGCCATGACCAGAATGCTCATTTACCTAAGGCAATGCCAGAAAGTTTGTCAAGTGAAGAAGCAAAATTGATCTCAAGAGCAGCAAGTAAACTCAGAAAGTGGAAGTAAACCTGATCAGGGTTAATCTAGTGAAATGACCTAGCCAAACATGGAAGTGAATGTAGGACAAACTTCTAGTTATAATGATGATGATATTGTAGCCATGTGTGACCCTGCACATGCAAAGCAATACTTAAATAAAATTGAGACAAAGAAGGGAAAGGAGATTCTCATTGAGCCTAGAGGGGATAGTAGACATAATGATACTATACCCTTGCTGCCATTCAAATGAATCTTGCTATGTGGAATGTTAGGGGTTTAAATAGACCCTTGAAGCAGAAGTTGGTTAGTAGGTGTATTAAGTATAATAATTTTCATATTAATTGTTTATTAGAGACTCGTGTGAAAGAAAAGAATATGCTTACTATGTTAAAAAGCTTTGATAATCAATTCTCTATCATTCACAACTATTCTGCCCATTATAATGGTAGGATCTAGATCCTTTGGAGAGCTGATATTTTGAATATACAAGTTCTTGATGTTTTTGATCAGGTTATCCATTGTCATGTTGAATTGCCTGAGGGAAACCATTATCATCTCTCTATAGTCTATACTCACAATAACAAAGGAGCTAGGAAATGTTTGTGGTCTTAGCTCATTAATTTCCATTATGTGAAAAAAAGGATCTTAGTTATTGGGGACTTTAATGTCATTCTCTTAGGCCAGGAAAAATCAGGTGGTAATATTCATGGTGTAGATATTGATGATTTTGAAGACTGCTTGTGTTCTTATGGCTTAGGGGAGCTTCAAACTTTTGGTCTTGCATTTACTTGGTTTAATCACCAGTTAGGCCATGTAAGAGTTTTTTGTAAGCTTGATAGAGCTCTTGGTGACAAAGAATGGTTTGAGCATTTTAATAATGTCTAGGTTGAGGTTGTTGAGGATTGCATATTTGATCATTGCAGACTTTAATTACGGGATCATCATTTTGATAACATTGGGGCAAAACCTTTTAAGTTTTTCAACTTCTGGACTTTTTCTCCCCATTTCTTGCATTGTGTGGCTCAGAACTAGAATCGCCCAAATCAAGGATCCAAGTAGTATAAGTTGGTTGCAAAGCTTAAATATCTTAAAAAGGTATTAAAACAGTTCAACTCTGAGCATTTTGGTAACCTACACAAGAAGGTGAGCTAGGAAAGAGAAGATTGGCTTAAATGTTACCATGCCCTCTAATCTTCCCCTACAGATGAGGACTTGCAAATTTAAGAGAATATTCTGAGAAGCAAAGGGTGGCAACAAGTTAAAGTTGAAGAGCATTTCTTGCAGCAGAAAGCTAGGATCCAATATACCAAGTTGGGGGATGGAAACAATGTTTTTTTCCATGCAAAAATTAATGAGAGGAGGAGGTTTAATAATTTTGTTGCCCTATATGATAACACAGGGACTAAGCTTACTTCTCAGCTAGAGATTAGTAATGAGATCCATAATTTCTACATAAACTGACTGGGATCTTTAGCACCGTCCTTGAAATGATTCACCCTGATATTATTAATCATGGAACTATTCAGAATAATAACCAGAGAGCTTCTTTATCAAAATAGGTCACTGATAATGAGATCAAAGAAACTGTTTATAGGATGGGGGATAACAAAGCTCCTATCCCTGATGGATTTAATGCTCATTTCTACAAATCTACTTGGTCCATTATGGGAGGGGATGTCATAGAAGCTGTGAAGCATTTTGGGATACTAGATACTAGCTAAAATCTTTGAACGATACCTCTCTGCACCTTATTCCAAAAAGATCTTCCCCTACTACCATGAACGACTATAAACCTACTTCTTGTTGCAAAGTTGTCTACAAAATTATTTCTTCATTTCTTACTAAGCGTTTGCAGGCCATTATTCCCTCTCTAGTCCATGGTTCCCATAATGCTTTTGTTGAAGGGAGGTGGATTGGTGAAAGTGTCTTATTGGCTCAAGAGCTTCTCAGGAAATACAATAGGATTCTCATTAGCCTTAGAATGATGTTAAAAGTGGACTTAAGGAAAGCTTATGACACTATGGAATGGAGTTTCATCAAGCACCTTCTTTATGCTCTTCATTTTCCCTTTCATTTTACTCAAATGATTAAACAATGTGTTTCAACCACTCAATTCTCCATTGTTTTGAATGGCAAGCTTTGTAAACCCTTCAAGGGTGGTCGAGGACTAAGACAAGGTGATCCCTTGTCTCCTTATCTTTTTGTACTGACTATGGAGTATCTCTCTTTCCTGTTACAGTATTTATGGGATGATAAATTTTTTAAAGGGCACCTTGATTGTAAAGTTGCAAAAATAATCAACCTCGGTTTTGCTTATGATCTTTTGATTTTCTGTAAAAGGCCACCTCAAGTCCACAGATCTAATCAAGGGAATTTTGAAGACCTTCTACCTCACCTCAGGTCTCCAAGAAAATCCAGAGAAAAGTAGTGTATTTTTTGGTCAAGTAAATGAGAATACAAAATCTCAGATCCTGCAGCTGTTGGATTTTAGAGAAGGAACTTTCCCTGTTAGATATTTAGGCATTCCACTCAATCCAAGATCTCTCAAGATTACCCATTACTAGCCTCTGATTGATAGAATTATACAAAATTTTAAATCCTAGACTGTCAAACACCTGAGTTTTGCTAGGAAAATTCAATTACTCCATTCTGTTATATTTGGTATTAAAAACTTTTGGATGAAAATGTTTTTCTTACCTAAAGCTATAATTCACCAGCTTGATAGCCTTTGTAGAGATTTTCTTTGGAACAATATGGATCCCCAGAGGAATAAAGCACCTATTGCTTGGTCAAAAATTTTTGTTCCTAAAGAAGAAGGTAGCCTGGGTTTCAAGCAGCTCATCCACTAGAACTTAGCCTGTATGGCTAAATATCTTTGGAAGCTCATTGAATCTAAAGAAAGCTTATAGGTTAAGTGGATGCATGAAAGATATATCAGAGGAAGTGATGTTCGGTAGGTGAAGGAGAAAGTTGATTTTTCTTGGACTTACAAACAGTTGTTAAGAGTCAGAGATAAAATTAGAACATACTATACAAAGTGTTGCATCTCTAGGAGAGTAAGCACTAAAATGGTGTAACAGATTATCAGAATTACTATGCCAAAGGTTGAGTGGAAGTCATTTGTATGGAATCACAGTGGCCTGGAAAAGCACAAATTCTTTACTTGGCTGCTGTGTCACGATGCCCTCCCCCTTAAATCAAAATTGTCTAACTGGGGGTTATTGCAGATAACATTTGTGAGGTGTGCAAAAATGATGAAGAAGACATCAACCATATGCTACTCTACTATCATGGGGCTAGAGTCCTATGGAATTATGTCCTAACATGGCTGAATTTGGTGAGAAATACCACTGACTGGAATAGCTGCAAGGATTGGCTTATTAGAAAGACCATAGGGATAGGGAAAAAGATTGTTTGGAGAGTTATTTTCAATGCCCTTCTTTATCGTATTTGGATCAACGGAAACAAGGTTATTTTTTAGCTTATCCAAAGGAATCCTATAGCTACTATTAAGCAAATTATTTCTGATATTTTTGTTAGATTTAGTGACGTAAGAAATATTCATATTAAAAAGTACCTAAGTAGTCTTAATAGATGGATAGTATGAGCTTTCTAGGGGTATGCCCCTTGGTTTCTTGTAATTGAAACTATTTGCACCTCTCTCCTTTTGGTAATAAATCCTTCTTTAATTACCAAAACAAAATCCCTTTTGAAACTACAATTTCCAACTGTGAAATTCTCAAATTTTAAAACCATAAAAACCACAATCTAAAACATAGAAATTACACCAAAATCTTATAAAATTTTTTAGCTTAAAATAGAAGGAATTAAGAACATACCAACTTCAGGCAAATATAGGGGAATGCTTAGTTGAACCAATCAACCTTTTTTTCCAAAATTTAACTCCTCCTTGCTTAACAATTACAATAAGAGAGAACTATAAATAGGATCAGAATATTGTAAGAAAACTAATTAGCAAGGCTCAATGTGTAGAAAGAAGAGAATGAATACCAAACTTAGAGGATTTGAGGGCTGAATGAAAAAGGTCCATACAAGGGATGATTGGGACTATTTATAGCCAATAAATTGAAGGGGTTCATAGAAGGTTTAGGTGTCAACTCAAAACCCTACAATTTACTGTTTGAATTCACGATAAATGGACAGATTTATTTAGAGCTTAAATAGTATTTCTGTAGAATAAAGGTTAATTAGGCTAGAATTAGAATACACAAGAGAATTAATGGAAGGTTATTATGGAAGGAATTTTCCAACTCCTCAAAATAGTTCCTAAGATCAAAGCATTGATCTCATAAACATACAAAGAAAGGAGGAAGAAGACGATGGTGAGGTTATCTCTCACACCTCAATTGTCCCAATCAACCTCTAGATTGATTCAAGGAACTATTTTAGGATAAATGCATCATAAAAATGGTTATGAATCTCTTAGGGACAAATTGGCATAGGTTATTAAGGTTCCATTTCAATGTATTAGAGTTTTCAAAAAATCAATTTCAAAAAATATAACCAGCCTAAAACACTAGTCAATGGGTGTGGGCCTACTATTCAACTATTCTACAAACCAGTCGATTACCTTCCTCAAACCAATCTATTAGTTTAGTCAAGAAAACCTAATTTTCTAAAATGACAAACTAGTCGATTCGTTCATGGAACCTATCGATCTGTTTGCCATAAAAAATTAATAAACTCCATTTTTCAACATGGTTTCAAATCAAACATTTCCTCAAACCAAATCATAACATTAAATCAAAACCAAATGTAATCCCTAGAAATTTTAAAAGCTTATATTTTAATAAATAAATTTTATTTGGAATAAATTAGCCTTTAAATTCATTTAATTTAATTATTTTATGAATTTTTGAGTAAATAAAATTAGGTATAAATATTTAATAAATTAAAATAAATATTTTGTTATTTTATTATACTCTTATTATTTAAATAAAATTTTAAACCCTTATTTTACAAAAACTATCCTTTTTAACCCTTACATTTTAATTATCTTAAATTAAAATATTAAATAAATTTATTACCCAAAATTATTCCATTTTATTATTTTATCAATTAAATTATTTCATTCTTTTTTCCCTTTTCTTTTTCATTTTCCCCCTTTTCCTTTTCTTTTTCTTCTTTTTCTCTTTTCTCTCTTTTCTCTCTTTTCCTTTCTTTGGACGGCCGCCGGGCTGCTTCTCTCCCTCACCCCTGCGTGATTGGGCCTGGCCCATCTTCTTCCTCCTGCGCGTGACCCCGGCCGCCCCTCCTCCTTTCTTTTCTTTCTTCCTCGACCGGGCTGCTCCTTTTTTTCTTTCCTTCGGCCGGTCTACCCGTCTCACACGCCCAGCCCCCCGACCCTTCTTTCTTCTTCCCTTCTTCTTCTTCCTCTTTCCCCAGCGATAATCCTGGCCATCCTCCACCATTTTCGCCTCCCAACCTACAACTCCCTCTCCCCCGTTGACCTCCCCTGTCTCCCTCCTTCTCCTTCTCATTGTTTTCCGGCCATATCGGTCCCACCACCCCTATCTCCCTCTCCCTCTCCCTGCCATCACCTTTCTCTCCCTCTCCCTGCAACTCCCATCCCCCTACCGCTTACTGCCACCCTCGAGATCCTTGTCTCCTCTCTTCTCTTCCTCTTCTATTTATTAATCCTTCCCTGCCAGTTCTACGTTTTTTTCCCGAACTCCCCACGCTCCCCGACCCCCTCATCTTTCCTTTCTTCTCCTCCCCTCTCTCCCCTGTTTTTTTCACCACCAATATCCGCTGCTTCTGCCACCTCAACCACCACCTGCACCACCCCCTACCACCCTCAACCTCCCCCTCGAACCATCACAGTCCCCATCGAGCCACCCCGTAACCCCATTCTTCCTCCTCTCTTATTTTTCTCTCCCTTCCATCCCTTCTCGGCAACCACCCTGTGCAGCCCCGATCCGCCATTGTTAAGCCACTTATGCCGCCACCTGAGCCACCAAAATAATCCCTGCAACCCCCTCTACCACCCCCAATCCTCATTTGGCTGAAAACTTCCTCCACAGGCCCTCGTTTTCCCTCCCCATTTTCCTTCCTCACCAGCCTCCATCTCGACCTCCCTCCTCAGCCGCCACCTTCGCAGCCTTGTTGCTACTGCCTCCGTCGCCCTTAGCCACCTTCAACCCATCCCTGACCACCACCTACACCTCCTCTACACTACTGCACCATTCCCTTACCTCAAATCCTTCCCCATCATGTCATTTTCTTAGCCCCAAACCACCAACCCGAAAATACCCATTTTCCCTATTTCCACCACCTTAGAGCCCCCTCCTTTTCATTTCTCTGCATGCAGCTCATGCTGCATTAGCAGCATGAGTTTCTACATTTCTTAATCTATTTGTTTAATAATTTTAAGGCATAATTATATTTTAAGTTAATTATTATATTAATTGTTAAAGCCTTATATTTTGATTTCATAATTTCTAATGTAATAAGTCTTGAATTATTTTTAGGTATTGGTTTTGATAAATCAAGCTTGAACCTTTAACCGGAATACCTATAAGGTTCATTTTTACTGGAATTGAGGTAATCGTTAAATCCCACTTAAATGCATGTTAGCACATTAGGCATTTTTAATGTGTATTATGCTTGATATATGTTGTTTAGCATATTATATGTGGTTATTGTGTTGGTTGATAAAAGGAAGCATGATAGGTTATATGATATGTATGGAAATAATATTTAAGTTAATAATTTGGTTGTAAGGAAAATGTTAAGTATTATCCATACCGGTTTATGCTATTGTAATATTTAACACATTTTTAATATTTGGTGAGCCTTAGGGGATTTTATTAATGTACATTGTACAAGAATATGGCCTAATATATATATGGGTGTTAATGAGTATTGTATTAACTATAAAAGTTGTGGATGATGCATTAATATTAATATTTTATGTAGTAATAATAATAATTTAATATAAGTGGTGTGGTAAGGGCTATAATGGTAAATTTTAGTAAAAAGGGGTATTATGGTAATTTTGGAGGCAAGGGAAAAATAGTAAATTTGTTAATAAAAGGATAAAATGGTAATTTTGGAAGTAAGGGATAAATTGGTCATTTTGGAAGTAAGGAGGGTAAAATAGTAATTTTTCTAATAAAAGGGCAATTTGGTAATTTTGTAATAAAAGGGGCAATTTGGTAATTTTGTAATAAAAGGGCAATTTGGTAATTTTGTAATAAAAGGGTAAAATTGTAATTTTATAATTAAAGGGTAAAATAGTAATTTTGTGATTAAGGGGCAGAATGATCATTTGGAAATTAAAAGAGTTAAGATAGTAATTTCATAATTAAGGATAAATGGAAATTTTATAAGTAAAACGGCGATGTGGTAATTTTTGAGAGTTAAGGGGTAAAATAGTAAATTTGAAGGTAAAGGGGTAAAATGGTAATTTTTTAAATCAAAGGGGTAAAAGTGGAAATTGGAAAATAGTAAATTGGTAATTATAATAATTGAGAAGGGTAAAATAATAATTTAAATAACTAAAGGGTAATTTGATAATTTAATAATGGAAAAGGGTAAAATGGTAAATATGATAAATGTGAGGGGTAATTTGGTAATTTAACCGACTAGAGGGTATTTTGGTAATTTTAATAATAGAGAAGGGTAGTTGGTCATTGACAATAGAGGACGGTAATTGGGTAATTAGCTAAATAAAGGGTTAATTTGGTAATTAGGATAAGGAGGAAGGGTAATTTGGTAATTTGACCAACTCAAGGATAATTTATTAATTATAGTAAAGGAAAAAGGGCAAAGTGGTAATCTAACCAACTAAATGGAAAGTATATTAAGTGTAATAATTATGAAGGGGGATTAGGGACCTAATAAGTATGAGAAATAATTTAGTAACCTAAATCGAGTAAGGGTAACTTGATAATTTGTAACAAGGAGGGTAATATGGTTATTTGTCAAGTAAGGAAGGGATGACTTAATAATTTTATAAGTAAGGGGTAAATGAGTAGTTTGTATCTAATATTTCATTGTGATTGTGGAATTTGTGATATGACTCAAATAACACTGGTTAACGAGGTAGGAGTATTTGATGATTAGTAAGCACCATGAGATCGAATTCTAATTCGAAATTAGATGAGACTAGGACGGCCTTACTAAGTCTTCTGTGTTACCTTGGACGACCATTTGAATAAAAAAATTTTGATGATATCTGAATGATTAAAATTGGATAATTAGCTAATTGTTGTGCTTTTGTGATCACCTTTAATTAAGACACTAATACTTAAAGTGAAAGACCTCAAGATCGGGAATGGTGGCTCTTTAGGGGTTGCTACCCTAAAGACGTGGTTTAGCCCACGATTATTTGGTATTTGCTGAAGTGCCTTTTTACCTTAGCCAAGCCCTATATCTACTCTATCTAGATCAACGGACCTAGTTAGGGGGTATGCATACTTAAGGATTAGGTGTCCTTGTCAGTAGGGTATTGAGTTAGCTTTATGCAGTAGTACGACCAGGGTACATTTTCATCCCTGGGTTACTAGTTGAAGGGTACTGAGTAGCTTTTATGCACCAGTACGACCGGTGTACCTTCGTCTCCCAAGAACTTGATCTCCCTATCGAGGCAAATAAATGGAATTGTTGTGCTGAATAAGAAGGGAAAATACTAATCGTTAAAGTGAAAGATTAATGAGCCGAGACCAGTTGAATTATATGATGAGTACCGATCCACTAGAAATAATAGTGGCCCGGGATGTTTTTCCCTGGATGATGTTCATGAGTATCGATCCACCAGATATAATGGTGGCCCAGGATGTTTTACCCTAGATGATATATATATATATATATTCCAATCCACCGGCTAGAATAGTGGAGGTCTCGAGCTCAATAAAATTTGTTTTGGAGGTGAATAAATTATAAAAAAATACTAGTCATTGAGATGATCGATTAATGATTGGCTAATGGCCTTAAGGCCTGAAAAGTATTGAATATTCATTATGGCCTTTTAATATTTGGTTGACTGGTTAAGTATGCGAATGTACAAAAGTGAATGTTACGTATACACTATTAATATCTGATTAAATTATTGGATATGCAAATAAATGGATCCGAATATCATGTTTATACCTATGGTTATGTACGAATGTAGTAGTATTTCATGTGTTACATTGCGTGCCTATTTTTAAGTGCGTTTTTAAAAGGGTTACTCAGTACCGTAGTACTGAAGGGTTCCCTTCGTGGGGCCCTTGCCTATTCAATGGGCAGTACCCCTTGTAGGTTGTATTCAGGTGCTATTCAAGTGGGCTATCGGGAAAGAGCGTAAGGTACTATCCGGTAAATTCTAGGGTTTTAATTTGTCTTTTTTAACTTCAATGTATTTGCTATTTTGTAACCACCATTGTTGGATTTTACTCTCATATATTATTCACTGCCCTTCTCTGATTTATATACGCTTAAGTTTCTCGTAAAATTTTATTTTACCTTTTTAGTCTTAGTACTTAGTACTGGAACAGTAGGAGTGAACCGATCTGGTACTAAGTGTGGCGGTAATATCCCCAAAGTTCACGATTTATTAATTTTCTTCCACTAATTTTCTTTTAAGTAAACGAAATTTTTCAGTAGTGAATTTTGGGGGTGTTACACCAAAGGTCCAAAATAAGCACAATTCTCACTCAACCATTTACAAAAATATAGGGTATTACATATAATCCTTTAAGGACTTTACCTCTCTGGTTTTAACTTACCAATCGACTGTTATGAAAGGTGATCAACTATTTTTATGGATCAGTCAACTGGTTCACCTAGTCAGGTCATCTTTTTAGTAATTTTAAAGTCTTTATTTTGTTCTATAAATTGATAGATATAAGATTTATTTTATAAAACATATCATAATGATCAATAGTCATAGAGGTCATGTTTGGATTTAAATTTATGCCAAGTTAATATGTTTTGGATTAATTCCATGATTAATCCTTTATTTTTTAAAATTTTAATAATCTTTGGAAGAGTTAATTTTGATCATAGAAGTCTCATTCCATGTTCTCTCCTAATTGTTTTGAATATTTCTTCATTTAATGGCTTAGTGAATATGTCCCCCCATTGATAGAAAGTATCCCCAAATTCTACACATACATCTTCTTTTTCAACATGATTTCTCATGAAATGATGCCTTATTTCTATATGTTTAGACTTGGAGTGTTGAATATGAAATTTTTGTGAGATATATACCACTAGTGTTGTCACATTTAATCAAAGTTTTTTCAAGTTTAATCCCATAACAAATTATTGATGTTTCATCCAAATTAATTGTGCACAACAAGCACCAGCACCTATATATTCTACTTCAATTATAGAAAGTGCTACACTAGATTGTTTCCTGCTATACCAACTAACTAGGGCTTCTCTAAGAATTTGGTAGGTACTTGAAGTGCTTTTTCTATTAACTTTATATCCCGTAAAATTATCATCAAGATATCCTATTATGCTTAGAAGAGTATCACTAGGATAAAACAAGCTTAGATTATGAGTAACAATAATATATCTAAGGATTCTCTTGACAAAGGTCATGTGAGATTCTTTAAGATTACATTGAAAACTAGCACATAGGCATATATTAAACATAGATTAGGTCTAGATGTAGTAAGATAAAGAAGTCATATGACCATACCTCAACATCACTTTTGATCAACTAGCTTACCTTTTTCATCCATGTCAAGCTTTGTGGTAGTGGTCATATCTGTACTACAAGGTTTTCTCTCATTCATTTTGAACTTCTTGAGCAATTCCTTTACTTATTTTTCTTGGTTGACAAATATTCCTTCTCTTGATTGCTTGATTTGAAATTCAATGAAATAGGTCAACTCACCCATCATGTTTATTTCAAATTTACAACATATTAATGTAGAAAAGCCCTTATACATGGATACATTAGTAGCATCAAATATTATGTCATCAACATAGATTTGTGTAAGTAGTAAACACTTTCTAGTTTTCTTTAGAAAAATAATTCTATCAATTTGACCTCTTTTAAAACCTTTTTCTAATAGAAATTTACTCAAACTTTCATATGAAGCTTTAGGAGCTTATGTTAAATCGTAAAGAGCCTTATTGAGTTCAAAAATGTGGTTAGGTTTTCAATCATTTTCAAAGTAGGGTGGTTGATTAACATAAACCTCTTATTTAAAAAAACCATTAAGAAAGGAACTTTTAACATCCATTTTATATGATGTAAAGAACATGGATGATGCAAATGCAAGGAGCATACATATAGTCTTGAGTTTAGCTATAGGAGCAAAGGTTACCTCGAAATCAATGCCTTCTTATTGGTTGTATCCTTTGGAAACCAATTAGACTTTTTTTATAACCAACACTCCCCCTTTCATCTATCTTATTTCTAAAGACCCATTTAGTCCCAGTGATGGGCCTATTTGGAGGCAAAAAGGAATAATTCCCAAACTTAATTTCTCTCAAATTGGTTAAGCTCATCTTGCATTACCATGATCTAATTTTCATCATTCATCACTTCCAAGTGAAACTTAGTTTACATTTGTGGTAGAAATGCTAAATGATTGTAAATGTTACCAAATGAGTATCTTATTACAACTCCTTTTATCGGATCGCCAATGATGAGTTCTTGCAGATGCTCATGGGCATATCTCTATGCTCTAGAAATATCCTCTCTCACTTCTTCTTTTTCTTGATTAATTTGAGGTTCTTCATCTTTCCTTTATGCCTTTTCATTGTTTTCCAGTGAGCTCTTAACTTGGGTGGATGGACCAACTTCTTCTTCTTAGGTTTTCTGCACATTAGAGCAAGATTCATCAAAATCAACATGTACGGATTCTTCAACTAACATTGTTCATTTTTTGAATATCCAGTAACCTTTACTATGTAAGGAGTACCTAAAGAATATGCCTTCATCCTCTTTAGAGTCAAACTTACCTGGATTAATTTTTCCATTGTTGAGGATAAAGCATTTGCAACCAAATGTGCATAAATAAATCATATTTTGTTTTTTTTACCTTTGTAGAGCTCATAAACTATATTTTTTAAGTTGGCATGTATGACTAATATATTCATCACATAATTTATGGTGGCTACACCTTTGGCCCAAAAATAATTTGGAAGCTCGGAGTCACACATTACGGATCTTGCAACCTCCTCCAAGGTTTTAATTTTCCTTTCCACCACTCCATGTTGTTGTGATGTTCTGAATGTTGAGAAATTGTGGGTAATATAATTTTGATCATAGAATTACATAAATATGGCATTTTCAAACTCCTTTCCATGATCCTTTATTGTTGCATGAATCATAGTTCTTTTTTCTACTTAAATTTTCTTAGCAAGCACAAGAAAAGCATTAAAAGCATCATCTTTACTAAACATAAATAATATCCAGGTATATCATGAGTAATCATCTACAATGACTAGTACATATCTACAACCACCCATGTTACAAGTCATAGTAGGACCAAATATATCCACATGGAACAATTTAAGAGGTTTAGATGTAGTAAAAATACTTTTATAATTGAAGGTAACCCTATGTTATCTCCCTTTTTGGCGTGCATCACATAATCTATCATTTGCAAAATTCAGCTTTAGAAGGCCACAAACTAGTTCTTTTCTAGCAATTTTGTTTAATAATTCCATGGTACCATGTGCAATGCATTTATGCTATAACAATGTATCCTTATCAATTGCACTTAAAAATGCATTGTGAAATTTTATTGATTTAACATCAAGCATGTATACATTGTTGATACAAGGGTAGACCATGAGTATAGGTTTGTCTACTCCATTTGAAATCATGCAATGTGAATTTGAAAAGTTTAATAGAAATATTTTATTGCATAATTGGCTAATGCTTATCAAGTTATGCTTGAGACCATCAACTAGACATAGTTCATTTAAACAAGTTTTAGAATTACCGATACTAATGCTACCAAAACTAATTATCTTTCCTTTTGAGTTGTCTCCAAAGGTTATTCTTCCACCATCATATGCATTTAACTTGAAGAACATGGTTCAATCACCCATCATGTGTCTTTAGAATCTACTATCTAGGAACCATTTGTGGCTTATTGCATTGACTTTGAAGCATACCTACAAGCACATATGTCCTAGTTTAGGTACCCTTTCAATGGGTCCTTACCAAGTTAGTATCTAATTCATGCGAGATTATCCCCTTAGGTACTCACACCTACTTGAATTTTAAATTCACTTTGGTATGATTTGTAAACTTACATGATGAAGTAAAGTGATCAAGTTTACTACAAATATCACATAAAATTCTTTTCCTATAGGTGGAGGTAAATCTCATATTTTTTTTTTGCATGCCTACATATTGTAGATGAGTGGCCATATTTTCCACATACATTAAAGTTACTTGATACAGGGGAAGCATTCGCTTGATGAGATTGGACATTCTTACCAATAAATTCTTTAGTGTTTGGCATTTAATCACTTTCTTATTTCCATAACCTAAGTCTTCACGATCCTTATAGTGTCGTTGAGCACCTAGCAATACATTTCAGCCTTCTTCACCCTTTGTGAAGGTATATGCAATATTTAAATATTTATCACATTTGCATTGTAGTTCCACTATTTTATATTGGAATTGGTCTATCTTGACCTGGTGATCATAGCAAATATATTCCATGTATTCATTAATTTTATTTACTTGCTAACTTTTAACCAAAAGCATGTGAGATTCAAGAAGAATATTTTCATTTAATGCAAGAGTGTGTTGATCATTTAATTGATCAAGAAGTTTCTTAATGTTCTCTTATTATTTGTGAGCTTGTGACTCGTATTTGGTATGTAGAATAACTTGGATTGGTGTGTGAAGTGTTTCGGAGGAATTTGGAGTAGAATTGTGAGCTATTATGAAAATATGTGAATCTCTTACCTTGAAGAAATTATAATTTGGAAATGTGCTGAGCATAAAAGTTTCAGATCTTTCTGTTATCTTTCCAACGCATCAAGAATAAGCACGTTCAGAGGTTAGATGAAGAAGTTGTGGCCGAAATACTAAAGATTGTTAAAGTTGGAAAGAAACACGAGGGGCTCGTGTTTGTGAAACACGATCCATGTTTTCTCATCAGGAAAATGTGTTCTGTTTCCTTGAGAGGCCGAGAGATAGAAAATAAACATGGGGGTACCGTGTTTATTAACACGGTCCGTGTTTTTTGGTTTTTTCGCTCTGCCTCGCTTTTTGCTAATGACAGTTTCGTATAGTATAAATACCATGCGATTAGAACCCTAATCAAAGAGTGAACGCCGTCTTTTTCTCCTATTGAGTTCTCTTGTAATTCCTTGATGAATTGAGTGATTTATGTGAGAATTTCTTTGATTATTTGTAATCACAATTACTTCACATCAATAAGATCATTTGTTTCCCCAATCTATGTTCTTGAGTGTTTTTCTCTTCTCAATTCTTGTGTATTCTAATTTATTCTAATTAGATCTTATTTTTTTCTGAATTAGTATCGATCCACAAAAAATTGGTATCAGAGCATAGGGTTCGTATTCGGAATTTCTACAATATTTGATATAGAGAAGTTTGATCGGTCTGTGAAATTCGGCTTATGGAAGTTGAAGATGAAGGCGATCCTAATTCAGAATGGATTGGAGAAGGCATTACTCGGGATATCAAAGAAGCCTGATTCAATGACAGATGAGAAATTCAAGGAGATAGATCAAAAGGCCCTTTCCACCATACAATTGTGTTTGTCTAATGAGGTCTTGCGTGAGGTGGCTAAAGAAACAACAACGTCATCCCTATGGCTCAAGCTGGAGTCTCTGTACATGACGAATTCAGCGACGAATCGTCTGTTATTGAAGAGCAAGTTGCATGAGTTAAAATTAGGTAAGGGACAATCCCTAAAATCTCATCTTGATGAATTTTACTCTATAATTATGGATCTGAGGAATATAGATGTTAAATTAGAGGATGAAGATCTTGCTATTACATTGTTGTGTTCTTTACCTGTTAATTACAAACATTTTCATGAGACCATACTGTATAGGAAGGATGATGAGTTGATTCTTGATGATGTCAAGAGTGCCCAGCTACAACAGGAACTAATTGAGAATCAGTTGACTAGAGGTGGTTCTAGTGACTCACATAGTGAGGGACTTGTAGCTAGGGGTAGAACTTAGGAACGGGGTTCTGGTGATAAGAAGAAGAAGTATAGGTCGAAGTTGAGGAATAATAAATTCAAGAATGTCATGTGTTATGGATGTCACAAGAAGGGTCATATCAAGAAGTTTTGTCCTAATAGGATATCTGGAGATAAATCTGGTGAATCATCTAGCATAAAGAATGATGCTACTATAACTCAATATGATAGTGATGGTGATGTGTTAACTGTCACTAATAGTCAGACCAAGATTATGGATAGGCGGATCTTGGACTCTGGATGTTCTTACTATATTTGTCCCAACAGGAACTGGTTCCAGATTTACAAGATGACTCGTGCTGGAGTAGCTATAATGGGTAATGATGTTGCATGCAAAGTTGCTGGGATTGAGACAGTGAAGGTGAAGATGCATGATGGTATAGTCTAAACACTGTCTAATGTTTGACATGTCCCTAAGATGACCAAGAACTTGATTTCATTGAGTTCTTTGGATTGTAATGGATATCGTTGTGTGATCGAGGATGGCACGATAAGGATTACTAGAGGGGCTCTTGTTGCAATGAAAGGTAAGAGGATAGGGACACTATATGAGCTTGTTGGTTCCACTGTTGAGGGAGCAGTTGCGGTAACATCATCTAGTATGTCTGACTATGATGTTACTAGACTTTGGCATATGCGACTTGGACACATGAGTGTCAAAGGCTTGAATGAACTCTCCAAGAGAGGGTTGTTGGATGGGAAGAGTATAGATACTATGGATTTCTGTGAGCATTGTGTGTTTGGTAAGCAGAAGCAGGTTAATTTTTCAAAGGCTACACATAGTACAAAGGGGCCTTTGGATTATGTTCACTCTAATTTGTGGGGTCCTGCAAGGGTGGTTCGCGATACCTACTGACATTTAGTGATGACTTCTCTAGGAAGGTATGGACTTATTTTATTAAAAATAAGAATGATGTCTTTGAAGTTTTTAAGTGTTAGAAGACTTTATTAGAGAAGTAGACTGGGAGACAAGTGAAGTTTCTCAGGATAGATAATGACCTTGAGTTTGTGGAGCATAGTTTCACTAAGTACTATGAGGATCATGGTATTGCTAGGCATCGCACTTGTGTTGGAAGACCACAGCAGAATGGGGTTGCTGAGAGGATGAATAGGACCCTATTAGAGAAGGCTCGATGTATGTTGTCACAAGCTAGATTAGGCAAGGAGTTTTGGGCTGAGGCAATTCACATGGCAGCATTCCTGGTGAACAGGTCACCCAATCATTCCATTAATTTGAAGACACCTGAGGAGGTATGGTCTGGCAAACCACTTGATTATTCTGATTTGCATGTTTTTGGATGTCTTGCTTATGCTTATGTGAATGATGGGATGCTTCGGCCTAGAGCCAAGAAGTGCATCTTTCTTAGCTATACATCTGGTGTGAAGGGGTACAGGTTATGGGATCCAGCTGCATCCAAGCTTTTGATAAGCAGGGATGTTACCTTCAATGAGTCTGTATTCCTCCAAAAGATTGAGTCTTCTTCTAATAGATTGTCTAAAGAGGTGGAGCAAAAGAATCTGCATGGTGTCATGGATAAGGTGGAGGTAGAGGTTGATTTGGATCAGTCAGAATCTTCTAGTATGAGACCCACTATTCCTGAAGTGGGTAGATCCAGGCAATAGGTGGAGCAAAGGGGCGTTGCTCCCAGTAGACCACGGAGGGTTGCGAAGCCTCCTATGAGGTATGGCTTTGAGGAGTTAGCAGGTTATGCTTTGGCTAGTGTTGAGACTGTAGTTGATGTACAGGAGCAAGTGTCATACTTAGATGCCATTGTTAGTGCTGATTCTGCTCAGTGGTGTGCTGCTATGGAGGAGGAGATGCAATCTCTATGGAAGAATCAGACTTAGGAAATATGAAGGCACCCAGGAAGAAGAAAATAGTTGACTACAAGTGGGCGTACAAGTTCAAACAGGGAATTCCAGGTGTTGAGGCACTAAGGTACAAGGCTCGTTTAGTTGCACGTAGGTTTAGTCAAATACCTGGTGTAGACTATAACGAGGTATTTTCCCCTATTGTTAGGTATACTTCTATTCGTACTTTGCTTACACTTGTGGCTATGCAGGATATGGAGTTAGAGCAATTGGATGTTAAAACAGCTTTTCTACATGGTGAGCTCGAGGAGGAGATCTATATGCGCCAACCATATGGCTTTGTTGTTGAAGGCAAGCAGGATCATGTGTGCTTATTGAAGAAGTCACTATATGGTCTAAAGCAGTCGCCTAGACAACTGTACAAGAGGTTTGATCAGTTTATGATTGAGCATGGGTTCTCCAGGAGTGATTACGATGGATGTGTATACTTGAAGCAGGTTGGTGATGGTTCTCTGGTGTGTCTTTTGTTGTATGTCAATGACATGCTTGTTGCAGCAAAAGATCTGTCTGAAGTTAACAAGGTGAAAACAATGCTGAAGACTGAGTTTGAGATGAAGGATATGGGAGCTATGAAGAAGATCCTTGGCATGGAGATCATTCGAGACCGCAGATAAAAGTGTCTTTATTTGTCACAAGAGAAATATGTGAACAAGGTGTTGGAGAGGTTTAATATGATTGATGCCAAGCCAGTTAGTACTCTCTTGGCTACTCACTTCAGATTGTCTACTTTGGATTGCCCCAAATCTAAAGATGAGGAGGAGTTTATGGCCAAAGTTCCCAACTCTAATGCTGTGGGATGCATGATGTACGCTATGGTTTGTACCAAGCTGGATATTGCTCAAGTTGTGAGTGTTGTGAGTAGATATATGGTGAATCCTGGGAAGGCTCACTAGCAAGCGGTGAAGTGGATTCTAAGGTACTTGAAGGGTACTGCATCATCTTGTTTGGAGTATGGAAGATTAACTGATGCATTGACTGGGTTTGTTGAATCTGATTATGGTGGAGATCTTGATAATAGGAGATCCACTAGAGGTTATGTGTTTTGTCTTGGTGGTTTGGCAATTAACTGGAGGTCATCTTTGCAAGATGTGACTACGCTGTCCACTACTGAGGTTAATTATATGGCTATGACTAAGGCTTTTCAAGAAGCTTCATGGCTTGGCGGTTTCGTTCATGAGCTTGGATTTGGTCATGGTGCTCCCATTGTGCGTAGTGATAGTCAAAGTGCTATCTGTTTGGCAAAGAATCAAAATTCTTTCCATCATTGGACGAAGCACATTGATATCAGGTACCACTTCATCTAAGGTACTATTGCCATAGGCAAGGTTGTGTTGGAGAAGATGGCTACTGCTGAGAATCCAGCAGATATGCTAACGAAGCCATTGATGCTGAGCAAGTTCGATCATTGCTCGGACTTGGTTGGTGTTTGTGTAACATGAGGGCCTTTTGGGGCCTAAGGGTTTTTACAGATGGTCTTTTGTGTTCCTGGTTCTAGCTACTTTAAATACGTCATCAAGGTGGAGAATTGTGAGCTTGTGAGTCGTATTTGGTATGTAGAATAGCTTGGATTGGTGTGTGAAGTGTTTCGGAGGAATTTGGAGTAGAACTGTGAGCTATTCTGAAAATATGTGAAAATCTTACCTTGAAGAAATTATAATTTGGAAATGTGGTAAGCATAAAAGTTTTAGATCTTTCTGTTAGCTTTCTAACGCATCAAGAATCAACTCAATTGGAGGTCAGATGAAGAAGTTGTGGCCGAAATACTAAAGATTGTTTAAGCTGGAAAGAAATAAAGGGGGTCCATGTTTGTGAAACACGATCCATGTTTTTTCATCAGAAAAATGTGTTCTGTTTCCATGAGAGGCCGAGAGATAGAAAATAAACATGGGGGTACCGTATTTCTTAACATGGTCTATTTTTTTTGTTTTTTCGCTCTACCTTAGTTTTTGCTAATGACGGTTTCGTATAGTATAAATGCCATGCGATTAGAACCCTAATTGAAGAGCGAACGCCGTCTTCTTCTCCTATTGAGTTCTCTTGTAATTCCTTGATGAACTGAGTGATTTATGTGAGAATTTATTTGATTATTTGTAATCACAATTACTTCACATCAATAAGATCATCTGTTTCCCCAATCTGTGTTCTTGAGTGTTTTTCTCTTCTCAATTCTTGTGTGTTCTAATTGATTATAATTAGATCTTATTTTTTTCTGAATTAGTATCGATCCACAACATTATTTAGTTAGTTTAGCATTGTCACATAATAAATCATGTAAAACATATAACAAGTCATCATATGAGTATATTAACTTAGATTGTACCTCTTCTATGACATCTTTATCCAAGCTTATAGGTGAGGTAGAGATTGATGATTCCTCTCCTAGAGCTATAAAAAAAAGTTTAGCGACTTCTTCCTCTTCATCAAAGGATTGTTCTTTACTTTCACCAAAAGCAACTATGGATTTTCTTGGCCCTTGCCTTCCTTTGTTATCACTTGTGTTCCCTTTATTCCTTGCCATTTGTTTATATATTTCATTTCTAAACTCATAGTAGCCATAGATGGCATGCCTAAATTTTCCATAGTTGTGACATTTGATCTTATCATCCATGTTTTCTTCTTTATGGTTCCTTTAGTTTCTTGAGGATGATATTTGATTTCTATTTCATATTGATTAAAGTAACCACTTTAATTGAGTGGTTATGAATGCTACTTCTTCATCATTCATTAAAGGTTCTTCTTCTCCTTCATTACCTTCATTTTTACCCATATCTTCACCAGCATCTTGTTTTCTAGAAAATGTTGAGGCTTTTAGTGCTAAAGGATTCTTCTTCCTTTATTTTGATACATCTTCCATTTTTATTGATGAACCAAAAGATTATTGAAGAGCTATTTAATTGTCATTTTGTTTAAATCTCTGCCTTCTTCAGTTGTAGTTACTTTACATTTCAATTCTTTTATAGGACCTAGAAAGATCTTTCTTACTTTCTCTTCTTATGTGATTTCTTTCCCTAAGACCTAGAGATTGTTTACAATGGAAGTGAAGTAGTTACCTAAATCATTGATGCTTTCATCTTACTTCATGCTAAAGATTTTATGCTCTCTAGTGTGAAGGACGATCCTTTGATCTTTTACCTTCTTTGTTCCTTCATGGGTGAGGATGAGCTTATCTCATATTGAAATGCCCTGAAAATTTCTAATTTTAAAAATTATATTTAAATAAGTTTTTATTAGAAAATTTAATTTAATAAAATATTTTTATTAAAATAAAAAGGAAATTAATTAAGACAAATCAAGAAGCAATTTATAAGTATTTTAATTAGGAAAAATTTGGGTATTTTTAGCTAATTAAGGATTTTATTTTAAAAATTAATGAAATAAATTATTTTATTTAAAATAAGAAGGAGAAAATAGTTTCAAAATAATATGAATTTTATAAATAATTTAATTGAATAAAATTAAGGTGTTTTGCTAAATAAAATGGAAATTTTGGAAAATCTTTTAAAAGTCCTAATTTAGCCTAAAAAGGGATTTAAATAATATTTTATTTAAATATTATTATTTTTAAATGTCCCAAATAATTTAATTAATTTAAATACTAAATTTAATTATTTTCCTTTTTCCTTTTTTCCTTTTCTTTCTTCCTTTTTCTTTATTTTTCTTTCTCCTTCTTTTCTTTTTCTCTTTCTTATTTTCCCCGTTGGGCCTTCCCTCTCCCGCGGCCCAATCCCCTCCCTCCTTCCTTTCTTCAGCGTAGCCCAGCCTGCGCAACCGTCGCCCTTCACCCATCATTTCCGCTTTGCGTTTTGTCTCTATTTTCCTTAAACTGCAGGGGAAGCGTGGCGGACTCCGAGCTCAATAAACCAAACACCTCAGTTGCTAAAACTTTTAAAAGACACTAAGTATTTACAGTGGAACACCATGTGATCTGGGGCTAACCGATCCACCGGTAAGAAATAGTGGTTAGGGTATGATACCCTATGTGCGACCGATCCACCGGCTAATAATAGTGGGCAGAAGCACTGTGCCCTGCTTGTCACCGATCCACCGGCTATAATAGTGGGGGCTCCTGTACTCGCATGGATTTGATAAAAATTATGGTGTGAAGTGACTTCTAATCAAAGAATAATTAAGTAACTGAATTAGATTATATTTGGGCCTTTGTACTCTTACTTGGATGGTCGTATGTATTTATGTTATCATGTTGGTCTTATGCTCTATTATTATTCTACATTATTTATGTACTGCTATGTGTTGGCCTTAGTACTCGGTTACCTTAGTACGTAGCATACTAATCACCCATTTCATGGGTGTTGCTCATTCCCACGAGTAGAAGACCCATCTGACTTACTGCAGGTAGGAGAAGTTTATTTTAATGATATTGATGTCTATGGGACATCAGGTGGGGCCGAGTGATGATTGGGCTGCATCAATTATCAGAGTGACGTGGTCGGCTTTCCATTTAGTTTATTATTACTATCTTATTTACTTAAGATTAGCGCTTCAGAAACAATTTCATTATTTTAGCTATTTCTTCTCCCTAAAAAACTAACTCTCCTATTTTGGATTGTGTAAAGATTGTTGCGCACCTAATTCCCATATTTATGAATTTGAATTATTATTAATATTATGAGTTGTTTTCTTAGCCTTAGCACTTGGTACAGGAACGGTCAGAGAGAACCGGTTCGGTACTAAGTGTGGCGGTAACATTCCCAGAATTCACGGGTTTTAAATTAAGTATTTTAATTACTTCCACTTTAAATAAAAAAGTAGTAAATTTTGGGGTGTTACACCTGGTGGTACTCTCTTTCACCAAGTCCATCTTATATAATCATAATGCCTTTGTTGTTGAGAGTTACCCTTCTCTTTCCTGCATCTATAAGCTCATCCCTTATTTTTTTCCACAAGTTCACCATTGATCTCCTTTGTGATATTGATTGGCCCTTTAGTGGCTATTGACTACATGTTATAGTCTTGCAATTTGATGAAGAACATCACCGGTTCTTCCATTAGGCAAACTTCTCTCTATTGAATAATGGTATTTTAGTGTTGGAGATGCCTTCATTTACACCAATGGAATCCATTCCACTTGTGAATCTTTTTCTCCTCGGATTATCAAATCTTTTAAGAGGTGTCCTTAGTATGATACGAACTGAAAAACACCCTATAAGGGGTGAGTAGGATTTTATGGAATAAAAATGATAAAATAAAAGTTAACATAGTGTAGAGTGGTTCAAGAGTAAATCGCTTTTTATATCTACTTCAAAAAGGTTCTCCATTTTGGTCTTTAAAATAGTGATGTGTTTTTATTGATGATTATTCTTCTCTTGGTTTTTGAGCTTTACTATATCAATGACCCTCTAAGAGATGATTTACAACTTCACCTATTTATCTTATCTAGACTCACCATATAAATCTCTTAAGAATAATAGGCAAACATAATCCTTTTTAAAACAACTCATCAACTTGCTTTTTTAGCTCCTAAGCCTTCTTAGGATTACACTTATGTGCAGTCTTATTAAGGAGTGTAGAATTAGGGACTAAGTTAACTTGGTTCTCAATTTCCCTTTGGGGTTATTTCACTAGGTAGCTCATTTGGGAAGACATCCCCAAACTCCCCTAGAAAACTTTTGACCTATGGGTCACTTCCTCCACTTCCTTCATTATCTTCAAGCAACAACAAAGAACACGTGATCTTCCCCTTGGCTAGCACATTTTTTATCCCCTTGCTATCTAAAAGAAAGGATTTATTTTTTTTTAGGTTCCTCCATAACAAGTGAGGAATGGAGACTAAGGGGTGTGACTATAATGTCCTTTTTTAGAAATTTCAAACAATAAATGTTCCTCCTACCATTATGGTATACATAACTATCATATTGCCAGTGTCTTTTAAGTAGTAGATGGAATGCATCCATGGGAACCACATCACATACCACATTATCTTGGTGGGATTTCCTAATGGATAAAGGAACTACAACTTACTTGGTAACCTCAACCATACTTCTATTATTAAGCCATTGCAACTTATATGGTTTGGCATATTGAGTGATAGGCAAGTGAAGTTTCTCCATAAGTGTACAAGAGGTTATATTTGCACAACTACCTTCATCAATAATAAGGGAACATATATTTCCAAGGATTGTGTACTTGATTTGAAATATGTTCTCCCATTGTGTCTTCTACTTCACAAAATCCTTGGTGGGCAGCAACTATCTCATCATTAGGGCTTCATCTAAATTTAGGGGTGTCTCTTCTTGCTCTTCCTCCTTTTCATGTACCAATTTTATCTCTTCCATTTCCTCATCATGGGATGCCTCTTCCAAGTCCAAAAGAGTCATAAGTCTTTTTTGGGACACTCTTTTAGATAATTCCCTAGGCCTTGATGGTTAAAGAACCTCATAGCCTTTGATTTATTAGGTTCAAACCTAACACATTTTCCCTCGTCCTTCACTTCAACATTGCTAATGAGAAGAGATGGCTTGGATAATGAGGGGGATATTTGGAAGTGTTGGTTGTGAACCTTCCTTGAGGAAAATTTAGTCCTCTATTCTCTTTCTTTTGTTTATCCACCTTAGTGGCTAGATAAAAGAAAAATAAATAAATAAACTCATATAAGGTGTTGTACTTGTGCAACTCTATATTGTGTGTGATGTCACTACTTAATCATCTAAGGAAACATGAAATTGTGTCCTCCTCTAATCTGTCTAACTCTAAAATCATCTTCAACCACTCAAAATCCTTGATGTATTCTTCAACACTCATTAACCCTTTCCTTAAGGAGGTCATCTTGTTGTATAGATCTTCATTATAGGATGAGGGTAAAAACCTTTCCCTCAAAATATTCTTCATCTTTAGATAAGATTTCACCTTATACTTCTCCTTGTTTATTCTTTTGTGAGTAAGGATTTACCACCACAACGAGGCATTTCCGTTGAGCTTATGGACTGAAATCCTAAAGCTCTTCTTAACATTATATCTTTTCACTTCAAAAATCCTAGAGCACCTCAATTCCCACTCTAGGAAATCTTCTAGATTAAATGATCCATCAAACTTAGCCACTATAGATTTGATGTCATAGAAAGGATCTCTCCTTTTATGCCTCCTTCTTTCATGTGGGGAATCACTTGATGAGGAGTTGGAATCACTAGCATCATCATTTTTGCTAGATCTAATAACCTCATGTTAGTGAAAATGGGGTCTTCTTCTCGACTTTGGAGAAATATTTGGGTGTGAGATGTTAGAGCTTTACACAAGATTCATCAAAATGCCAAAAAAATATTCTCATTTCATTTTGGAGGTTTTCAATGGCTCGATGTCTTCTCAAGTTTTTTACCTCTTCAAGGTTCAAGCCACTTGGGATTTGTTCATCACCCATAGCTGCTTGATCTTGAAGATGAAAATAAGAAAGGAAGAGGATTTGTTTGATTAAGAGAGGTTAATTAGGGTTCAAACATTATGGTGGGTGATTAGAATTTTTTTTTGAAGTGTTTGGGATTAGGTGGGGTAAATAAAGAAAATATGAAATGAAAATTAGTTCAAATTCTCAACCCTAAGCTCTAATACCAATTTGATGCAAATGCTAAACAAGTTGGTACATGTCTAATGAAATATGGTGGCTTATGTAATAATCAATCACCAAAAGTTGAAAGAATAGAAGGGATGGGAAGTAGGATAGTATTTGATATAAGGTAGTATAATACCTCAAATTTTAGATAAATATAATCATGAGTAATTATTATTGTAACCCAATTCTAATATCAAAAACTTAATTTTTCTACCTTACTCTATTCCCTTAATCCTAATTCTTCACTTAACCCTAATCTTTATTTTAGATTATTTATATTTTTATCCTAAAACCAACCACAAATGGTTGTTAATTAAAATTATCCTAATACCCTAAATTAAATTATTTTAACCTAAATTTAATTCTAAACCCACACGTATTTTTCCTTCCCCTTTTTCCTTTTCCCTTTTTTCCTCTCCTTTATTTTCTTTTCGTTTTCCCCTACCGGTCGACCTTTCCTTTGTTTACCTCCTGCCTCTCCCTTTTCTTATGTAAAATCTTACCCAACCATGGCTCTACCCCTACCATGCCTCTATCACCTACACCCTACCTCCATCGATTCCCACCTTCTACACATATGGGTGGGCTTTGAAATTATGTTTGATCGTGCCTCACTCCCACCTCTCTATAAATGCGTGTGTGTGTGTAGATCACATTAAATGCTCAAACTACCTCCTCTCTCCCCCCCCCAAATTTTCTACTGAAATTAACACCACCATCGCAGCCTTCTTTCCTTCCTCTCCTTCCTTCTCGCCGTCACCAAATACACCCTAAAAACTATCACCGACCACCCTTGCCACATCTTCCTCCCTTGCATTGGTATCCCCTTTGGTAAAAGCAACCGAACCTCCCTTTTTTCTCCACCATCCACTACCTTCGGAATCATTCACCATTTCCTCACCCCTACAATCACCAGCCTCTACCATTCCTACTCCCTATCATAGGTAAAAGTTTATGTTCCCTACCCCCTTCCTTCAGTAAAAACCACCATAGCACCCCACCTCTATTCAGCAAAAACC
The DNA here is from genome assembly GCA_039764185.1 of Tamarix austromongolica. Classification (NCBI taxonomy): domain Eukaryota; kingdom Viridiplantae; phylum Streptophyta; class Magnoliopsida; order Caryophyllales; family Tamaricaceae; genus Tamarix; species Tamarix austromongolica. Next base: position 104,118,507 of record CM077809.1, on the reverse strand, counting down.
ACCAAAATACCCCACCCTCCATTATGCCATTTCCACCAAATCCCACCATCCTCCTTTAGCCTCTTTAACCAGTGCACACCCCTTATTACTAGCACACACTACCATTACTCCCCTATTCTGTAACACCCCCAAAATTCACTACTGAAAAATTTCATTTAATTAAAATAAAATTAGGGGAAGCAAATTAATAAATCGTGAACTTTGGGGATATTACTGCCACACTTAGTACTAGACCGGTTCACTCTTACTATTCTAATACCAAGTGCTAAGGCTAAAAGAGTAAAATACAATTTACGAGAAATTCAAACATATTTAAATTAGAGTAGTGCAAGTAAACATTTTATAAGAGTATAATCCACCAGTGGTGGTTACAAAACAATAGAAATGGTGAATTCAAAGGAGGTGGGGTAAAATCCTAACGGTTCCGGATAGTTCCTTATACTCTTTCCTGATGGCCCACTCGAGTAACACCGAATATGACCTGCAAGGGGTACTGCCCATTGAATAGGTAGGGCCCCCACGAATGGAACCCTTCAATACTACGGTACTGAGTAAACATTTAAAAACGCACTTAAAAGTAGGCATGTAATGTAACACATGTTAAACTACTATATCCATACATAACGACAGGTGTAAACATAATATTCAAACCCATACATTTACATATTCCACAAGTCAATCAGATATTAATGGTGTACACATACCATTCACTTTCGTACATTCGCATACTTAACAAGTCAACCAAATATTAATAGGTCATACCGAGTAATCGATACTTTTAGGGCCTTAAGGCCATCAGTCCAACATTAATCAATCATCTCGGATTATAATCTCCATGAGAGTGCGGGAACCCCACTATTATAGTAGGTGGATCGGTCACTTATAGGGCAGAATGCACCTAACCACTATTATATGCCGGTGGATCGGTCTCTAGGGTAAAACGCTCCTGGCCACTATTATGTCGGTGGATCGGTCTAGCCCCGACTCTCATGGTGTTCCACTGTAAGTACTTAGTGTCTTTTACTCGTCTTAACAAATTAGGGTTTGGTTTATTGAGCTCGAGATCCCCCACTATTATTGTCGGTGGGCCGGTCACTTGCGGGACGATGTCCACACCACTATTATTCGCCGGTGGATCGATCACTTATAGGGCAGAACGCATCTAACCACTATTCCTAACTGGTGGATCGGCTGGACCCAGCTCAATAATCTTCCACTTTACATGATTAGTATTTTATTGTATCTTATTCAACAGGTTCCGCCCTAGACATGCATGGCTAACTCTAGCTATACTTATCCTCCTAAGAGGGCCCGTCCTATATCTTGAGACTCAGCGCCTCCTAACTCACCCCGACATCCTTCCCGTAACCCGCTTACTTATACCGAAAACCCGACTCCCAAGTGTGGGGGTCGCGGCCCACACTTCGTACCCTCAAAATCCATTCACTGCCTTACCCTTGGGTTTTCTCCAAAAACCCTAATTTGGGCCTATGTGGTCCGTCCTTTTCTACCTCACACAACCGAAACTATTTTAACACCCCCACACGTCACGACCCTTAGATTCAATCCTAACTTCATGACCCACTCATTCTCATTTATTCATTTATTTTCTTTTTCTTCTTTCCCCTACTCAAATTAGGGTTTCCCCTTAAACTCTAGCCTAGTCTCCTACGCACCCTTATACTGTTCCACGTACTATTTTTCACCCGAAGCCCCCAGACACTCAAACGAAACTTCTATTACCTTCCTCACTCCCAGAGGTAACTTTTCATACGTAAAGTTTGCCCCCATACGGACTCTAACCATCCCATGCAAATCCTAGTTCCTCCTATACCTCCATTAGCCAACTTACTTCCCCTTGGTTATCTTTCTTTCCCATTTTTCTTTTTCATGCCTCCATCCCTAATCACCACGTTAATTATCCTAGCATGCATGTCCTAAAGGGCCACATCACATCACATCATAACTTACAGCATATCCATATTAGCACATACCAAAAGAGGGCACATGAACACATCTCGGTTCCAAGCCACGCCACACATGAAACAATTAAGATAATAGCATATAGAACACGACATATAAAGTATATAGAGTATCCAAGGCATGTAGGACATATAGTACACATTCGATCTTAGCTACACCCTTACTCGGTTTAGGTTACTGGGCTATCTCCTACCCTTATTAGGCCACTAATCACCCTTGGTAATTGTTACACTTAATATATTTCCCATTAGGTTGTTAGATTACCAATTTACCCATTTCCTTTATTATAATTAACAAATTGCCCTTTAACCAAAAAATTACCAAATTACCCCTGTTCAATATCCTAATTACCAAATTACTCCTTTAGTTGGTTAAATTACCAAATTGCCCCTCCCACTTATCATGTTTACCATTTTACCCTTATCCATTATTAAATTATCAAATTACCCTTTAGTTATTTAAATTATTATTTTACCCTTCTTAATTATTATAATTACCAAGTTACTCCTTTCTGATTTCCACTTTTACCCCTTTTATTTGCAAAATTACCATTTTACCCATTTGCCTTCAAATTTACCATTTTACCCCTTAACTTCCGAAAATTACCATAACACCCTTTCACTTATAAAATTACCATTTTATCCTTAACTACGAAATTGCCATTTTACCTCTTTTAATTTCCATATTACCATTTTGCCCTTTAATCACAAAATTACCATTTTACCTTTTCTTACAAAATTACCATTTTGCCCTTTTATTTCAAAATTACCATTTTACCCTTTAATTACAAAATTACCATTTTTCCCTTTAACCACAAAATTACCATTTTACCCTTTTACCACAAAAGTATCATTTTACCCTTTTATTACAAAATTACCATTTTGCCCTTTTTTATAAAATTACCATTTTACCCTTTAATTACAAAATTACCATTTTACTCCCCTTACTTCCAAAATTACCAATTTGCCCCTTTTCATTTATAATTTACCACTTTACCCTTTCTACTTCCAAAATTACTAATTTATCCATTAATTCCAAAATTACCCCTTTTATGCTTTAATTACCAAATTACCGCTTTGTCCTTACCTCCAAAATTACCATAATACCCTTTTCAATTTAAAGTTACCATTTTGCCCCTTAGTACACCACTTATATCAAATTATTATTATTACTACATAAAATATTAATATTAACACCTCATCCACAACTCTTATAATTAATAAAATACTTATTAGCACCCATATATATATTAGGCCATATTATTATACAAGATATATTACTAATGTAACACCTCCAAATTTACTACTAAAAAATTTCGTTTAATTAAAAGGGTTTAGCGGAAGCGAAAAGATAAAACCGTAAACTCGGAGGCATTACCGCCACACTTAGTACTAGATCGGTTCACTCCTACCGTTCCAGTACTAAGTGCTAAGGCTAAATAAAGTTAAAATTAAACACTAATAATTAATAAAACACAAGTCATACAGAAATCAGAGTGCGATTTAGGATTACAAACCAAAGAGTAGGTGACTAGAGTTTTTCAAAACATAAAGCATAGTACAAAAACACAAATAAAATATGATAATACAAGGTCCATTAAAAGAAACAGAGTCCGGCCGAGTCGCTCTCGATCCCCAAGTCAGGTTTAGGCTCAACGCTCAGCCCCATCCGATGCCTCGTAGGTGTCGTGGGAATCGAAGACATCATCCCCTACCTGCACAAGCTCAGATGGGTCTTCTGCTCGTGGGAATGAGTAGCACCCATGAAACAGGTGATTAGTACGCTACGTACTGAGTAGGGTAACAAATGCGCTAAGGCCAAAAATAAAAAAACATACAACATAGCATACATGGCACATTCACATAAGCCGCATGTAGTAATCCAGATAATGAAGGCCGACTATGGTCCAATTAGATTTATTTTCTTTTGAATCTCTGTTAAATGTAGTCGTTTCACACCATAATCTTTATTAATTCATGCGAGTGCGGGAACCCCACTATTATAGCCGATGGATCGGTCACTTATAAGGCAGAAGGCACCTAACCACTATTATATGCCGGTGGATCAGTCTCCAAGACAAAACGCTCCTGGCCACTATTATGCCGGTGGATCGGTCTGGCCTCGACTCTCATGGTGTTTCACTGTAAGTATATAGTAGCTTTCCCATGATTCATTGGCAACATAATGTTTGGTTTGTTGAGCTCGGGATCCCCCACTATTATAGCCAGTGGATCGGTCATTTATAGGGCAGAACGCACCTAACCACTATTATATGCTGGTGGATCGGTCTCCAGGGCACCCCGGCACCTGGCCACTATTGTGTCGGTGGATCGATCTGGGCCCGGCTCAACAATCTTACTCTTTAAGTGATTAGTATCTTATTCGTGTCTTATTAGATAAAGCTTTTCACCCTTGACATGCATATCAACTACCTTCTACTTCTATCCTCCCAAGGGGGCCCGTCCCATATTTTGAGACTCTTGCGCCCCTTATCACACCCCGACATTCATTTCCCTTTATACTTACCCTTTAATAAAAAAAAACCCAACTCCTACGGGTGTGGGTTAGGCCCATTACCTTATGGCACCAACTCCGCCTACTATCACCCCCTAGGGTTTTCCCTAGAAAACCCTAATTGGACTGATGTGGCCCAACGCCCCTCTCTCACTTACACTACCATTACCTCGTTTATTACCCCATACCTTAACTCATTGGATCCAATCCCAAATCATATCGCTTTACCACTTGATTCCCCATGTGATTGGAAAAACCCTAGTTGGTCAACTCAAACCCTAGTACCTTTCTTCTCCCACAAGTAACCTCTCTAGTTCTCACTCATTATTCCTTCTCTCCCATGGCACCCATACTCATCCCCTTACATAATAAATTCCCATTCTTAACTCGTAGTCCACTCTCCCTTAATCATTTTCATTTCCACAATTTCTAGATTATTACTTCCTCCCAAAACCCTAATCGGATCCCTTATACACCCTTCACTACCACGAAAAGGGGTTTTAATAACGGTTATTTTATAGTTTTAATAACGCTTTTCAACCGTTATTGAATCGCCTGTTATTATATCTTTAATAACGGTTCATAACCGTCATGAAAAATACACAAAAACCCGCGAATATGTGCGTAAACTTCATATTTAATAACGGTTTTTACTTAAAAACTGTTGTTAAAAAGGAGCTTTTAATAACGGTTTTGCAGTAAACCATTGTTAAAAATAAGGTTTTAATAACGGTTTATAAGAAAAAACCGTTGTTGAAATCCATGTATTAATAACGGTTAATACAAAAACCGTTGTTAAAACATGATCGAATTACCGTTTCGGTCATTGATTATGCGTTTATTAAACCCTCTAATATGTATTAAATGCGCATAAATATCAGATTATAAGGAGTTTTAATAACGGTTCTTAAACAAAACCGTTATTAAAACCTAAGTTTTTAATAACGGTTCTATGAGAAACCGTTATTAAAACCTCAGTTTTTAATAACGGTTTTATTTAAAACCGTTATTAAAGCATAGGTTTTAATAACGGTTTTCATAGAACCATTATTAAAAGTATATCTTTTTTTTGTTAGCATTTTTTTGTTTTGTTCCTGCCCACATACACAGTTGTATGTTCAAACAATTACCAAATCTGCAATGTAAAACAACATCAATTCATATCAGCAGGGTATCACACCATAATTTCAATCAATCTATAATTGGTATGCATGTCTCAATACACCAACTATACTTAGGAATAAAAATTAGTGGGCATACCACAACTTGGTAGCTCTACACCCCAAAGTAAAGAGTTCACAGATCTAGGCTGGAAGACCGAAAGATGTAGACGAAATACAAACCTAAAAATGCATGTAGAATATATAGATCGCAACCTAATACCGATTAAATGAGTGCACGTGCTTGGCCCATTGGTCTCTAACTTCATCAACATTATATTGCTGGCCTCGTGCATAGTCATTGATGAAAAACTACAAAACCCATATTTCAATTAATATACAGTTAGCCATTAGGTCAAAAATATATATGTCATGATTCATTAATAGAAAAATATGGAAAAGCAAACATACATGGCTTGGATCTATGTTGACCGATCTATTCAGGACTATAAGATCCATTGTTCTACATACATAGTATCCACAATCATCGCCGTTTTGCTGTTGTGGTCACTGTCAAATGAATTCAGTTAGCTCTCTAACTATTATATATTAATTTGAATTAAAATAAAATATAAAATAGTTGTCTTCCTACTTACCATGATAAGCTCATATTGAAGATTCTTTGGGTCTGGGACACCATTCCCACCTCTCCTTTGATATGCCGTCCGTAGTACCCTAATAAATAGAGTTGGATAAATAATATTGTAAGTATATATACCTCAAATAATGAGAGTAGAATATATATAAGTATAAATAAGCTAATGAAGTAAGAAGTGAAAAGTATACTAACATGTCTATAAAATCCTTCCCACCACGACGAGCGACCTCAAAAGGCATGTCATAGGTTCGAAGGGAATCAAACACATAAACTTTATTAAGATCAGGTCGGACGGCGTACAAAACCCAATGTTCAGTTGCGAGGTGAGGAATGAGATAGAGCTTGTTGTGTCCCTCAATCAAAATGCAATCCACTAAATAGTTTATGTGCCTATCCTCTGTTATTATACTACTATCAGCTATGTAGTATGGGTACACAAACACAATAGAGGACAGCATTCCCTCCAACGCAGCGCAACTAGCTACCAACCTATATATGGACGACAATAACAATGGATATTTGTTAATAACTAATAACTCATATAAGCTTAAGAGGCCGTAAAAATTCTATTTCTCCAAGAGTACTAAAATCTGAAATATGAAATAATGCTTACGTGATATAAACGGCGACACTTGTGGTTGACATCCATTCCTGATTGTAAATGTCGCTTATGTCAACTGTCAATACCATGTAAGTAGCATCGTCCCTTCCAACATACTCAAGACGACAATCAATGGAAATATAATTATTCCCGAGGTAGTTTTGGGCATAGAAATACAATAAAGCTAATGTTGGTGGAGGTTGGCGTATTTCCGAAGAAGGAATCTTTTGTGGGGCAACTGATTTTTCAGATTTAGCTCTCTTTCCTTTGGCAGCGCCCTCTTTTGTGTTGCTTGTTCTACTAGTACCTCTCTTGGTTTTACTAGCAGGAGCAGTCTTCTTCTTTGATTCCTTAAATAACAATAATAAACAAAATATGTATTGATCATATATATATGAAAAAGGTATAAACAATGTAACTACTAAACTAGGTCTAATGAAGATATTGAATGTCAATACCTCTTCAGTGGTGAGAAGTATCTGATCCACAGGCCAAGGCACGAAGCTTCCATGAGCTTCTAGCACTGTGGCTGCCTCATCGCCCTCTTTATAACAAGGCAAGGGCGCACTACCAAATGATTGGAGTGTCAATACTCACCGGCATTGTAAGTAGGGCTAAGTTGTACCCGTGGACAGTTTGCGTTTGGGTACTGTGACTGATGCGGACCCTTCCTTTCGCCAAAAGAGTTGAAAGATCATTCGCTAACAAGTCACATTTATGCAAACCCTAAACAAAAATATTACACATTATTAATTATTTATGACACCAAATACATTTAATAACAATTCAAAGTTATGTAATGCTTACCTCGGAAAGAGAAGAAAGACGTGCATCAGCTTCACAGCTGTCTCTGACACTATTTACATTAGGTATGTGAAGCTGATCATGGTCGACTGAATCGGATGGCTTATACCCTTGATATTTAATAAATGACAACTCTTGCTCCATTGTTGCCATCCTTTCAAATGCCACATTCAATTTCTGTGTAAGGATAGCGACTTGCTCATCAGTGTTATGAGAACCACGAGATCGACCACCTACGCTCTTTTTCGTAACACCTAATCCAAGACCCCTGTGTCTTCCAGGGTGTTTTACAATTCCTATAGCCTGTGATACAATGTTATATTGGTCTACCCCCTCCTCACCATCTGACGCTTGAAGTTTGTCCTGTAATGTATATAATATATGTAAAATTAGCTTACATGAATAAGCATAATATAATAGTTTTCTAAAAGAAAAGTAAGCAGGGTTCCAAATATCTACAAACTTACAATTTTTGTCGCTACAACATCTACATCTTCATTAATATATCCATCTTTTGTTGCTCTAACCTTCTTCCATAATGTACCAATATTAATGGACGAGGTACATGGGCCTAAGTCTTGGGCTATGAGCTATAAATCAAAAAATATTCTTATAATGTACCAATATTATAAAATTCGTCAGTACGCTGTAAATAGATAAATCACAAAATACATACCAACTCCTCTTCAAGGCCTGCATACCCTTTGCGAGCCATATTATGCCGGTATTTATTCTACTTCGCAATCTCTTTATTTTTGGCACTTTTTTCCTATGTGACAAGCCAAAACATAGTAACATAGTTATTTCAATATTATGCACAATACTAGGATCAATAAAAAAAATTTAATTGTTATCTAACAAATACCTTAAAATCACCCGTAAGACGATATGCAATAAATTGGTTCCAACTTTCTTGATCGATGAAACCGTATCGTTTGGGTAGATTCTCCCGTAGAGAACCATCCCTCTTTCTGTACATTTTCCTATGAGCTAAATATGACCTAAATGTTCTGCATTGTACTCTTCCCATCTTGTTCTTGTGTATAAAAAGTATAACCGTTGATCACATAACTGGTATATTGAAAAACTTCATAACGAGGTTTCTGAGACAACCAATGCAGGGTTTTGGAAATTAAAGTTCGGGAATGTCCGATGAGTGGAATGATGTGATCTCTTATCCAATCAATAAAGGAAAGATTATGTTTATCGATAATCCATTTCTCAGTCTTTGATGGATTCTCAATCAGTAAAGAAGTCATATGCTCTTCAATGTGCGGCTGAACATCATCACTGTTGTGTAATACATATAGATGTGCTGCACGGAACATGTTAGGGTCTACACACCCAAACTGTTTGCCTCTAATACCCTGTCCTTAAAATTTGCCCGCATGTCGAGACTTAGGAATACCAAGAGCTTCAGCATTTGACAAGTACTTTGTGCAAAACTCAATTGCCTCTTCCACCAGGTAACTCTCAACAATACATCATTCTAGCGGATATCGATTCTTCACATAACCTTTTACCAACTTCATAAACCATTCAAAGGGGTACATCTAATGCCCATGAACAGGTCCTAACATCTTTATCTCATAAACTAAATGAACAGTTAGATGTACCATAATGTCAAAGAATGACAGTGGAAAATACATTTCAAGTTGGCACAAAATAATCACAATCCCTTTTTGCAAGGCGTCCAAACTATCAGGATGTATAACTTTAGAGCAGAAGGCTTTAAAAAACCAACAAAGCCTCATGACAGTAATTCAAACATGTTTTGGCAAAATTCCACGTATAGCTATCGGCAACAAGTGCTACATCAAGATATGACAATCATGAGACTTCATGTTAATTAATTTCAACTCTTTCATTGACACAAGCCTTCTAACATTTAAAGAATACCCTTCCCGAACCTTGACACTGTGCAAGAATTCACAAAATGAAATTTTCTCTTTTCTGGAAAGAGTATGACACGCCGGCGGTAAATATGTTCTTCTTCCGTTGTCTCGCGGTGTCAGTTCCCATCTAATACCCATTTCTTCCATATCCATTCGAGCATTTATCCCATCTTTAGTCTTGCGTGGAACATTAAGTAATGTGCCAACAAGACTGTCATATATATTTTTCTCAATAAGGAAGCATCAAGGGCATGTCTCACGTAGAAAGATTCCCAATAAGGAAGGTTGAAGAATATTGACATCTTCTTCCACCCAACTGATGGAGGCTTATCTTTATTCTTCTTCCCAAACTTGGCACTCAAATGTTTCATCTTCAGCCACACTTGTCGACCCGTCAATTGGATTGGTGCCTGCCCTTCTTCTCGGAATCCATTGAACGCTTTTCTTTGCCTACGATAATGATGATTCTTTGGTAAAAACCTACGATGCCCAAGGAACACAGTCTTTCAGCCATGTGTTAGCTGAACAAATTAAGTATTCTCCTCACATATCGGACATGCATAATGGCCTTTCACACTATAACCTGACAAGTTGCCATACGCCGGAAAATCATTTATAGTACAGAATAACAATGCTCTCAAAGTGAAAATTTCTTGACCATATGCATCAAATACTTCAACGCCCATATCCCATAAGAACTTCAAATCATCAATCAAAGGTGTCAAATAAACATCAATATCATTCCCAGGTTGGTTTGGCCCGAAAATGAGTAAAGACGACATCATATACTTGCGTTTCATATAGAGCAACGGAGGTAAATTGTATATAACCAAAATCACTGGCCATAAACTGTAGCTTCCTTGATTGTGCGGATTCATTCCATCTGCAGAAAGCGCAAGGTGCACATTTCTTGCTTCTTTACCAAATTCAGGAAACAACCCATCAATCGTCATCCATTGTGGAGAGTTAGATGGATGTCTAAGAAGCCCGTCATCTACCTTGTCATCAGCATGCCATCTTAGGATTCATTCCACTCTAGGGTAACCGAGGTGGATACTCCGAGGCAAGCTATGACGATACCTCCACTTATCATCGATGACCATCAGTTCTCTCGATATCCTATCATACTCTCTAGCAAACAGCTCACCCTCAATAAATCTCGGGTGTGGTGCATTAGTGTGGTAGACAAATCACTACAAAAAAGTAGACGTAGCCGATGCCCATGGCTCTATCTGAGGCAGGGTCAACAGAAGGTGATAAGATCTGAAATGGAAGGGGTGATAGGATGAGCCACTCGCGTACAAATGACATAGCTTGTCATATAACCATATCACATGAGTCTGTACATCTGTATGTGGCGCCATATGAAAATACAGTGGAGGGTATGTCATCTCACTACCTACAAATGAGAACCACTAAATCTTATCATCAAGGTTGTTCTCAAAATTAAAAGGATCTAAATTACAGAATATGTAAACTAATCTTCAACTAGCTAGACAAATCATAAATATACTCTACCAGATCATAACCAACTATGTAAACCTAACAACATCAAGCTATTTAAAATAAGGACATAATCTTTGGTTATATATTTAACAAACTGGCTAAACATCAAACTATCATCAAATCATTCAAGCTACGCATAGTAAAATCAAGTAGATATTAATAAGATAATATATATATATATATAGTACAACCTAATAAATCCTATATGATTATTATTATTATTATTATTATTATTATTATACATAATTATTCATCTCTATTTAATTTTTATCGATCACAACACCGATGCCCAACCAACCTCCTCAACTTTTCCCCATGAACAATACCCTTATCCTTAGGATTTTTCCTTATAGCCCTAGTTTATATTTAGTATAATAAACGATAAACCCTAACTCTAACCCTAACCCTAACCCTAACCCTCCCCCTCCCCCTCCTCAATTATTTAAGATTATATATACACATCTTATATATAAATATATTATAAATATATATACATATAATAGAACACATATAAACACACATTTTACGGAATATAAATACACGTCTTAAAAAATATATATTAAAAAAAGCATATAAATACACATGATCATCTGTAGGGATGTAAACAGGGCGGGTTTTACCCGAAACCCGACGGATTTTATCCGACGGATACTTAAACGGGTACGGATAAACGGGTATGGATACGGATATGGATGATGGATTAAAATATCCGTCGGGTTTGGGTACGGATACGGGTATGGGATATCCATACCCGTACCCATAACTATACCCGTATCCATATCCGTATCCGTTTACCCGATATATAATTACTCTTTTACCCTTAATTTTAAAATAAATATAGTATAAATTAAGGTTAAAATTGTGATTTGACTTAACTATAAATGAGTTTATCCATCGGATAATGGATTTATCCGTTGGATAATATCCATTAACGGATAAGCGGATAATCCGTCGGGTAATGGATATCCAACGGATACGGATATGGATGTGCTAGCGGATACCCGTTCGGGTTCGGGTATGGATTTTCTTATCGGGTACGGATACGGGTATAGTATACCCAACCCAAACCCGCCCCGTTTACATCCCTAATCATCTGCATAATAATGTGAGTGCTAAAAAAAGATATACACCTTAATTTTATACTTAGAACGTACATATCTTATGATAATAATATATATATTTTAGGCTTCTGGATTCTCTTAAAATAATAATACATATTTTTATAAAATAGATTATAAACACATTTATATATATATACATATATATATACATATATATATTAAGGTCTCGGCCGGCCACAATCAAAAAAGGCCACAGCAAAATTTTTCACCAACACATCAAACAATAGATTTTCGAACAACACATCAAACACAACCTCTTCGGTGCAACATGCATGCATTTATATATATATATATACATATCAGTAGAGAAAAATTAAGCAATGAAGGAAGAAAAACACATACGTAAAGGGAGCGACGGCATACAAGTTGAGAACGACAACGACGAAGGTACAAATGCTGGCTACATTTTCAAGAATGGCAGAGGGGTGGTGGAGAGATGGCGGTGCGATGGTTTCCCTTAATTCAGAGGAGTTGGAGCAATGGTGCAAGGGTTCGCAAGAGAAAGAGAGTACGAGAGGAAAGCGGCAGAGTCTGAAATTTTTGGCACGAAACAGAAGAGAACGAAATAAAAGGAGCTTTTAATAACGGTTCTCACAGGAACCATTATTAAAACCTTGCCAATTTTGACTACGGTTCTTGTTTGAACCATTATTAAATCATGTTTTAATAACGGTTTTACCTTGCACTTGTAATAACGGTTATTACGTAAAACTGTTATTAAAACTTCCCGCGCATTAAATTTCACGGATTTGACGACGGTTTTCGAACCACCGTTATTAATGTCCCGTTATTATTTCTTGTTTCCGTAGTAGTGCTTACACCGACCTACATACTATTTTGTATCCCAAGTCTTCAATCACTCCACAACTCTCCCCTTAGCTTATTTACATCCTAAATCAACTTTTCGCACGTGAAGTTCGCCCCCATGCAAGTTTTATCCATCCCATGCAAATTTTAAGATTCTCATCCATGGTTCCCATCTCTCATTCATTTTGGTCATTCCTTCCTCTTTAATTTCCTCTCATAGATCATGAAGTATTTTGGTCAACCTTATATCCCCTTAATGAATTCACTTCCCATTTATTTATTTTTGTCCTTTCATTCCCATATCATATTATCAATTTTCCTAGCATGCATGTCCTAGAGGGCCATATCTTATCACATCATAATCACCATAAACACATATCACACTCATGTCATAAGAAAACACATACAACATACCTCAACCCCAAGCTACGCTACACATAAGACAAGTTAATGATAATCATTCAATACACGACATAGCATGATATATATGGCATCCAAGGCATACAAGTCACATAACACACATGGACCTTAGCTACATCCTTACCTAAAGCGACGTCGAGCTTAAAGCACGCTCCTACAACTCCTTAGGGTTTTGGTTTGATTCACCTATAAAAGAAAAAATACTAAGTATTAGTTTCCCTCAAAATTACCATCACTCCTTATTTTATTCTAAGATTAGGATTATTATTATTATTAAAGAGAGTATTCTACGAAAACTAGGGTTTTTTTATCTTAAAAACAGTCTACTAGATATTATTAGTCAAAATACGTTTATTTCAAATAATTAATGCTATACTTATATTATTAAACCTAATAGCTTTATTCTCATAATAGTAGTACCGATACTAATTATAGAAAAATAATGATAATAATAATAATGATAATAGTAATGCTAATGCTATTATTGATAGAAACCCTAGCGTTTTTAAGGCTAAGTCTAATAATAGTGTTAGAGTTAAAATAATAATATAATAATTGCAATACCAACAAAGTACAAATATTCCTAAAAATAATAATGATAAAAGTTATATTTTGAATAATAATAATATAAGGGTTCAAATGTTCTAGTCATAATAATAATAATAAAATAATAACAATGATAATAGTAATAACTAATAATGATACCATAGTAATAATGTTAGCGACAAGGCATTAGGACTAATATTAATGATATTCTAATATTAAATAGTAAAATACTAAGGCTTAGGTATTCTTCTTCTTTAATGACAAAATGATAATACGCCAACTTTGGTTTAAAAACATTAATAATAATAAAAGTAGCAATAATAATAATAATAATAATAATAATAATAATAATAATAATAATGATGATGATGATGATGATAATGATAAAAATGTTAAGTATAATAATAATAATAACAATGATAATAGAAACCAAAATGATAATGATAATATAAGGGTCCAAATGTTTATATTAATAAATAAAAGTAATGATGGACAAAGTTAGTATTAACAATATTAGTAAGGAACTATTGATAATGATAATGGAAATAATAATAGTGATAATAACAATAATAATAAAATAAATTTGGTTTAAGTAGTAATAACAATAATAACAATGGCATTAATAATAAAAATAATAATACTAATAGTAATAATAATAAAAATGATAATAGTAATATAAGAGTTTAAATGTTTATCATAATAGTAAAGATAATGATAATAGGCCTTATCTAGCATTAGTAATAATAGTAGGAATAATAGTGAGGTTAGTAATATTAATAATAATAGTAAATGAGGAAAATTCCTAATCATAATAACACTAAAGTGTTAGGCCATTATTAATGATAATATTGTTATTGGTTAGAAAATCATAAAGTTAGGCTAAGTAGTAGCAGAAATAATAATAATTATAATTATAATAATAATAATAATAAGGATAACCATTTTAATGCTAAATTTGTAGCCGTTTCGATAGTATAACCTAGTTATAAATATTTCTAAAATTAGGTTAGGAAGTAAGGGTGATACATAATAATATTAATAAATGTAATAATAATAATAATAATAATAATAATAATAATAATAATAATAATAATAATAACAATAATGATAATACAAACTAATAATAATAAGAATAATAATAATAGTAATATTAAGGATAATACCATTAATATTAAATAAAATTATTAACACTTATAGAAAATAGTTTAGGGGCTAGGGAAGTTGGAGCACCACCTCAAGTTAGTGGTGGAACCGGCGGCGGTGCGTGGTGGCGACGACGACGGCGCATGGAGGAGGAAGAGAGGGGAAAGATGGATGTGTAGACTAAGAGAGGGGAAGTGGAGGGGTGTTTGAGGTGAAGGAAGGTGCAGTAGGTGAAGAGGGGTGGAATGAAGGTGATGGTGTAGCTGGGAGTGGCGGCGCACGGTGGTTGGCGCGGCTGCCGAAGGTGGTGGAAGTTGGTGGAAGATGGAGAAAGAAGAAGGAGAGGGAAGCAGGGGGGAGATGAAGGTATGGGAAGGTAGGGGAAGGTTGCCTGGGTGTTTTTGGAGGGTGGAGAAGGTGTTGGTTACGGCGAGGGTGGCGGCAGAAGGAGGCGAAAGGGGCGGCGAGGGGCTGGAGTGGTTGTTTGGGTGGGCGACTTTGCATGGCAGGGGTGGCACGTGTAGGGCGAGACAAGGGGTGATGGTGGTTTGGTTTCGTAGAGGGAAGTGCAGGGATGGTCTCGGTGAGCGGCGTTTGTTGCTGCGGTCGCCGGCAGCAGCGGAATATGAATCTGTTTGGGCGGCAGCGAGAAGCAAAGTTCTTGGTCTTGCGAAAAAGGGAGCTCGGCTATGGCTTCCCCAGGGGTGTATTTATAGGCCAATTGAGGGGGAATATGACAAGATCAGAAGAGACACGCGGGGCAGGTGTGGCAGGACCACCGGCCGGCGGTGGCAGGCGGTGCAGTCCTACCAATTACAGGTTAGGTCGGGTCGGGAGAAAAAAGGAAAGGAGATGGCACGCGGGGAGGGGAGAGATGGGGCTTGCTGGGGTCGGAAAAAGGAAGAAAACAACGGGGAGAGGGGCAGAGAGGGGAGGTCGGACGGCGTGCTGCTATTAGCGCCATGGTGTGACCGTAGCCGGCACGCAATTTAAACCCTCTTGTTGTCAATTGTAGCACTGGTAAATAGGGTATCGTTCTAGGTTAGGGATTGAGAGTGCTCACCTCTATCTAACTAGCTTAAACTAAAAATAAAAATAAAAATATAAAATCCTAAATAACACTAAATAAATAAATAAGAAAAATATAAATGGGGGTTATAAAAATAATAAAGGAGTAAATAGAATAAAGTAAACTAATAATAAAAATAATGAAAATATGGGAAACCCGTAGATATGAGAAATATGTTAGGGAAATAAAAATCCACCACTAGATTAGATCGTAATATAATATTTACTTCTAAGTCATCTTTTAATCGTGAGAAAGAGATCGACCAAGTTGCACACCAAAAGCAGGTCTATACACCTTATATTACTTCCCTTAATTGATTAATACGACAAAGCACCAATATTAACCCTATTAAATACTCGCAGTATAGCAGCAACAAGCGGCTCCTATATTTAACTAGATTTAATGCATTAAGTGTAAGTGGAAGGCTGTCAATCTAAGTACCCATACTAGTACAAAAAGCATGTCTAGCTGTATTTCCTTTTCTTGACCCACACGTATCGAAATGTTTTACCACTTCGGTTAGAATCACAAAACAATTAGGTGAATTGTTATCTAACCTAGCTGCAATTTATACATATAAATTCTAGTATATTTAGATGGCCACCTAGCAGGCAAATAATCCTACATACTGTCACTTATGAGGAACCAGAACAAGGCATGCACCAAATAAACTATACTTGACAGAATTATACATATAAACGATAGCAATTAATATAGAGTCAAGAGACAATCTCACGAAACAAAGAAAATAAAATTATAAGTCAAATCATAATCTAGGGTTTCAATTCATTCCCTAACAATAAATAATCAGCCACTCATAATTAAAGAATTAATTACACAGAAATATTTATCTAAAATATAAATTAAAAATAAGAGAAAGAAATAAGCGGAATTAATTTTGGATAAAAGATTAAGAATTTATTCAGATAAAAATTAATTTTATCTGAAATAAATTCTACTGGTATAAATTTCCTCTAATTTTCTCTTTTTCTTTACCTTGAATTTCCGTGCAACTATTTCTCTTTTTTTTTTCTTTCTCGGCTGACGACTGTCGAAGGCGCTGCTGTGCTGCACGCCTCGAACTCCGTGCGTCTGTCTTCCTGTTCTTCATTTTCCGTGCGCTGAGTGCTCCTCGTTGGCCTCGGTTTCCGTGCTGAAGGCTGCGTTCTCTCCTCTGCATCGCTCTCCACAGAGCCTGTGAAGGCTCTGCCTTCTACCGTCCCCCAGACGCGCCCTCTCTGCCGCACACTGCTCTTCTCGCTCAATTTATAATTTTTGTGTGTTTTTTTCTTTTCGCCTCAGAGCCTGTGCAGCTCGTTTGGTCTGTTCCATGCCACGTCAACCTTGCTGCGGCTGACTCCTTTTCTCTTTGTTTCGTGCGTCGTTTCCTTCATTTTCCACGTCAGCCCTGACGGCTGACTTTTCTTCTCATTTCGTGCATTCAAGGCCTGTTTGGTTTTTGTCGATTGTCGTTTCTTTGTTCCAGGCCTTTGGGCCTTCGGCTTTTGGGCTGTTGGTCCAAAGGTCAAGTTTCTTTTTTTTATTTCTTTTTAAAATAAACCCTGCAAAATAAAATTAACTAAATATTAATAAATAATATTATACTCTAAATTTACTTAATTTATATCATTTTAGCTCAAATAATAAAATTTATGCAATTTTTACCACTTAAGCATAAAACAATAATTATTCCCCTATATTAGCTAAATAAACTACCAAAAACTAAGATTATAAGGGTATAAAATGTGTCAAAATATGAACTCATCACGCCAGGGTTGTAGGGTTTTGGCGGCTGTAGATCGGGGTTTTGGGGGAGAAGAATATGACAACTAGACCAGTCGGTCCAGGGGGAGAAAAGAAAAAAAAAGAATTGTTCAGTTGCTAGCCAAGAGGAGACGGGCGAGGGAGAGCAGGCAGAGCGGCCCTGGGCGCGCCAAGGGGGAAGGGCTTGGGCTGCACAAGCCAGCCCAATCGGGAGAAATAGGGTAAGGAAGAAGAAAGGAGAAGGAGAGAAAGAAAGGAAAAGGAAAAAAGAAAAGAGGAAAAGGGGAAATAGGGGGGAAATTAGATAAAATAACTTACGAGAAATATGGTGTAGTAATTTTGGTAGATAAACAAATTTTAATAATTTATCTTAATATATTTTAATATATTAGTTTAAAAGGTAAATTTTAGAAAATATTGGTTTGAAACGTTATTTAAATAGAATGTGTATGATAAAATAACAATTTATTTATTTTAATTTATTAAATATTCAAATCTAATTTTATATCCACAAAAATCCTCAAAATAGTTAAATTAAATAAATTAAAAAGGTAAAATCCTCAAAATAATTAAATTAAGTAAGTTTAAAAGCTAAGTTATCCCAAATAAAAGTGGTTTATTAAATTATAGACTTTTAAAATTTTGGGGGATTACAACTAAAATACCCCTAAGACTCACAAAATATTAATCATGCAATAAAGATCACAATACCATAATACAACATGGATAATACTTAACATTTTCATTAACCACCAAACTCTTACCTTAAATAATATCTCCATACATAAAATATAACCTACATGCTTCTTTTTATCAAACATCGCCATAAACTACGCATATGATATTAAACAACATATATTAAGCGTAATAACATAATAAAAATCCTAATGTGCTAACATGCGTTATCCATACGTTTAAGTGAAATTTAACGGTTACCTTGATTCTCGGAAAAATGAACTTTACCGGTATTCTACCTAAAGGTTCAAGCTTTGATTATTAAAACCAATACCTAAAAATATTATCAAGGTTTATTATGTTAGAAATAATACAAATCAAAGTATAAAACTTTATAATGCTTAATTAATAAAATACTTGAATCAAAATATTATTATACCTTAAAAATGAGTACCCAAATTAATCTACAAAGGCAGAAGCTCATACTGCTCATGCACCATGAGCTACATGCAAGGAAAGAAGGAGGAGGGGGCTCGAAGGTGGTGAAAAGAGGGAAAATTGGGCACTTTCAAGTTAGTGGTTTGGGGCTAAGAAAAAGATATGATGGCGAAGGATTTGGGGTAAGGGAATGGTGCAGAAGTGGAGAAGGGGTGTAAGTGGTGGTCGGGGATGGGTTGACGGCGGCTAAAGGAGGCTGCCGAGGGGGCACTACAAAAAACTAGGCTTTTAACGACCAACAAATTTTGTCGTTAATGGCCAAAATTTGGTCGTTAATGTCAATAACGACCAAACAAATTGTTGGTCGTCGGTGGTCGTTATTGCTCCTTCGCTAAAGGCTTTAACGACCAACCGAAATTTTTTGGTCGTTAAAGCAATAACGACGGTATATAATGTTGGTCGCTAAAGCAATAGCGACAACTTATAATGTTGGTCGTTATAAACAATAACAACGGCTTATAATGTTGGTCGCTATAAATAATAGCGACGAAAAAAATATATCATCGTAAATAATATTAGCGATCCACTGTTTTTTTGTAATTGAATAAATAAAAAATTATCACACCAATACCAACTAATTTTTCCTTCACTACTAAAATCTATTTATTATTAGCGACATAATTTATTAGTCGCAAATGCCATAATTATATATTCAAGAATATAATTGGCATTTCAATATTTTTCTCAAACCCTGCACCTGTATGTATGTATATATATCTCCATTACAATCTTCTCAAACCCTGTACCTGTATCCATATATATCCCTTTTAACACATGGATATAATTTTCTAAATACCCGCCTACAAACATTCAACTAAATATTCATACAAATAGTTTGTATTAAATGTCTGGTACAACAAAAATATTTGATCAAATTTAAATATATTACAAAAGAACTACAGGATATCATTGTATTACACAAATATCATGATAAGCAACCACCTAAAAATTAATTGTTCTATTCACCGAACCTAATAATCTTAGTCAGCTTGTCAAGATGAGTTGGATCTGCAACAATAAAAATATAAAAATAATAATTAATATAAGTATCAAATAAACTATGACATATCATATTAAAAGAAAAAAAAAATATCACACCAAATAATATAAGTATAATGTTTGGCTTACCTAAGAAAATAGAAGACGAGGTTATTATATAACTTATTATATTTTTATTTTCATGCGGGGAAAAAATTAAACATGAAGAGGTGCAATATATTGAGGGGTACCTCAGTAAGTAATCATTTCCAAAAATATATACGTGTGAAGTCAAAAGCAGGTTTGACTTACTTTTGACTTTTTTACTCCCATGATACAAAACAATCATGAAACTAACGCTTTCTGGAAGTCCTACTTCCTCATCCTACCTCTCTTGTACCAAATGATAACTTAAAATACTTAAAGCCAAGCCAGGTTAAATTTGAAGTTCACTAATAATAGATTTTTGGAAAGAATAATGCACCTTATTGGGATAAACAGTCCATCTATCCATTTAAGCCTTAACCTTATCCCACTTAACTTTGGGGTATTACAGAATTAGACCCCAGGATTCTGGAAATTTTCAGCTAACATTAAAGAAAATTCAGTTAAGACCAAAATATTCAACTATACCCACCCATAAGGCTGGGTTCATGCATGGATCAAGCTAGAGTGAATATCCTCTTCAAAGAAAGGCACAGAAAATATACTACGAGCTGGAGAAGAAGCCAAAAATCATAGTTCCAAGTTAAACTCAGAATTGAACCGTAACTTCATGATGGCGCTCTAGGTTATGCAGGGACATGTAAGGTGGGTTCCATAAGAGATTAATCAAGCCCAGACATGATTCAAAGCTCTAATTAGCTGAGCTAAGTTTCCTCCACTTAAGGAGCTGATACAGAGCCATAAAGCCTCACTGATGCTTAAACAAACATCAAGTTGGGTCAACAACCGCCCTTTGGCACCATAGGAAATTTATTTCTTCTGTTACTGTGAATTAGTCTTGTTCAATTAGCCAAAAGAAAGCCTAAACTATAAGCTAGCCCAAGCATAATACCAAAAGAGATAGGTGTTAGTACTATAATTGATATAAGTCTACCTTACCATACCATTTGTACATCAATCATAATGTAAAAAAATTTGAACATAAAACACGATAAATAGAAAGCGAGAGAAATTTCATTTTTAGGTAGGGATATATATATACATACCTACTCTAACATATCATTTTTAGCCCTGAATTAGCCTTGTGTGTCCTCATTTTTTTTTTCTCTCTCTTTTGCCCAACCACTCTTCCTATATTCACCTTACCTCACGTAACACCCATACCCCTCACTTGTTGAACCACCCCTCTTCATCCCTATCACCCTACCATTCTTTGCTGACCTATGCTCCATCACCCTAGCAAACCCTCCCTTTCCTTCTTTATTTCCCTCAACACTACCATTGCTATCCTTCACCACCATTCCCTTATTTTTTTGCGTCACCAACACAACCACTAGCCTCCCCCTATCACATTTCCTCGCTACCACCATCACCAACATTCGTGCTTCACACTTACACCATTATTGTTGTGGACTACCAGCCATGTCCCTGCTCGGCTCTAATAGGTCTTTCATCACCACACTACATAACAACCTCCATCATCCAGCCATCCAACCCCACATTTTTCCTCTTCTTCTTCTTCTTCTTTTTTCTCCACTATTGCCCTATTTTTCTTATTCTCCTTCCCTGTAGCAACTTTTGCTTGTCCCTTTCCCATTTACTAGGCCCTTACTTCAACAGCGACCACCTAGGTAAATATAACTTTTTTCATTATGCCTCCACCCTTTCGGCACATCTCACTATAGCCAATCACTCACCTTCAATCCTCTTAACTGCTGCCAGCACTTTCGGCCACCCCCTCCACACAAACTATAGCCCCTACACCATGCTATCCCACATTGATCATCACACCACCACCTTCTTCCCCATCGCAGCCCTTACTTTTTACTACATTCACCACAATGCCCTGACACCACCACTACCCACTTCCACTGTTGAATGCCAACAACACCAATCATCGCCACCATTTTCACCACCCCTTCCTCACCTTCAGTCCTCAACCATTGTAAAACAGCCCCCAACCTACACCCTCCTTCTTTGTGTGCATAGCTCATGCTGTCCATTAGTGAGTTTTTA